>JAKOOJ010000001.1:243723440-244323440 GCA_022577455.1 Arizona elegans
GAATTCCACTGAATCAAAGTTCAGTAGAATGATTTTGTCTGCTACAACAAAGCTAACCTGGTAAGTGTTCTAATTTAGAAAATATAAGTATCAGTCAATACACTCAGTACTAACTAGGCTAATTTAGTAAAGGTCTCAAAAGTGCTTTTTTTCTCTCAAAAGGCAATTGGATTCCCTTGGTTTTTTTCCTTTAAAAATGTTTCATTTCTCAACCAAGAAGCTTCTTTAGTTCATGAACTAAAGAAGCTTCTTGGATTATAAGCGAAACCAGCCAACCAAGAAAGTCCAGTTGCCTTTTGAGGAAAAAAAAGCACATTTGGGACAACCATGACCTGGATGATTGAGAATCTTCATAGAAATTTAATAAGTGCCAATTATAAAAATTAGGTATAAAAGTACCTCCAACATTTTTATGCTACCCCCTGAAAGAGATACTTAGAAAATATGTATGTATGTTTTCACAGTATGTATTCTGTGATACTTCAAATCAAGCTCATTTTACCTTTACTTTCCTAAACGGTATAGAACAAGCCAGCCTCTTCCTTTGTTGAAGAGACAGATTTGGTTTAAAGATATGATTCATATGATTTTGTAGTCACTAAATCTTAAAATTTAATATTGTAAAGCATCTTTACAATAGGGGCCTAGTGGCTCAGCAGACTGATAGCATTGTGATTAACACCAGCTGTCTACAATTACTGTAAGTTCGAATCTCACCAGGCTCAAGGTTGACTCAGCCTTCCATCCTTTCTAAGGTAGGTAAATTGAGGACCCAGTTTGTGGGGGCAATAAGCTGACTTTGTATAAATATACAAAAGTATGAAGGCTATTGCTTAACGCATTGTAAGCCGCCCTGAGTCTCCAGAGAAGGGCGGCATATAAATCAAATTTTTTTTAAAAAAATCCTGGGTCACATGCTCTTCTAAAAATTAAAGGAAGTCCTGTTGCACTTTCAGTGTTATATAAATTTTAGTAAATTTGGTTTTTCCACTGTAAACATTCTTGAATTTGAATCTGAATGTAAATGAAATGAATGTTAATGAAGCTGAAATGTCTTGGAATTGAAAACTTCATTGTTCCCTGACAATGACAGGAGACATTTAATAACCAGGAGATAATGGTTTCCTCCATTCATCAACAATTAAACAGTTGGTTAGAAAAGGGGGGAAAAGATTGCTTTGGTTGCTAAGCAGTGATTCATCATTTGTGCTACATTCATTCATGTTTGTTGTATGTATTCAATAGATAAAGACACACTTTACATAGATCTATCTAATTTGGATTCTTTGTTATTTTACTATAATTCATGTCACAGAATGTAGGCCCTTACTAATGTTTTATACACAAATCTGATCTAGCAGCCTCTCCACATGGAGACATTGGTCCTTTAGAGCAGAAATCTGGAATCTTGGAAGCTGTGGGCTCTCAGGCTCATTTCGAAAGTCCTTTGCAAGAGACCAAGACAGCTCTCTAGTAAAAAAAATGCTCTGTCACTTCCTTACCAGCTTGCTCTCTGGCTGGAGAGAGATAAAAGGTGTTCAGAAAAAAAACAGGGAAAAAATTATCAGAAACAGAAAAATGGCCATTCTCATTTATTGTTGGCTTTAACTACATACAAACACCACACGCATGCAATAATGTGACTACCAACAGATTAGACTGTTATGGCCCTCAATAAAATAAAGTTGCTAGTCTGAGCTTTATTCAAAATGCAGAGCCACCTGAAACAAATAGTAATATTCTCTCTCTGCAGAGAAGGTACTTTCTAATTGCCTCTATTTTATAAAGATTGCTTCCAGCTGCCAATATGCCCTTTGATTGCCTCACCTGAATCAGATGGAAGAGGATAATTAGCATACCAAAGACATGTCCTTGCAAACTCCTGGAGTCTGGACTATCTCCAGGTATTTAAATCTCATGGGAGACAAATTAGGCAGCAAAATCCCACAGAATGAGCCCTGTGGGTTATGAGTAATTTTCCACTAGCCTAGGGGTGCCTAGTTTTTCCTGAATAAAGGGCCACATTTGATCTTTGAGTGGCATGCCAGGAATTGGATTCTATGAAAAAATGGAAAGTGGCATGACAAGCATTTAATTTATATCAAAACTTACAACTTGGCATCAGGATTTGGAGTTCTCTAGGGGCCACATTTTAGAGGAATCACTAAGGTACAAAATCAAATTCCTAAATGGACATCCAAAGAACTACTATGACAGGAATAAGCAAGCTAGAATATTCCATGTTTTGAATCATAAGCTTCCCCAATCTTCTGCCATTATTCCTGTTGGTTAGCATCAATAGGAATCAAAATGTAAGACATTTCGTCCAGGAATTTTTGAAATCGTATAGCAAATCTGTGCTCATGCACCTTATTCAATAAGCCACCCTTTCCCAACTTGATGTTCTCCACAACTGTTGACTTTATTTTTTCAAATCTTCTGTCAGTAGAAGATTGGAGCTTCTAATGAAGACAAGGAAAAAGTTCTGAGACCATTCGTAAAGTTGACTAAACAATAATTCATAACTTTTCAAATTTGGGTGTTAGCTCTTTCTCCAAAGATTAGAAGAGAAGGGTATGATAGATCCCATATATTTAGTATTGTGTCCACTGGTACAGCAAATGTAACTTTAAAACTTGGTTTTAACGGCTTAATATTGAGTTGATTTGCCTCAGTGAGATTTTCACATCATATTACAACCTCCTGTTCGCATTCTCTTGCAAAAGGCGGAAGAAACACAGAGGAAGTTGTGGAGGATATACAAGCAGTGCAACAGAGCTGTTGCTTCATAAAGCATTGGGAGAAGTTCAGGGTCAGGGCCCTAACAGCTGATCACAACCAAAAAAATGGACCTCAAGATTTTATTTTATTTTTAAAGAAAAGGTTACAGAATCCTGGAAACCTGATATATTGGTCATTTATCAGCAAACACATTAAGGTAACGACTCTTTTTATCCCTCTGATTCACTTTCTAATTTTCTCTTGTTGCACTTTCTCTTGTTGCTACCTATCTGCTCATTAAGAAACAGATGCACAGATATTACATTTCTACACTGTTGTTTGTTCCAAGAGAAGAGAATATCTGCAGTTTAGGGTTGAAGTGTGGTGGCCTTCGTAATCTCTAAATTTATTTGTTTGTTTACAGACATTTTATTAACCAATTGGGCAATCTCATCAGTGTGAGTAAACAGGCACTGCAGCCTGTTTATATACAGTAGTTTATATACAATCATGAAAACAATATCCTAATCAAAGAACTACCAACAAGAAAACCATACCCCTACCCCATCTGGCAGGGCAAACTACCATCTATATATTTAATAGAAAATGTACATGTCACATTTTAATCTAGAACTAATACCATTCAGAGTGAAATGGATTCCAATTGTTTTATCTTCCATGTATTTTCTATACATCTCAAAGGAACCACCACTATGAACTACTTCATTGTTCCAGAGTAGATTCAAACATGAAAACCAACCTTCTGCTATTATTGGCATTATGTTTATTGAAATCTCATGCAAGTAATTTAAATGTTTGTGCTCAGCTAGGATCAAAATTTTGCTGGTTCCAAAATGCTGAGCACACTAACATCTAGTTAGTGTTACTATTAATTGGACTGACACCATCAAGAAATCTCAGAGCTCCAAGAAAGTCTGAGGAGCAAAAAAAAAAGTCCTTGAAAGAAGACAAAGCAAAGTATTTCCATGTTGTGACTGAGAAAATGACAAGGGTGAGTTTGAAGAAGAATGTAACTTTTTTTTTTTTACAGTACTGAAGAACTTGGATTCCCAACAAGAAAAAAAATAATGCCTGATCTCTACACAACTAGTTTTTTATATTGAAAGTTCAGGCCTTTGTGAATATGCTGTAGAGCATGGGTGACAAACTCAATTGCATCATGTGATATATTGAGGCGTTTTGTGTTTTTGCGATTGCGGAACCAGGGTGGGGATGGCCTTCGCATGATGCTTCTGACCTGCGGGCTGCCAGATTGACACCCCTGCATAGAACATACGAACACGAGCAGTGCCTTGCTGGATCATACCTCTGGTCCACCTAATCTTTCAATCTGTTCTTACAGTGGCCAACCAATGCACAAAGAAACCCACTAGTCTTTCAGCACAGTCACATTGCCATCAAGGCTTAGCCACTGATCCCCATGTCTTTCATGAAGGTCTAACTTGCTTTACACCATTGAACTGTTCGTTTGTTGTTTTACTTCAGATCTTCTCTACTAATCTGGAGACAAATGAGTATGGACTATGTAGTACTGTAGTTTGTATTATCACATCTCTTTCTGACAATAGAACAATAACTTGCTATATTAGTATCTTTGGTAACAATAGCAGCCAATATCCTGGTGTGTGTGTGTGTGTGTTTTTAAAAAATATTTAAATTGCCCTGTCTTTGTTTTGTTTTGTTTGTTTATTGTTTCTTGCATTAGTCATTTGCTTTCTGTTCTGTCCGTTTCTGTCTCCTTTGTTTATTGTTCGCAAATATCCGTTCACATTCTTGGTGAATTTATTTAATTATATGTAAACATATTTTAATTGTATTCAGCACAAATGTATATTAAAAATATAAAAATGCTTTTATTTTCATTTATACCCAATTTGCATTTCAATATTGTTAGAATTTTGGCAAGCACATATTTAGCCTTCTGCTGTTGATTTAACATGCATAATTAGCAAAGCTAACTGGTATTATAAAGGTTGCATGTAAATCAAAATATAAACTGCAATGATTTTATGAATAAGACAATGTATTGGGATGCTTTTCCCAGAAACTATAGAGTGGCTCATATCTAATCATTTACTTGATGTTTATTGTTACCAGTTAATTAGATGAGTAAATCTGATTTTGAGGTTCACAGTATCTGCTATGAAATTATGAAGGCCCACATAAGGAGAATGTTCTTGAGACTAAAGAATTTGCCATTGATATAAACACCCAAATATATTTGCTGGCAATTATAACCTCCTAGAAAGCAATATAAAACTCCAAATAAAGTTGTGTGTGTTTTGATACTTCTCTTCCACTCTCTTTTTTTTCTCTGATGAGGCTCCTTACAAGTAGAATATTCTAAAATAATCTTATATTTCTATTAATTATCTGGGTTCATAATATGTTTTGTTTCATTTTGCCTTATCACTTGAGCCAACTATTGTGGATTGTAAATCATGGTTTTTGCCTTAGCATGATGTATGAGCTAGATTATTATATCTTATTCAACAAGTCATGTTAAAATGATTTCTCAGCTACTTATTAATTAAATTAATAAAATATATTGAGGGAGACTATAAAATAGCACAGAATAAAAACATATTCAGAATGAAATCACTAAAGCCACAATAAACATAGAAAAGTGTGACAAAAAAGTGAACAGAGATGTTTTTATTTTCTGGAAATTCAATCTAAACATGATAGAATGTATTAAATATGACAAATAAACATGACTTTAATACATTCATTACCATAATTTATACTATTACTACCGATCCAATCATTCCAAGAATTGATTCTCTCAATTTTAAAGTATTTAGGAAGATGGGTGAATGCATCTCTTCCACCAATTTTAATTGTTAATCATTTTAATAATGAAGTTTAACCAGTGTTGATTTTAACTGCATTAATTTTATTAAGTTTTATATTGATTTTTTATTGTTGCAAACCACCTTGAGTATTAGAATAAAAAGAGGTTCATATGATAAACAAAATCTTCCTTTCTAATTCTGTGTCAGATAAACTTAAAAATATAGTTATATTTTACTATATTCTTTTTTTTCCTGTCACTACCTAGATTATCTATGTACAAGGTCATCTTGTATTTTTGAAGATAAGCAATCATCATCATCATACTCTGTTATATGGGCTTGAAAATTATCTTCATAGTAGGAAAATATACACATAATCAAGTTTAAGCAACAAATGAGCCATGTTGACTAGGAATTTTAAACAATGCAATCTCAAATTGCATCTAGTGAATGCTAGGTTAGGAAAGACCAGATTACAGGACTATGTAAAGAAATTCCACATTGTCTGTATAATATACCCCATTGCTTGTTTTATAAAATCCTTCAGATTTGTTAGCCCTATTTAAGTCTATCAGTGTTTTTCTGCCTGTTTCTAGTGTGGGTTCGACAGTTCAGTCACATGACCTTATTTAAGGAGAAGATAAAAATCTTTACATCCCAAGTGTAATTAGCCATAAGAAAACTAATATATAGCATAGTCTAATTAGTTACAGCTACAACATATCTGGTACTGTGTAAAATATGTTTTGGCTTTTTTCCATTTGTTTTATGGTACAGTATTTCCAATTTGCTTTTAGAGAAAGCCAGAGGACATTAAAGTGAGAAGCATTTCAGATAACCCAATGACTCACAGTTGCAATAGTGAATAAAAGATTTTTTGGGATAGACTCATAATTCATGCTGCTTAACAGCTTTAGGAACTGGAAATGTAGAACTTACAAAGGGCAGCTTAAAAGCCTTAAAATTAATGTGATTGTTAGAATTTTTTTTTTGTCTTTGTGGGTTTTTATATGTGGTTTCACTCATTTATTGTGCGGTACCGAGAGTCACCTTCAGTGAAGTGGGTGGCTACATAAAATTGATTAATAAATAAAATACATTCATACCTCTCCCTCTCTCTCTCTCTCTCTCTCTTTCTTTCCCTCCCTCTCCCCCCCCCCACACAGACACATATCTTTAAAACACTACAAAATTCTGGATTGTTTTTGCTAGAAAAAACCCACATTGCTTACCCTCTAGATGCAGCAATGATATAACAGATTCTATAGTAGTTATCTGAACTATTAAATATTATTTTGTGAATCACAGTATGTATAACGATAGACAACATGTCTTAAAAAGTGATTAGGAGCCTGATATCTGGCTACCAACTATAATGTGTGTGTACATGTGCATGCTATGTGTATTTGTGTACACACACACACACACAAACACACATACACATAGCTATAAACCTACACATACACAAATCTAGTTACTATTCTACATTCAGGAAAATAATCAGATATGAACATATTAAAACAGACTACTAATTAGGCTTATTGTGCACTAAATGCATTTTTTTACTTTTGGGAATTCAGATAATCACAAATTAACAATACATGAAATTAATGTAATAAGGTTCTATTTTTTTATTGGTTGGTACCTATAGTCAAGAATCCTTCATTTAGAGAAAACAATGAAGGGAAACAAGTATTGTCTGAACCAGTCTTCTGCTGAGGAATGCCTATGGTGACATATTTTAAAAAATCAATGGCAATAAGCCTCATATTCAATTAATGAAAAAATTTAAATCAAAAATAATTCCTTTATTTTTCAGTCCAAACTTTTGTACTTCTTTCCCTAAGTGATTTTTTTGTGTGTGAAATACTTTTTGAAAGTTTGGATCTACTTGTGCTTGATGTATTCTAGTAGGAGAAATTGGGTAACAGGATGTATAAGCAAAGCATGAATGAAGGAATTTGGTATGTGAATTTTAAGCCATGCATATCTATTCTATAACAACATAGAATAATCTTGGAAGATTGTGAGAATAGGACCCGCAGTATAATACAAAGAAGAAACTTGGACAAACTTAAAGGTGGGTTGGTGGGAATTGGGACAGAAATGTTGAGTTTTAGTAAGAGGCAATATGAATACACTGAATGAAGAGACATAAAGGCAAAATAAGTGTAGAACTAAATATTTTATATACTATTAGTAAGGCAAATATTCCTGGATTTATGTTATCATGAATACATAGATCTAACTAATAAGAATAGTTTAAATAAATGGGATATGTCAGCTTACAATATTACCTACGCTTGTGGAATATTTGATGTTAATGTTAAAACATCTATATGTAACTAATGTAGTACCGGAACCAGCCATAAGGAAACAACTTAGTGTTTGTAACCTAAGTACACATATACTTTATATTTTGGATCTTTATAGCCTAAACAGTGTTGACAATATTCAACATGGGAAATGGTAAGATGATACTTCAAACATTTATAATTTATGAAATACAGAAAAGATATTGAGACCTTACTCACTTTTTCACAAATATATCAAAACAGCTGAGTTATTCCCCTGAGATATAGAGTTAAAACTTTTGCAGACAGCTAAATTGGGACTGACCGGGGCTACATAACTCATTCTGAATGGATAGCTGGGTTTCAATAGGTATTTCTCAAAAGTCAGGCCTGTTGAAACTAAGTAGATTTTGCAAAACAGTTTATGATGTGACATGATAACATTAAAGGAAGAAAAGTTTAAAATCCAGATCTTGGAACATAGCTAACACTCTTATCACTGTCAAAGTTTAAAGATCGCATTTACTGCCACTGTTGAAATTGACACTACAAATTTCCTGTCATTAGTTCCGAAAACTAGCCAAGCTATATGAGGGATTCAGTACGAAGGGGTGTGAATTCTCAGAATTGTGGAAATATCAATGATTTGAAATATATTCTTTCCTTTTCTGAATATTCATGCCGTTCTAGATGATAGAGCTTTAGGCAAGCAAATGAACAGAGAATACAACAATATTGAAACTGCTGGGGTTGTTTAAAGAAAATATTGCATGTATGCCAATATAACATCCTAGCTTTGGAATCATCCTCACTTAATGAGTTAGTGTGGAAAATCATCCTCATGTTGTATTTCTGTAACAAAACAATATGTTATATTTCTTTTTATATGAAAAAGTCTTGATTTTCTAGGTTGCACTTATTTATATATATTCCCTTGTGCGTATCCTTATGCAGAATGTATAATTGGAAAACAAAAGCAATGTCCCATTTAAGGACATGGGTCCCCAGAATGTGTTTACCAGTAACCCCCTAAGATTTATTATGGGTTGGTACTAAATTGCCACCCAAAAAGATCCTCAATCAAACATGTTATCCATCTGATCCATCTGATACCAATTTTCATTGAGCGAACATGTTGATTTTATCAGGAAAGCACTGAAAGGAAAAAAATTAAGCTTTCCTCTCTCCCTCTCCCTCCCTCCCTCTCTCTCTCTCTCTCTCTCTCTCTCTGCTGCAGTGCTGATTTTATTGCCATGCATTCATCCATTCAGGAAGGCGCTGACATCTTGCTTTTAAGCGCTAGCCTCCTGATCATAGCTCCCCAGTCTCAAATCAATATTTGGTCCTTAGTGACGGGAACAGATAGCCTGCATGTGTGATGTTACTAAAGTACTGTAGACTGAAGTTCACAGTATTGGAGAGTTTTCTTGAGTTAATTGCAAATAGCGCAGATATTATACTGTTATCAGAAGGAAAAAAAAGTTTGCCAGAAAGAAAGATTGTGGAGCCTAGGAACAGGAGGGATGGGAGTGCCCGAGAAACAGCAATATAACGTGGGAAGGAAGTTATAGAAAGGGGCTCCAGCCATCAACCAGCTAGCCGAAGGGCAGCAGCCGCTGGCCGCCTACGTGACTCCTTACCTGAGGTGCAGATAATGCACAAGCTTGGTCACCACGGTAACCATCTAGGCGGGATTCCCCACCTCAGGGATCCAAGGGGAGTCCGTGGAATCTGGCTGAGCTTCCCGACTCTATAGAGATCTCCAACGCTTTCCTTGACTTTTGGCGTCTTCTGGCGCCTTCGGAGAACGCCAGGAAAACCAAAGTAGGCCGCTGGGGCTGCTTGGCTCTGCCGCCTCCCCTGCCCGGGCAAAGCCGAGCAGCTCTCGGTCCTCCTGCCGCCGCCGCTAATGCCCACCGGGATGAGAGAGGAGCGAGTAGGCAAGCAGGCGCTCAGCTGCGATTCTGGCGGGTTTCCTCCGCCCGTCGTTGCCTCACGCGCCCTCCCGTCACTCCGGCTTTCCCAGAAGGCGACAGAGCGCGCCTGCGGTAGGCCAGTCATCCCGGCGGGATCATTTCGACTCGAGCCCCAGTGGGTCTCTGGAAGGCTGGAAGGGAGGCGAGATTTATTTCTGGGGCGACCGCGCCCAAACTCACCTGATGTAGCTTTTTTCTTCTAACCGCTGATATGATATAGAATAGAATAGAATAGAATAGAATAGAATAGAATAGAATAGAATAGAATAGAATAGAATAGAATAGAATAGAATAGAATAGAATAGCAGAGTTGGAAGGGACCTTGGAGGTCTTCTAGTCCAACCCCCTGCTTAGGCAGGAAATCCTACACCACTTCAGACAAATGGTTATTCAACATCTTCTTAAAAATTTCCAGTGTTGGAGCATTCACAACTTCTGGAGGCAAGTTGTTCCACTGATTAATTGTTCTAACTGTCAGGAAATTTCTCCTTAGTTCTAAGTTGTTTCTCTCCTTGATTAGTTTCCATCCATTGCTTCTTGTCCTGCCCTCACGTGCTTTGGAGAATAGGTTGACTCCCTCTTCTTTGTGAGATATTGGAACACTGCTATCATGTCTCCCCTAGTCCTTCTTTTCATCAGACTAGACATACCCAGTTCCTGCAACCGTTCTTCATAGGTTTTAGCCTCCAGTCCCCTAACCATCTTTGTTGCTCTTCTCTGCACTCTTTCTAGAGTCTCCACATCGTGGTGACCAAAACTGAATGCAGTTTTCCAAGAGTCTACTTGATGGACCTAAAATAAGCCCAATCCTACCAATTAAGCAAAATTAACTATGATACCTTAAAAGTGCAGGGGCGCCAAATTGGGGTGGGGGGATCAAAGCAGTGGGTTGAACCCCTGAGTATGGACTGCCCTAGGAGAAGGGCCAACATGCCAAAGAAGAAACTGGATGTGACACACACACACACACATACACCCAAGGTGCTTTTTCAGGAGGTGATTGGACTTTCTGTTTTTTTTCTTTGAAGACATTTCACTTCTCATCCAAGACGCTTCTTCAGCTCTGACTTGGAAGGTATGGAATGGAAGTTAGTGCTGAAGAAGTTTCTTGGATGAGAAGTGAAACGTCTTCAAAGAAAAAACAAGAAAGTCCAGTTGCCCCCTGAAAAAGCACCTTTGGGACAACTAGGACCTATGGATGACTAAGAATCGCTACAGACTTTTAAGGGGATGTGAATTTGGCTTGTTGCTGAAGTCCCCAGGGTGGCACTATATGATATTGTATGATATGGTTTGGAAGGTGTGCAAAGGCTACTCCACCCCAAACTCTTCACCAGATCAAAGCATAGGCAAAAGTGGAACAATCTTATATGGAACATGGTTAAACTATTTGAGAGCTGATGTGGGCCTTTCGGAAAAGTTTTGGATTTGATCCGAGGAGATCTGCATAGGACTTCCAACCAGCAAGTCTTCTTCTGATAATCGTATTTTTGTTTTTTGCAAGGAATTCCATTAATAAAAGTCTCGGTCCTGCTCATAGCCTTAGAATTTATATTTTGAACAATGTCTATGGAGATTCTCAATCATTCAGATCATGGTTGTCCCAAAGGTGCTTTTTTTTCTTTCTTTCTTTCCAAGACAAACTGGACTTTCTGGTTTTTTCTTTGAAGATGTTTCACTTCTCATCCAAGAAGCTTCTTCAGCTCTGAAGAATGTATATGGGGTGCGATGGCTAATTAAACTGAGCTTGTCAGCTGGAAAGCTGACAGCCCAGTTCAAGACCCAAGCACCACAGGAGGAGGTGAGCTCCTGTTACTTGTCCCAGCTTCTGCCCACCCAGCAGTTTGAAAGCATGCAAATGCAAGTACATAAATAGGTACCACTTAGAAGGTAACAGCATTCTATGTGCCTTGCGACATAGTCATGCAGGCCACACAAACTTCTGAAATGTTTTTGGATTATGCTGATTCCCTTGGTAAGGAAACATTGATGAGCACCACCCCTAGAATCAGACACAACTGGACAGCGGAAACTCTGTATCTTTTTATGTGAATTCAGTGCACCTCCTATGTGTATACATTAAAGCTATCTGGATTTTTTTCAAATATAGTTTTTGTGCCATTTGTTGCTGTGTAATATGGACTGATGTTCCTATTGTGTACCTTTTTCTGCCACAAGCAACTTTCAGTTTGCATGGTGCTGTCTTCACATTTGCATGGAACTGTGAACCCAAAAGGAAACATGGAGAAATTGCTATCTATATGAATTCATTCATAAGCTTTGTCCATAATTATGGATTATTCTTTGTAGGTAAAGTAGAAGCTAAACATGAAATGGAAATTCAGATTTATCCCATAAAGAGTTATGTAGATATCAGAAGACACCAGAATTTCTATTCTCTACTGTCACACACTTCTATCTGTATTAAAGATTTTTAAAAAAACTTCTGATGAAATATAAAAGGATAACAGAAAGAGAAATAGCTGTAATTAGTTAACAAAGAGAAAGGGTAAACCTTAAAGACTTAGCTAATAGCTGGCCATATGGATAATTATATAGGTTTTCAATCCAAAATGAAAACACTAAACAAGCACTGTGGCTAATGATAATTTAATTTCATAGCATAATTTGCTGTAAATTAGGTTACTATTAATGCTGTATGTAATATTTCACTAAGGATACCTGGAAGTTGTCTATTCATAGCAGGAATCTATGATAGGCCGTGATATTTCTCAAGCCGATTGTTGAATTAGTATATTATGGAAAGTCTAATAAATTATTTCAACTACTGTTTTTCTTATTTCCCCATAAATGGTCATTTTTATTAAGGTAGAAATGAAATAGTGTTGCATAATCTACAGAAAAACTGAGAAATTATATGTACTTATGTATACTATAAATATGCATGGTTTGTTAGTTATAACAACAAGAAATTCCTTATTTAATTTATTTATTTAATTTATTTAAATAATTATTTAATTTATTTAATTAATTTATTTCTTATTTATAAGAATTACCTTATGATTCTTGACAAATTTATCTTGTCTTTTTATGTACACTGAGAGCATATGCACCAAAGACAAATTTCTTGTGTGTCCAATCACACTTGGCCAATAAAGAATTCTATTCTATTCTATTCTATTCTATTCTATTCTATTCTATTCTATTCTATATTGCTTCAAAACAATTTTTAATAAAATGGTATTTGCTACCCAAAATAATATCAGAATTCCCAGAGCAAATAATTTGCCAGTCTCATCTACCATGTTCTGCCTAATGCCTATTGATTGATTAGATTTATGTTCTAAGTTATTGCAATAAATATAAATATAACCTTATTTTAGACTGACAGTTGTAATAATTGGAATTAGTAACAGAATCCTAGAGAACAGAGAACCAGTTTGCATAGATTTATGTAATACTATCTCTAATGATGCTGTCCATACTGTAACAGAGCTATATTAGTGATGTAAAGATCTTTAACACTAGCAACTGACATGCTTCTACGGAAGCTTCTATTGTGATAGTGAAACTGCACAGCACTTTGATAGCTAAGGAATGGAGAATGTGGCATTAAAACAGTTTGTCATTAGACACAGTCTCTGGAGTGGCTTTGAACAGAGCATTTCCCATTCCATATAGTATGCCTTTCTCACAGATGTTGATTCTTGTTTTTACTTCTCACATTTTTAACTGCTGACAATTGTATCATCATTGAGTATTTTCTCCAGTGCATGTTGTGGCCCCGCCCTCTGAGCCTATCTCATTGGAGGAAGAAAGCTCCGAACATGAGGAAGAGGAGTCAGCCAGGCCTCCCTCTCCAGGCCCCTCCCCTCTGGCACTGTCTCAGGTGCCGGCCGAGGGAGAGGAGATTAGCCAGGAGCCAGGTGTCTCAGATGAGAGCGAAGGAGAGCCGTCATTCCTGGATGCACACCAACGAAGGCGTGATAAACGGTTGCAGCAGTTAAGGAGGCGTGCTAGGGATTAGAACTGAGTCACTGGACCACACCCCAGAGACTATATAAGAGAGGGTGGTGGCTGGTAAAACTCCGTGACGAACAAAAACTAACTTTGGCTAGTCACTTGAACAACGTCTGAAGCTGCCGAAAGGAATATTGTTTTGCTGGACTATTTGCAATGCGTATGTAATTTTATGTTATCTGTTGCAGTAAAAGCTCTTGGCAGACGGTGATTATATTGCTGCCAAGTTTGAGATAACGACCTGTGTGTGTGCCTTAATCCTCGGCTGGCTGTGTTTGTGTGTGTGTGTGGACGGGGACAGATCAGTGCAGAGTAGACTGACTTTTAGAGAATTTATGCCAAACCCTAATAATAAAGTTCATGGAAGTCCTAGAGGCTCTCTTGATCCCATACCAGAAAGAGAGGAAAGAAAGAAGTAGGGCCTTTCTATGAACACACATATATAAATCCCTAAACATTGGAAGAGTCTTTAAAGGGCCATGGTAAACATGTGTCAAATTAGCCTTTTGTATTTAACAAGGCTTTACTATGGAACTGATAATTAATCATGATTATACAAGGTCTTAAATCTAATCCCTCTTCTTGAAATAACTATTTGTACCGAGAAAGAACCAAGCTCCATTTGTACTTCAATTTTGGTTTTAAAAATTCTAATATATGTTTTAACATAAGGTTATTTTTAATAAGGAAAATTAGATCCAAAATAAAATATATTTTAATTGTTAAAACATATGAACACACACAGTTTCTAATAGATTACCAAAGAGTTTTGTTCTCTGTTACAGAATTAGGAATCTTTTATACAGCACCAGACCAAGCTCAGTGAATACCACCTAATAAGATTGGAGAGTTCTTGTACATTTAAAAACTGTATTTTAGCAGCATGAGCATTTCATATTCTCTTTCTTAATCTTTCAGATCTTCCATACAGAATCTCTTCTTGTTTAAAGATGAATGTTGTTGGTGTAAAAGATGGAACTTTGGACTTCTCTCCAGCTCTCAAGAAATGCTGGATTACCTCAACTGGATTGCTGGGTTATCTCAGCACCTCAGAATTTATCATTATCATTCATCAAAGTTGAAGTTGTCATTCATCATTCATCTGCTCAAGGTGTGCTTTTTAATGACTGTTCCATGATCATAGAGAGTACATGTATTTAATGAGAATGGTCCATTCAAGAATTCTCATGTCCCTTTGTAACTTGACTTGAAACATTCTTATTGATGTTGATAAAAATTTATACTTTTTCACTGTTTCCACGTTTATTCTCAAGTACAGCTTTTAAGGTGTTATTAAATTTACATATCCAGTAACAACAACAATGAAGAAAAGTTTGCATGCCACCTCTCAAAAATAGTTTAATTGATTTTCCTACATGTTGGCGAGGATTGGACTAGATGATCGTTGCGACTGCTTCTATAGTCCTTAACTGTTTAATGTATTAAATCATTGGTTGCAAATTAGCTAAAGTACAGTATTTACACTTCTCATATTAAAACTGGAATTTGAAAGCAATATCAGCTCTGAGTCTACACAACAATGCTAGTGAAGCTGCTGATTAAAAAATAAAGATGCTCTTGCTAAAAATAAGTACCTGCTTAACTCATAGATTAACTTGAGCAATAATCTAATCAATTAAAGGTCTATAAAACTACATACATATTTAAACTGTGGGACAAATAATTGGAATTATGTACATAGTTATATGTGCCATTTCAAGTCTTCTGTTCTTGTTTAGCACCAATGGTGTAATCCTATATTATACATAAATTCAATCTGAATTTTTTCCTGTATGATTTTATAGAAAATCGGTGCCTTAGCTTTGAAGCGATCAGATCTGGATTGTAAAATTCAGATGACCACCAGATGGAGCCAAAGAATTAGACTTTCCTGTGTTGCCACCTATTGATTATCTGGATATTTGCAGTTCTAGAAGCTTTATGAAGGAAACAATTCTAAAAGCTTCCAACAAATCATATTCATAATCCCATAAACAAAATTCTTACTCTGTAAATGTGGAGATGGAAAAGAGAATTGTAACTGGGAAAAGTTGCCACAATCCACCAAGAGCAACCATTACTCAGATCAGTACTGTAGTGAATTGACTTATATTGCTACATGTTAAGGAAAGACATCTTTTATAAGGTACTGCAGTACAATAAGCAGCCCAAAGAGTGGAGAAAAAATATCCACGGATAGAAATTGTCATGTTCTTCCATCTCAAATGGCAAGACATGATACAAGCTAATGGTCATCCGGGATTTTGCAGTCCAGATACATATCGCAAAGTACCAAAGTTCTACACGCATTAATTAAGAGCTCAAAGTAATAAACATCATATCTTCATTAATCCTAACAGCACTTTGCTGCAGGCAGATAGGTTGACCTCAAGGTCAATGGATTCTTCTAACTATAACTATAATTAGATGGGTTGTTTTTAAGGTCAAAGTCTTTTGTAATTAAATTACTGACCCATTTTATTTTCAGGGAACGAATAGATAGGATTCTATGTTTACCTGGCATTTTATATATATAAGGAAGAGTTCAGATACATATTTAATTCCTGTACTTTATTGGGCCTTTAACATATTATTAAAAAGTGCTCTGCAGTTAAACTGAACAGTTTTTAAAAGGCCGGATTTCTGTGTATAATAAAATTGAGACATTTTGATTATCCAGTGGGACATTTATTATTTAAAAAGCAAGTTTTAAAAGGTTATAAATTGACCTGTGTCAAACACATCTGATGAAGAATTGTATCAGTTTTAAAAATGGTTCTGAATAATATCCTTCATACTGTTTGCAAGCATTCTTTAACTATCTAAAATCTTTTATTTATTTATTTATTTGTTTATTTTTGTCTGTGTGTTTGTGAACCATTTATCTATTAAATGAATTGTGGTCCACTGAGCCATAGCTCCTTATTTTTTATTTTTTTTTTAAATTTGATTTATATGCCGCCCTTCTCCGGAGACTCAGGGCGGCTTACAATGTGCTAAACAATATATTATTTGTCTATATAATACAAGTTTGATACACTTGTTATATACTTACTTGTTTGAATTTCTATCTTTTTTTTTAAAAAAAGCCCCCTTTGAATAATATAAGTCAGGGGTGTCAAACTCACATCGTCATGTTGTCGTCATGTGACGTATCACAACTTTTTTCCTCTTCGCTAAACCAGGGTTGGGGGTGGCTAGCGCATGACGCATCTGACCCATGGGCCATGAGTTTGACACCCCTGGTATAGGTCATAGATAAGAGATCTTGTATTCCTTTAACTGAGAGCCAGTTTGGTGTAGTTGTTAAGGCATCAGGCTAGAAATCAGGAGAGTGTGAGTTCTAGTCCCATCTTGCATAGCAATGGCAAACTATTTCTAAAATCTTGCCAGGAAAAACTGCAGGGATTGATTAAAGAGTCAACAATAACTCAAAGGTACCAAATACCTTGCCTCCTTATTCCTTTAATTATTCCTTAGAAAGCAAAATTCAGATTTAGCTTTCCATGCCGAAAATGCCTGAGGGATTTCCTTTTGTATATAAATGTGCAACAGCCTTGCTTTTTTTTGCACACCTACACTCTACATCCAGCCAAAGTTGCTTCTTTATAGCTTTCTGCATTGCAACCCATATGCCAGGGGTGTCAAACTCAATTTCATTGAGGGCTTCACATCAGGGTTGTGTTTGACCTTGGAGGGCTGGGTGAGGCGTGGCCGGGGGCATGGCCAGGGTGGGCATGACCAGCTCACCGTCACTCATCAAGACTTTGTTTTTGGCCACAATGGCCTCCTGCAGCCCCCTGCCAGCGAAAATGGAGGTCAGAGAGGCCACGTGTCTCAGCCAAAAACGGAAGCTGGGTGAGCTACGCATGATGCTCCTGAGCTCTGTTTTCACTGGCAGAGGCACCATGGGCCAGTCCTTCGTTGTTTCCAAGGTGGGCTCAGATCTAAGCACCCGGGCCTTGAGCTTGACACCCCTGCCATTTGTGGACAATAATAGTTGCTTATCTATTGTTGTTACAAAATTCTTCTAGTTCTGGAAAACACTTTTCTCATTCCCAATTTTGTTATACATTTGGGAGCAGGTGCTTTTTCCAATTAATGTAATGCCTATTGCATGTTTTATGGTATAATTATTGTGAATTCTTACTGCTATTTTGATCACTCTTAGATTTTATAAGTTACTTGAAGTGCCCCCATAAAGAGAGGAAAAAGTGAATAACACTATAAATATAAATGCATAATTGCTTTGGATTCACTAATGGGAAAAATAAACTCTGAATAATATTGATTGTTTTAACAATGTAATAAATTGCTTATTTGGCTAGATTGTGCCTGTTTCCACAAGATTTTTTGAAATCTGTAGAATGTGGTGTTTTCTTTTCCCAGACTAAATGTCTGCAATGTCCAATATATTCTGTTTAGCACTGATCTCCAATAGCTTAGATAGAATTTTTTTCCAATTTCTAATAATTCCATTCCTTTATTTTTTTTTATTTAATTATTTTAAAATATGAATAAAAGAGATTGAATGTGAACTTTTTGAATGTAGAACATGTGGTTTACACTTGAACTATAGTTTTTGGTCTAGTGCTTAAGATACCAGGCTGGAAACTGGGAAATTATGAGTTCTAGTCTCACCATAGGCATGTAAATCAGCTGGTTGACTTGAACCAGTCTCTCTCCCTCTCCCTCCTTCCCCAACCCACTGGGAAAATATGAGGAGGAAGGAGTAGGTGTCTGACTACGTGGCTTAGTGGCTAAGATACTGAGCTTGTCGATCAGAAAGGTCGACAGTTCGGCGGTTCGAATCCCTAGTACAGGTCTCCTGCGTGAGCAGGGGGTCGGACTAGATGACCTCCAAGATCCCTTCCAACTCTGTTACTGTTACTGAGTATTATGTATGTTTACCACCTTGAATTATTTAAAAAAATAATAAAAGTGGGATAAAAAATAAAGTAAGTAAGTAAATAAATAATATCTGAGATATCATCACAGTTTTATTAATTATTACTTATATAGTAGGGTGCAGAGACCTACTGTATTAATAAAGGAACCACAACATCTGAATGAACATCTGACGTATTGGGACTGTTTCCCCTTCGCTAAACCAGGCATGGGCGTGGCCAGCACATGACGTATCTGGACTGTGGGTTGAGAGTTTGACAGCCCTGCCCTAGACTAAAAACTGAGAAACTGTGAGTTCTATTCCCCACTTAGGTATAAAAGCCAGCTGGGTGACTTTGGACCAGTCATTCTCTCTCAACCCAACTCTCCTCATAAGGTTGTTGCTCAGTGGAAAATAGGAGGAATCAGTGTTAGGTATGTTCACTGCTTTGAAATACAATAATACAAATACAAATAATAATGATGGGATATAAGCAAATTAATTAATTAATTAATCACAGATTAAATTCATTATTATGTGCTGGAGCAGGACTATCTTTAAATATTCTTTCTATTTCTTTCCAACTTTTATCAAGAAAAAAACCTATTAAGCTAGAAATAAAATAAGTTGAACATTTACAGAATATCAAAGCAAAAATCTGAATAGCACCAATAATAATAGGTAATGGAAGTGTTTCTGATTCTGCTCTTCAAAAGATTACATGCTGATACAAACATGTTTTGTTAAAAAGATAATGGAGACACTGAACAAAATATTTCAGAAATCATCAAGAACAGGATAAATAAAATTGTTCTTGAACAGGTAAAAAGCCAAACATTGACCACTGCAAATCATTAAAATGAGGCCAGAACCTATATAGAAAGAAAGAAAAAAATCTGTATTAGTGTACATACTATTAGTAGTGCATATAGACATTAATTTGTTGTAATGGATAGAAATATGTTTCTTACTTAGGCTATTGCTGTTTTCTGTTTTTAAGGAGGTTTTTTTTTTCTCCCTTTCTTTTCAGGTTCAGGAACATGAAGTATCTGATGTTTGGATTTAGTATTTTTTTTTCCTGAGAATACTCAACATCTTAGCAGGATAGAACTCTCACTACTTCAAAGTGGGAAACTTGTAACTGTTTATATAGAATCTTTATGTGTTTAGATAATTTATCTGCAGTTATTCCGAAGTCTTTTTTAAAAATTTTGTACTGACTTTAGGATAAACAACACAGGATCAACTTCAAAACTTCCCCACTTACATATGTCTAGGAGTGTCATGCTACCCTGGGGAGAACTGGTGGATTGAAGGCTTTTCCTCTGCCTTTTAACTTTGCAATTGTTCTTTTTAACTCAATTTTATTTTTGTTTTTAACCACAGATTTTATATGGTTTTATTGCTTTACTTGTACACCTTCCAGAATCATGGGTGGTATAGAAATTTGATAGATAAATAAAACCAAAATAAAAAGTTAATATTTCCCACTGACTAAGCTCAATTCCTGAAGATTCTATGAACATGTAATTTTCTTGTCAATAATATAAAAATTAATATAAAATTATATTATACATTTTTAAAACTTCCATATGCCTTTGGTTTTGTGGTGATTTCCCATCCAGCCATTAACCAAAAGTAATCAAATTTGCATTGTGACATATGCATTTGCATCCAATATTGTAACACAAATATGAAAGTCTAGAATTTCCATTCTGATGTTGAAAAGCACATTTTTTTCATCAGTATTATTTATACCAGACACGTACTGTATGTCTGTTTTTCTATGTAATTTAACTTCTCAAAGCTCTAGCATTCAATAAAATGTCAAATATATTTTATAGAAATATATATTTGTGTGATTTATGATTGAATAATCATGCTGAAGATTACAATTGCAAACACAGAGATAGGTGAAGATGTATGAATTGACAAGTTGTTTCCCTATTTTTTTTTAAAATGATATGTTTTAGTAGAGTGATGCTTCCTAACTATCAAAATTATAGATTTACTGTTTGGAATGATAAAATCATAATTGTTTAAACATACCTAAAGCTGCCCACCAGTGCAATATCAGTGGAAATTCAGCCATTACTGTAAAATGAAAAATTATGATCTACATGAAATTAGGAGAAACATCAACATCAAACATCATCTTTGGAAAGAAAAAAATAATCTTAATGAATATAACACCATTGGGCTTATAAGTCAATTTTAGGAAAGAATTGAAATTTTAAAAAACCCAATAGAGTACATTGCTGTTAATTATCACAGTTTAGAAACTATATTTTAAAAAATGCATGTTCTGGTGCAGATGAGAATGTTATGTATCAAGGTATGTGCCTATTAGGCATCTATTACCCTCTCTGAACCAGGTGTTGGGGATACTACATGTCTCCTCATTCTCCTTTCCTTTTAAAGAATTGTTCAGTGGGAATTTACACCCAAAGTATGCTTGGTGATGGCTGCACTTTTGGTCTAGATTTCAACCCTTATTAAATATTAATCAACTGCATTCTGAGATGTGCTCAGGAAAGGGATATATTTCAGATCTTTCAGAATTAACAAAAATTCTGTGCTGGTTCACAAGAATAACCTTGCATCCAAATAATCTCAATGGACTTCCCAATGTGTGACCTTTAACTGGGTGAAATGAAGCATAATAGGGCAACAATTGTTGAACCAAGCTAACTCAAAATGGGATAACTTACAAAATGTGTTCAAAATCCAGGAGTCGTGACTCCCTACGGAATGAAATTTGGAGCATTTGTGGCTGCTTCAGTGCTACTGGCTGCTGCTGGGCTGCTGCTGCAGTCACATAATCTTCATTTTCAAAATCCCATGACAATTTCCCAGACAGTCTCACAATCTTTCACTCTCTCTCTCTCCACCTAGCAGCAGCCATTTACCTAGCTCAGTGATGGCTAACCTTTTTGCAATTGCATGCCAAAAGCGGGCAGAGGGGGGGGGAATTGCGTACATGTGTGCCCACACCCATAATTCAATGTGCCCCATCCTCCCACACATGCATGCATGACCTCCTGCTCTTGGCACGTGATGACACGGTGGGCCCGGTAGGCCCATTTTTTGCCCTCCCCAGGCTCCAGAGGCTTTCTAGGAGCCTGGGGAGGGCGAAATTGACCTTCCCCATCCCCCCGGAGGCCCTCTGGAGGCTAGAAACAGCCTGTTTCCCGACTTCCGGTGGGCCCAGAAGGCCTGAAAATCAGCTGACCTGTGCATCACATGCGCTCACGTGGCCATAGATATGGCTCCATGTGCCACCTGTGGCACCCGTGCCATAGGTTCGCCATCACGGACCTAGCTGCTGGGCTGGGCTGGGCTCGCGAGAGGGAGGGAAGGGAAGGGAAGGGAAGGGAAGGGGAAGGAAGGAAGGAAGGAAGGAAGGAAGGAAGGAAGGAAGGAAGGAAGGAAGGACCACCTTGCATTATTTCCAGCTGATGTCACCCTCCCATGTGCTCCCCTAAACTTTGCCAACTACCTTCCCACCGCATGCCTTTCTTGACCCATGCAGCATCTCTTGCATATCCCCACATATATTCATGTCATCTAATGGAAGACATCTTTTACTCCAGATTGTATTCATTCAAAACATTGAACACTTTTTCCCTTCCATTCCATTTTATCCCTGGAATCAGTAGTTTTTCTGAAGCAATGTTATTTAATAAACAATATACCTACCTGCTGAAGTTACTGTGATGTGAATGATTGTAATAGTAATGGCATAATCCCAAACCCATTCTTCTACTAGCAAGGCAAAGAGCAGGCCAGAGATGACATAGGCTATTTCCATTGATATTATAAGAACTAGTAACACAGAGATAAACATTAAAACAATAAATGGGATCTTTTGTTCCATGCTTTCTAATCCTAAATCTGCTTAATTTCCAAACGTCAGATTGCTGTTAAAGATAGGAGCAGGCTGGCAACGGTATGTTATCCTCAGACTGTTAATCTTTGCATCTTTGCATGGCTGATGGCCAACACAAAATCCTTGGAGATAAATTTGTGTTTGTGTTTCTCACAAACTGTGATATAGACACATAATTTTAGACTGAATTTATTTTTTCTGTGCATTCTATTTAAAGTATAAAGTATATAACTATACTTACTATTGCTTTTTGGGGTTTTCAGTTTAATCTGCTGACTGGAAAACTGATTAAGAAATATATGGCAGCATGGTGGCACAGTGGTTAATGTGCAGTGCTGCAGGCGAATACTATTGACTGCCAGCAGTTTGATTCTGACCGGTTCAAGGTTGACTCAGCCTCCCATCCTTCTGAGGTCGGAAAAATGAGGACCCAAATTGTTAGGGGCAATATGCTGACTCTTTAAACTGCTCAGAGAGGCCTCTAAAGCACTATGAAGTGGTATATAAGTCTAAGTGCTACTGCTATTGCTAGGGGGAGTCGATGGAAGTAATATATTTATGGTATGCCAGAACATTTCCATCCTGCCACATGTTCACAAGACTGCCACTCCTAAACTATCCTTACTATGTGGGAGAATAGCAAGTGGGGTCAAGTTCATTTTTAAACCAAACATTTAGGAAGTTCAGTTTTTTTTTTAAAGGAGATATGATATGGAATAAGACAATCCTGTCCCTCAGGATCACTTTTTGAAGTACACTGTTTGAACCAATGTACCCATTACCCAATACACAAAAAATTACATAGCTGATAGTGTAGGAACAATTTCTTGCCTATATCAATAGCACTTAGATTTATATACCGCTTCACAGTGCTTTACAGCCCTCTCTAAGCGGTTTACAGAATCAACATATTGCCCCCAACAATCTAGGTTCTCATTTTACTGATTTCGGAAGGATGGAAAGCTGAGACTCGAACTGCCAAATTGCTGGCAGCCGGCAGTCAGCAGAAGTAGCCTTCAGTACTGCATTCTAACCACTGTGCCACCACGGCTTTATAGATGTCATGGCAGTTACCAAAACATTATTAACTTGTTAAATCCTCATTTTTATAAAGATATAAAAGTGTCACAATTTTTACTATGCTGCTAGCTTTCCAAAAGAATTTAATGCATATAGTTAGTCTTGCTATCATGATCGGACTTCTATTACATACTCAAGTAATTTAAGAATACATTGTTACATAGATTAACAGTATGCTGATGAAGAAGATTAAATTAAAAATGCATAGATTCAAGTATTGTCTTGAGTGGTTGGTTCTCAGTGTGCTTGGTTCTTCACATGGAGACGTGAAACAATTCACCTTATTCTCCAAAGAGCTGATCCTGCATCACCAAAAATCAGTACCAATATCCATTTTAGTTCAACAGAGTGAAAGCAGGTTTTCTGAATTTTAATAGAAAGCCTAAGGTTTTTTTAAACATCCATTTAATCATAGCTGTTCTCGGTAATCAGGAAGATCTGTGGAGTGAAGAGCAATACTACTTTGATTTCTGTAAGATACGAAGAATTGTATCTCTAATTTATTCTTCCAACTTTCAACAGTTTTTCTGGTCATTACTCTAATTGCTGTACTGTAATCCCATAGATAAGCCCAGGGAATTGGTCTCTTTTCACACATCTATAACCACAGCATTTCTGAGGCTAGGAAAAAGGAAGAACTAGAGAGCACAATACTCCAGCTAATGATTTGTTCCTTTAATTTCCAAGAATTGAAGGGACAAAAGGAAAAGGAAGAGAACTCTCTCTGCCAATTTCCAAATGCCACAATTTTTTTAAATTAAGAAAACAAACGTTATTCAACTTTACTGAATTAAAAAAACAAATTTCCAATAACATCAAAAAGGAGAGGGGGGGAAAAGAGAGAGAGAAAGAGAGATTGATTTAAGAATTAATTAATGGTTTTTCCTAAAAACTTATCCTGGAATAACATCTTGACACCTTTGCTCCATTTTATTGTCATGGTGTACATTTTACTGAGGATGTCATAATAATAATGTCAGGAAGATATATGAGACATTACTTAAATCGGTAAAATTCTTGAAGAGCTTAAAATCACAAGAGTTTAAAAGTAATAAACCTTGCGGCATTATTCTTTGCTTCTGATTATACTGATCATACTGACACTTACATTAAATTAATTTTGCTTTATAGTCATGAACGGTAAGAAAACACCTTTTTAAAACTATTATTAGATTGAAGCTGAACTTTTCATAGATTGTCTATACTCATCATTTCCCTAACACAGTTGTCAAGTCTCTTTTCATCATACCCAGACTGGAAAAACTCAAGCTAGTTGACAGCTATAATTATAAATCAACTTAATTGTTGGCTTACAAATCTGGAATCTGGGACCAACACTAGGAGGCAATTTTATTCATTGGAAATATAAATGATAAGGCAGGAACCAGGAGTCCTCAGGGTAGAAGAATTGTTATATGTAAAGTAATCTTAGCTGCCTCCCAAGGCTATCCCTAGAGAATGGCCAAATGTCTATTCATTCTGAAAACTGTGAGGAAACAGCCATGAGTTTAAGTTCTGAAGTACTGACCTAAAGACTTCTTTGCTCCACAGTGGGCAATCACTGTGTTAAGGCTTTACTCTGGTCAGCAATAAAGGTTTTAATCTACCCAAGTCATGTCTGAGAGTCTTGTGTCAAGTCACACCAGGAGTTTTATTTGGTATTAAGTATGAGAAAAGCTGTAATTTACTGCCCAGCTCTGATGTGAGGTCTAACAGGAAAAGTAGAAATTGTTGCAATCTGTATAGTGATTAAGAAAGGACCTGGAATACTCTGAACAATGCAAAGGTAAGGTCTGATGGAGTGGCTATTAGTGTGGGTAATGTGACCTGAGGGATAATTCACTGGGAAATTAGTGACAAAGCAGAATGCAACTGTTCAATAGTGAAAGTTGCATTTCCATGAATGTTGATGGAGCATGTCAAGGCCATAACCGATGACCGCTGTAACTAATTTTATCATGAGGCACATAAGGGAAAACTTTCAATCTGGCTAGTGATCATCTGTAGAAGCCTTGTACCAATGTTAGCATTTTTTTAATGTACTGTGAGTTACCATAAAGGGTGACTTGAGGAGATGCCATTTCAATAATTCATCTATTGGGATAATTACTTTCATTCCTATTAGACAAGCCTGTGGCCTTTTCTTCTTGATGAAATATATTTTCCTCAGCAGAACACCCTATTGGCAATTGGGTATTAATGGAGCAAATAAATATTGGGCTGATGCAGGTATAACATGAAGGTCCTACATGGCATTGTTGAGATTTTTTTTATTTTATTTTTTTTGCATAATATGAATTCAATCATTATGGTTAGAATTACTATATTATTAACCAAGCCACTTGGGTGTTTTTATCTGAGTGGAAGATGCCATGGTAAGATGATAAAAAACATTTTGATTGCCACAATCTCCCACTGATTTCTAGAAATAGCAAGATTCACAGATCAGCTTTGTAAACTGATCTCTGATTCCCAAGTCCTTCAATGCAACCTTGGACTTTGCCCTGCAGAAATCAAGCATCCAAAAAATACCAGCTCCCAGAGGACAAGTTTTGTCTTCTCCTTATTATCATCTAGACTAGAGAGAATAGTCATGAGTTCATGGTATTCCTGGCCTATTCTCTGTGTTCTTAGATCAATATGAGTAAAGATGGTTCTTTTCCAAAAGAATTTGGAAGGGCTGGGAAATGAAAATAGTAAAAATGTCATAAAGCTATCTAGTATTATATATCCCCCAAATTAGAAAGAACAGGAAGAGATCTGATACTGTTGCCTCCTCCAGACTCACTTGAGATAGCCACTGTAGGTTAAACCATCTAGTTTATACATCACCCTTCACACACTGAATTTATTTTGAAACCATGTGTCTTTTCTCAATATATAAAGCGAATCTATTGATATTCATAAATGCAAACACTGTATACAAATTATCCCACCATTAACACCTTAAAATTTCTTTCAGTCTAAGAAGTGTTTGCATTTAAATTTAAATCAACTGCTTGAAGCATTTTGATAGAAAATGGCCTTCTAGTTGTTTCAAGGTCACAGATAGAAAAGAAGAAAACTTACCTAAATAATAGGGGTTAAACCATGAAGGCTTTGTCTTAAAATCAAAAGGTGCAAATCCATCCAACATTTGAATTCTGTGAATATATGCAGCATGTCAACAAAGTCCTTCGGGAATATCTGAACAAAACATTTTTCTTCTACATATGTCTTCCCAAATATAGAGACTCTCATATATGCTGGATAACAAATATTAGATAAGGTCACATTGCATTATTGAATGTAGCTTACCTAACATCTTTTTCATACCAAATTCAATTACTAAGCATAAATATACATATATGCATATATGTATATCAGAGGTGGGTTTCAACAGGTTCCGACCAGTTCTGGAGAACCGGTAAATACCATCTCTGACTGGCCCTGCCCCCATCTATTCTCTGCCTCCTGAGTCCCAGCTGATCGGGAAGAAATGGGGATTTTGCAGTAACCTTCCACTGGAGTGGGGAAGGAATGGAGATTTTACAATATCCTTCCCCTGCCACGCCCACCAAGCCACCCCCACCAAGCCATGCCACGCCCACCAAGCCACACCCACAGAACTGGTAGTAAAAATATTTGAAACCCACCACTGATGCATATATGTCTAAATGTTCTATTCAAAACAAATGAAGCCAAAGTCAATTCCCCTTGCATAATTTCACACATTTCTGCATTTAAAAAGGTACTTAAAGTCTTCTTACCTGAATGCTGTGAAACAAAAGCACAGGACTATGTAATACACAAGGTAGAATATTAGCACACATTTCAGTAGATTGAGCAAAATAATCTGTAAATAAATAATAAAATAAAATTAATGTGCTTTCTTAACCATCTTTTGTTCCAAATCACTAAAAAAATATCACAGTATGTATGAGAATGCTCTCTTTCTCCCTCTCCCTCTCCCTCTCCTTCTCCCTCTCCCTCAGTGTGTGTGTTGTGTGTGTGTGTATTCAGGTATACTTCTTTAGTTACTAATTGCATGAAATCTAAGGTCAGCAGCATCCATGGGAGGAAAATTGTAACACCTGCATCATAACATCATTATATAAATGCTACCATTTACATAAGAGCATCAGACACTTAGATCGAAGTATATAATAGCATTTGCATGGTAATACAATTGCTTGCATGTCATTATTTCAGCATCAAGGGATTTATTTATGTATTTGACAGTTTTTATACTTTGCCATATTTTAAAACAACTCCCCATGGTTTACTCCACCAAATCATAAAAGTGACCCATAACATAATATACCAAAAACCAATCCAGAGGTAACATCTTCTAGAGATCAAAAGTGTAATTCTGTCCTGAAAGGTTATCTCCAAGCTTGTCTCTAAACTTTCCAAAATGCAGTTGGAATGGGAATCATCCAAGTTTCAAGGGTGGGGGAGTTTATTCTACAAATATATTTTTCAGAATGGCTGAGTGTGCAATTAGATGTCTCTTCAGGCATATGAATAATAAGAAAAGCTTATCCAAGAAAATAAAATTGAAGTTTTGTCATCTTTGGGTTTGGCAAAGTATAGTCAACATTATGAAGGAATTATTAGCTGGGATCCTAGGGTAATAAAGGAAAATAGAAGTGAAGCCTCTCGCCATTCTTCCTTTTACAACCTCTCCTGCCTCAAATACGGGTAGACCTCGACTTACGACCACAACTGAGCCCAAAATTTACGTTGCTAAGTGAAGAATGTGTTAAGTGAGTTTTGCCCCATTTTACGACTTTTCTTGCCACAGTTGGTAAGTGAATCACTGCCATTGTTAAAGTAGTAACATGGTTGTTAAGTGAATCTGGCATCCCCATTGACTTTCCTTATCGGAAGGTCACAAAAGGTGATCACATGATCCCGGGACACTGCAACCATCATAAATACGAACCAGTTAGCAAGCATTCAAATGTAAATGACATGACGATGAGATACTGCAATGGTCGTAAATGTGAAAAATAGCCATAAGTCATTTTTTTCCGTGCCATTGCAACTTAGTGAACGGTCACTAAGTGAAGTGCTGTAAGTTGATAACTACCTATAGCAGGCCTGTCAAACTGGTGTCAAACTGCAGGCCACGCCTATCCCGGCTCCACAAAGGCAAAAAACGCCATGATATATCACGATATATCACATGACGTGATCAAGTTTGACATCCATAACCTATAGTCTGGAGAGGCACCCTTTTCTTCTTATCCCAAATCATTCAGAAGCACCATTCTAAAAGGTTTAGTGTAGAAGAGAAATAGCCAGGGAAATAAAATGAGAAAATGTTACTTCTGTGTATTTTCTTAGATTCAAATTATTTGTTAGGCTTGTTGGGAGGCAAAATGGAGGTGGGAGAATCAGGCTTCTATTTCACTTCACTCTAAAATAACTAGTAGCAATAATGCTATCTCTTTTTTAGCCAAGCTAGAAAATGTGTGAATAGCAAGGTCTGTACATCTGATTTAGTCCAGAGCACTGTGGGAGACTGAAATGTTTTCCCACTGGCTGAATTAATTTCTCATAAATATTCTACCAGGGCTTTTTACAGATGGTGAATTTCATGCCCACAAGATCAGTAGCAGAATATTATTTTTGGACAAGGGCAAGCAAGGAACAAGGGTTGCATCCACTTCTCCCAGACTAGAGACTAGTTTTCCTGATGTACAGCAAAGCTGAATCATCTATAATATATCAGGTTATAATGTGGAGAAAGGTGGAAATAGATACGAGGTAGGTTGTAAAGGAATGTCATTTTTCTGTTGTTACGGTCTGAGTCTAAGCCTAGTGATAACTTTTATATCATATTTTTTTCTTCAGCTTATCTAATCACCCAATTCAGGATATCTCTAGGCAGAAATATATAAAAAAAGCAATCATAAAAAATACATATCAAAATAGCAAGACAAATGGACAACTGAAGACACTAATCAATATACTACTATATTTCCTAGAGGTCGGATCACTTAACACTTGGCCAAATGCCATAGGGCCAGTAATATTACAATACTGAGTGAAAGAAAACTGAACAATATACTTTTAAAAAGTAAAGGTTAAGAGTTCCCTGTCCAGTTATATTCTACGCGGTGTGTGTGTGTGTGCCAGTGGTGGGTTGCTCCCGGTTCGGACCGGTTCGCAAGAAGCGGTAGTCAAACTGATGGGAGGCCCTGCCCACCACCCCAGATGTCATCATCAGTGATCTGCGCATGTGCAGAAGCAAGGTGCACGTGCCAGCTTTGCTCGCACATGCATTCCCATTGCAAACCAGTGGTAAAGGTAAGTAGAACCCACCCCTGGTGTGTGCTTATCTCCATTTCCAAGCTGAGGGAGCCAGCATTGTCCGAAGAAGCTTCCATGGTCTTGTGGTCAGCATGATTATAAACTAGGGCGCACAGAACGCTGTTACCTTCCCACTGAAATGAAACCTATTTAATTATTTGCATGCTTTCAAACTGCTAGGTTGGCAGGAGCTGGGGCAGGAACAGGAGCTTATCCTGTCACATGGGGTTTGAGTCTCAAACTGCCAACCTTCCAGTCGAAAAACATTGTTTCTTAATTGCAAGGCCACCACACCTCTGAACAATATATCACCTAATTACAAAGCATCAATTGATAGAGGATTCAAAAGAGAGAGAGAGAGAGAGAGAGAGAGAGAGAGAGAGAGAGAGAGAGAGAGAGAGAGAGAGAGAAAGAAGTGAAAAAGAAGAAAAAATACCATTGGAACTCTATTCCAGCAAGTCATCTGAATTGACCCTGAAGATAATCCATAAGCCTCCTCCATCCTATTAAAATTGCACTATATTCATTCGTAATGTTGTTGGCAGGATTGTAAAGAAATGGGCACAAAGTACTGTAATTCTGTTTGATAAAAAGTTTTTTTTTTAAAATAGAGAAATATCATCCCACAATCCTTCACACTGAATCTTTCTGATCATTTCTTGTCTAAATTCCAAACATATTTATATTATTGTATACTTTTCCCATTGTTAGCTATCAGGTTTGTGACCATAAAACAAGGAAAACTAAACAGATTTTTTAAAAACAATTCTGTGGTATTTTAAAAAATGTGAAATTGCTATTGCTGAAAAAAATCAACATAAACCATGGGTTTATACAGTGAAGCATAAGATAAATCAGGTCAACTTTAAAAATTAAAGATAAAGAAGACTCAGAATATTATCGGACATGAAATAAATTTTACGAATGGATAGAGACAAGAGGTAGAAATGAGAGAAAGTAAGAATATGAATGTTAATAATTGTTAAATGGAAAACAAAGATATATAAGACTATATAGTAAGGGATAAAAATGTAAATAAGCTAATTTAGGAAGAAATTTATACTATTATAATTACTGGTACTATATTATTATTATCATTATTAGTTTGTGTGTTAAGATTTACTATTAATTTTTCTTTGGTTTTACACTATTTGTAAATGTTATCCTGACAAGGCACTGTTTTTCAATAAATAAATAAATAAATGAAAAATGAAAAAAAAAGACAAATCAGATCACCATTTATTATTTATCTTAACAGCCTTTTCTTTTTTAAAAAAAAATTAAAATGGTTTTTTAAAATAGTTTTTATTTTAAAAAATTACAAATGCAAGAAGTACATTAAAAGAAAAAGATAAGTAAATGTGAAAGAGAAAAAAATAATAGAAGAGACAAAGAAAAAGGAAGTAGAAAAAAAAAGAAATGAAAAGAGCAGAAAACATGAAGTCAAAGCTTCTGATCTTCCTCCCCATAGTTATATATACAATTCTAATAAAATCTAATAAAATCTCTATGTCTAAGATTATATTATAATTCCCTTCTTTCTATAACTCCACCAATGAAGTTAATCATCAAAAGTCATAAAATAATTTTCTGTTTTATGCAAAAAGTCCATCAGGAGTTTCAGTCATTGATGAATGTCAATCACGATCTTTCTCTGATCAAAGTAGTAAATTTAGCCATGGAGAAATTTAAGTCAGTTTCACCAACCATGGTTGGCAGTGCTGAATCTTTCCATCTTTGTATATATACCGTAATAACCTCACCATAATAATCATGAAATAATCTTCCATGACTTTTTTTTTTCTAACTGTGTATCTATTACTCCTAAAAAGAAAAGCTCTAGCTTCAATTGAATATTCATTTTTAAAATTCTCTGTATTGGTGTATTTGCATCCAAAATGTTTTACCAAGCATGATACAATGTCCCTTCGTGTTATTCACATTTTCAACATACTTTTGGAATCCATTTATATATACTAGGTAATTTCTCTGATATTAGATACCAATGATAAATGATACCAAAAATAAATAATTTTATAAAAATTACCTAAATTCTGATTATGTAAATATTCATCCACTTCTCCCAAAGACATTTCTTAGCCTTTTTATAAAATAGAACAATACTGGTGAAACATTTTCTCCATGTATATATATATATATTTTAATTTGATTTATATGCCGCCCTTCTCCGGAGACTCAGGGCGGCTTACAATGCGTTAAGCAATAGCCTTCATATTTTGGTATATTTTTTATACGAAGTCAGCTTATTGCCCCCACAAACTGGGTCCTCATTTCACCTACCTTAGAAAGGATGGAAGGCTGAGTCAACCTTGAGCCTTGGAGAGATTCGAACCAGCAGTAAATTGCAGGCAGCTGTGTTAATAACAGGGTGCATAGACCACTGTACTATTTGCATTATCTTCATTATAGCATTTCCTACCTGTAACTTTAATATCACCTTCTTTTCTTTTTCCTTTTGCAACTTAAATGCCAACAGTTTTCCTTGTTTGTTTGCAGATCCAACATTTCTTTCTTTTGTAGAATTCATCTTCATTTCCATCTCTCTCACAGTTAGAATAAATAATTGTCTCTGAAGAATCTTATTTTGGTTGGTAATATTTAGCCTCTCTTGGGAGGCTAAACTCTTCCTTTTTTCTCTCATGCAAAATGATTTGTGTTTTCTCTTGTCTTTTCTTTTTTAAATCCACTGTTACATTTATGAAATATCATCTCATAAAAGTTTTGCTTGTTCTTATTTCTGGGCCTTTATTAAGATCATTCTTAAAAAAATATTTTGGCTGCTTTTTAAAAAACCCCGTAACTGTTTCCTTTTGCAACAACATCTCATTGCATCTTCAGCTGAAAGAGTCATTTTTCATTTTAAAAGTCACTGGGTTGCGTCTGAGAAAGTCTTTGGTAATATTTCTACTTTATGAACACTAGTAGCCAAAATCTTAGAGATCCAAATAATATCTATTTTTGAAAAAGGTCTATGTCTTTCAAAAAAAAAAATTACATTCTTTCAAGTCATTGTTTTTATATTTCCATACATCAACAAGCTTCATTAAGTAAAAAAACAAAACAAAACAACTTGATAATTTGCCTAATCCATAAATCCTTTAGAAAATGCTGTTTTATCTTCTTTTGGGGCATAAATTCCCAGTATCAAAGTCGTAGTCAACTGTAAGTTAACTTCTACCCCAAAGTATGTGCCATAATCATCCTTCAATATAAGTTTTGGATATAGTTGACAATTTACATACGAAACAACTCCATTTCTGATGAAATAAATTCTCCACCCAAATTTTTTACGACTCAGAAAATTTAAATCTTTTTTTAAATATGTATTTCTTATAGGCAAATCACAACTTGTTCTAACTTTTTCAAATAATTTTTTCTTCTTTTGAGGTACCCTGGTGGCACAGTGGTTAGAATGCAGTATTGCAGGCAAATGCTTGGAGTTCAATCCTGATGGGACTCAAGGTTGACTTAGCTTTCCATCCTTAAAATATATTTTCTTTCAGTTCCAGTAATGCCAAGTTATTCAAATTTTTCTTCATATCTCTGTTTATAACTTTTGTCTTGCTTTCCAATATTTCCACTTTATCATTCATTTGTTTTATATCTTCAGCTGTTTGTCCTACAGAATCTTCAATCTTCTCAATTCTTCAGTCTTCCGTCTTTTTTTTAGTACCGTAGTTCTTTCATATCTTTTTTTTAAAAATCTCTGCAAATCCTTCTTCCATTCCCCTTTTAAAAGCATCCAAACTATTGGCAACTGTTTCAGTCATCTTCTTGCCAAATTCCTCAAACATTTTCTACAATGAGTCTGGCACGATGCCCTTGTCTATAAATTATTCCGGTGAACCTCTCCTTCCATTTTCTATTTTTGCTGCTCTTGTTGTGATTGGCATTGTAATAGTTGTGGCTCAAAAGTGACAGTGTATCTATTACTAGGGTGAAAGTAAAGGGCAAGCTTTTCTCTTTTTCCCTTTGTTATGCTTTTTTTTCTGTTCTTAATATTTTCATCCCAATCTCTGTGTGGTTGCAGTCATACAATGGCTCATATTACCCTTACCATTTTATTTGGAAATATATATATATATATATCCATCATTTACCTATTTTCCTTAATAATAAACAATCAACTTTCCCTCAATGTTTGGCCTGTTTGTCTAGTTAATTTTACCATTTTCAAAGACACTTTCATCAAACAAAAGAACTATTCTTGGTTTTGTTTTTTTTAAATTACTGTCTCCTTTATCAGTTTAAAGCTTTCTTAAGTCACATTTAACCCACCATAGATCCCTACCTGGAAACCATGTTAACAATGTCTTTTTAAACATATTACCTTCTTCTAAAAAAGAGCTGTTTTGAATAGAAGTATTGAATGTGGCATTTATGTTGTTTAGTTACTTCCCAAATTTAGAGTCACTGTGTGAGATGAGCAGGAATACAAATGTGACAAATAAATACATAATATAAAAACAATTCTTTTTATCTTTGTCATGTCTTAGAAACCATGAGTTTTTCTCTTTTTTTTTCTTTTCCCCTCTTGCTTTTAGTGACTTTTTAAATGAGAAAACAAAACAATGCAAATTGCAATTTAAAAATAAAAATGAACTAGGGAAAGGAAGAAGCGATGGAAGAAGGAACAAAAGAAATAATAAAAATGTGTGCCTGCATATTGATGAATACTTATAGACAGAGACCTATGAGCACATGGATAGAACATTCATGTATATATTAATGCTGTGCTGCATTTCAGATTTAAAAGCAAAAAGATGCATTAGAACTTCTATATTCACAAATGTAGCATCTCTCCTCTTCTTAGGTTTAATAATAATAACAACACAGTCACCAAAATGGTTCATTGGAACTTCTGTAAAAATTATCATGTAGCAATAATGGAAAAATTGACGGGAGCAACAGAGTTGAAAATATAATTGAAAATGAGCAGGTTCCTTCTAGGTTCTGCAATTTTTAATTTTGGTCTTGCTGTTTGGTTTTTTTTCAAACGACCCCGCCCCCCCAAAAAAACCAAAATCGAAAGAGGAAAAAATAGAAATACAATGAAGAAAGGATGGTGCTTAAAACTTTAACTGCCAAAAAAAAGGCCAGGGCATTCCAGACCTAGAGGGTTGCCATTTCTTGAGCTCTGGTATCCAGTGGTGGGATTCAACATTTTTTTACTACTGGTACTGTGGGGGTGACTTGGTGGGCATGGCATGGCTTGGTGGGCGTGGCAGGGGAAGGATACTGTAAAATCTCTATTCCCTCCCCACTCCAGGGGAAGGTTACTGCAAAATCCCCATTTCCTTCCAATCAGCTGGGACTCCGGAGGCAGGGAATAGATGGGGGCGGGGCCAGTCAGAGGTGGTATTTACCGGTTCTCCAAACTACTCAAAATTTCCGCTATCGGTTCTCCAGAACTGGTCAGAACCTGCTGAATACCACCTCTGCTGGTATCCCAGTGAATGCCGTTCAAATGGAAAGTGACATTGACAGAATCTGGGAATATTCCTATGACAAGGTCAGATCTGAGAAGACAAATGAAACAGCTGCAATTCATGAAAGGCAAAAAAAAAAAAAAAACCCTCTGTGCCGTTATTAAAGAAGAATCACAAATGGGAAGTTCTGGGTTTTTCTTTTTAGCAAAAGAAAAAATGAGGGGACAGTAAGGAACTACTAAGCAGGTGTTTGTTAAGACTAATACCTGCAAAAGACCTGGAGGAGGGGAATGTCTTATATTGCTCACCATGTGGAAAAATATAAGAAGATGCACCTTATATTGCTGAATGTAAAAAGAAAAAAAAATGAAGTCACCTAAAAATCTCTGTTTAATGAAAGCCTATTAACCAGGCTTTAAGAGAGAATAGAGGTAGCCCTTGCCTAGCAACCACAACTGGGACTGGCAACTCTGTTGCTTAGCACTACGGTCACTAAGTGAGAAATCATCTCACCACCTTGGGTTTATGACAAACAGTTCATTTCTGTTGGTAAGACGGATGTCTCACTGTGGTTGTTAGTGAGACATCACATGACTGCCACAATTCTGCTTCTTGAAAGCCAGTTCTGAAACTTGCAAATCGTGATTGTGTGACTAGAGAATGCTGCCATGGACTTACCGGTAAGTGTGAGGATTGGTTGCAAAGATGTTGCTTTTTCAGTCATTACTTACTTTGGCCCTTAAACAAAACAGTTGATAAGTGAGAATTACCTGTGTTTGCACCTGGACATTCTCTGAAATAACAGATTAAGTTGGTTATATCTGAAATAGTTCAGGTAATTTTTTTAGATTTAAGTTATTTCCATCAATATATAGAATTTGTATTCTGATCTAAATATGCAAGATTATATAATTTACATTATTTGGGTCAATTTACAAAATGACATAAATCAATGCAAGTCAGGGGTGGGTTCAACTTACCTTTACTACCGGTTCACAATGGGAGCTCGCGTGCGTGCGTGCACTTCTGCGCATGCACAGATCATCATTTATGACATTCAGGTGGGTGGGCGGAACCTTCCGCCGCTTTTACTACTGATTCTAAAGAACCGGACAGAACCGGGAGCAACCCACCACTGATGCAAATGCTGTAAGTATAGTCAATGGACAGTTAGCGCTAGCAACCAAATGGTCTGTTAAATCAAGTTTATATAATATAGACCCAAAGGGATATGCAGTTTTTAACCTAAAGGTGCCCTAATAGCAAGCTATAGTTTTATGATTACTCCTTCACATAAATTCTATTTGAGCTCTTGTATTCCATTCATAGCAGCTAACAAGAAACATTACCAAAAATAAATAAATAAGTGACAGCATATCAAAAGCAAAGAAATATTAGCTAAACCAAAGTCATGAGGTAGGGGTTCTTTCACAAAAAACAAATGTGTGAATTTTTGTGAAATAGCATCCCTCCTCCATGAAATACAACCAACAAAGAGCTGATTGAAGTTAGGATTGGACAAGGAATAAATATGCCACTTAATTTTATCAATTAAATGCCAATCTAATGGGACTTCGTGGTTAGTGCGAGCAGAGTAGGGGGCAAAGCCAGGAATGAGTTTTAACCCACACAAGTTTAGCCTCTTTTAGTTTTATTGTTCTCTTTTAATTGTGATCTCCTGTAAGGAAGTCTCAAGCCACAGTTTGGGAATTTTGTTCTAATGCAAAATATATACTTTCTAAATGCCTTTTGAAATGATATTAAAACTTAGAATAACTTTATTATCATTTTGAACGTACACTAATCAGCATACATTAAAATGAAATTTCGTTGCATACAGCTCTCAAAGGGTCTCCCCCTCCAATATACACTACATAAACATGACTAAATAAATAAATAAATACAAAATTATGCATATAGCCACATATATTATATGACACGAAGAAACAACACAGTCTAATTCGGAGGTATCGTGTACATGGCGAGAAAAACGAATCTTGTGAATTTGCCAGACAGATGGCATAGGGAACAAAACTGTTACAGAATCTGGTAGTCCTGCTAGAAATACTTCGAAACCTCCTCCTAGAGGGGAGCAACAGAAACAGACCGTGAAGTAGGTGTGTGGAGTCTCGAACAATGCTTTGAGCTCTAAGCACATAGCGCTTATTGTATAAGCAGTATCCTGAATGACAGGAAGCAAGCTTCCTATAATCTTCTCGGCTGTCCTTACCACTCTCTGAATGGACTTTCTCTCTGAGGCACTGCAAACCAAACGATGATGCAGTTTGTTAAAACCCTCTCAATCGTGCCTCTGTAAAAAGTGGCCAGGACAGAAGGAGAAAGATGTGTTCTCCTCATCTGATGCAGGAAATGCAGACGCTGGTTTGCATGCTTCACTAAGGATGACGTGTGGAGAGACCAGTATGGAAATATGGAAAAAACATCAGGGGATCAATCTATCCTCTTGCTTCAAGAACTGGAAGCATCCTGCTTTCTGATGAAGAAAAGAAGTGGGGTGAGATCAGTGGTGGAATTCAAATTTTTTTATTACCGGTTCTGTGGGTGTGGCTTGGTGAGCGTCGCAGGGGAAGGATACTGCAAAATCTCCATTCCCTCCCCACTCTGGGGCCAGGCAGAGGTGGTATTTGCCAGTTCTCCGAACTACTCAAAATTTCCGCTACCGGTTCTCCAGAACCTGTCAGAACCTGCTGAATAGCACCCCTGGATGAGACTCTTCTCAGCTTTTGACAAAGTAACATAAGCTGGTTGTCCTACTAAGAGGTTGCACAAACACTGTAGTAGACAAACACTTATTATAGTGAATAAATGAACCGCTTGGACCAAAGGATGAATGCATAAGTGTACAACTGACTGGAGAACTCGGCTAAAGTCACTCTAGTAATTATTGTACCATACTACAACATGTAATAATATGCTATTATGACCTTGATAACTCAACACTTCATATGATATGCTTGGTTTGGCCTAGCACGTTGTGGGAACCCAGCCAATGCCACTTTACTCAATAAACTATCAACAATCTGTGAACTGAGCCACTGCCTCTCCTGCTATTTTATACAGTTTGCATCCCTTTTAGGTAGAAAATAATGTAAAATAATAAGGGAATATCATAGGATATCATTATCTTGGAGAGAAGATCTCTTTAAGCTCAGAATTGTGGGGACTGCAGCAACTGGCATTCACAGCCCAGAAATGGAGCAGAAGTTTGCTTTAAGGAACAGTTTTATAAAATGTAGAAGATTAAAAGTACAAACTGGTTATAACTGTATGTTGACAATCTGTTTCTCCAGATGCCAAATGCTCTGGTTTGAATGTGATCCAAGAGCCCTCCTTAACCTGTGAACAATATTTCTTTCTCTTCCCTTGCTCTTTGAATGAGTATGTTTCAAGTGTCCTGAGCCTTTTTAGAAACACACACACACACACACACGTATGAATGCTTATAATCTGAAGGTCACAGTTCTCAGATTTCTTATTCTGGAAATGTTTCTCCTGAAATAATCAAGGCTATTCCAGCAGAGGAAGCTTGAAAGGATTTATGCAGACTCTGGTCAGAATAAAATGTTAGCTGGTGATACTACAGAAATATGTATCTAGGCTGTTAAAACATTTCTAAATCACCTTTCCATTGCTCTCACTTTACATATTAAGCAAATCCTCTTTGATGGAACACTAATGGTCGACCAGATCCATAAATAGTTCTCACTACTAGCTGCAACTCATTTTTACTTTGAAAGACTGACAAGGCTAACAAAACAGCTTATTGGAATTAAGGCTATTGTTCTTCCAAATACCTGCCATATGTCAGAGACAATAATGCTACCGCAGAGTCCTTGAGTTCAGTGCCAGCTTGATTTTCTTTACCTTTGTCTCAGCAGTTTTAAACTTGAAAGCCATGTAGACATAATGAGGAAAAGGAAAGGACAGCTGGGCAGGTAAGAACTGGAACTACAATATTAGCTGAAAGAAGGCCACTATATATATTTTTTTCAATATTGGATGAGCCAAATGGCATTATCGGATTAAAGTGAACTGGGGCAAAAGCCATCTGTGAGCTGACTCTAAGCTGCTCAAGTCCAACCCAACTGTCCTTTAACTCCTCCTGGGATGGCCCAGCAGGTTTTGGATATGATGAGTTAAAGCAGTTCTCAAATCACTTTGCTGTTTTAAAAAATGTAGGTAATCTATATTTTCAATTGTTCATTTCTCTCTGGTATTAGGTCACAGAATGTAGACCGCTTATTCGATTTTACTTTTCCAAATCATAAAATACATTTATGTATGTGTGTGTGTGTGTGTGTGTGTATGAATATATTAATTTATATGAGCCAGTTTGGTGGTGTGGTTAAGGCTAGAAACCAGGAGTCTGAGAATTATACTCCTGCCTTCGGCATGAAGCCTGCTGAGTGACTTCGGGCTAGCTCCTTTCTCTCAGTTCTAGGAAGCAGTAAATAGCAAGCATCTTCTGAAAAATCTTGCCAAGGAAACTACAGGGAACCCAGACAGTCACCAGAAGATTTTTTTTTTAAAAAAAAAAAACCTAACTAAATATGTCTGTGTGTCTATGTGCATATGTGGGTGTGTATATGTATGTGTGTGTCTGTCTTTGTACATGTATAACTGTGGTATGTGTATTATGTGAAGGACTTTGATTCATCTCTCTGGCAGTATTTACAGCAGGTTGACTAGAAAGACCTTGGCAAAACCTCAGCTAGTTATTTTTTGCCACCTCTCTTTTAAGTAGAGTATAGATACCTAATACGGATATTCTCTGTATCAGCTTTTCTCAGACTAGATGTATTAAATTAACTCCCACACTAGCTGAGTATTCTCATGTATTTGGAAAGACCAAACCATAGCTGAGGCATAGAAGAATTGGTTTCTGTCTGTGTGTATGCATATATGTATATGTGTGCATATAAACACACACATACCCACACTCACACCCACACACATGAAATAACAAACAGGAAATACTGATGGAGAACAGGGCTTTGCTGTTTGAAAAGGAAGGAAATTATGGTTACCCCATTCCTCCCCCCCCCCACTTGTTAGTTAGCACAATTATTATTGTTAAGTAGGAAACCGCAGCCATTGTTATGACATCTTTGCTTCAGTAATTCTGTATTGGATTTGGAATGGTCAGAAGCTAATGTAATATTTCAGGGCACCTTTCCAATGCACTATTCACCAATAGAAATTATATTTTTGTGGGAAATTCAGTCCAAAAAGGAAGTCCGGGAACGCCATAAGTTAGCAAGGAATTCCAGGAAATGTTCTACTGTACTATGGATCTGATTGGTTTTAATTGTCAGAGTTTCTTGAAAAAATCAAATCCAGAAGCACACACAAATAAACTGATGCGGCAGGATTCATAAACTTCTTTATATACACAATAATAAATGACGTAAGTTTACAGTACCAACAGTTTCATTTCAGCTCAGCAGACAGCATGCACAGACACTGGTTTCAGTTTCTCTTTTCTGCACAGAATCAGAAGCTGCAGACTAAGACACGCCCTGGCTCCAGTCTGTCTCAGCTCCCAATTGGCTAACTTAGTTGCTATGCCTATTCATTGGCTGATCTTGTTACCATGTCTTCCCAGTCATGAATATTCTGACATTAATGTAATCTAATGCATTCTTATTTATATTTACTTTATTTATATCCCACCTTTGTTATTTTATAAACAACTCAAAGCAGCAAACCCATTTAATTTCTTAATAAACTCCTTTTATTTTCCCCACAACCACATTATTATTCTGTTGTGCATCTGGCACATGTCATACATCCAAGGACTAATTGTTAATAGTTGCTCTTAACTTTAGAGATATTAGTCCTGATGGCATGACAGTGCCATCAGGACCAATGTGCATACTGTGTATGCCTTGGTAATCTTTAGGGATTGTGCTGGGAAAGCACTTGCATTTTATTGCTTAATAGCATGCAGACCAGAGGGCTACAAGAGATAGTAGAAGTAACCCCACCAAAAAAATAATCACCTCCTATTCTCAGCATTTATTTTCCCGTCAATTTTATTGCATCTTTACCAAATGGTTACACATCATACCTTTGAATGAATAATCTTCAAAGGGCTCTGTTTTTTTAAATAAGCTTAATTCACCTTCTAATGAGAAAGAAGGACTCACTGGAGAAGAGCCTAATGCTGGGAAAGATTGAGGGCAAAAGAAACAGACGACAGAGAATGAGGTGGCTGGATGGAGTCACTGAAGCAGTAGGCGTGAGCTTAAATGGACTCCAGAGGATGATAGAGAACAGGAAGGCCTGGAGGAACTTTGTCCATGGGCGTCGCGATGGGTCAGACACGACTTCGCAACTAACAACAACATCAAAAATTCACCTTCTATTCCTGAACAAGCAGTAGAAATCTGGGTTAACCATTTAAATAAAATATTTCTTTACTTTCCCAGCAGTCAGGCTAACCCTTTGATTTCCTTCCTAAATAGAAACGGAACCAGAGATCCCATGTGTGGGAGGAGAGAGGGGAAGGGAGGACAGTGTCGAATTATTACTTTTAATTCAGTACCGCTGACTTGAACCGACCTCTCTGTTTTATTTTCACTATTTTTCCTCCCATAGCATGTGGCAAAAGAAGAAGAAAGAAGGAAACCATCCTGAGAAGCAACCTGAAAAGTGGGACCTAATCTAAAAAGACAATATTTTCATTCGGAGAAACTTGGCCCATTTCCTGAATTAGGTTTGATAATATCATGCTAGCAATCACTGGCCATTGTATGGCTAAATGCCTTTTTTTTAAAAAAATAAAAATAAGCAGGTATTGCAACAATGAGAAAGACTTGACAGCCAAGCAAACAGGCAGTTAACTGCAAAAGAGAGAAAAGAAAGTGAATGTTATGCTAGTAATGAGGAGCTGCTTGACCAATGAGCTTTAAGGGAGGTAGACATTTGATGTAAACAAATTGTCCTGGAGAAAACCATTAGTGGGCAGTAGTGCAATTTATAGGCAGGCTGTGAATGTGTGTCAAATGTGTTATTTTAAGGCATTCTGTATTTTATTTTTCAGTTGTGGATTTTCCTTCCTCGCCAAAACTGAGCCCTTGTTAGAATAGCAATTCCTCCAACATTGTAGTAGCATGTATTTTTCCCCCCATCTTAATTGTAGCATTGCGTTTGTATTGTAAATGTTTTGCTCTGGTGCTTATTCATGGCATGCGATTTGTACCCAAATTGTTTCACTTTCAAGAGAGAGAGAGAGAGGGAGGAGAAGGAGAAGGAGAAGGAGAAGAAGAAGAAGGGAGACCACCTAACAATGGCTAGTAAATGAGCATGTTTATTCTTAAACTCACAACTAAGTTTCAATTCTATTTGTTGCCATTCTGCAAAAAAAAATAAAATAAATTATGGTGAAGAATTTATTTACATTGTTAGGCCTCCAGAACATATGAAACAAAAGTGGCTACAGTTTCTTTTTCTTTTCCTTCTTGGAGGCGATGGTAAAAATTACTCATTTTCTCCCTGCTGGTGCCTATTGCAAGACAAATCTCATCAACTTTTAACAAGGCCAACAAATCAGAGCTACAAAAATTAGACAGCCACCAGAGGGCAGCAAAAAAGAGAGTTCTTTGTGCATCTTAGCTGTGAACTGTTACTTGTCCAGATTTTTTGCAATCTCCACCCCCTCCCCCCCAAAGATACACACAGTGGAAGAACGGGTGGAAAAATGGATGGAGCTAACAGAGGTGGCAAAAATAATTGTTTAATATATCTAGTTTTATTTCTATCTGAAAACTGCTGCTAGGTTTTTGTGTCCAGGGCAGGAAATAAAATTGACTTTGGGTTTATCCAGTGAGTAGATTAGTTTGTTGTTACAGAAATGGCTAATACTTATTAAGTACTTAAAATAAAAAAGTTCAGGCTGTAATTTTATTTTGAGGCTGAAAAAAGTTGGAAGCCCATGCATTTTCCTCCTTCCTCTTCATTCCATACTTTTTTTTACCCATTTCTTTCACTTTCCCATTTCCTTACTACCTTTATTTTCATTGGTTTTTTAATATCACAATCTTTAAAATTTATATCTGACAAATTTTTACAATCCAAAACTTTTAGTACTCCTAATTTTATTTGGGGGATGACCATTTTCCACCATGTGCTTGGGCTCATTATCTATCCACTGCTGACTCAGCTATTGGGATAATTTCCAGCTGGTCATATAGATATTAGTAATCATGACAAAAAGGGCCTGGTGGCTCAGCAGACTGATAGCATTGTGATTAACACCAGCTGTCTGCAATTACTGTAAATTCGAATCTCACCAGGCTCAAGGTTGACTCAGCCTTCCATCCTTTCTAAGGTAGGTAAATTGAGGACCCAGTTTGTGGGGGTAATAAGCTGACTTTGTATAAATATACAAAAGTATGAAGGCTATTGCTTAACGCATTGTAAGCCGCCCTGAGTCTCCGGAGAAGGGCGGCATATAAATCATTTTTTAAAAAAAATCTCCTCTTTCTCCCTCCTCCTCCTCCTCCTCCTCCTCCTCCTCCTCCTCCTCCTCCTTCTTCCTTCCTCCCTTCCTCCCCATTCCTCCTCCCCCTCTCCTCCTCTTCTCCAGCCCAATTATGCTTCAGGTGTGTGATTCCCCACCCCCCATCTTGTCTTCTTAAACTTTGTCAGATTGTCTTAATAGAGGTTCAGTTTTGTTAGCTGCTGCCTGCTATTTGGAATGCTTTCCATATTGGTTGAAATCAATTGCCTTTCAAGTCTTTAGTATTAATAATCATGCAACGAACTCCCAAGAAAGCTTAGACAGGCAGAACAAATTCAGCTGTGTTTGGATAAAATCCAAAACTTGACTGTTTTGAAAAGATGCTATTGATTTTGGTGCAAAATCTTCAAGAGGAAGAGCATAGGCTTTCTGCTCCCGAAACTGAATTAAAAGGCCTAAACCGTTATCTTTGTTGCTTTCTGATGACTTTCAGGTTTGATATTTGTAGTGAATGTGCTATCCTGGGACCTCAAATTCAAAGATTCAGAGGATTAAGACTAGGGGAAAAAACCATAACAAAACCTGAAGCCTTTTCCTTCATTGAAACAAAAGTCTCTAGAGAGTCAAAGAGGAAGGAATGAAAAATATCACAGTGTACTCTTAAAGATACACTCAGTACATTAAAAAAATGGGAATTAGAACTCCTTGGGAAACAAACTGTGAACAAGAACCATGTCATTTTCCCCCTGACGAGGGGAAATCTAGGATGATCTAATCAAGGAAATCCATCCCACTACAAATGTTTTCCTTTTCCCCACTTCCCTTCTCCCTCCCCTCTCCCCTTTGCTGAGCATAGAAACTGATCTTTTGTTCAATCTCCTTCTCATTCCCTTTCCTTGCTTGTCAAACTCATCTTTCCTTCCTTCCTTCCTTGAAGATTTTTTAAAAAAAATTTGATTTACATGCCGTCCTTCTCCGGAGACTCAGGGCGGCTTACAATGCATTAAGCAATAGCCTTCATACTTTTGTATATTGATACAAAGTCAGCTTATTGCCCCCACAAAGTGGGTCCTCAATTTACCTACCTTAGAAAGGATGGAAGCTGAGTCAACCTTGAGCCTGGTGAGATTCGAATTTACAGTAATTGCAGACAGCTGGTGTTAATCACAATGCTTTTAGTCTGCTGAGCCACCAGGCCCAGATAGATCATGCATATTTGTTTGCTTGCTTGTTGACTTTCCCACTGCTTACTTAATAGACAGAATCTTGGAGGGGAAGGGGAGGTGTCAACCCCAGCCTCTCAGCCCCTCTTCCCCAGGCTCCCCTAATCACTGCCACTGCTTAAAAATCTAGCACTGTCTCAAAGAGGGGTTCCCTTGGAGCAGTGATGCTTGGTGGAAGGGATATAGTGACCCACTGTTTAGTCCAGCCCAGCCCAGCCCAGCCCAGCCCAGCCAAGCTCAGCCAAGCCAGCAACTCCCTCTGTTTCTGGCAGATCAAGTTTTGTTGTGAGGTCACTGTCATCAAGCCACCTTCTCTTCTTAGAATACTTACCATGGCTAGCTGGGGCACTGACGCAATGTATGCAGCAACCTGGCCTATCTGGGCAGTATCTTCAATGCCTACAAAGTATTAGGGAAGGCTGTAGAAAATGATATGGATTGCCTTCCATATGTAGCTTGTGGGCTGTGAGTATGAGAAACCGGTGTACACCAAAAAAAATAATTCCCTTTGTGGTTTTATCATTTACATAGACCATTCCTATACTTTCTTCCTATTGTGAATAATATTTGAAATTTAAGATGCCTGCAAATAGATTCCTTGGCCAGAAGTTCTTCTAAGAGGTAGTTGGCCAGATGTTTTTCTAAGAGATAGTTTCCCCTAGCTGAATGATTTATTATTGGAAGGTAGGAAGGACAATTAGGACAATCTTGAAATAGTTTATAATAGCAAGAATGCTACTTCTAAGAAAATTTGGAGAAAATTGGAGTTTGGTTTAGAGTTTTATTTGTTTTACATTGACATTTCTAAATTAGCAAGTCACATCTGATCCCCTGTAATTAGTAGGTTTGAAGACTGTACCCAAATTTTATTAGAAGCTATCACATAGGTTATCAAAGCCAACTCGGAACCTTTTCAGGACCAAAGACAAAATTAAGCTGAGGAATGATCGAAGGAGAGAAGGACAGCCTTCTTCAATGCTGTACCCTGTGGATGTATTAGGATGTCCTTGTGCTACTCCAGCTATGGGTCATGCTGGCTGAAATCCTGAGAGTTGTAGTTGCAATGACAGGGCAACAAATGGAGGAAGGCTTCATCTGGGAATCTGAATCAATCTGGAGAAGTACAGTAAGTATATATAGATAATTCACCCTATCTGGAAGTGATTTACTGTAAACCCATTACTTTCTTTGATAGTGTAGCTGTTGATTTCCCAATGAAATTGGATACAGGTAGTCCTCAACTTACAACAGTTCATTTAGTGACCATTCAAAGTTACAACAGCACTGAAAAAAGTGACTTAAGACCATTTTGCACACTGGGCCTTTATATCTCGAAGGACCTCTCATGGACTATGAATGTTAACATGCTTGTGAAGAAGGCACAGAAGAGGCTGTACTTCCTGAGAAAGCTCAGGAAGATAAATATATCTCAGCATCTACTTCTGTCCTACTATCGCAGCACCATTGAGAGTGTCCTGACATACGGCATTCTTGCATGGTATGGGAGCAGCTCTGTAGCAGACAAAAAAGCTCTACAGAGAATCATTAAAACTGCCCAGAATATCATCGGGATCCAGCTACCAGCCCTGGACAACATCTTTGAATCTCGCTGTTTGAGGAAGTTGCATAACATTCTCAGAGACTCTTTCCATCCTGCTTACAATCTTTTTGGACTGTTGCCTTCTGGCAGAAGATACAGAACAATTAAAACTCAGACCACACATTTTCTGAATAGTTTTTATCCCAGAGCTATAATTGCACTCAACAATGAACTAAAGGGCCACCATCAGTGAGTTGTTGGACAGCATTACTTGGTCTGTTGTGTGGATGTTTGAGTGGTTTAGGGGTGGGGAATTTGTGGTGGGTGGGAGTGTGTTTGGGGATTGTTATGTGTGTTGGACCTGGTCTTTGGGTGTTAAGTGAATTTCATTGTATGGGTATACTGTGTATACACGTACAATGAAAATAAAGTTATTATTATTATTATGTCCTTTGCAGCATCCCCATGGTAACATGATAAAAATTCAGATGCTTGGCAACTGGTTCATACTTACAATGGCTGCAGTGTCGTAGGGTCATGTGATCAGCTTCTGCAACGTTCTGACAAGCAACATCAGTGGGAAATCCAAGTTTACTTAACAACCATGTTTATTAACTTAACAAATGCGATGATTCATTTAACAACTGTGGCAGGAAAAGTCGTAAAATGAGGCAAACTCAGGTAGCAAATGTTTCATTTAGCAAAATAAATTTTGGGCACCGTTGTGGCCGTACTTTGAGAGTATTACCTGTTGTGCACTTGTGCATTTCCCCCAAAATCATATAATTTGCATATTGAATTGTGATTCTTCGATGAGGTCTTCAGAAGTTAACAGTGTAGCAGGATAAACCTTCTAGTAGGGAAAGTATATAAAAAGATCAAAGAGGAATGCTTTAGGAGAAAACAGAACAGCTTGAATCCAAAGAAATCCCAGAAGAAATTTAAATGCTGAGATGAAAATGCAAGTTAAATTTGTCATTACACGAAGAGTTAAGAATCAGATTCAACTGAAAAATATTACTGCTGTAATCAAATTAAAATTTGTCTTTAAAAGGCTTGCCACAAGAGGGCACACTAACAGATATAAGGCTCACACAACCAAGCAAGAATAGTTTGTGTAGGAAGGGCAAAAGAAACATTGCATCACCATTTTCCTCAAAATATTTTTACAATATGAAGTCAATCTCAGAAAGAATTTGACCCACTAAAATGGATTTGGTTTTCAAGCCCTAGCGTATGAAAAGCTCTTAGTTGATCCAGATGATGTTTCTCTTTAAATGAGCCTTTTTATTACACTGAGTTACAGTCTAGCATTTAAAATAGATTTTAGGCAAACATAATGGTTGTTGTTTTATAATTTCTAATTATTGCAATGTAAATGCCTTGTTACCACCTCACTAATACAATGCTGCAGATGTGTGTGAGTGTGTGTGTATGTGTTTGTGAATCATTCTAATTCTGCCTTTACTGTAAATACAGAATCCAGTGATTATATCTCCTTTAAGATCCTGATAGCTCCCTGAAGTGCAGGATGGCTTCCACTCTATCTTCTAGTCAGCTTCACCACTAACTGATTCATACAAAGTCATTTCTTGCATTTGGACCTTTTATCTATAACAGGGGTGTCAAACTCAAGGCCCGCGGGCTGGATCTGGCCTGCGGGGTGCTTAGATCTGGCCTGTGGGGCTGCCCTGGAAACAGCGAAAGACTGACATGCGGTGCCTCTGCCAGCGAAACGGAGCTCCATTTTCACTGGCAGAGGATTACAGGAGGCCGCCACAGCCGAAAATGGAGCTCAGGAGCCCATTTTCGCTGGCAGAGCACTTGGGCTGGTACAGCCACCCCTGACATGAGTGATGTCGAGTTGGCCACGCCCACCCTGGTCATGCCCACCCGGCCCTGAGGTTAAACACAACCCTGATGCAGCCCACAATGAAATCAAGTTTGACACCCCTGATCTATAAATAAAGTCATTTAGATCACCTTTGGATCTGTTGGTTTAATACATTTTCCTTTGGCTATCTCCTTTGACCACACTCTAAAAAATGAATACACAAAATTACCGGATGAAAATCCTTAGAATATGTTACATAGGATTGTTCTGGCTTTTAAAATTTAGGCCTTCAGATATTTTGGGTAAGCTCTGCCTTCCTGAGTGCAGTGACTACTGGTCATGCTGGCTGGTCAGGGATTCAACTCCACAACTAGAAAAACTCCATAACTTCAACTCCATAACTAGAAAAAGTCCAGGTTGGAGCAGGCTAGCTTACATAACAATACAACTTATGGTCAATTTACAACCGCAATTGAGCCCAAAATGTTTATTGCTAGGCGTTAAGTGAGTTTTGCCCATTGGACTATCTTTCTTGCCACAGTTGTTATGTGAATCCAGCTTCCTCACTGACTTTGCTCGGCAGAAGGTCCCAAAAAGGGGATGGGATGACCGTTGCAGGACACTGCAACCATCATAAATACATGCCAGATGCCAAGCATTAAAATTTTGACCATGTGAGCATGGAGATGCTGCAACATTTGTAAGTGTAAAAAACGGTCATTGGTTACTTATTTTTTCAGTGTCATCGTAACTTTGAATGGACACCAAATGCACTGCTATAAATTGAGGACTATTAGGTCAACAGGTGTAGGAAGGAAAACATCAAAACAGGAAAATCCATGTATACTGTACAGCAAATGCTTCATTCATCATCACTCAAGATAGATAGAATCATGCAGCTGTACAAGGAGTGGTGTTTAAAGTTCATGTAACAGAGTCAGCCTAACTGTCACTTGGTGATTGTTGTTATTGTTACACATTTAATAATCCAACTTCATTAAATACATGGAAATCCAGACAATGAGCAAAACCTGTGTTTATTACTTGAACTACATAATTGACCAGTGAGTGAGTTTATGAGCACTTTAATATTTAAGTATTTAAGTATGTCAAATAATTTCCTGTTATTTTTATATCTTTTCTGTGTCATTAACTACTTTAATTGTCCTTCTCAAATGGAAAAGAGAATATATCTGGTATTCACCTGGAATAGCTTCTCAAACATTAAAATCTTTGAGTTAGCAAAGTCCAATTTCTCTAACAGTATAAGGGAAGCCTGGCTAATAAATACATATCAATAATAGTAACACCGCAGTGACATTGACATTTAATCAAAGAAAGCTAAGATTACGTCAAAGAAGATATATGTGTCATGCTCATTTTACTGGTAGATGACTTCCAATCCCAAAAAACCTATTAGAAAAACCTAAAACAACAAAAAGAGTGTATTTAAGCAGGGAACATCTGCATGAAGAACATCTGGAAGAAAGACAAGACATATAATATCAGGGCAAAGTGGCTGTGGGACCTGAAAGCTGACCACAGCAATCCCTCAGAACAGGAACTAGTCATCAAGGCAGTATCAGAAATCAAACAGTGGGTCAAGAACATGAATAGCTGGGTAGCACTTGGTCTGGATGGGAGCCTAAAGAAACTAACAGTTGAGTATGAATGTCTAGCAACACAGATGAACCAGCAGCAGGCTCCCACCCAGATTGGCTAACATAAAGAAGGATAATGCTGATCATGACAAAAAAAAAATACCCAAAGGGAACAGCACTGTCCAACTCATAGCCAATAACCTATCTCCAGTGGTTTGCCCCGCTTTGGGCGAACCGGTAGTGGCTGCGGTGGGAGGCTCTGCCCACCCGCCCGGATGTCATCACGGACACTAGGCGCATGTGCAGAAGTGCCATGTGCGAGCAAAGTGAGTGCATGCCCACGCACGCTCACAGTTCCGAACCTGTAGCAAAGGTAAGTGGAACCCACTACTGCCTATCTCCCTACAATATGGAAAATCCTACCTGGCATCTTAGTCACCAAGCTACTGGCCCATATGAACTAGTACATAAGCACAGTTCAGAAAAGCTTTGGGATCCATACCAGAGGCTCAAAGCATCAGTTGTTCCTAGATAGAGTAGTCACCCAAGACTCAAGGTGTAGCCAGATCAGTCTGAGCAAAACCTGGATTGATTACAAGAAAGCCTGTGACTCAGTGCCACATACATGTAATTTTGAATCCCCAGCAGGATACAAACTCAACAGGGCACTAAGGAACTTTCTGAAGAACTCAGTGAGAGTGAAAGTGAAAGACAATGCTGGAAGTCAACTCAAAAGAGTTCACACAAGTGGCCAGGAAGTGTGGTATATAACAAGGTGATGCATTGTTCCCCTGGCTCTTCTGCAAAGGATTCAACCTGTCAATCAGATAATCACAAGGACTGGATATGGATACAAGTTCAAGACTGGAACTACTATCAGCCACCTCCTTGATTCTGAAGATATCAAGCTGTATGCTAAAAGTAAACAAGATATTGACTTGCTGATCCACCTGACAAAGATCTACAGTGAGGGCATTGGGATGTAATTCAGAGAAATATAGCCAGATAGTCAAGATAGTCAAGAGAGGGAAGGCATTTAAGACCGATGAGGCAGAACCACCAGTAGACCACATAGCAGACATACAGACCAGCTACAAGTACCTTGGTATTCCACAGTCACATAGGAACACTATGAGGAAGCAAGGAAGACAGCAACATCTAAGTAAGTACCATCAAAGGATACAACCAAAGAATAAGACACGCCCTGAAAAGCCAGCTCAGTGGGAAGAACAAGATCCAGCCATCAACATGTATATCCTGCCAGTCATCAAATACCCTGCCAGTATAGTCAGCTGGCCAAAGGAGGATATGGAGGCTGCCAATGTGAAGACCTGGAAGCTACTCACAATGTACTGAGATCTTCACTTCAAGTCCAACACCTACAGGCTGTAGACCAGGTGGAAAGAGGGCAGGCAGGGTCTGGTGAGTGTCAGAGCCACTGCCTTGGATGAAACCCAGAACATGTAGGAATATATCAGCAAGATGACACCCAAAAATGAGCTTCTGAAAGAAAACCCGAGGCAGCAGCTGACATGGGAGGAAGAGCAAGCAGACGAATTGCTATGACAAAATATGAATATGCATGGGATGTTCCAGTAACAGATAGCTGAAGAGGCTGACATTGGGAAAATCTACCATGGCTGGAAGGGGTTGGACTTAAAGACAGCTCTGAGGCACTGATCAGAGCAGCACAAGAACAAGCACTAGGCACCAGATCCATAGAAGCAGAGGTCTAACGACACTTGACAAGGCTCCAGGTGCAAATTGTGCAGAGAGGCCTCAGAGACAGTCCAAGACAGAGTGCCAGGGGTGTAAGAACCAGGCAGGAACAGGAATAGCATACACTGAATAGCAAGTAACTAGCACTGTGTATAGGAGTGTCTGCCCAGTGTGTGAGCTAGAGTTCCCAAAATTCAGATGAAAGATGTCACAGAAGGCTGCAGAAAATAACAGGGTTAAGATCCTGGTACTGGCCACATAAACAGACACTGTGGTAGTAGACAAGGTCCCAAAACAGCGGTGATGATAGGTATAAGTCAAAGGATAGCAACATCAGGAAGTATGAGAACCTGGAGATATATCAGTGGCGGAAGGAGGAACTAGAGAGGATGTGGAAAGTAAAGGCAAAAGTGGTCCCAGTGATGGTAGAATGCTCAGGACTGTGTCTCCTAAGCTGGGACAGTGGCCTCTAAGAGATCCCAGGAGCAACATCAGAGCCCTTCCTTCCTTCCTTCCTTCCTTCCTTCCTTCCTTCCTTCCTTCCTTCCTTCCATGTCTGTCTGTCTGTCTGTCTGTCTGTCTGTCTGTCTGTCTGTCTGTCTGTAAAAGAGGTGACAGTTCAATGAAATTGCACCAATAGCTTTCGGCAGAAGGACATCAATCATGAACATTAAAAGTTAGCCATCTGAAGGCAATCCATGTTTCTGATATGCTCATGATCTTTTTTTTTTTTTTAGCAACAATTATTCCAGTTCCCAGATGGGGTCTGGAGGTCCTTTACATTTCCATTTATTTAAAATCTTTCTTTCTCTCCTCAGTATTCTACTTTAAAATAAGTCAAAATGAAAGGAGATTAAAATTTCTTGCCAAATGTCCTTGACATGTATGATTCTTTACAGCCCATGATCTTTTGCTATCCTTAATTACCATGAATTACTTTTGTTTAGTGGCTAAATTGGGAGAAAAGTTAGCAACATCTGTTCATTGTCCAAGGAATAAATTCCTTCTAAGGAATCACTTCCTTGTTTCTCATTTTATATTATGCTCATTTTCCACAAGACATTTAGTTTTCTTGACAGCAGAAAAGCTATTAACATGGAAAAGGGGCATTTCTTTCATGTATCTGAAAGTCTATATATTTCTCTCCATATCAGCAAACATCTCTTGAAATAAATAAACTTATTCTTCAAGAGCCACAATTCCCTGCAGCAGAGTCATATCCAAAATATTCCCCAGGTATGAATTATATCTGGGGCATTCAGTGTAAAATATGAAATGCATCTCACAAAACGAAAACATAGTCTTTAAAGTGTAGAAAATAAATGACAATTCCCTACACGACTCATAGAAAGAAAAAGAAAAAAAAAAGAAATGTAGTATGTTTAGAAGCACCAGCATGGAAACATCTTTAGATAACTTAGTGAAAGTAGATAGGAAACGTATCTGTAACCTAGGGATAAATTAGATATAATACGGAAGATTAGTGAATAGGATTATCAACCTACATTTATTTTTAACAGAGCTATGGCGAAGGGATGGGGAATATCATATTGTACAATTTTCCAAATGCCTGATCTGTTTAATCTTTCTCCCTTTTCTCATATTTTCCTTATCAACGCCATCCGCCTCTCAAAATTGAGACAACACAGGTACCAGTGTGCCATGGGTGTGAAAACTGCGGTCTTCCTGCTATTTTGGAATTACAATTCTCCGTAGCTTCAGCCAGCTTGGCCAATACTGAAGGATTCTGGGAGTTTTAGGTTAGCTAAATATAGAGGCCTGTGGTTTATTCACCCCTACTGTGCAACCAAGGTCATACATTTTTTCCATCCTCTGTTTTTTAGAAACTAAGTCTATAATTTATCGCTTTGATAATCACTATTTATATGTAATCTTCTTCGTTTTACAGTTTTGTTTTAAACTAGGTTTAACTTCAAAAACTACTATTAATTCAGTCAGTTTCTTAGGCCATTGTCAGATGTATATCAGATCTGTCAGAGAAGCAAGCTAAGCATAGTGGTGGGTTGCCCCCGGTTCGGACCGGTTCGCAAGAACTGGTAGTAAAAATGGTGGGAGGCCACGCCCACCGCCCCGGTTGTTGTCATTGACAATCACACGCGCAATCCCATTCCAAACCAGTAGTAAAGGTAAGTAGAACCCACCCCTGGCTAAGCATCCTTCCTCCACAGAGTAACTAATTATGTTTCCACATCTTTAAAATAAAGCTGTTAAAACCGGATACAATTTCAAATGTCTCATAAACCCAGAACCAGCTGAGATCTTGATTAAGAAAGAACTTCACTTAGTTTCAGCCCTACATCAAGAGAAGTATATGCGGAGGATTCCCGACTTGCACACGTTCCACTGGGCCCTCAAGACGCTTTTATTTCAACAAACCGGGCTGGCCTTAAATTTAAATTTTAATTGTTAATTCTTTTTTAAACATTTAAATTGGGTTGTTTATTTTAATTATGGACCAAACTATTTAATATTTTTAAATTGTTTTTAAATTTTATATTTGTGCGTTTTATGCTGGCTGTACACCGCCCTGAGTCCCTTTGGGAGGGCATTAATTAATTAATTAATTAATTAAATAAATAATACCGGGCTCTGGAATAAAAACAATTCATGCCAATGCAAATTTTATCCACACCATGGGCATGTTGTGTGACAAACCCCGGTATAGAGAGTAAGGGAGGACACCTTGATAGAAAAAGTCAAGAACTGTTATATAAGGAAAAAGGGCTGAAATATTTCTTAAGGCCTGGGAAGCAAGATAACATTCAGAAGTGACTTACTGCCTGATTCAGTGGATTGTAAGGGGGGCAGGCAGTAAAGTCCAATTGAACTTTCAAGATTCTGTTATTATAGTCTATCTCAAAGTAGATAGATTGTCCTCATTTAGCAACTGCCTCATTTGGTATCCATTTGTAGTTACGAAGGTGATGAAAAAGTAACTTTATGACCAATACTTGCATTTATGACCTTTGCAGATCTGTAAAGCAAAGGAAAGCTGAAGGGGGATCATAAGCACTTAGCAACCACTTTGCTCAACTGAACTGCTGATCCCAATTATGGTCATTAAATGAGGACTACCTCTAGTTCTAATCTTCATGAAGAGTTGATTTTCTGATCTGGTCTATCTTGTGGCGCTCACATCATGTCAATCAACAAGTTAATAAGATGAAAAGGGCAGTGAACAAAAACTCAACAGAACTTCTCTCATAACTCAAGGTAGATGTTATAGTTGGGTATCATCAGCACAGTAATGATGCCATCCCCCAAACTGCTGAATGACCTCCCCAATTTCATGTAGATAGAGATGAGGACTGACTCCTGTGGTATCCCATAAGTTAGGGAGCATAAGATTGACTTCTCGCAATAGGCTGAAACCTCCCATAGAGTGAAAAGGGATACTTACTAGACTGGCTGTGGAGATTGGGGGTGCTGTTTTAAACTACTGGAAAAAAAGCACTCCAACTTTCTGCAGCCAGTCTAGTATCTTCCCCTGCCAGGCTCCAATATACGAAGATGAGAAGACACCTGATCATTGTTAATGAGATCATTGATGTTTTGCCTTAAATACATTGTGTTCATGGTTTAGTACAGTATTAATGTATAGATAACCTTAAATATTCCAGTTCACCTCTTTTAATATATTTAGTTTTTAAAAAAATCCTGACTGGAATTAATCGTACTGAATATTGGTTAATATTCAAAAACTATTTGTAAGGAAGCCATCTTTCAGGCATGTGAATTACCTTGCACTATGTGATTTTGAGGGACGCGGTGGCTCAGTGGCTAAGACGCTGAGCTTGTTGATCGAAAGGTCGGCAGTTGGAATGTATGGGTTTTAATGTTTTCTTTTTAACTTTTGTATGAGATATTGTTCGCATTGTTTTATTCTTTGTTGTTAGCCACCCAGAGTCCCTCGGGAGTTGGGCGGCATAAAAATGGTCAGTGGTTCGAATCCCTAATGCTGCGTAACAGGGTGAGCTCCCATTACTTGTCCCAGCTTCTGCCAACCTAGCAGTTCGATAGCACATAAAAAATGCAAGTAGATCAGACAAGAAAATATCAAATAGCTTATGAATGAATGTTAAGTATTAGAAGTATTATGTTATCTATAATGGAGTTAAGGTTTCAGGGGTGGAGTTAGTAGTCTGAGGATAGGTAGGTTTATTTAGCTTATGATTGTTAATTGAAATACCTTGTATTTTGCTCTGGGAAGTCTGGGGGGGGAGGGTGGGGTGAGGGGAGGGAAAGGGTGGGGGGAATATTGGGGGGGGAATTCTTTTTTTCTGTAAAACTTTTTAATAAAAAAAATGCAAGTAGAAAAATAGGGGCAGCATTCCGTGTGCCTTTGTCATTTAGTCATGCCAGCCACATGACCACGGAGACGTCTTTGGACAGCGCTGGCTCTTCGGCTTAGAAACGGAGATGAGCACCGCCCCCTAGAGTCGGGAATGACTAGCATATATGTGCGAGGGGAACCTTTACCTTTATCTTTATGTGATTTTGAAAAATTCCCTACTGACTTGCTCAGGGATGGACTCAATGCACATACAATCAATGGTGGTGAGAGTTGAATAGAATCTATTACAGATGAAATGAGTAAAATAAGGTACACTGTTGTTTGGTCAGCTACATGATAAAATGTATCCCCGAAAACAGACAATAAATAATGACACACATCACACCTTTGATGCAGTTCAAAAGATGGGATCTTGGAGCTGTGTGCTGTAAAAACAATTGATACCGGAAGTATTCTCTACAGCAGGGTTTCCCAAACCTTGACAACTTTAAGATATGTGGATTTCAACATCAAGGGTGGCTGGGGAATTCTGGGAGTTGAAGTCCACATATCTTAAAGTTACCAAGGTTGGGAAAACCCTGCTCTTAGAGTAAGTGGTAATCAAAGGTATCTGCCAGGGAAGTTGCAAAAAAATAAAAATAAAATAAAGATGGTTGTTTTTTATAGTCACATCATGGCATCCAACTTCACTTCTTTTATAATTCTGCAAAATAGCAATAGCACATATGCTTCCACAGCAATGCCAGGATCAATCCATTATTTGAACTGTGTCAGCTATCTTGGGCTTCCAAAATGCCCAATCTCTGGGCTCCAAGTGATTAGCTTGATGGGTATTGAGTGAGCTGGCCCAGCATATTTTACTGTGAAAAATGGCCTCCGGAGGGGGTGCTTATTAATGTTTGTGTCTACAATCCACAATCAAAAGCTCTGCAGAGCAAACTATGTAATACAGACCATTGAAGAATGAAACCCAAATAGGAATATGAAACTATCAATATTCATAAGGTTCACACCGTGGAGAGAAAAATTCTTATGGAGAAATAATCTCAATATTTTTAAAGTTATTTCCCCCATATTAAACATTATTTTGTTAATGATGTAACTTGGGACTATGTAAAGGAATGCAGTCTTATAGAATAATCCCATTCATGCCTACTCAGAAGTCACTCCTTTTATATTGAATGCGAATTATTGTAATGTCAGTAGGAATAGGACTGCAGATTTAGTCATACATGTGTTTATACATCCATATGTAAAATTGAAATATACATTTCTACCAAAGGTATTATTTAGCTGATTTGCACTGGTTCGTACGAACTGTTGGTAGAAATTTGGCCAAGGTCACTGAACCGGTAGTGATGGCCGGCTGGCCATGCCCCCAAATCGGTCCCCTGGTCACTGTTTGCTCACCCCGCCCACCATGTTTGTTGTTGCCATGTTCTTCATTCACGTGCATCCATTGCCTTGCAAGTCCAATAGGATGCACATGCACGAAGAACATGGCAGAGACGGCAGCAGTTTTTCGGTGATCTCTGGTACTTTTTGGCAGCCTGTGGCCAGCTGCTTGGGCAGACACAAAGCTTGGGCATGGCTGGGTGGGGGTGTCATGTGACTGAATGGGATGGCGTGAGTGACATCCAGCTGGCCACACCCACTCAGTCACATGCCCTCCATCTAGCCACATGCACCAAACCGGTAGCAAAAATTTTTGAAACCCATCACTGATTTCTACCTCAGCTTTCCAGTAAAAATAGTATAAAGCATCCAGCAACAGTGATGCAATTAAAACAGAGTAATAAACTATAACAATCCAATTAAAGCATAAAATCATGGAAGGTGAAAGTTTAGTCATCAGTACTTTCTATATGGAAGTAGATTACATTACAGAAAAAACAACATAGAAAGTCAGTTAAAACCAACTTCAGTATGGTTACAAGTCTGCTTATAAGCAAAGATGATCTCTGGGGGAAAAAATCTTTACTAAGGAAATGAGTTTAGTAGAGATGGGTCTATCTTGAGTCTATGGCAATTCACCATGGCCAACTTGCTACAGCCAACTTGCCACAGGACAACTTGCCATGACCAACTCACCACGGGACAATTTGCTGTGGGACAAGAGTTACGCTAATATCAAAGAAAAGGTCGAATCAAATCAGTAAAGAAAGGATGCAAAAGGAGGGATTGAATGAAATGTGAATGACAAAAATTAAAATATTTTTTATTTATTTTGAATAATTAAATTTAATTGCTAAATTGTCCTGCAGCTAGTCGACCAGTGGCAAGTTGGCCATGGCGAGCTGGCTCTGGCAAATTGGCTCTGGTGCAACGAGTTTACTTTGGCAACTTGTCCCATTTAGGGCTATTTTATGCAGTAATAAAATGCACTTACCTTCGCTACCAGTTCGGGAATGTGAGCACGCGTGCTTGCTATGCTCGCACCCGCCTCTTCTGTGTATGCGCAGAGCCTGTGCAGTGTACCGGTAGCGCTGGCAGTACACTGTGCAGGCTCTGGATGTAAAACAGGATGTAAGGACGTCCCGGGAGGTGGGCGGAGCCTCCCGCTGCCAGCGCTACCGGTTCGCGCAATCTGGATAGATCTGGCCGGATTTCACCGCTGATCTTATGCCTTCCTAGTCAAAGCCATCCAGAGCCTAAGAGCAACCAATGAAAAGGCCTTCTCTTCAGGTCTTGTCAAATATGCTTTTAGTTGGTGACAGACTAGATAAAGAGTTTTTTTCTGAGAATTCCAATACACTCCGTCCCGAGTCACATCATTAACAAAATAATACTTTGAGAAATCCCTAGAAGTATATTTATGGGGTTAATCAAATGTTCATGCCCTACTTTTCTGAAAATTGTTCACGGACTTGCAAATACAATATCAATAAGTCTGATAAAGACAAAAGCAAAAGCCGTACATAAAAAAAAAAAAAGCCAGCAGCGGTACAGCTTTAAAGCAGAAATGACCCACTTAAAAATAAAAGTCATAGAGATAAGTTAAACATTGAGACACTGTTAGAAATGTCTCAGTAGACATCAGAGGCTGACTTCCAGACTGTAGGCTGTCAGGATAAATGGACAATTTTCATAGGATAGAGGTAAAAAGAAAGAAAGCTAATTGCAGATCCTTATCAATTCCTTTAGTGGGAATAGAAGGGCCATATAGGTGGAAGCGGAAAGGCAGTAAAAGATCCGGAATCTAATGATTTATGACTATATATTCCTTTAAGGGGACGTGCTCTGTAAGAACTGTATAAAAGGAACTCATCTTGAAATGAGCAACATGCTTGATTTGGAATCTATTCCAGAGCATCCACTATTCTGAACAGAATAATGCAAAAATATCTATATCTGGTGTCATGGAGACCACCAGTGTCCCTGGGACAACAATTTTGTCAGCAAAAAACAACCACAAAAAAACTCCACCTCTTTTGACAGTAGACTGTATCTACTATAGTGGAGAATTTACTCTCTTTAATGCCACAAGCATGGAGCCCTGACACTAAACCACAGTATCTGTTCTTACGTGTGATAAAAACAAGGGTCAGCTAAACCATAAAGTTAATCAAGCACTGGATCCCACCTAATACATATTTAGCAAATTTTACATCATTACAAATCTGAATTTTATTATAGACAACCTGATATTGATAACTATTCCAATAAATAAATAAATAAATAAATAAATAAATAAATAAATAAATAAATAAATGCTATGGAAATAAAGCAGAAAAGAGACGTGGTGGTGCAGTGGTTAGAGTGCAGTACTGCAGGCTATTTCTGCTGACTGCTGATTGCCAGCAGTTCGGCAGTTCAAGTCTCACCGGCTCAAGGTTGGCTCAGCCTTCCATCCTTCTGAGGTGGGTAAAATGAGGACCCAGATTGTTAGGGCAATAGGCTGACTCTGTAAACCTCTTAGACAGGGCTGTAAAAAGCTCTGTGAAGCGGTAAATAACTCTAAGTGCTATTGCTATTGCTGTATGGCTATGCTTTATTTTTTAATAATCAAAAATATTTCACCAGAGGGATAAATTCAATATTATTCAACTAAGTTTCTGTTTTTTTGTAGCAGAAGCTTCCTTTTCCAACTTCCATGTTTCCGTTTCCCAAATCTCATCCAAAGGATTCTTATATCCATGGAAACAAATCTGGGGGTGTCACCTGAGAAGCTGTACGTGGGGAAAGGAATTAAACGTATTTGTTCAACCCAATAACATCCATTTCTCATTAATATTTATTTACAATAAATTTCCATGTTGGGATTATTGCTGTTATCTTCCTGCATCTGATCACTTACTGAAATACAGTTGTGGAAGAAGCCTTATTAATCCTTTGCAGAAAAGCAACAAAAGGTTCTCTAATATTTTAAAGACTAACAGCTATATTAAGGCATAAATACAGCTTTAAGGACTAGTGATGACTTTATCTGGCCAAGTGGATTGTAGTGCTCGAACGCTTATGTCACCTTACATTTGTTAATCTTTAAGGAATTCATCTCCTTGTTCTTAGGCAATTTAAATCAAAATTATTTCTTTGCATTTGCCAAACCCACATGGAATCCTTAAAGCAAGGGATTAATACTCTTTGCCCGCAAAATACAATTTTCTTCTGAAAGCTCCATTCTATTTATATTTTTAATAGGGACCAGGTCATCCAATCATAAAGTTTATGTACGATTTACAAACAAATAGATCATAAAAGTATCCCATTTTAAAACAGTAGCTATTTTCATTCAACTAAATCTTGGCTTGAAGTATTCATTCATTCTTTAGAATCACTGAATGCATTTTGTACATGTTTTTAGAAATGTAGGATGGATAGCAATTTCTTTTATTATCAGTTTGCATGGGGGTGGTGAAGAGAAAGGAAGGGAAGGGATTTTTGTTGTTCCAAGACTTACAGTGGCCTGGAGCAGGGCACTGATTGAATTTTATTTTGTTTTGCACTCTTCTTATTGATCAACTGGTGGGAATGCATTGATTGACTTGCGGTGTTCTCTGTTTCTTCTGTGTGAAGATGAAAAAACAATGCCATGTTGCATATTTATTTTTTGAGTATGAGATGCATATCCTAATATGGTTTCAATTTAGTCAAATCAGTTAATTTAATAATCATATGCATATTATGTTACATCTAATTAATTAGGTTTTCTCAGTTGTTCATTGTTCAAATAATGAGCCAGGGAAGATGATAATATAAATCTGGCCCTTCTAACTTTCTGTTACTTCAAAATGTTATATTCCAGCTGTGCTTACTATTAGCTTTTAACCGAGAAGCTGGGTTTTTATTGTTTTGTACCCATCCGATTATGGAATGCTCAAGAAATTCAGTGCTATCCTTTTTTCCTTCTAGGATCAGTCCATATTCAACTATTAGTCTTCCTTTCTGAATCCAAAAATCCAATATTATGGGAGAACTTGATCTTTGTGTGTAGACCAGGGGTGCCAAACCCAATTTCATTGAGGGCCACATCAGGGTTGTGTTTGACCTTGGAGGGCTGGGGGGAGCGTGGCTGGGGGCATGGCTGGGGGACAGGGCATGGACAGCTCGACATCACTAATTAAGACTCCGTTTTTGGCTGCGGCGCCTCCTGAAGCCGTCTGCCAGCGAAAATGGAGCTCAGGGAGGCCACACGTGGCCCGCTCGAGCTTTGTTTTTGCTGGCAGAGGCACCGTGGGCTGGTCCTTCATTGTTTCCAGGGTCGGCTCGCCGGCCAAATCTAAGCACCCTGCGGGCTAGATCTGGCCCCTGGGCTTTGAGTTTGACACTCCTATTGTAGACCATCCATCTACTATTTTGCTTGTTAGCATTTTGTCATATTTTGTTGTTTGTATTGCATCAACTAATTTGTTTAGAATTTTGATACAGGTAGTCCTCAATTTACGACCACAATTGAGGCCAAAATTTTTGTTGCTAACTGAGATATTGGTTAAGTGAATTTTGCCCCATTTTACGACCTTCCTTTTGCCATGGTTGTTAAGTGAATCACTGCAGTTGTTAAGTTAGTAACACGGTTGTTAAGTGAATCTGGCTTCCCTGTTGACTTTGCTTGTCAGAAGTTTGCAAAATGGGATCACACAAAGCTGGGACACTACAACTGTCATAAATATGAGTCAGTTGCCAAGCATCTGAATTTTGATCACATGACCATGGAGATGCTACGATGGATGTAAGTGTGAAAAAGGGTTATAAGTCACTTTTTGCAGTGCAGTTTTAACTTTGAACGGTTATTAAACAAAGTCTTGTTAAGTCACGGACTACCTGTAGTCTGTTTTATTATATTCTTTTCCCTTTCTCAGTCTTCCCAATCTGTATTTGAACTCTTGGCAATGAGAAACAATGGTAAAAGTTTCTTCTTGGTTTGAGAATACGTTTGTTGTGCAGTGTCAGTTCTTAAATCAGATAATCCACAGGAAGCCTTTTTTTGTCAATACAACTCTTTCTCACCATCAAGGATCTATTGACCTTTAGCACTGTTGCTCTGCTTGCATCAGAGTATTTTGCCCTTGCTCCTTGTGCGAGGGTAGCTCTCTTTACTTCAAATATTTAGCTAATATTATGGTCTTGGGGCAATTTACAATTTTTTCTTTCAAATCTCTGAGAAGAATTATGATGTCTACTAACAGGCTATAAATCTGAAGAACTGTGAGACATGACATGCTTTGCCTCTAGTTTTTTGGAGGCAATTGCTACCTTTGACTGTGTCGCGCCTTCCATATTAGGTGAATTTTGATGTTCATTGTGCTTCTTTTCAGGATAAGGCCCAAATAACTAACTTCTTTGTGTTTATGTATTCATTCATTTGATTTATACTCTGCCTTTCTACACTAAACAGAAGCAAAAACAGACTACAAAATAATTAAAACACAGTATTAAAATTGATAATAAAATGATTATTAAAACCATTAACTATCCATCTTGCTTTCTGTTCTAGCTTAATTTTGTTGTTGTTGTATGCTCTGTTATCCTGTTATTGGTGCCTTAAACCTCTTGTCACGAGCTTGCATCTTGTTATTCAAGGAGGTAAAAAATAGCTTATTTAGCTAGGCTGATTATACTATTGATTTAATTTGGATCCTGTTTCTGTGACTATTATTATTTTTGTGACTTCCTTTGTTTCCCCTATATTCCCCCTTTTGCAATAAACTCCTATTATACCTATAGATCTGCTTTATTGGCTTTAGAAGGAAATTTCTCATTTAAAACTTCCTTGTTTGCAAAACTGCATGATTACATAACTACTACTTATGTTTCAGGACAAGTACAGTACAAAATTTGTCAAGATTTGGGCAGAAAAATCCAAATTGCCTTCCTTCTTTTAATTAGAGTTAGGTTCAAGGGAAAAGCTCTGGATAAAATAGCTAAGAATTCTCCACATCAAGGGAACAGCGGCTTCCTATAATCCCTTACAAGGAAACTCTAGGAAAAAGAGATACATCAGTGAGTTTTTAAATTACTTTTCTTCCAACTCATAAAAAAATGTCTGCAACTGCTGGGATATATTTTTAAGATTTTACAAAAACTCCAAATAGCTAGTGGGAACTAAAACAAGGTTTCCAAAATAACTTGGGAATTGGAAAGGCAAACCCATAGGCAGCAATGAGTGTGTGTGTGTGTTTGTGTTGGTTTTAATCATAATGGGAATTAGGAAGAATAGAATGGACATGCGAAGAATCGCATGTCTAAGATGGCACTTTGTCGCTAGATCCGTGACTTTTGAGGTGATGTCATGGCCTAGGGAGGCTTCGCGGGGGCCAGTCTGACCATCTATGGACCCCCTGCCCAGGTAAAGGAATGTCCAGGGAACGTTTTGAGGGCTTTTTCCGCCCTCCGGGTCATCCCGGTGCTGAGAGGGATGGCGTTTTGGTGGAGACGGTTGTTCGAGCTTACCAGCGGCTGGCAGGATGACGGGACGATGGCGGCCGACAATGGTGGCATAGAGGTGCTCCCGTGGGGGCTTTCCATTCCCCTGGATGCCTCAGAAAAGATCTGTAGAGGCTAGGGGAGGCTGTGGAAGATGTCGAGAGGGCCGACGGTGGCGGTGTTGGCAGCAGAGATGGCGGCCGATGATGGCGGCCCTGGGGCGCTCCCGCGGGGCTTTCCATTCCCCTGGATGCCTCGGGAAGACCTGTGGAGGCTAGGGGAGGCTGTGGAGGACATCAGGAGGGCTGCCGGTGGCGGTGTCGGCGGCGGAGATAGCAGCTGCATTGGCGGTTGCAGAAATGGCAGCTGGAGTTAGGGCGGCTACCTAAAGGCCAGTAGTCCCTGAAGGAGATGGTGTGGGACACTTGGCAGTACCTTCAACCTGTTTTTTTCCTGGGCGGCTGAAGGGGTTTGGACCATGGGGGAAGGGCCGCTCCCAGGCGTACCCAGAGACCTCCATGGTGAGCTGGAGGGGGCAAAATTGGGGAGCATTACCACCAACTGGAAGTTGAAGTGGATAGGGGGGGGTCGGAAAATGATTATGGATACTTTGCTGCCTGCATTGCCCCCCTTCCTTTTTTGACCAAGTTTAGGCCTTTTGGCCTTATTATGGTCACTGCTACCCTGCCTATCCTGGTCTGCTGAGTGACTCTTACTTCCCCCAGTTTCATCAAGCCCTCTCTGAAATCCCACCGCTGCAAGATTTCTCCCCATACTAAATCCTTCTCATGAGCTGGGCTCCCTGACTTGCTTCTACCCATATGAAGAACTAGATCTGGGTACAAAAGTCTGGAGGGAACCGGTGTATGACTGTTCTCACTACCAGTGTTCCATCAATCCATTTGGATTATTTAAACTGGATCGGCCGCGTGAGAGGATGGCTGGTCCAAGAAATTACTGGCAGTCGAATAACATGTATTCCCCCCCATTGCTGTGAGAGGGCAATGGAGTCAGATTGTTTGTACCTGGATTGGAACTTTCCCTTGTGGACTATAATATCTCGGTGGTCTCCTGACCATGGACTATTTCACCCTAATGAGCGGATGTATTCAATGCTTGAGCTCCTCGCCCTGCGAGATTACCCCCTCTCGCAGGTTTGCCCCTCCACTCTATCGAGGGCCTATCTCGATGACAGACTTTGGAGTCCTGAGAGATGGCATGCTGCAAAAAGAGGGCTGTGGGGTTTTTTAGGGAAGTTTTTGAACAAGATTTTAAAGGATTCTGGGAGGGGGGTGGGCTGCATGGATCTAGGGGGAGGGTGCCTAGTCCAGCTGAGGAGCACGGCATGGGGGGTGCAGGTCCTGAGGTCAAGGAGGGGGTTAGAGCTTGTGGTGCGGATGGCTATGACATCGATACTGTAGGTGGGGTGGCAGATATGGCGGGAGTAGGAGGCCACAGCTGGTCCAGAATGCAGCCGCGCGGGTGGTTATGGGAGGGACGTGGCGCTCCCATGTGACTCTCCTCCTGCGTGAGCTGCACTGGCTCCTGGTGGTCTTCCGGGTGCGCTTCAAGGTTTTGGTCACCATCTTTAGAGTGCTCCATGGCTTAGGACCAAGGTACTTACGAGACCGCCTTCTGCCACCAGTAGCCTCTCACCGACCAGTATGTTCCCATAGAGAGGGGCTGCTCAGAGTGCCGTCAGCCAAACAGTGTCGACTGGTGGCCCCCAGGGGGAGAGCCTTCTCTGTGGGGGCACCTGCCATCTGGAATGAGCTCCCCCCGGAGATACGGAGGATCCCAGATTTACGCACTTTCCGCCGCACCCTCAAAGCATTTTTATTCCAGCAGGCTGGCCTGGCTTGACTCTCCCTTTTAATTTGCTTTTAAGTTTTATACAAATTGGGTGTTTTTAAATTCGTTTTTTTTGGGCCAAAATTATTTAATATACTTTTAAATGGTTTTTAACTTTTGTCTGATGTATTTTTATCTTATGGCTGTTCACCGCCCTGAGTCCTTCGGGAGTAGGGCGGTATATAAATTAAATAAAATTAAATAAATAAAATAAATAAATAGACATGGAAAATAGATCTGCTGTGGTCCAGTTTCCAATGGAATCAAAAAAAGGAATATAATATTCTTTAGAAATACAACTGCAAAAGGAAGAATTAAGAAAGCAGGTTAAAAAAAAGAAGACAGAGAACAAAGACAAAAGGTAGCAAAATGAAAGAACAATTCAGCTATAAAAGAAAAGACTTGCTACATCATAGACCTATTCACATGATCTACTAACTGCAGCACGAAGTAAAAAAAAAAACAAAACCCAAGGAAAAGGAGTCCCTGCGGATTTTACTCCACTAGTTGTTGCCAACTATAGTGGTGGTGTTCATTACCATTTTAAGGCCATTGAGCCCGTGCTGTCTGAAGGTATTTCTACAGCCATGTGGTGGGCCATAGGCGCTGTTACCTTCCCACCGAAGTGGTACCTATTTATCTTCTTGCATTTGTCAGCTTTCAAATTGCTAGGTTGGCAGAAGCTGGAACAAGGATGGGAGCTCATGCCGTTGTGTGGAACTCAGGTCTCGAATCTGGGCTGCCAGCTTTCCAGCCAACAAGCCCGGCATCTTATCACTGAGTCATTGTGCCACCTGCAGCGTGAAGATGCCCTGCTAAATATTTCTAAAGGACATGGTCTCAGGATGTTGTCTTTGTCTCATTCAACAGATAGCTGCAGAAGCAGCTTAAAGCAGCTTTAAAGCAGTTCAAGTTTTAAAGAAGTGTTTTTCCTTTCTTCCACAAGACAGATCTTGTCATTGATACAATCTACAGTGCTTCACTGGTGATGATGGTGATGATGAACTCAGAACTGGGATCTGCCCAGCTCCAACTGGTCAGTTGATTCTGTTGGAGTATGCCTTTTCTTCACTGGCCATTATCCCTGTAGCCATTTTGACATAAACTGCAATACAGACCCACGCCTGACTCCTGTCTTCTGAGGCATCAACCCATGTCAAGCTCTTAACATTAATCGGACTGCATTAAAATGTGCTGATCAGCCATTTTATGGGTTCCTTGTAGGTATGGCTTCAGATGGCTGTGCCCTTCTGAACAAGGGCTAAATTGGATTTTAAATATGTTTTAGTGTAGTTTTAAAAAGCTCTGAACTAATGTTTGTAAAACTAGACTTATGCTCTTTTGTGAGATGAATTATCCTGCTAGGCAGAAGAAGTCAATCTAAACTAGGAATCTGTAGAGATTCTCAGTCATCCTGGTCATGGTTGTCCCAAAGATGTTTTTTCAGGAGGCAACTGGACTTTCTGTTTTTTTCTTTTGAAGACGTTTCACTTCTCATCCAAGAAGCTTCTTCAGTTCTAACAGGATTCCCCACTATCCTGTCCAAGCTGAAGAAGCTTCTTGGATGAGAATCAAAACGTCTTCAAAAGAAAAAACGAAGTCCAGTTGCCTCCTGGAAAAGCACTTTTGGGACTAAACTAGGAATGATGGTTAGGTGATGCCAGCTGGTTCTGTTACCAAGAAACACATTATTGTTTTGGAACAGATTGTTGGTTCTTTTGATAGCATGTTTTACAATGGCCATGTTTATTTTTATTATTTCAAGGTACTGTTTTGTCCATTCTTGCAATATTTTATTCTTCTCCATGCTACTTTTACTCCTAATCACTCACTGCCATCACTTTCTTGTTTCCAATGTTCTTTCATTACACTATAGAGCCTGAAATTAATTCCCAAAGGAATATAGTCTAATTTCATACTATACACTTACTTTAGCTATCTTACTGATGAATTCTTTTTGTATCATACCTCTGTTAGGAAATGATTAGTATTAATAAAACTGCTACTAAAGAAAACTAGGCTTCGATGTGGAGATATGTGATGCCACAACAAGGATTTGAGAGAGTGACTGTTTGCTGATAACGGGAATAGATGCAACTCAGGTTTTGTTTCTCAAAGGGGCCAGATTTTGCTTTTCTATCTTCACCAGGGTCTTCTCCATAGCTCTTAGGTAACTTCCTCTTTGTTGGTTTGATCCAGAACATCATAGATGGAACATTAGACTTGACTGTACAAAGTCTTCCCCTAAAGGCTGACTTTCATTTATCCCTTTTGCTTATTCTGTAAAGCTGAAAATAAATACTCAGAGAGCAGGAAAAAGACCTACCTAGGAAATCTATGCAGAAGGCCAAGATGAATGTCTTCAACTCTCTAAAAGATGCTTAGTGCTATGCCAAAAGAGGGCTGAATCTATATTTAATTACAGCCTGAACAATAGTTGACACCAGAAATGTATTCAGCCAGTTCTGACAGGTTCTGAAGAACCAGTAGCGGAAACTTTGAATGGTTCAGAGAACCGGCAAATACCACCTCTGGCTGGCCCCGCCCCCAATCTATTCGCTGCCCCCCAAGTCCCAGCTGATCGGCTGGATCTTCTTTTGTTGTCCTGCACAGGACAACGGAACTGGAAAGCAGATTGGTGGGGTGGGGAGGGAATGGGGATTTTGCAGTATCCTTCTCCTGGAGTGGAGTGGAAATGGAGATTTTGCAGTATCCTTCCCCTGCCACGCCCACCAAGCCATGCCCACAGAACCGGTAGTAAAAAAAATTGAGTCCCACCACTGGTTGACACACACAAGGACACTTGCACTATGAAGCAGCAAAGAAAAAGATGATTATCAATATCTTCCTCTTTACCTCACCCATCCTTCAATTGTATCAGCTCCACTAGATAGACAACCAGATCAAGAAATCAGCTTCATATGACTACTGTTATTGAGATTGTTTACAATAACCATCTCAGAACCTATGACCCATCCTCCAGCCTATTTCAGAACACGAGTCTTGTTATCACAATTTACATGAAGAGTTCTTGAGAGCCTGAAAGGCTGCACACACTCTGTCTGATTTTTGAGCCTAATAAAAGTATTATCCAACAGTTATAATTTTTTTTTATAAACTACAGGTAGTCCTCAACTTACAACCTTTCATTTACAACTGTTCAAGTTACAATGGCATTGAAAAAAAAGTGACTTATGATTGTTCTCATGATTATCGCAGCATCTCCAAAGTGATCAAAATTTGGGCACTTGGCATATATTTCTGACAGTTGCAGCATCCTGGGGTCATGGGTTCACCATTTGTGACCTTCCCAGATGGCCTCTGATCAGCAAAGTCCATGGAGGAAGCTGGATTCACTTAACGACAGCATGATTCAGTTAACAAGTGCAACAGTGGTGGGTTCTCCCGGTTTTCCTGAGCCAGTAGCGGTGATGATATGATGTCACCGAACCGCTTCTGCCCCCCCACCCCCCGCGCCCCCCACCCATCCCCCGTTTTATTCTTACCTTTTATTTGGCCCCACCCCCAATCTATTGCTGCCTCCTGAGTCCCAGATGATGGCTAGAGGGAAAAAAACTGTTTAAACTCTTGCCGTGGGGCTTCAAAGGGCCGCCCTACAGCTGATCAGTGTTAAAAGAAAACAAATGAGTAGACCAGTGCCTGCAAAAATACATGGGTAGACCAGTGCCTGCAAATATACATGAGTAGACCAGTGCCTGCAAAAATACATGAGTAGATCAGTGCCTGCAAAAATACATGAGTAGACCAGTGCCTGCAAAAATACATGAGTAGATGGGTTCAGCTCTGCAAGCAGTTAAAGCCTGGTTGACCAGTATCTCTGCTAAATCCTAAATAATTGTCACATGACCATCAAGCCACGCCCATAAAATAAGCCACGCCCACAGAACCGGTAGTAAAAAAATTTAGAACCCATCCCTGAACTGCAACGATGCACTAAGCGACTGTGGCAAAAAGGGTTGTAAAGTTGGTGTGACTGACTTAACAGCCATCTTGGTTAGCAATGGGCATTCTGGTCCCAACTGTGGTCGTATGTAGAGGATTACCTAAATTGAGAATTTAATGCAGGAATCGAGGGATACGGATGTTACTTTTGTGTATATGTAGTTAGCTAGGATATCTGAATCAATGTCCTTTAAAGTATTCAGCATTTGGCAATGTGAGAAAAATCCTTAGTATTCTTATCGGGGTAGTCTAGTGCTTTCCATCCATGAATGGATGTTTTAAAAGCAATCGAGAGCAAAATAGCTATAGCCCTGTAAGAAGTCAACGCATCAGTAAATGGTACAATTACAGGAATGACTCACTGAAAAACTGGCTTAAAGGGTTGAAGAAAAAGAATCTGGGGGAGATGATACTACTAACTGATGGACACCAAACTCCAGAGCAGTCCCAGAACATCAACTTAGGAATCCTGGCCAGGTTATAATGCATTAATCATTCTCATTCAGAGTCATAAAACTGGATAGCACAAGCATTAAGATGGCCCTTTGCAATAGCTTCAGTTAATAAGAAATATGTTCAATCTTTACATGCATATGCAAACCATTTAAATCAATATTGATGCAATAAATAGGATTGTCGTTACTATACTCTGATGGGGGATACATCTACAAACATTCATTAGTGAATGTTATGTGTTTTCTGCAAGCCCTATTGTGGTGGCTATGAGAAAACTGAGGATTGATTCTTAGAATTTTCTGCAAATGTATTCTGGTCACAGAATTTGTAAAATTGTGTATTGCTCAATTTTTTAAAAAGGCATAGAGTGTGCTTGCCTATGTGTCTGCTCAGGAATGAATCCCCACTGAATTTAAAATTGCAGCCAAGGTCAATTGATTTCTGGAATAGTAGTCAATAAATTAAATTATCAATTAAATTTGTGTAGATATAAGATCAGGATTCCTGATTTTAAAAATTACACTTCTTTACCGAAATGAAATGTTCCGTTCCATATTTTTTAATACCTAATTCTGGTCTCTCTTATTTTGAAGGTTACTGATGAAGAGAAAGGCACAGCTGAAACATATTTGATAAAAAAGAAGTTCTTTGGGTTTAATCTGAGTTAAGGCTTGGTTTTGGAATAAAACCAGTCACACTTATGACCTTTTTAGGGAGGGAGAAAGAATATGACCATATTGATTTTCCTTAATCTCTTGATGACTTTTGGTGGTCATGACTACAATAGTTACCTAGATCAGCTCTGCAAAAGGCATGATTTTCACAATGCTTCTGCTCCTACCCATATCACAGTATTCAGAGGATAATGCAAGGTGATTGTGCCCGAACCCCATGGCAATTAGATTCCATTTTGTTCCCAAAGTTGTCATATCCAGATGACATTGCTGAAGGAGGTTTCAGCAGTATGTTGAAGATTCCCCACCTATTATTTTTAATATCATCTGAATAAGAACATTTTATGCATTCCTAGACATTGTGATGGGGACAATAAATTGAATCTGAGATTTGATCAATTAGACTTTTGCACCTTCTTTTTTCCAATAATTGGGAAGGTGAAATTGAAGATTGCACTCTCTTTGAAAAACCAGGAGTTTTATGTGGAGTAACTCTATTGATGGGAGCTTAAATGGCCTTTTTCCAGGTAAGGCTGTTTATCAGCTATATAACTAGCTCTCAGTGATCTCTACACTGGAAGTCTTCATCCTGGTTTATTGCTGTGTGCTGTATACGGGTTAGCATGAGAATGGTATCCAATGTAAAATGCAATGCAAAGTTTTAAAGAGAGCAGTCTGTTGCAAGCAAATACAGTGCCTATTCCAAAGACATTGTTCTGGCTGGTGATTTGCTCCCTAGTTTTGTTCAGAATACTTACAATAACATACAAAATTGTAAAGAATTAACCAGTGGTGAAATGTAAAATTTGTTATTACCGGTTCTGTGGGTGTGCCTTGGTGGTGGTGGGGGGGTTGTTAATATGACTGAGTGGGCGTGGCCCACTTTTTTTTTTTTTTTTACTTTTAAAACCATTTTTTTCTACAACCTCTTCGGCTGAAGAGGTTATTAAAAAAATGCTTTTAAAGCCTCTGACGATCCCAGCTGACTTGCCTGATTGGCAGAGGCTTTCTTTTTTTTTTTAAAGCCTCTGACGATCCCAGCTGAGCCACACGATCATCAGAGGCTTTTTTTTTTACTTTTAAAAGCATTTTTTCGGTCAAAGAGGTTGTAGAAAAAATGCTTTTTAAAATTAAAAAAAACTCTCTGATGATTGCGCGGCTCAGCTGGGCAATGGGGGGGCCAGGAATTTTTGCTATCGGTTCTCCATCGCTACCAGATCGGGCGATCTGGTCCAAATTGGGAGCATTTCACCCCTGGAATTAACCACTTGGACCAGTAGTGGGATTCACTTACCTTTGCTACTGGTTCGTAAATGTGAGCACGTGCATGCACAGAACCTTCTGCGCATGCGCAAAGCATCCGTGATGATGTCCTGCTGGGTGGGCGGAACTTCCTGCTGACGCCGCTACTGATTCGCCCGAACCAGGTAGAACCAGTAGAAACCCATCACTGACTTGGACAACAAAAGGAGTCCTCCTTCTTGCCCATCAACAAAGATTTACTGGTGACTTCTCTTGAAAATTCTGCATCTGCCAATGCATCTGCTATGCAAGAATTTGACTCTGGACATTCTCGGTGCAAGTCTCGGCGCAATCCACCTCTCTGAGACATTTCCTGCCTAGTGAGTTATTTTTTGATTCCTCCTTAAAATCCATCCGGTCCCTAGTGTTCAGTTATACTACCCTACTGTATTTCTGAAGAAGTTTGGTATTCTCCTGCATCGTAGCTTTTAAGCAGTTCACGGCCTCAAGCATGGTATTTTAGAGGCTCTTTATTGAATTATTTATATTTTAATTGTATTTAATTTATTGTTAATGGTTTCCTTCTTTGAGATGGGTTTATGGAAAAGTGGGTTAAAATGTCTCAAATAAAGTTTCGTTGGAAGAAAGCAAAATGCCTGACTGCTATTTTCAACACTATGTACTGTACATTGAAGCTAACGTCATACAGCTATGCCCTTGCTCGAGTTGGCCTGATCCCAACCGTGTCTGGCCAAATGTATGGAGTTTTTAATTCAGTGATATGGTTTCCCTGTGACATTTGGGTTAGAAGAAAGAGAGTAGTGTTTCACTTCCCCATTTATTTGTTAATAAGTAGGGGTTTTAAAACTTTAGGTTATGACCCCACAGAGGGGTAGTTAGATTGGAAGGCTAGTTTTGCCTCAGGCATGGTAATAGAAATTGGACTTTTAAGTATTGCTAAACTAAAGTATTGGTTTTCCACCTACCAGTCTTTCTTAATAAAATGACTGTAGCGACCCACATTAATGCAATGTTATTTGTGTGCTTTAAGTATCTCTTCAGCTGTAGCGTGCAGAAGTATATCCATAGTCTTTTGAAGAGTATAGAGATGTCTATATAATTGAAGCTCAGTATTTCCATCCATTATTTTTTGTTATTATTTCTAGTTTTAAATGGAAAAGGTTTTGTTGGGTAGTAAAAGAAAAATAGGGCAAGTATCGTCAATAGTGATGATAAAGCTACGGCTAAGTCAAAGCAATAGGAATAAAATCATTTATCTTTTTATTCCACAAGTGTTTTTGCCACAGGAGAAAAACAACCTTAGTGCATTATTTGTCAAAACAACATCAACAGCAAATCACTGTCCATTGACAATATGAAGCCAAACAGACCCAAACCATCCATATGTAGAAACAAGTTCATGCCAAAATAATAAGATGATATTATTGTTATCTGAAACTGATTAAATGTAATTATTAAAAGTAAAGTGTGTATTTTATTTTGCTTAGACCTAATCCCAATAAAATCATTAGTTTAGTTTGGAGAAGGGTGGGAGAGTTTGCACACATTCTTTTATCCTTTTAAGAAGATATTATCCCACAACCTTTGAGAAGTCCTGCACTAGAGTGTAACTGTAGGGGTTCATAATTTACTCCCATTTCTAATATTTCTTGTCTTTTAGACTATCCTAATGTTTTTGTTACAAAATTAAACTGGAAGGAACATTATATTGCTTTGAGAAAGATTGAGAAAAAGGATATAAGAGAGATATACATGCTAATTTGATGATAAATTGTGGCTGTTGTCTTTGAACTAATTAGGATCCAGAGTATAAAAACACTTACATTATCACTAGCTATTGAAGTAAACTCGTGTTCATAATAAATTATTAATACTGAATAAAACAGGCTTGACTGTATGCACATTAAAACATGATGTACATACTAATTTCTGAAACTGAGAAAACTACATAATCAGCAGTTCTGCAGAAAAATGTTTGCCAGGACTCTGAACATTCTCATGCTTACTAATTAAAATGCCTGTGAATTTTTTTTTTTCAAAATGTGTGTGAATATGACAAAGAAGAAGTTTAATGATATTTTGAATGCTGCAAAATGAAAGTAATTGAGGCCGAACAGAATAGCGAAAGCAAAACTTCACATTCATATATTGTAAAAGTCATTTGTGATGATCGACTTGAAGCAAATGATTGGTTTTTCATCCATGTTAGGCTATATAAATTAATTATCCTGAAAGCATAAGTGGACTGTTCTTTCCCTTTCTAGCTGATAGGGACAAAGAAATCTTTGGTAAAGGAAAAAAAAACCTTCACTTCTGAAATAAGTGAATGGAAATAACTAGGATCCCAACTGATGGAACAAGCAATGATCAGCAACGATCTTTTATGAAAAGACTCTTAGAATACAATTTGGATCTTTAGGCAATTCTGGTACCAAACCTATAGATTTATGTAAACATTATAGCTCAGGAATAACTTGTACTGCAGTAATATATGGATCCAACTTGCGATATTAATTACAATCAATTTTGAAACATGCTCCAAGTTAATCTTTGTTAATAAAGTTATAGTAGCTATTTCTTATAATGGATGATAAGTTCTTGAAACAATGCAGCCTTGGCAAGCACTGTTTCCTCTATTAAGACCCCATACAACTATTGTTGTCTATTTTTGAGTCAATGCTATAGCCTTGAGCTTTAATAGTTCTAATGTGAAAAGACGAGTGATATATTTTATTTATTGGCTACTTACATATAAAATCTTCCAGATGATAAAAGCAGCATAATGCTGAAAAATCCACCACTTTTGGATAAGAATGAGATGTTGTGATGCATTTAGAAAAGAGATTGGTTTTCATCAGTCTGGCACATCTTGCCAGATGTGGCAAGGGAGTGGGGGTGGACAAATAATTTTTGTATGTCACTATATTATTTTTATATGTCACTATATTAAAAAGTTACCTAGATAATTTACTTTATTAGTTAAGAGTTCAGTTAATTAATTTGAGTTCAGTCTACAATAGACTATAACACTGTACCAAAAAGTACCAATTCCACCCCACCTAAACAAAGCCATACATATTTTTATAAAAAAACAACAGGCCCAGAATATATGACTTATTCAAAAAGTTTCAGTGACAGTCAACTCTTCACCTAGTTTTCAAAAAAGCTGTCAAACGCCTTGGAAATCAGGAGATTCAGGCAGTTCAAATGAGTATAAAGATTTATTGCAAGCTCTCTACAAGAATCTGACCAACTAATGGTCAAAAAAAATGAGCGGGAGATAAGAAAGGCATTCAAGGTGGGCTGGATCTCTTGCAGGCACACAGGCAGTCATGATTTATGATGCTTAAATCTGGCCCATGGGTTGCCCTGGAAACAGCAAAGGACCGACCTACTGTGCTTCTGCCACTGAAAACTGAGCTCGGGAGCCTGTTTTTACTGGCAGAGTGTCAGGCCACCACAGCCGTGATGAGTGACACAACATGAGTGACATTGAGCTGGTCATGCCCACCCTGGCCACACACACCCTGCCCCCCCCCCAAGTCAAGTACAACCCTTATGTGGCTCTCAATGAAATCAAGTTTGACATCCTGATCTAGACAAAAAGGTTTTGGGAAGTCTTACTCATATCTGGTCTACTACTGAAAAGCTCTCTCTGAAGTTGTTTCTCACTCAGTTCCTTCAGCAAGCACAGCTAGAATAGAAACCCTGACAAAACTCTTACCATTCAGGAAGTTATGATAGGACAGAAGACATGTTTCTTGAAACCTGATTCAAGCTGATCAGATTTCTGAACTAGTGCATCTGAAAAAGTGCAGAAGTAATATTACAATTATCAATTAGAGTTGTAGAATTCCGGATGACTACTAGAGATAGGTAACTCCTTCCTCATCCATGTCTTTCACACAATCTAATGATCAGATGGATTATTGCAGATCAGATCTGATAATCTGCTAAAATAGATAAAATATCTACATCTGGTTAATCTGATAGTCCTGTTCTGGAACAATGTTTAAAAAGGACCCCATATAAAAAATACTGAGATGGTTCCATTGTATTAACATACAGTTCCATGCTAGAGTGTCCCTATATTTTTTCCTCTTTGGAAATTGTCTTTTTTTCATCTGTTCCTTCCCAGAATCCACACCATCTTATTGTTACTCTCTTGCAGTTTCATTTCTCTAAATATTTTTCCTTTGTTGTTTCAGTCTTTATTTGTAGCAATCTTTTTGTGATAAGATACAGCTGCAGCTGCAACCTGTGCTGAGATTTTCAAGGCTCATGTCATTGTGATTTCAAATCAAGCGCTTCTTATTTTCAAGTTCACAGCCCATGCATTATTTGCTGCTGATCCTAGTAAGGTGAACTAGTGGTGATTTGCCCCTGAAAAGTCTTTTTATTGTCACAATGTCAGTGGCAGTTATGGTGGTGGCAGCTGCTTTAATTACTGACTTATTTTCCTTTCCCCCTTTTTAATGGCAAAATAGTGTCATAAAAACAGTAAATAACTATCTTAAAGGAAAACAGTGAGAGGAAATGATTAATTTCGCCTCCCTGCTAGGAAGAAAATCTGGATGAGACAATTTGCAGGTGGCAAATGAGAGGCTATTTCTCATTCATTCTCTAATTCTCACCTGATCAAGGGAAGAAATAAAAAAAGGACTGAAGCACAAACAAGAAGCTTTCATTTAGCATTTGAAAGGATATTTACTGAATAGAAGGGCATTTACTGAGAAGACATTAAGAATCTTAGGTGGTTAGAGGGAAGCAAGGCTGGATAAAATTGAAGAGATTAAGAGCTGTATAAACCATCCATTTAGATTCTACTTGGACCTAAGTGGGAAAAATTGCACAGACTGCTAGTAAAACTGAAGGTAGAAAGCCACAGTGCAAAATGCTTGAACAATATCTGAAGTTGTGATGTTACACAGTTAACTGAATGAGTACTTGCTACAGGTCTTCCCATTTTTTTTCCAGCACAATGGCAGTGTTTCTAAGAGTGTTTATCATACAGTGCAATTTCAAATCTGAATTTCCCCCCCAACTCTGACTGTGTGAACTTTGAATGGAAACCTCTTGAAATAAATGTGAAACGCCCACTTACAAGTCTAAGGAGCTTGGTTCTTAAAGCAGCAAAATCTATACAGAAAAACCAAGCTTTCCTAAAAATACATTTTCAAGGCTGTTTCAAAATATTTCTGACTGAGACAAAAAACAAAATGTTGTTTTCTCTCTCATTTCACAAAAGCAACTGCTATGGTAGCTGAATCTTAGTTCAATCCTGAGGATAGGAAGATATTCTTTAATGTATCATATTTGAAGGCAGCAGATGTAGTTGAGTTGCAGGAGTTGAGTATGAATTTGCCTGTCACATCTTGTTCAGACTATCTGCTTTTAATGCGGTGTTTCTCAAAGTTGGCTACTTTAAGATACGTGGACCAGGGGTGAATTCAGCAGGTTCTGACAGGTTCTGGACAGGTAGTGGAAATTTTGAGCAGTTCGGAGAACAGGTATCGGAAATTTTGAGTAGTTCAGAGAACCGGCAAATACCACTTCTGGCTGGCCCCAAAGTGAGGAGGAAATGGGGATTTTGCAGTATCCTTCCCCTGGAGTGGGGTGGGAATGGAGATTTTGCAGTATCCTTCCCCTGCCATGACCACCAAGCCACACCCACCAAGCCACGCCCACAGAGCCGGTAGTAAAAAAAATTGGATTTCACCCCTGATGTGGACAATGCTAGCTGGGGAATTCTGGGAGTTGAAATCTTCATATCTTGACTTAAAAGTTGCCAGGGTTGAGAAACACTGCTCTAATGAATGAAATGCTTTGATAGCCAAATAATTATAAAAATAAAAGCCAGTCATTCAGAATATTATGATTCCCCATCTTAAAGTATATACTCTGGAGGTCTGATGTGTAATTTTACTGATTGGTAAAATCAGTAAAATCAAATGGTTTGATGGTGGCCTCTTACCTGGCCCACAATTGTATAGAGAAGCTATGTATGTACAGTGTGAACATTCTTTTTTACAATATTGTCTTTTTAGAAGATATTGAGCCCAGACAGTTTTCTGCCTCTTGGTTTATTTATTTATTTATTTATTGTCACAGACTGAATCTGAAAATACTTTCCATTTCCTTCAGTTTCCAGTCTAGCAGCAAATATTCGGTCACTTTAAATACGCATTTTAAATAAAATATCTACATTGGAAATAGTAAACATATATATTAGACCTTGGTGCTCTCTGAGCTTGTTTGCTTGCAGATGATTCATTACCAACTAGGTAACATCATCAGTGCTGGTAAGAGTGGGATTTGTTCTCTGTTTATGTACATATATGCTAGGCAGGGAAACTAAAAGTGACATGAGGAATTGTACAAAGTAGTTTCTTAATAGACAGAATCTTGCCAGACTAAATCGCATTCTGCATAAATATCTGATAAGTGATGTGAAGAATTAGGGAGGATCCTTTCTATGTCTCTTCCTGCATATCAATGATTCAAGGCTGATGTGTCTCTTTGATCCTCCCTCCCATTACTAAGCACCAGATTCCACCACACTATATACTTATAGAATATAGAAATGTATACCTATATATCTATACACATGTATATTCACAGTAGTTTTCCCAGTCAGTGTTGGTGGGGATGTGGTTTTCTCCTTGGTGATTTCTTAATCAGGGTATTGTTTTTTGCTTGATTGTTTGTCTGGAATTAATCCATGCTTATCTAGGTGTTGATTGCTGAAGACATACCCTCTACAATTCCAACCAGCTCCTCAGAGATTAAAATCAAGGAAAAGCTTCCTTAGATTGCAGGAAGAATTTGATAAATTTAAAAGTGGGGTGGACTTATGGAAAGCTACAAAAGATCAATATTGGCTGAATCCTGCAGAGGAGCTGGCACCTGGCCATGAAGAAAACTGGGAAGTTTGGCAATCACTAAATAAACTGTAGAGAGGTACAGCAAGATCAAGAGATATCTTGAATAAATGGGGTTACTTGGTGACTTCTGCCTACTGTGAATGTGCAGGTCTGCAGACAGACTACTACACACATGTACACCTGACTTCTTGAGGACCTTATGATCACACAACAGAATGCAATCAAAGTTGCACGCTTCTGGGCAAGCACTACTTTAGGCTTTTATACATTTTAAATTTTATGTTTGTATGTTTGTATTTATACTTAATACATAAAATTTAATAATGTGCTTCTAACACAAATAAATAATACATAAATAAATTGCTGAGGTTGATGTGTTTTTGTGTTTTTTGTATGCAACAGGAATAAGGAACTATATATATATATATATATATATATATATATATATATATATATATATATATATATATATATATATATGTCTTTTTCTGTTTTTCGTAGGCTTTTATGTGCATATTCTTTCTAGCCAGGTTTTACCTACGTAAGCTAGGTTGTTCTGCAGCTCTGACTGTGTGAAATCTCATTCACCAACCTCAGAGCTCCTCCTCTGCTGACAAACTGCAACTCTGCGTTGCTCTCTGTCTCCCAGTCTCCCAGAGAGCAACGCAGAGTTGCAGTTTGTCAGCAGAGGAGGAGCTCTGAGGTTGGTGAATGAGATTTCACACAGTCAGAGCTGCAGAACAACCTACCTTACGTAGGTAAAACCTGGCTAGAAAGAATATGCATATATATATATATATATATATATATATATATATTATATATATATAAAAGGATAACATACCCTTTTAAGGATATGTTTACAATTACATGGGAAGAAACCCGAGATATTAACTGTACACACATATATACCTGTGAAAACTTACATAAACATATATATGTGTGTGTGTGTATTTCTCTTTACCCAGAAGAAAAAAAAGCCCAGAAACTAGTGAATTGTGATTTTACTGAACTAGGGCTGCATAATATCTTGGTTTACCTAGGTAGAACCTGGCTAAAGAGAAATACACATAAAACCTACGAAAAAGAAAGGAAAAACAAATATATATATCAGAAAGGAAAAAAGCCCAGAACCGAGTAGATGTGATTCTACTGAGCTGGAGCTACAAAAAAACCTTGGCTACGTAGGGAAAACCTGGCTAGAAGAAAAACACACATAAACCCTACGAAGAAGTAAGAAAATTGATACTGTACCTTTACAGGGAGGATACATAAGATATGGGTGTGGCCTACTGATGACAGCTAACGAGCTAGAAATGGATCTGTTTAGGTCTCCCACCTAGCAGTTAGAGCTTGCTAGGTGTTAGAAAGGAAAAAAGCCCAGAACCGAGTAGATGTGATTCTACTGAGCTGGAGCTACAAAAAAACCTTGGCTACGTAGGGAAAACCTGGCTAGAAGAAAAACATATATATATACATATATGTGTGTGTGTGTGTGTGTGTGTGTGTGTGTGTGTGTATAAAATTTATTTATTTATTTATTATCAAATTTATAGGCCGCCCTTCTCCCGAAGGACTCAGGGCAGTGTACAGCCAAAGTAAAAAACATAGATACAAACATTAAAAGCAATTTAAAAAGATATATATAAATTTGGCCCCAAAATTAAAAAACAGAAACAAAACATATTAAAAACATTTAAAAAGCATTAAGCCAGCCCGGCTTGCTGAAAAAGGAAGATCTTCAGGCACGGCGGAAGGCACTGAGGTCTTGAATTCTTCTTATCTCTGGGGGCAGTTGATTCCAGACAGCAAGTGCCCCACAGAGAAGGCCCTCCCCCTGGGGGCCACCAGTCTACATTGCTTGGTCGATGGCACCCTGAGGAGGCCCTCTCTGTGGAAGCGCACCGGTCGGTGGGAAGTCGTTGGTGGCAGCAGACGGTCTCAAAGGTATCCAGGTCCTATGCCTGGATAGATAGATAGATAGATAGATAGATAGATAGATAGATAGATAGATAGATAGATAGATAGATAGATAGATAGATAGTTTTCTTTTAGATATTATATATGGTATGTTTTTCTATTTTATGATTTCTTGATTTTTTTTTAAAATAATCAGTATAATGTTTGGAGTCAGGTAACCTCTATGTATATAACAAAGAAACACCATAAAGTATTTGTTCCTTTCTTCAAAGGACTGCTCTGTTTAGTTATTTGACATCTTTAATTGAGGTGAGAATGTGAAGAGATAGTATCATGAATTCACTCCAATCTAGCCAAAGGTCTCAGACAAGTAACCAGAGAGAGCTACAGTATTTCCATGTGGTCAGCTAAATTGTCCATATTGCTGGGGGAGGGAGGTGTTAACTTCTCTGCCTGCCAGGAGGAGAGAAAATGACCTAGATAGGACCTACAAAAATGGAGCCTCTCTAGGCATCTCATTTCCGTGGCTATTTTTATTGTGAGCATCTGTGGCTAGGGGACAAGGGTGGGGGAGCAGAAACTGGTAGAAATGGGCAAACAGCTGTAAAGTTGTTGATCCCCATACCTGTTTTTTTCCTAGTAGAAGAATGTGAGAAAGGAACCAGTCTCTGAGCCTTCTCTATGGCAGTTGGGAAGACCTTAAAGAGGATATTGTCTCAAAGCATTTACCAATAGGCCAATTTGATTCACTCTTTTCTTATCCTTTACTCTGAAAGATATTTTTGGGTTTAGAATAGAATAGAATAGAATAGAATAGAATAGAACAGAATAGAACAGAATAGAATAACAGAATTGGAAGGGACCTTGGAGGTCTTCTAGTCCAACCTCCTGCTTAAGCAGAAAACCCTATACCATTTTAGACAAATGGTTATCCAATCTTTTTAGATCTTAAATAAGGCTAAACACAATCGGGACATCTTTGATAGTGCCAGTGCATGGAAGTGAGTTAAAAAAAAGTTGGGACAAATGAAATATAAACTTCAACTTTATAGAAGTTGTAATGTCAACTTCTATAAAGGCATAAAAACAATTCCTATTACATATTTCTATCCATTTTATTCAGTTTCTAATTTCAGTTTTTTGTTGGCATTCATGATTCCCACTCTGTCAAATATCAGTTACTTTTACTGAAAGAAAATGTGCTTCATTGGCATAACCAAATTTTTCACCTTTATTAGAACTGTGCCACTTTGAAACTCTTTAAATAAAGTATGGACTTTATTTCAGCAGTTCATGTAGGTTGGTGAGATTAGAAAAAGGGGCTCTTAAATTTAACCACAACCAAGTTTGCTGAATAGTAGAAAAAAATCATCTCACTATTAACCCTATTATGTTTTTGTGATTACCTAGTTATGAGGTGCCAGTGTTTGCAACTGGTTGTGGATTGCAGGAAGAGCATTTGCTTATTGGTTTTCAAATTTTGTAGTAAGAGAGCAGGGAATTCCTCATAAGCAACCGAGCAGTTTCCTGATGAAAAGAAATGATAATCATGCTTTTTCGAAAGGCTTGTCTACCATTCTTGATCTTTTCCATTACATGTATTTCAAATCTCCCTGCTATTCATTGTGAGGGTTTCTCTTCATTCTGTTACCTTGACGAAGATGCATTCATAAAACTGCATTTTCTGAAATAGAAACTGGATTCACATTCTATGCTAAACGTAAGTATCTCTTACAAGCCATGGGGATGTCCTGCACATCATTATGCTATTGTAGGTGTGTCAAACTCACGGCTGTGGGCCAGATCCAGCATTTGGAGTGCTTAGATCTTGCCTGCGGGGCTGCCCTGGAAACAGCGGACTGGCCCGCAGTGCCTCTGCCAGCAAAAACGGAGTTCAGCAGGGCCGCATTCTCAGTTTTCGGCTGCAACAGCCTCCTGCAGCATTCTGCCAGCGAAAACAGCGCTCCTGAGGGATGCACTCGGCCCTCCCAGACTCTGTTTTTGCTGGCAGAGTGCTAGTAAAACAAACTACTAGCAAAAGTGGCATTTGATCCCGAGTGATGTGAATTGGCGAGGCCCACCCTGGCGAAGCCCACTTCAGCCCCCCCAAGGTCAAACACAACCTTTAGGCGGGCCTCAATGAAATCGAGTTTGACATCCCTGTGCTATTGTATAATTAATGTGAGTTTAGTAATTGGCATCATTTTCTTGCGATTTTAACATGCATGATGTTACTTGCACTGCCCCCTCACCCATATAGTAAGTTATAATATGATTTTGTTGGTTTTGACTTAGTATGTTGTAGAATCCCAGCCTTTGTGATTAGAAAACCATGCCTTATAACTTCAGCTGTGCTCACATGATATTTTTAAGTCAAGATTTATTTGATCGTTGGTTTTTTAAAAAAACAACAACCCATAGTTAGCTGCGTTCATACAACATACTAAGTCAAACCAAGCACTATCTCATTATTGCTTGCTTTTATGTGTAAACCCAATCAATTACGCCTTGCTCACTAAACTGATTAAACAAACCTGTCAGTATAAAACAGTATTATATGTCTCATTTATGTGAAGGCGACATTGGAGAGACATCTTTGGATTCTCCTGGTTTATTGCTTTCTGTTTAGTTTTTATTGGCTTTTATAATTTTAACTGCTTTGATGTTTTAGGCTGTAAATTGATGGAAGTCATTTTTGTTAAATCTGGTAGTATAGAAACAAAATACTCTGAAGGTCATTTTATCCAGTTTATTTCAGATTCTGTATCTTGACAAAAAGAAACATTCCATATAATAATGTGTTTAAGGCCTGGTATGTATATTCATGCCATACCATAATGCAATGTAGTTGTTCTGTCTTGCAGAGTGAATACACCTATTGAAACATTATTTATGATTTAGAATTTTGTCTGAAGGCATTGATTTATTTAAAATATTTATTCATATTAACTGTATATCCTCCCTAAAGGTGCTTATAGCAGTGTCCATGGAGAAAATAAAAAAATCCTCAAAATGGCAGCCACAACCATGTGAATGAAACTCTGCATGTTTTACATGCATGACAATCGTGGCATGGTTGTGGCTGCCATTTTGAGTTTTTTTTTTAACCCCCTTTTGAAAAACAAGCCATCTTAGTGGCTTACAAAAAATAATTGTAATATGTTCAATAAACCAGGGTTAAAGGGGTAGTATAAGGTATGAGTCCAGTCCACCTGCAGCATTCAGCATATAAAAGCTCTTTTCCTAGCCTAAAAACACAAAGACCTCTGACAAGCATTAACATTCTGCAGTAAAGTCAGGCTGCTGAGCGGCCAACATCACCAACACTGCCAGCCTTGTTCTTTTTCTTTTCCCTTGCAAATTCTTCACATTTTATTTTTTATTATTTATTATTACACATTTTTCTATAGTGGAGAGATAAAATAAACGATGAATGTATATTTCTAAAAATGAATGCATGTTCCCATGCTGCTTTAAAACATTTATAAAGAGGTAGACAATACATGGCTAAGATTTAATATTGTCAGCATTTTGGGACTTTCGTTTATATCCAAGTACATGTGTGAGATAAAGGGTGAAGTTGGATTGGCAATCCTGTAACAAAATATTCCCCAGTGTTTTTTAAAAGCTACTTTTTTATTTATCTTGCTCAAATAACGTACATTTTGACCAGCATATTTACTTTAGTTCATAGCCTCAGAGTTGTGTTTTGGGTCTGTACTGGCAGAGAAGGCCTGAAGCAAATAATCTATCTAGCCTTGTTACAGAACTAACTTTATGAAGAAACAACAAAAACAAGATCAATCCACTCTGACTTCATGTGATCAGCACTTAATGCATCAGATTGCCGTATGACCAGAGTTTGAGATGCCATGGAGTGCTTACATGCTTTTCAAGATTTAAATTTAAAAAGATAGAACATATTTCAGCTTGGCCTTTTGGCTGGGCCTATAACCGTATCTTGGTAAGAACGATTGTTGTGCTTTATTACATGTTACACAAGAACTAACTGATTTTAAAAACAAGAATTATGATGATATCCTTCTTATAGAAGTATTATTCTGTGTTTCGTGTATGCATGGTATCAGGTTGCTCCAACAAAATAGTCATCCCATATGGTAGCCAAAAGATTACAAATATATAGGTTGAATTCAGTGGCTTTAAAGGCAGAGGGCTAAATCTTGTTATGAGGTTCAAAATTAGAAAGGTGAGAATGGTGACTGTGTTTGCAGTGAGATTCAGAAAAATATTCCCATTGTTGTAATCAAAATTTCATTATTCTAATATCCCTCTCATGTTTAATTGCTTATTTATGACTTTTTGTTTCCATTACAGTTTTATACAAAAATGCAATTTTTCCTATGTGTTCTGTTTAATACGTTTGTTGTTAGTATTCAGCTAAGTTCCTCAACAGTAATTTTGAATCCCATGTTTGTGAACATAACAATCCCATATATAACATACAAAATTCTTGCTTAGGCCTATTTTTTTCCTTCCAAGACGACCTGGGAAGGAATGGGATATATGTCCAGAATTAGTAGACCATGAATGACCAAGTTTCTTCATAGTCCAAATGGCTGGATTTACATGAGGTTTTAAAGCACTTTCTAACACAGGGGTCCCCAAATCCAGGCCACAGCCCACTACCGGGCCTTGACCTGTTCGGAAACAGGCCGCGGAAATCAGGGGTGGGTTCTACTTTCCTTTACTACCGGTTCACAATGGGATCGTGCACACGCATCTTTTGCGTGCGCGCATGTTCAGATTGCTTCTGATGACGTCGGGGTCAGTGGGCGGAGCCTCCCGCCGGTTTTACTACCGGTTCTATAGAATCGGTCCGAATCGGGGGCAACCGACCACTGGTGGAAGTGGTGGGCAAGTGCAAGGTGGATGCATGTGCCCACCACTTGAGCAAATGGAGCTGTACATGTGTGCGCACTTGCCCGCCACTCATGCAGAACCATCCTCCCTCCCCCCCCCAAGCCAATCCATCATATCTTGTGTGAACCCAGTTAAAGGAGTCTGGGGAATGAATTTGAAGCAATGTATGTTTTAGGAATTTTTACATATAGTACTAAGTACAGGTAGTCTTCGACTTACAACTATTAGTTTAGTGACTGAAGTTACAATGGCTCTGAAAAAAAGTGACTTATGACTGTTTTTCACATTTACAACCATTGCAGCATCCCCATGGTCATGTGATCAAAATCCGGATCAAAATTCGGCAACTGACTCATATTTATGATGGTTGCAGTGTTCTGGGGTCACGTGATCACCTTTTGCGACCTTCTGATAAGCAAAGTCAATGAGGAAGTCAGATTCACTCAACAACAGTATTACTAACTTAACTGCAGTGATTCACTTAACTGTGGCAAGAAAGCTCATAAAATGGGGCAAAATTGACTTAACAACTGTCTTGTTTAGCAGTGGAAATTTTGGGCTCAATTATGATCATGAGTCAAGACTACCTATATGCCTTTTTGCGAATGTTATTAATATGTGGCATCATGCACTAAAATGAATAGATTTTTAAATTTTTTACAATAATTTAAATATGAGTTTATTTGTGTGCACACATTCACATAATTTGGCAATGTGTTAAATATATTTCTTAATGACAAACATTTAAACGTACAGTTTATTATATAGAGATAGTTTTTCATACTTTCAACATTCTGGCATTTCTGTTTATGCTTTTTAAATCAGATACAGTAGTGACAGTCTGCACTGATATAATCTTTGATGAGAAGATTAATAATAACTCTGATTCTACTGTGTCTAGAAATAAATCATGCTATTAAAACTCCACCTATTATTTCTAGGAAACAGTGTTTTGATCCTTTTTTCTTTGATGCTACGGAGTAATTCAGATTTCAGATCTAATAAATAACTTATTACATGGAAAATTTAGATGGAAGGTAGGATTTATACTTTGGATCAAATAGTAGGTGAAAATGTTTTTTTTTTATCCTTTTCCACTATAAAGGACAAATATTATTTGCCTGGTATGGCACAGTATAGTAATTGTACATCTACTACAACTAATTCTTGATTTATAACAATTCATTTAGTGATCATTTGAAGTTACAATGGCACTGAAAAAAGTGATTTATGACTATTTTTCACACTTATGACCATTGCAGCATCCCCATGGTCACGTGATTTACATTCAGATACTTGACAACTAGTTCATATTTATGATGGTTGCCGTGTCCTGGGGTCACGAGATCCCCTTTTGCGACCTTCTGACAAGCAAAATCAATGGGGAAGCCAGAATCACTTAACAACCATGTTACTAATTTAACAACCGCAGTGATTCACTTACCAACTGGCAAGAAAAGTCATAAAATGGGGCAAAACGTACTTAACAAATTTCTCACTTAGCAACATAAATTCTGGGCTCCTTTGTGATGGTAAATTGAGGACTATCTGATATTGCTATCCCAGTTTGGACATGTCATTTTCAACCTCAGAAACATCTAATCTACCTCAATTGATGATGAAATCCAATGGCACAACATTTCGTACAAATTACTCTTTATAAAATTCTGTTGGCATCCAATCATTTTCGTATGAAAAGTTTAATGGAATAAAGAGTTAAAGATTCTGTTTTGTCTAGACTCTAGACAATGAGAAGAGTTAATTTTAATAGCAAGAATTGAAGAAGATCTTAGAATGTGTCTTACTTAACAAAAATAGTGTTTTGAATTTATTGGGCACTGCCTATGTAGAAAAGACACATGAAAAGTGTTCTTTGAAGATGCAGTGAAATTGATGTTTCTTTTAAACATCTTGGTAGTGTACTATTAGAGTTCCATTTTGGGAGGAAGTTATTACATATATAACCTTTGAAACAAGGTTTAGCATTTTCATGTTTAGATCTTACTGCATGAAAACTGACACCTGAACAAAAAAAAAAAAGTGGATTCTCCATGCTGAATTCATAAAACAATTATTCTTCAGCCCAAGAAAGACATGAACCCAAGTACACAATGGATTGTAGAGTCAATGTCATTCATACGTGTTTGAGTTGCCCTTTGGGGGAAAATAGGGACTATTATGTTCATTTGCGGCCTTGAGTTAATTATAAAGTAATAAAGACAGGATAAAAAAAAATCTAAGAAAGAAATAAAGAGTGTAATTAAATATGGCTAGAACTTTTTATGTAGTTCAGGAATACGTGCTCCATTTTTTTTATTTGTCTGGTTTTTGTTTTTCGTGCTTTTTTCTTTCTAACTTTATGGGACTGTTTGCTTTTCTTCCTCTTTTTTTTTGGGAGGGGGGGGGTGGAAGGTATCCAATCAATACAAGCAAAATAAATAAATAAATAATGCAATCCACCGCTCCAAACTGTGGGAGAGGGAGTTCAAGGCTGCCTTGCCCCTCCGACGTTTTCCCCTCTTGTTTGCTCTTCCAGGGGTTTCCATTCTATCGCTATTGCTCCCGACGCACCTTTGAAGATGGTGATCTTGGCGGATCGGAGTGGCGACGCGGTGAGGGGGAAGGGGAAAAAAAAAAGAAGAAGAAAAAAAACCACCCAAGATTACGGCTATCGCCCGCCTGCCTGCGTGCCTGCCTTTCCCAGAGTCTGAGACATAAAAGCGAAGGGAAGAAAAGCCACTCCGGCGGCAGCAGCAGCAGCAGCAGCAACAGCGGCGGCAGCAGCAGCAGCAGTTTCCCCTTTCCCCAGCCCTGACTCTACGGGCGCATGCTCACTTGCGCCCGCAGCCCTGGACCATATTTGTCAGGACTACTCGAGAGACGGAGAAAAAAAATAAAGAGAGAGAGAGAGGATTTGGGGGGGTAAGGAAGCGGCTGGTTCGGATCCGATTGCTAACCCATTAACTGCAATTGCACAATGCTTAGGATGGCTTTAAAAAATTGCTTCCGTTCCTTCGCTGGGGATGAAAGTTGAGAGAGAGAGAGGGAGAAGGAGATAAAGGAAGGCAAGCGCACCTCCTCTACCTCCCTCATGAAACGGGCGGGTTTTTTTTTTTTATTCTTATTCTTATTTAAGGAATTGGGAGGGAAGGCTCTCCTCCCTTCAACACACCAAGCGAAGGAAATGGAAGTAATCTGGGGAAAGTGGCCAGATGACTCTGAAGTGGCCGAGGAGTGGGTGGGTGCGTCGCGGGGAGGGTGGGGGGATCTTTCCTAAAATCCTAAGTGCGTGAGAGTGAAAGAGGAACAAAAGAGCGAGCGAAGGAAGAGGGTGCCTTGGTCTTCTGCGCCCCCCCTTCTCATTCTTCCCCGCCCGGGCTCTGCTTTTTCCCCCGCCCGAATTCTTGACGGGCATCGGGAGCGGAAGGGGGCAGAAGTGGCCGGGAAATAAGGAATCGGGCAATCCACAGTCGCCCACATATTGATGTTGGAGGGTTGTAGGGGTGGGTGAGCGATTTGCGGCGTCCTGCCCTACCGCTGGTGAGCCGGGGCCAGGGAATTCTTGACACTTCCCCAGGAATGCCGGGGAGGGGGGGAGGGAAAAAAAGGGGGTGCCGCCACAAAGATTTGGGGTGTCGGGCGAGAGGGGACGGACGGGGATCCTGCATCCAGGCGCTCACTCTGTTTTGTTTCAGGGGATCCCTCGGGAGAGAGAGAGAGAGGATAATGGCTTGGGAAGGAAGCACCCAGGTTCGGCTTGCCCGTGGGATATACCGGTTGAATGTGTAGCATGTGTTGTGTCTCCTTTTGCAGAAGGGAGGGAAGGGGGAGGGAGTCAAGGGGGGGGGGGGAAAGGCCTGTTCCGATCAGCGCGTAGCAGCCGCCGCCGCCGCCGCCAGCTTCGGAAGGGAGGATTTGTCCGCGAATTAGGGGGTAATTTCGCTTCCTTGTCTCCCTTGTGCAGCTTATGGACTTTGTGGCGTTGGGAGTGCGCGCGTGGCGGTGCACCCGTGTGCGCGTGTCTCGGGCTATAGAAATATAATACCGAGCTCCCCAATTCCGCCATTTTGGGCAAACTTTGCACACGCACGCACACACCACACGCGCAGAGAGAGAGAGAGAGAGAGACGCGCCTAGCAGTTTGTAGTGAGAGAGAGGCGCGCGCGGGTGCGCGCGCGCGGAGCGGGCGTGTGTGTGTGGGGGGGGGGGGAGAGAAAGCCTCTTGATTCCTGTGCATGTCTTTCGCTAAGTGTAAACATGTGTATATGTGTGTGTGTGGTGGGGAGCGGGGCTCTTCCCGAGGGAGAAGAGTGCAATTCGAAGGTTGTCAGTAAACACACACACACACACACCCGACCGGTGAAAGATACGGCGGATCGCTGCGTAATTTTCGAGGCAGCGAGAAGATGCCTCGTGTGAATTCCGCTTTGCCACTCGCACCTGGGTGTCCCTCGCGCTTTCCAACTTTGCTTGCCCGCCTCGCCTTTAAAAGCGTCTGCGCTTCCTGGGAAGCCTATGAATGAAACGGGAGCTGGAGACTCGCGTTGCACACTTGTTCCCCGCTCGTCTCGGGGGTGAGTGGGTGGGTGGGTGGCTTTCCTTTTGAAGCTCGCTGCGAGGGTTTGAGAGAACCCGGGCCCGATGTGGGGCGCGCAAGGATAGAGAAAATAACAGAAATGCGTGCGTCTTTATGCGTGGGCGCTCCTGCGGCCCCTTCTGTTTTTCTTCCTAGTCGCTTATATGGCAAGAGGAGGGAGGAGGGTGGAGGGTGACGGGAAAAGTTTGAAAGGAGTCAGCGGTCCCCAGAGGGAAGACCCCTCTGTCCGCCCTCTTTTCCCGGCCTCAGGTTTGAGGCCGGCCTAAGGAGACCGGAGAGTGCGAGCCGTCTCCCCTCTCCAGGAGGGGGAATTTGGAGTCCGCCCAGGAGAAGCCTGTATCAAGTGAGGGGGGGGAGAGAAAAAAGCCTTGACCCCCTTTTTTCTCCTTGGAGTCGAAGAGGGACCTGGGTCCCCCCCCCACTCCCCAGGATGGGGGGAACGTGGAAGGGTGTTTCCAAAATGAGGAGGGGACAAAAGGCTTCTTGAGCTTGCTCTCGGCAGCCTCCCCTTCCCGGATTCCGTCGCAGCCGCCGTAAGAAAAACGGGACTCGATTAACAAACAAGAGCCTTTCATTATGCAACTTCCTCAGTCCAGCGCCCGGTTTCTCTCCTCTCACTCCTGCCCCGCGTACACCTTTTTCTCCCCCCCACTTTTCGCCCGCCGTGCAACAATCGAGCCTCCCTTTCGGGCATTTCCCTGAAGATGGGAGGGAGGCCGATCGTAAAAAGTTATTTCGGGCGTCCCAGGGCGAGCTGATCCGAGCTACTTTTCATTTCTAAGGAGAGGAAAGAGGCAGACTCGGTGGCGAGGGAAGGAAGACAGATCCCGCTGCAGCCTGAAGGTAGGCTTGCGCGGGTGTGGGGGGTGGAGGAAGACACTTGGGGAAGATGCAGGCAAAAGACGACACTTTTTCGACTTTCCCCCTCCCCCCGCCGCTCTTAATTTTAGAAAAAGTCGGGGTGGGGGGAGGATCTGACGGGCTGATCGCAATATTTCTTCAGGAAAGTTTCAAGTGCAGCAAAAATGTAGTTCAAAACTGGCCAAGGAGGGACCCCTACTGGTCAGACGTAGGCATTCACCTTGGGGAGCAAAGTTCAAATTTAATCCTCAAGTTTTTACAGACTGTTTTTCGCTGGGTATGAATCGGCAGAGAACTAGGCAAACAGTTTGAAAAGCATGTCTTTATTTTCTCTTCCTAACTCTTGTTTCCACAGTTTCTGTTTTGTATTTCAAGTATTAAAAGTAAGGAAGAGTGATTGCTATTTAAGAACTTGCAACTGCTAAAGGCTTAACAGGTAAATTTATCTTGCAGTTAGATACAATTGTAGCTACCAGCTTCTATTCTCTATTTAAGTTCCTTGTTAGTAACTGGTCAATTTCACCCTTGTTTCTAATGCTAATAGTGATAGAAGACACCCCTAAAACAGTTTTGTTTTGTTCATTAATATAAATTTAGGCAATATTATGAGATGCTCATTGCAAATGCACAAAGTTATTTATCAATTGAAACTTAGATTTCCTTATAAAAGTTGGAAGTAAGGTAAAAGTTATGTCTTCTGTATAGTTTGAAAGTGGCATTGGTAGAAATGCTGAAACTAAAAGCTGGTTTGGCAAAAAGCTTAGGCAATGAAATTCTGTAAGGTATTAAATTAAAAAAATTGATGGAATATTTGTGACAAATCTAATCATGTGTGGATTGTAACTCTTTAAAAGGCCTATTCTATGGATATAATGTGAAGAAGCTGGTCTCTGTTCTTCCTATAATATTATTCACCATCCTTCTAGTTGTTCATTTTACTAAACAGAGTTTGTTTCATTCTATTTGGGCATTTCCAGTAATTGTACATGTGAAAAATCTGATGGGATAGTGGAAAATGGGGCCACTGAATGAATATTCCCAGGAGATGGCACTACAGACCTGCTGCTTGCCCCTTGGCTATTATGGGATTCTGGCCTTTATGCTTTTAGCATCTTTTTAAAGCTGATTGAGGAGGTCACTTGGTTCATATCACTATAGCTGATCATGCCTAGATCTAGCCTTCTTCCAACCAATGCTCTGTTGACCACTGAAATCTTGAAAATGCTAAATGGACTATTGAAGATGAGTTCAGGTGAGACTATTATTTCCATTGATAGACCAAAAAGAGTTTGAAGGAACATTTTGCTTTAGTTGGAAGGGTTCTACGTAGTTCATGCTTTGGGAAGGAAGGAATGATTGTTGTGTCTACCAATGCCATGGTTGGTGCAGAAGTTGAAGAAGAAAATTAAGGTTGAAAAGGGTTGATTTTAGCAATATAGGGGTCCATGGCACAATACTGTAATCTTTTGTGAGGCTGCGGTTGATGAGTTACATAAAGTGCAGTTACTATCAATATGTAATTCCTGTTGCAACCAATTATATGAACATGACTAGTTTAAATTTTGGTTCACATTCTATTTTATATTTCACTGTGCAGAAATCTAGTTAGTGGGGACATAAAAGAAGGCCTTTTCAATGGCTGCAATTAGTTTGTGGAATTATGTCTGTAAAGAGTACAGATTGCCTCATTTTTGTTTGGTTTTGTGTGTATGCTGAAGGATTTCCTCTTTTTTCAGTGATTCAGTGATTTCAGATATGATTAGTTCTACTCTTTGATAATGATTATTTTTTTGCTGTTGTTTTTTGAGAGGATATTTTAAACACCTTTAAACTGAATATTGTCTTGGGAGCTTTTTGGTGAAAAAGGACAAGTCTTAAATAATCTAATAAATTAATATAAAACGTTTGAAACATTTCAAATTTGGTTATTAGAAGGCCTTTTTAAACAAATTTCTCCAGATGCATTTATTTATTTAAATTTATATGCTACTCTAAGCCAAACAATGCTATAAGCAGCTAATGATCCAGAGTTAGTAATCTCATTTTTCACCTATTCATTCTTAATTGGGAGAGATAGCCTTTCAATTGTAAGGATGGTATATTCTCATGAGGATGATACAATATAGAGAGATTTCCTTCCTCTTATTTCCATGAGATGCATTTTAGCTCATTGTAACTCTTGACAGTGCTGGGAATATTGCTAGTCCCTGACAAGTAGTATGACTTAATTTACTCTCCATTTAGCTCATTACTAAATCAATTAAATAAATTACATTAGGATAGCTTTTTCACATAGTCCGATGTATGTATTAGGAAGTTTCATGGCATAGTTGTTATTTTAAAATTTGTTTCATTGAATCACTCTGATTCAAACAGTACATTTCAACAGTATATTAAGTTGCGATCAGTTTTGGAAACGAGATTACTTGAATGCAAGATAGTGTTTATTATGTTTTATTTAAGAGCTTGGCCTTGAGCTGTTCTTGAATTGAAATGAACAGGCTTCTCCTGATGCATGTTGACAAAAACAGTTCTCTGATTGATAATAAGAATGTATTTCTTTCTACACATTGCTTATTTTACCTTCTCAGAATAGTCTGAATAGTGCTATTGCAAAACATATGTATTGATTAATATTGAAAGGTTAAGCAATACTATCTCATTTAAAACTTGAGGAACAAGCTAATTGGCTGTAGAACAAATCTGTAAGTGCCTTAGTAATTCGGTAAATTAGATGTTTAAGAACAAAATAACTAATGCTAGAATTATTTTATCCATTTATTTCCAAATAAACTCTCTTTAGAATGAATTTATAAGATTTATGCTGAACACCAGACCAATGTAGCAGAATGGGATAACTAACTGAAGGATTCTATACATAACAGTGTGATTCCATAGCATAATATATGATCTATTAAAAAAATGTTATTTATTTTATTAGTCATATTTCTATGCCGCCCACTCTCCGAGGACTCTGGGCGGCTTACACCAAAGACAGTATACTAAATAGCATATTGCCCCCTAACAATGTGGGTCCTTGAATGTTCATTGAGGATCTTTTGTTTTTTCTTTTTCCAAATGTGAATTTTTAGTCTTGTGATTGCTGTTACATACTGTCCTAAACTCCTGTCCATAGCTTGAGGGACTATCTAGTTAACTGTATTTTTGCGCTAGGATGAATTGGATTGTGTATTAGCTGGCTTGCTGAACTGAAATTGTTATTGCAGCGGAGACCTTCGTTCAGCTTCAGAATCAAATATATTTCTGCTACAGTATAAGTGCTATGAAAATGTTTTTATGAATCCGTAGTTAATTTCTGATTTGATTATTGTTAGTTATCCATAGTATGCTGTAAGCAAATCTATTCATCTCCCCCCCCCCTTTATCTTAACAATATATATATAAACAAAGGAAAGAGAAGAGATTAGCCAATACTCTTGTCTACAACTCAGAGGAGTTCCTTAATTACCTAACACAAGCCTTAGGCATGCAGGATACAGTGAAAAGAAAATGAATGGCATTTATACTGAAGCCAAATATACTGAAGGCTCTGAGGGCTGGAAGTATTCCAGACTAAAATGAGGCAGCTTGCACTGTTGACATGCTTTCAGGTGAAAGAGTTATATCTGTGAGTGGTAGCTTCTCAGTTGACTATCTGGGACCAAAAGTTTTGGATTGTGTGTACAGTGTGATTCTGTGCAGACTGCTTTGAAAGTAAATACAGGTAGTCCTCCAGTTACAAAAATTCATTTAATCACCGTTCAAAGTTACAATGGCGCTGAAACAAGTGACTTATGACCATTTCTCACAGTTAACCTTTGTAGCATCCCTCATGTGATTAAAATTCAGATGCTTGGCAACTGGTTCATACTTGGAACAGTTGCTGTATCCCCAAGTCACGTGATCTCCTTTTGCGATCTGACAAGCAAAGTCAATGGGGAAGCCCGATTCACTTAACCACCGAGTTATTAACTGATCAACTGCAATTATTCACTTAACAACTGTGGCAGGAAAGGTCGTAAAATGAGTCAAAACTCGCTTAACAAATGTCTCAACAGAAATTTTGGGCTCAGTTGTGGTCGTAAGTCAAGGATTACATGTACCACTGAATGACATTCATCTTATTGCTAAACAAATAGTTGTAAGCGCTTGCCTAAAATAGATTGCCAAAAATAATGAAACTAATTATGACTATGCGCCATCAACTTCTGCGACGATGTACTGGTAGATCCCTTTTCTCCAGGATGATTGTTCCCAATCTGGTCTTTCTAACCTTCCAACAGCGTACACATTGCTGCTGTAATTGAGTTCTCTTGCTTGCCCTCTTGTTCATGTTCATTCTGCCTTTCCCAGATTTAGAGAGAGACAAGAAAATTAGGTCTCTGCCTAAAGTGTCCAAATATGATAATTTGAGCCTGTTCATTTGTGCCTCAAGTCAGAACCCTGGGTTGATTTGTTTAATGATTCATCTGTTTGTTTTGTTGACTTCACCGCAGTTCCAAAACATCAATACTGTTTCTTCAAAGTCCAACTTTCATAGAGTGTCCCAGGCAAAACCGCTGCCCGCACAGTTCTAATCTTTATAGGTATAGACCTAGGTCAGCTCCACTGTGTATAATATATCACATCAAAAAAGTAACTCCAAAGCATGGTTAAAAGTACTTTATTATATTGCCAATAGTAACAAAATCTCTGTGCTTCATTTCTGCAATCCCCAATCCCTGCAGTGCTGTGAAACGGAGAAGGTTTTGTTAGTTGCTTCTTTCTCTCTTCAGATTGTTATGGACTTGAGCTTTTTGCCTCATTCCATTAGGAACAGATCAGGATTGAACGGTTTGAAGATTGAAGATCAAGTACGGTTGCAGGAACTGGCTTTGTCTAGTTTAATGAGAAGAAGAACTAGGGGAGACATGATAGCAATGTTCCAATATCTCAGGGGCTGCTACAAAGAAGAGGGAGTCAAGCTATTCTCCAAAGCACCTGAAGGCAGGACAAGAAGCAATGGGTGGAAACTAATCAAGGAGAGAAGCAACTTAGAATTAAGGAGAAATTTCCTGACAGAACAATTAATCAGTGGAACAACTTGCCTCCAGAAGTTGTGAGTACTCCAACACTGGAAGTTTTTAAGAAGAGATTGGATAACCATTTGTCTGAAGTGGTGTAGGGTTTCCTGCCTAAGCAAGGGCTGGACTAGAAGATCTCCAAGGTACCTTCCAACTCTGTTATTCTATTTCTTTTTTTCAAGCAATCAAGGTAATAGACATTACCACGTGTTATGGCAATAATTTCCAGATACTACGGTAGATATGCCCTTTGTGAATGATCATCTTCTTTACTTTCTACATCATCATGGTATCTCTTTTTCAAGGCCATTGAACATCTGAGGCTTATTTCTTGACTGCTGGGTCTTTGATTGTTGACAGTCAGCCTGAAAAAGCAGAAGCTATCTATACTTCATCATCAGTTCTGGCTGCTTATACCTGTTCTCTATTAGTTTGATCTTTTTACTATGTGATTTTAGCCCCATGTTTTCACTTTGCTCCTTGACTTTCAGTACTAGATCCGGTAGTTCCTTTACAGCTATGAGCATATACAGTTTAATGTTAAGTCATGCTCTTCTTTTTTTAGTCCAGCCTCCCATCAGGTTGAATAAACAGGGGGAGAACTCATAGCCTTGTTTCACTCCTTTTCTGATCTGGAGCCAGGCCGTATTGCCATTTTCCATCTGGAGTCAGCTTCCTATCCTACATACAGGGTTTTACACAATGATAATGAGATGTTCTGGGACTCCCATACAGACATACACATCTATACACATTCTAGAGCTTGACATGGTTGACACAAAGGCCTTTCTATAATCAGTGAAGCACATAATTGACTTATTTTTTCTTTTTCTTTTATTGAATTCTGAGTTATCCCAGTCTGAATCAGCAATCATATCTTTTATTCCTTGCCTTTTCTAAAGCCAGCTTGAACATCTGGCATTTCCCTTCCCATTTAGGACTTTAATCTGCATTGAATGATCCTGAGCATTATTTTACTAACATGTGACACTAAGGAATATTGTATGACAGTCTGCACACACTTTTAAATCTATCTTTTATATTGGTGCCTTCAGATGTCTTCAGATCTTTTAGATGTTATATTGTTCTACAGATTTGCTTCCATAGTTTGAATAGAATTTTACAGATTCTTCTTTTGTGACTTGCCACAAATTTCTACTCCGTCAATTCCTGTAGTCTTATGACAGTAATTATTATCTAACTGATCAAACTTCATTTTCTAGTACTAGAGGTTATTGTAAATACTGCAGGGATTATCTGCTAAGGTATTTGGGAGGTGGATATTTCTGTTGTACAGAATGTCAGTATATTTGTTACACTTTTGCTTTGTCTTGTTTGAATCAGTTACTATCTGTCCTATCCTATAGCATACAATTTGAAGTTGGAATTCCTTCTGAGATCAGAGATAGTTTGGAAGACTCCCCCCCATCTATTTCCATCCTTGATGTTTTTATAGATGCCATTGTAATGCTGCATGTTGTCTCTTCCAATAACTCTCTGAAATTTCTTTGTCTTTCTTGGCTTGGACTTCTTTCTTCTTCTTAGCAATGTCCACCCTTTATTCCTGAAATCTAGTTTTCTGTTCTGTTCTTTGGCAGTCTCTTTTTCACATCTATCCTTATCAATTTCTTTGATTTCATTCCATAATTTTGGTCCCCTCTCTACCCCTGTAGTGATAAAATGAAGGACAAAGGCCTATAGTTGAAAGGTTGATTGAATTAAAACTCTTATTTATTGCTTATTATCTTGAATTAAGAAGAAAGGAATAATTCTACGAGAAATCTGCAAGACAATCAATACTGGGAGGTTTTTTTTATAATTGCCTGTGGACTAAGCAGACAGTATAAAAACCTGACGTTTGAACCAGCCTGTAAGGGAAGGAAAAATAAAAGAGATGAGATTTTTTTTATCCATCTAAAGTTGAGATCATTCAAGGGAAACTAGTAGTTGGGAGTCCAGCTCTGAGCTTTCATCCTTCTGGCAAGCTTTTCTTTATGCCAGAAAACTTTTCTGAACAATCAGAAAAGCTATATCTCTGTAACAGACTGGACTTGAGCCTGGCCAGTTTGACCATGAAGTGGGCAGTTGGACTTGCAATTAAGCCTAAAGAAGGTAATTGGGCCATGGAGGATTAAAGTTAGCTCGTCCTATAAATTACCATTTTAGCCCTGAGAAACACAATGGGATTCTACAGCCTTGTTGCTTGCAGGTTTTTTTTTTTTTTTTTTTTTTGCTGAATTTCTATAACAATGAGAAAACCAGATTATTTTTGTCCAAATATTTAATTATACAGTCAATTATATTATAATATATGTATCTTCCCATAGTGGAACAGATCACGAAATCGTCATGTGCCAGTTGTCACTTGAAGCAAAAATGACCAGGCTCAAATTATTCTACTTCAGACACATTACGCTAACATCTAAGACCTAATAAGGCTCTAATGCTTGGAAAATTGGAAAGAAAGAGAAGAGGACAATCAGCAGTAAAATAAATGAACTCGGTTACAATGGTGATGGATACACAGTTTGAAAATCTGAAGAATCGGGTTAGTGGATTGTCATGGAGGAAACCTATGTACAGGTAGCCCTTGATTTATAACCAGAGTGGAGCCCTAAATTTTTGTTGCTAAGTGAAACAGTTAAGTGAGGTTTGCCCTATTTTACAGCCTTTCTTGCCATAGTTATTAAGCGAGTCGCTGTAGTTAAGTTAGTATCAGCGTTGTTAAGTGAATCTGGCTCCCCCATTGGCTTACCTTGCCAGAAAGTTGCGAAAGGCAATCACATGATCCCGGAACAGTGCAGTCATTGTAACTATGAGTCACAGTAGTCAAGTGTCTGAATTTTGGTCAGGTGACCAGGGGGATATTGCGACAGTCATAAGTGTGGAAAAATGGTCATAACTTACTTTTTTCAGTGCCGTTGTAAACTTTGAATGGTCACTAAATGAACTGTTATAAATTGAAGATTACCTGTATTTAGATGGTTGCTAACAGTCAACACTGACTGGATAACACATAATTTACTTGTATGGAAGTTGTTTTTAACTCAGTGGTTCTTTTGATGAACAGGTTGCTAGAGCAATTAGTTAATTTTATATCTTTGTTTTCAGTTCAAGCCCAGTCATTTCTTGGAGATAAAATTGTGCCACGGCAACGGAATTTTTTTGTATGTGTACATACACATACATACTTGTATGTGTAATTGCATTGGAAAACAGTGTGAAATTGGGACTAAGTGTAACTATTGCTATGAATCCCCTTATGTGAATAACATTTCGCAAATACATTTGAGTGATTTTTGTTATACACAGGGCAGATAACCAACATAGTTCTAGACTTAATTCAGGTTATTGGTGTAATCCTATACAAGTAGTCCTCGATGTACAACCACAATGAAACTCAACATTTCCACTGCTAAACAAGACATTGTTAAGTGAGTTGTGCCCCATTTTATGACCCTTTTTGCCACAAGTGAATCATGTGGTTCTTAAGTGAATCTGGCTTCCCCCATTGACTTTGCTTGTCGGAAGTCGGTTGGGAAGGTTACAAATGGTGACCACATGATCCTGGGATTCTGCAGCCATCATAAATAATGTCTGTTGCCAAGCATCTAAATTTTGATCACGTGACCACAGGGATGGTGCAGTGGTCGTAAGTATGAAAACTGGTGTTAAGTCACTGTTTTCAGTGCTGTTGTAATTTTGAACAGTCACTAAACAAATGGTTGTAAATCAAGGACTACCTGTAATGTCTTTCATCATCTGGTTCTCAAATATTTTGAAGAATAACTATCACTCTTGTTTTACTTGTCTTCTTAAACTTACCTTCCAATCTTATCTTTAGGCAAAATAAAATAGTGGTGAGCAAATGGCTTTCATCTCAATCAATTCATGGCCTTGGATCAGATCCAGATTCTACACTATATTGGCCCTATGGAGGATGTACTTTGGCTTGACTCTTTAATTCAGCTGCTTACTGATTTTAGGGGTGTGTTTTTATTAATACATTTTTATTGACTTACATTGTTTACTACATTACTTTTATTCTATGACAGTCCTGGGAACCTTCAAGACCAGGGGTGTCAAACTCAAGGCCCAGGGCCCAGATCTGGCCCGCTGGAGCTTAGATCTGGCCCGGAGTGCCACCTTGGAAACATTGAAGGACCAGCCTGCAGTGCCTCTGCCAGCAAAAATGGAGGTCAGGAGGACCGCCGCCACCTTCCCAAGCTCTGTTTTCGCTGGCAGATCGCTGCAGGAGGCCGTCGCAGCCAAAAATGGAGCTCTGGACCGAGGGGTCCCAGTGCTCTGGGAGCTTGAAGGCCAGGCTGGGTGCTTGCCCACTGTTGCCTAGGGCTCTGAACAGTCTGCACCGCCATCCAGGGTCCTCCGCATGGCCTGAGAGGGAGGCTCCTCTGGAGGACAAGGGTTTGGCGCTGTCCCTGGTCTTGCCTTCCTCCGCTGGAGACAGTGGATTCCCCCAGCCCCGCCCAGGCCACCAGAGCCCCCCCCCGACATGAGTGACATTGAGCTGGCCACGCTCACCCTGGCCATGCCCACCCGGCCCCCTGAGGTCAAACACAACCCTAATGTGGCCCTCAATGAAATTGAGTTTGACACCCCTGTTCAAGACAGTTAGGGAATAGATTAAATACAGTTTTAGCCAAGGAATCCTTTAGATGGTGATGCTAACAAAATTCTTCACCTATTCTGTGTAGCAAGTATTAAATAATACGCTTGACTGTATCAAAGACATATTATCTAGTAAGCGAGATTTGCTTTCATACAAAAGGCTGGCACTGTATCTCCACTTTTCTGCCTTGATATGGCTAGTCCAGTGTGCCATAATTGATCTGATTCACATCACTGAGGTTTTGTTTCAGATAGTCTTTTTCTTGAAGCTTAAATATTTAAGCTTAAGTATTTAAACATTATGTTTTAAGTATTTAAACTCTAAGACATAATAGCACTGGCTGAAATTGATGAGATCTTGGCTAATGAGGATGGCTTTTCAGTCATTGGAACCCTATTTCTTGGTAATAACACTATATTGCCGTATCTCACTTGGGAATCTCATTCTTTTCATACTGAGTTTTTGAAGTTGGCATATTAAAACAACCTTACCCATTGGGGAAGACGCATTGGGCTATGAGTCCCAGAATTCCCACTTCATTGTTAATTGATACGGAATTTCTCTTTGTTCTCTGGATACTTCTAAACAAATGGCACCAGAATTCTGCATTTACAATCATGCTTAGCTCACTTGTTCAGGACACAAGTAACTTGTTTACTGTAATCATTTGCATCCATAATTAATGCAACTATATAACTTAACAAGAAATGCCAATTTGGTGCATGATCTTTAAAGAGCAAATGCTTTGGTTGACAAATCTATTTGATTATTTTATATTTGTGGGATACATATTATTTACTGTATCTGTATTTACTCATCTGAGCATAAGACAGCAGCCAAATTATGTAATTTATTATCTTTAACATTTCTGTAGTTTGTAATATTTTAGAATATGTGTCCCTTACAGATATTTCTTTCATTTACTCAATGTTTTATCCATATGTTTTGGAATGAAGCTTGGCAGCTATTTAGCGCGTCACAAAATTCAGATGACTCCCACACCACAATGTAAGAAAAAAACGAAAGTACAATTTAAAATCAAAATGGAACCAACATGGATAGTTTAGGTAGGCCATATGGTTCATTGGGGGCACCATTATGTCCCATGGACAGCAGTATGTCCCATGACCTACTTCCCTTGGTACTTATTACTTTATATTGAAATTTTGAAGAGCATCAAAAGGCACTGTTGGGACATAAATATGGTACATGTTTTTGATTATTGTATTTAAGCACATTTGATTTTAGATATGTCTGTGTACCTTTAAAAAGTGGGGGGGATGTAGGTGATAGAGAGCATCTGTGATGGCTAGGAACAGTGACACTATTATCTCATTCACAATGAAAACAACTTGCATAGCTTTTAAGAATTGTTGATTTTCAACTACTGGACTTGCAGAAAGTGTTGCAGGAAGTTATTATGAGCCCTGATGGTGTAGTGGTTAGAATGTAGTATTGTAGCCTGACTCTGCCCACAGCCTGAAGTTTGAACCTGATGGGGCTGAAAGTTGACTCGGCCTTCCATCTTTCCAAGGTCAGTAAAATGAGAACCCAGATTGTTGGGGGCAATATGCCAACATTATAAACTGCCCCAAGAGTGCTGTAAAGCACTAAGGAGTATATAAGTCTAAGTGCTATTGATACCTTATTGTTATTATATATAGTATATACAGAAATGATACTAAATTGAAGAATGATTTTTTTAAAAAATAAATATTTTACAGTAGCCATTTGTTAGAACACAATTGGGTTGGATGCACATACTGTATATATGGATTCACCTTCTGCTGTTTATACCTGTAATTATACAGAGTGCGTTCCTCATCTTAAAGCCTGGGCCCAAAATTTGAGAACATAGAAGGGAATTAGGGTACCACAGATTTTCAAGGCAGGAACTAATTCTTATTCACATCCACTTACTATATTGATCCAGACTATTAGGTCAAACTGTTTCTGTGCACTGTATTAGCCATTATGATACAGACCTAAAACACCAATCACAGAAAAGTGATTGGGAGAGCGAGCTTTTATGTGTTAATAGTTTGGCTGGATGTCATATTTTGTCTGTTGGTAATGAAAGAAATGTGAGAGGTCATTAACTTACATGATTTGTTCTTATGAATTATTGATATCTTTTTGGAACAATATTTTAATGTATATATGTTTTTAATTAGAGGGAAAATAGGAGGGAGGAATACTGTATTAGATAAGTTTGTGTGTGTGTGTGTGAGAGAGAGAGAGAGATTGTAGATGGATGGTTGGGATGAAAATGTAATAATCTCAATATTACAGATGTTAATTTTATGTGGAATACTCTTAATTTCTTTTGGGTTGTTAGTCTAAAACTAGTGTTATACATGCACTTGTACGTGAGATAAAAAACACTTTGAAAACAGAATCTTGGACTGACAGTATTTTGATCTGATTTAGCTTTTTTCTCCATTGTGGGTGGAGACAGCAGCCAGGATGGGTGTGGTCATCTGTTAGGCCGATAGACTGAGCCCATCAAATTTGCTAAGTCCCGCTCTTGTCACCGGGCAGACCCAGCTTTTGGCTCAGTCTGTCAGCCTAGACAGGCGTGTGGGACTGATCCTCTTGATCCTTTTTTCCCTTCTTGGCTGTTTTCTTACCCTTCTGCCAAAAATTTCGATTGCTTCTCCCAGCTTGACTCGGATTGTATCTTGGACTTCTTTGGATTTTGATTTCAACACTTCAGTAAGCAAGGGAGGAGATCGTTACTCCCATTCCCCAGTAGCTGGCTTTGCCGGCTGCCGGGGGGGGGGGAATTGGATGTTTTTCCTTCCCTTTTTTTGTTTAATTTGGGGAGGGAATCCCTTGGACCTTTGTGGAGTGTCCGCGCTCCCCTCACTCCCACTCCTGGTCATTGCGGGTCTCCAGGGCATTGCTAGCCGACTGTGGAGCTTCGCGCCCCCTTCTGACTCTCCCGGTGGCCATTTTAAATTTCAAAGTGCCCCGTTTTTTTCTCCTCACCATTGGAAGCGTTCTGGTGGAGTTTAACGCTCCCGACGGCACCGAGGGAAGCAGCAAGCCTCTTCCCTTCGACCACCGCCACTTTTAATAGCCGTCCTTGCTCTGGGGTTCCCCTTTCGTCGCACAAGTCAGCTGGTGGGGCCCATCGGCTCGGCGCCATTCTCTCCTGAGTCGCTTGAGCGACGGAGCATTTTTCTGGCGCGAAAACTCGATCAGGGAGTCTGCAAAGCGGCGCGCTGTTGATTGTTATTGCTGAGCTTGCTGATCTTGATTCTCTTTAATCTTATTTCGCCTGGCCTTATTTGTGGGTATTATTTCTGGCGGAGCTTCGTGCCCCCCTCCCACCTGCTCAATTTTGTAAACTGTTATTGCCTGGGCTAAGAGGGCGTTCTGAAGTGGGGCTTCGCGCCCCCCCTTCCTTCCCGCCTTTGTTTCTGTTGCGGGCGTTTACTGGTGCCCCCTGCGCGCCCCTGGTGTCATTTAGGGCGTTTTTTTGCCCATTGCAAGTGGGCAGTTTTTTTCCTGCGCTCCCTGAGGCCTCCAAAAAACTGGGTTTTGGCAACTATCCAGCTGTTTGTGACACACATTCTCTGTCATTATGCCCAAGGCTTCCCACAAATCTAAGCATGGCTGCAAGGCAGGCGATTCCAATACTCACCATCATCGTGGGGTCTCCCCTTCGGCTAAGGACACTACCTCCGGATCTTCCTCCAGGCCGGATCGTCCTGTCTCTTCTCGCCCTCGCAGCAAGGAGGCTACTCATCTTCTACCTTCCCGGGCGGAAGTTCGCAGGGACAAGGTTCTTCAAAAGATCTGTGCCAAGGCTAGTGGTGTTCAGTTGGCAGGCAAGGAGCCTCCATCCGTTTCGCCTCGTACCACTACCGGGCGTGATTCTGGTGCTCACGGGGATCAGATCTCCCTTCAGGACTGTCCTGCGGTCATTGAGACAACCAATCTGTGGGGGTCTTCTGCGACACCGGCTGCGGCCCCTCCAACGGAAGCACCTCCAGCGCCACCTTCTGGGGAAGCTGAACCTGCTGGGGGACAACATCATCCCTTTCCGTCACAAGAACAGATACAGCAGATGATCGCGGCAGCGGTTCAGCAGTCGTTGGCATCACATTTTCAGCCCTCTAGTAGGGCGGCCTCGGTCCGTTCAGTCATCTCCCCTTCTAGGGAGGATAGGGAGCAGGATGATGCGTTGTCTATTGACGCTCCGGACTCTCCTGTTTTGTCTATGGCAAGCGGGTCTCCTTCCCAGGTGACTGATGAGCCACATGACCTGGAGCTTTCAGAGGATGAGGACCTTCCTCCCGAGCAGCCCGCCTTTACGGGCCTTTTTCCCCAGGCCTTGTTTAAATCTTTATTGCATAAGGCTATTGCTACAGCCCAGCTTAGCTCTCCTTCTCCGCCGCCAGCTTCTTCTACGGCTCCCAAAGGAACCTTGAGTCCTCTCTTCGCCGAACCATCCAGGACTGTGGACACCATCCCTATTCCTCCTCTGTTTCTTGATGTCATTAAGAAACAGTGGTCTGCGCCGAGTTCTGCTCCGACGCCTACGGCAGCCGATCGGCAAAATTTCAGTATCGCTCCGGATCTAGATTCACTTCTTCAGATTCCGTCGGTGGATGCCCCCGTAGTGGCCCTCCTACCTCATTCGGCAATTCCTGGTGACCCTGAGGAAGGCCTTCGACCCGAGGAGCGCCGCGCTGAACATGTTTTACAACGAGCTCACCAAAGTGCTTCATGGGCCATTCGAGCAGCTTCTACGGCCTCCTTTTTTAATCGGACAACTCTTTTATGGATTCGTCATTTACAAGAGTCGTTGCCTACAGAGGACGTCAGGGTGCGGCAAGATCTAAACAAGATTATTGCCGCCACGCAGTTTTCAGCGGACGCAACTTTGAATGCTGCTCGTTTTGCGGCCAAGTCTCTAGCCTCTGCAGTTACGGCACGTCGATTGGTCTGGCTACGCTACTGGCAGGCCGACGCCAGGCATAAATGGCATCTGTCCCTTTTGCGGGTTCTAAACTGTTCAGGGATTCCCTTGATCCTTTCCTCTCGGAGACAAAGGACAAGAAAAAGTTCCTTCCGGTTGTTTTTCGCAGGGGGGATTCTAGGTTTCGCCCTTACTCGTTGCGCCCCCAAACTCGCCCATATGAGGGGCCTTCCCCTTCCTCTTCTTTCTCTAGGTCGCAAGGGAACTTTGCATCCAGACAACGGGGTGGTCAGGACAGACCTTCTAGAGGTAGGACTTTTGCGACCAAACGGCCCTTTCGAGGGGGAGGAGGTCGTTTCTCTGGACGCCGTCGTTAAGCGCATCTCGGACCCTCCCATAGGGGGCAGATTGGCCCTTTTCGTCCCCACTTGGGAGGGCTCCACGTCAGATAAATGGGTTCTGGCCACTTTACGATCTGGGTTGGCCATTGAATTTGTCTCCCCTCCTCCGAGGTCCTTTATATGCTGCCCGGTCTCCAACGATATCCAGAAGTCCCTTATGGATTCGGCGGTTCAGCACCTCCTTTCAATCAGGGCTATTCAGCCAGTTCCCTGGTTGGAGCGGGGTACGGGATTTTACTCCTGTGTCTTCCTTGTGCCCAAGTCATCGGGGGGGGGGGGGGGTGGAGACCTATTCTGGACCTATTCTGGACCTCAAACGACTTAACCGGTACGTCCGGTACCGGAAGTTTAAGATGCATACTCTTAAATCTATTTTGGACGGTGTCAGGAGGGGCGATCTCCTCTCTTCCATAGACCTTACAGAGGCCTATCTCCACATCCCCATCCTCCCTGCCCATAGGAAGTTTCTTAGATTTTCTTATGGGGGCCACCATTATCAGTATCGGGCCATGCCTTTTGGCCTTTCCTCGGCCCCTCGTACTTTTACCAAAGTACTGGCTGCCTTGGCAGCCTCCCTTAGGGCTAGATCTGTTCGTTTACAATGTTATCTTGATGATATTTTAATTTTATCCCCTACTCCTCATCAAGCTGTTTCTGACTTACATTTAACTCTCCATTCCCTTGCCACCCATGGATTTTCAGTTAATTTGGAAAAGAGCCAGTTAGTCCCATCCACAAGTTTGGTCCACTTAGGGGCTCTGATAGATTCTGTGTCGGGACGAGTCTTTCTATCAAAGAAAGACAGGAGAGTTTGAGATCCCTTGTTTCCACTGTTGAACGGACTTCCTCTGCCTCTCCCCTGCTCCTGTCCCAACTCCTGGGCAAGATGATTTCTGCCATTTCACTAGTCCCTTGGGCCCAATTGCACTCTAGGGAACTTCAGTGGTTCCTTTTGCCCTTGCAAAAGGCGGGTAGAGGTTCTTCCCTCGCGAGGGTTCCTGTCCCTAGGAGGGTGATTAGGTCCCTAAGGTGGTGGCGGTCTCCAGCACTTTCCCGAGGTTGTTTTTTCTTTGATCCACAGAGAGTGGTGGTGACAACGGACGCCAGTCTCCAGGATTGGGGTGCTCACTGTCTGGGTCACCTGACCCAGGGTGTCTGGACATCCGCAGAGTCCCATCGTTCCATCAATTGGCTGGAACTGCGGGCAATCTGGCTGGCACTTCGGGCATTTCATTGTCTCATCTCCAATTCTCACGTCCTGGTCCTCACGGACAATATCACAGCGAAGGCCCATGTCAACCGCCAGGGGGGCACTCGGTCTCTCTCTCTGATGTCGGAGGCGTTACGGTTGGGACTCTGGTCGGAGATCCATCTGGCTTCGCTAAGGGCAGAACACATCTCCGGTGTCACCAATCTCCAAGCAGACTGGCTCAGCCGCCGGCGACTGGATCATGCGGAGTGGCGGCTCAACCCTCGTCTCTTCCGACAGATCACGACACATTTCGGGGTTCCGGTGCTCGACCTCTTTGCCACGTCGGACAATGCTCAGCTGTCACGCTTCATCTCGCGGTTCCCGTCGCCTCAGGCAGAGGCCGTCGATGCGCTCCGTTCCCCATGGCCTCCCGGACTCCTATATGCCTTTCCTCTGGTTTCTCTGATTCCCCGGGTGATTCGCAAGTTGCTGTTGGAGCAGGCGGAAGTCATTCTTGTGGCCCCACATTGGCCGCGCAGACCTTGGTTTGCGGACCTAGTGTCTTTGTCGATAACCCAACCGTGGCAGTTACCTCAGCCGCAGGACGCTCTAACCCAAGGGACCTTGACGCATCCAGACTTACGGTGGCTCCGTCTGACCGCTTGGCGTTTGAGCGGTATGCGCTCGGGGAAGTCAACATCCCTCCTGACGTGATCTCCGTGATTCAGGCGTCGAGAAGGCTGTCTACGAACCGGATTTATTTGGCCACTTGGAAGGCCTTTTGTGCTTGATGTAATACAGCGGGGATTCCTCCCCTACAGGCTTCAATAGTTAATATTTTAGTTTTCTTAAAGGAAGGCCTTCGCAAAGGATTGTCTCCCAACACGTTACAAAGACAGGTGGCGGCGATTTCATCGGTCCTTGCATGTGGTTCCTTGTCATCGTTGACTCAGCACCCTTTAATCCATCGATTTCTGCGAGGGGCTACAAATCTCTGCCCTCCTGTGTTGCACAGGTATCCTACTTGGGACCTTTCCATCGTCCTTAATTCCCTTACTTCAGCCCCGTACGAGCCCTTGCGTACAGCTAGCCTCCGATTTTTGACCTGCAAGGTTTCATTTTTGGTTGCTATCACCTCGGCCCGACGTATTTCTGAACTGGCTGCCCTCTCAATCCGGGAGGACCTCTGTGTGTTCCATACCGACCGGGTGGTTCTCCGTTTGGACCCTAGCTTTGTCCCTAAAGTTAATACCACCTTTCATCGCATGCAGGAACTTATCCTGCCCAACTTTTGTCCTCGTCCAGCCCACAGGTTGGAGCGACGATGGCACCTTTTGGATGTTCGTCGGGCTCTGCGGATCTACATTAAACGGACAGCGGAGTTCCGCAAGACAGAATCCCTCTTTGTCTCCTTTTTACCGGTATCCTTGGGCGGCAAGGTCTCTTTACCGACTATTGGGCGTTGGATTCGTCAGACGATAGCCAAGGCATACGAATTACGCTCTCTACCGAGACCTCCTCGACTGACGGCGCATTCTACCCGAAGCGCCGCTACTTCGGCTGCCTGGGCGACTCAGGCTTCATTGCTTGAAATATGCAGAGCGGCCACATGGACTTCGCCTTCTCCATTCATTCAACATTACAAACTTGACAAATTTGCCTCGGCAGATGCCGCCTTTGGTCGTAGAGTATTACAGAGGGTTCTTTCCGGGGAGGGTACTTCGGCCCAGACTGGTCCCACCCGATTGTAGGGACGAGAATCTTTGGTATGTCCCATCCTGGCTGCTGTCTCCACCCACAATGGAGAAGGGGCGTTGGTCCTACCTGAGACGCCCCTTCTCGTTGGGTGGAGACAGCAGCCAGACCCTCCCTCTCTTTCGCCAGTCTGGCCCTTTTGGATTTCTTACTTGTCTCTCCTCTTGAACCTGTTCTTGGTGTTCCACACGCCGAGCCTGTCTTCTTGTCCTCGCCAAAAGCTGGGTCTGCCCAGTGACAAGGGCGGGACTTAGCAAATTTGATGGGCTCAGTCTATCGGCCTAACAGATGACCACACCCATCCTGGCTGCTGTCTCCACCCAACGAGAAGGTGCGTCTCAGGTAGGACCAACGCCCCTTTTCTCTATATGTTAAGGTTTATTTTCCTTTAAGTGTCGTTAGTTTCCCTACTGTAAGAGCCAGTTGATGTTGTTTTGAAGGGTGATAGCTCTTTTTTTTTTTTGGCAAATTGCTTCATGACCAGGTAAATCTGGTCAATCATATAATTAATTATGACAAGTTCTATAATTTAGAGTCAGTTTTAATTTTTAAATGTTCGAAATCATGGCACACTGAAGTTCTCAAGATCATTGCTTTTGTGATCATACAACAGAATAAATATTTGACTATGATTTGGATTGTAAACATCAATAAACATTTAATTTGGTTTATGTAATTATCATAAATACCTTCAATTTTGAAACTGTATCCTAGATTTTAAAAAAACCTATATTTTTGTACTTGTTGAAACCAATGAATTCATTATAATGATGGGTTCATAGCTAAAGGATATGTCCTGTTAAATTCTTGGTGAAATCTTTCTTACAAGGAAGGATTATTGTATCTCAGTTCATTATCTATATCTAAATCTATATCTTTTGGATCTGACTGAAATAAAAATAAAATAGATTAAATCTATATTTATGTCTCTTGTTCTTACAGCATCTGAAATTATAAATTAAGCAGTTGCATAATTAGTATCCTCTACTTATGAGGCAAAAGTTAAAATGGAGATTTTGGAATTAAGAATATTGGCTAGGATTGATGATTTTTTTTAAAAAAATTTTTAAATATTTTTATAGCACTTCCCATGCCAAGCATCTTTAATGCAGCTTTATGTGCATTAAAATACTGTGTTTGCAATAAAACTCATAAAGCCATTTAAAAATTTAAACTTTGTAAAGTATATAAAGCTATTATTGTAGCAGTGTTATTAGAAGGCATCAAATGCCAGGGTAAATGTTTTTTTCGTTTAAAAAATATCCCCAAATAATATTAGGTAGGTTCAGGACTTCTGGGGAAGAAACAGCAAAACGAAGAGAGAACGGAGCCAATGACTATGGCAAAATGAAGAGCTGGCGAGTGGACCAGCTCTTCAGAATATTTTTACAGTCGGGGAGATGATTTGGGATTGCACAAAAGTGTTCCGTATGAGGAGCCCTTAGGGCAGTGGTCTTCAGAAGGTTTATACCTCTGAGAGGTAGTTATCTTGGTCCAAATCAAGGCCTTTGCCTTTATGGACCTAGGATTTTCGTACTTCTTATTCTAATAACTTTATGAAATTGTTAACTGCTTTTCAGATTTTAGGAACCTTTGAAATGAGAAGAATTATAGCCTTGAATGAGTTTCCTTTAATTCTTAGAGAAAGAAACTTTAAATATAAGTTTAAGGACTTTAAAAAAATTATCTCTTTTTTGGAATAAACTGCAAAAGAGCGATCAATTTTGAAAAATTACAAATGGACTAAGTTGACATGGATTTGAAATAAAACTTTGGAATTAATTATATGAATGCTTCTCATGGGGAAAAAGCTATTGTTTTGAATTCTTTAAAAAAAAAGATGGAACTTTCAAAGTTAGATGCACGCAGGCGAACTAAAGATAAGTAAAGATTACAATAAAGGATGAGAATATTTAAATTTGGTTTACTTCAACATTGGATGTATTGTGAGATATTGGAAATAATGGACCCAGAAGTTAATTTCAAGAGTATTTGCCATTGCAAGCAAACAGTGTTTTACAAAATGTTATGGAAGAAAAAGTTTTACTGGACAAGACTGAAACTGATTTGAAAGTAAATGACAGGTTATAACTATGATATAGAAAAAATTCTGCAGTGGATATACAAACCAGGTGATATCTTAAAAATTAAAAATTAATAACAAACCTAAAGAGTGATCTAGATAACTTTCCAAAATTGGATTTCCAATAGAGACTAGTTATAGTTTTGAAGAGTTTTGTGAGAAAGCATATAGAAAAAATAAAAACAAGTCAACTTCGAAGACATTAAAGATCAAAATTGTAAAAAAGTAAAACAAAGGAATATAAAGCAGTTTATTTGATCAAGCTTGAAATAGATACGTTATCTCTGATAACTGTTAATGGACTTTGGCTCATCAGGACTGAACAATCAGGTTTTAAGGATTTCTTTACAGATAAGGGATGAAATATAGTAAGAAGAGATCTCCTGTTTTACTTTAAGATAAAGTGATAAGTTACTAAAATGTTTATATTTGTGATAAAGGGAGAATTTCTTTCTTTTCTTTTTCTTTCTTTTCTGTTCTTTATATTTCTTAATTTTTGGCACTTTCCATTTTTTCTTTTTATTTTTCTTAGTTTGCATTTTTTCTTTTTAATTGAAATGTTTAATAAAATTATAATTAAAAAATAATAACAATAGCTTGGTCCACTAGGCTGTTTACAATTCTTTATGTGTTTTATTAAGTTGTTTCTTATAATGAGCTGTGGTGGTACAGTGGTTAGAATGCAGTATTGCAGGCTAATTCACTGTTCACTTCCAGGAGTTTGATCTTGACTGGCTGAAAGTTGACTCAGCCTTCCATCCTTCCGAGGTCGGTAAAATGAGGGCTTAGATTGTTGGGGGCTATATACTGACTCTGGAAACTGCTCAGAATGGGCTGTAAAGCACTGTAAAGTGATATATAAGTCTAAATGCTATTGCTATTCATAGTACTTGGTTTCCGGCTTTTAAAAAAAAATCAGATTCCTTGATAAATTAGCAGTTTTTATATCAGTAAAGTTGTAAATTAATTTTAATTGTTATATTGAATCATTTTGCGTAATGATCAAGATAGTTTTTTATATCTTGAAAATATACACATGGATATGATTTATTGGGTTAGGGATTTTCTGTTTCCACTGTGAGCTGTATTGTGTTGGGGGTGTGTGCACTGAGGGAGCTCCACCAATCTCATTGTACATATGTTGTGCAGTGACAATAAAGATTATATTATAATGTTAGTGTCTTTATTCTAGCAGTGATAGGTAAATTTAACTTTTGGATAATTCCCATTAAATTCAGTGGGGCTTACTTCTGAGTAAGTATGCATGTTCTATCTTCTTTGCATTATGTTTTGACAGTCTCTGTGAATACAGACTTTTTCCAGGCACTAATCCTAATCAACGGAGAAGTTTCAAACTGTGACATTTTCCTGGCTTCTAAAGGGGTTTTGTGAATTTTGGAATCATGTAAAATTTGTTATTAAATATTATTGAACATATTTTTTTAAAAAAAATCTGATAATGCAATTTTTAGATGAAAAAATATGAAATTGAATTAGAGATATAATCTTCCTGGTTTATTTTACAGGGAATCCACCATGAATGAACCAGCTTGTAGTGGAAATGGGCAAGATTTTGATGTATTTAGTGTAATGGACTGGAAGGATGGAATTGGTACCTTGCCTGGAAGTGATTTGAAGGTACTGTAATTGCAGAGATGTGAACAGAGAGATGTACAATGTTTTATTAAAAGGTGTGATTATTTTAATTAGAGAACAAAAAAGTATGTTTAATTGTAAAATATTACGTAACAGTAAAATAACAGTAAAGAGAACAGTGCATAATATAAAAAAAGCAAAAAAAAATCATCTAGTAAAAACAAGAACAGCATATTAAACTTAAGTCTTAACTTTAGCATCTTAATTTCAAAGTCTTAAAAGTAACAAGCTTTGGAAAGAAACTCATCTGATAGTTGGAATATCCCCACAACTACAACTGTCCCAGCATCTCTACATGACATGATAAAAATTCTGGCAACTGGCATGTATTTAGAACGGCTGCAGCATCTTGGACTCATATGATCTCCATTTGCAACTTTCCCAGTCTGCTTCCGACAAGCAAAGTCAAATATGGGAAGCTAGATTTGCGTCATGACCATCACTTAACAATTGCAGTGATTTGCTAACTAACTGTGGCAAAAGTCATAAAATTGGGTGTGACGACTCATCTAATAACTGTCTTGCTTAGCAATGGAAATTCTGTGGTTGTAAGTTAAGGACTCCCTGTAAGGATGTCACGTTCAAAACAAATTGAACACCATTTCTTATTCCTTCACATCATCACAGTTTCTCAACTGTGAATGATTTTCAGCTTATATAGTTGAGTTTGCTTCCTGGAGTTTTATTAAGATGTTGCATAATATGGAGCACAAAGAAGGCTCTGTGACTTTCTCATCCATTGGACAATATAAAAGCTGCACAAATTCCTAATTCCTGACCCTTGTAGCTGATCTGAAAAGATAGCATGGATTCTTTTTTTTTTTTATAAAAAAAACTTTTATGAAATTTCTATACACATTAGTTAAGGATATTGAAAACTGGTAGAATTGAGGCAAATTGCCCATGAGCTATCCCTTCCTTCTTGCCATTTATTTTATATAATTTAGCTGCTTTAAGTGCTCTCTATTTAGAAAGCATTATATGAGATTAATTAAGATATTTTCATCAACAGCATCATCTTTCAATCATATCACGCAGAAATTTGTGTGATATTAGTCAGCACTTCAATAAAGGAGGTTAAAATCTTGAAGATACTGTTCTGAAAATTTTTGATAGCTTCTTTGCGTGTGAATTTTCTCCCTTTCCTCCAGTGATGGAAGATGATTTTGATTTTGTACTGGCTTCAGGTTGTTCTTTCTCCTTCCTCTAATTAGATAATTGTGCTAGTACTTCTGATACAAAAATGAATATTCCTCTCTTTGATTTCTCTGTTTTATGCTTTAGAAGCATTTCTAGTATGTTAAAATAAAATCAAAATTGTATCTTTCTAATAAATTCCTATAATAAAATATACATTGGAAAGTGCACATCTATGCATCTATGAACCACCTCATAGAAAGTTTGCTGGCCCAGTAACATGAGCATGATTTTTTAAGGTTGAATTACAATTACATGCAAACTCCAACCAAACCATTAAGACATTCATTGTTATTTCATAGATTAAGGAACTGTTATATGAATGAAAATATTGAACAGGTAGTCATTGGGAAAATGATGAAGAATGGTATTGTAAAATGACATGGTTGTAAAACACAATGTCACATGACTGCTGACTTTTGACAGCAATTCTGAAGTTCCAGTTGCAGTCGTTAGGTGAATCCTGCATGGTCATCAGATGTGATGTCACGGGATTGCTATTTGCAGTCTCCTGCCAGCTTTCTAACTGATTTTGTTCATTGGAAGATGGCAGTAAAGGTTGCAAATTGTAATCATGTGACCAGGGGACACTTGCAACCCTTGAAATTGAAAGCCAGTTGCCAAGGACTTGAATCACAGTCACATGACTGCAACATTGAGTCATGTGGCTGCAACATTGAGGATTGGCCATAAATCTCATTTAGTGTCATCATAATTTCTAATGGTTGCTGAACAAATGATCGTTAACTGAGGGCTAAACCCTAGAAGTCACATCTCTGTATGCTGATATAAAGAATCATCTCCAATAAACCCTGCAAAGAGAGTAACTTGTCAAATGTATCATTTGATCACAAACAGTAATAAAGAAATACATTTGTTTCATATTTATTTGGGGGTACACACAAAGATATAGTGCTTAAAACAATTCCAGTGAATAGCTGGATGATTTGATTTCAAATTGTCTCCTCAGCTCTAATTCTACTTCTAGACTGCTGTACAACATTTCCATGCTCAGCGTTCAGAATGTTTAATTGAGGGAAATGAAATGTGTCCTATTAAGTTTTCAAGGATCATGCTGTTTTGCCTCTGGTGCTTTTGTCTTCTCTCCTTCCATTTCTTGTTCTCTTCTTTCTAGGCTGAAACTTAAGTTTAGCGTTAGTCCTTTTGAATTTCTGAACAAATAAAGAGAGGATGTTTCACATCTATGTTTTATTCTTTTAAGTAAGATGTAGGTGTGTGTTTGAGAAAAAAGCTTGGGCTCACCAGCTTCTTCCTGTTCAGAAAGGGCACATTTTAAAGACAGATTTTAACTTTCTGTTCTTTGTTGCCTTCCTTGTGCTGAGGAAATGACTTCTTCCTTCTGTTTGCTTACATTTTGGAAAGGGGCTTTCTAACTAAAATGACTTGGGGTTTCCATTGGAAAAGGGATCAATGCAGCTATAATGCCAGAAGATTTTGTTATTAATTTATTATTTCTCTAAGTTGTTTTAAAACATGACCAAGTCTAAATGTAGACCAAATGTACATTTTTTTTCTCGGAACACCCCTCCCACACATTCAATGCATAGAAAATACCTTACTTAAGCATTAGAATTTTTTGATTTTTCTACAGCACCTACAGTTTGTCATTGCTCATTCTTCTCTGGCTCCAGAATATGTATTCAACTTCTTCTTCCCACCTAAATACACTTCGTACTTTACTCATACTGTACTAATCATGCACAACGCCTCTGTTATAGTTGATCAGGTTTCTTGAACTAGGAAGATGTGGGAGAAACTCTCCTGCTTTCGAATAACAATAGTTTGGGGAAATCGTATTAGTAATGATATTAGATGAAAGATGTTACCCCTTGTTCAGCGGTAAAGGTATCATTACTTGCAATACTCAAGGAAGTGGATCAATTTTATTTGGATTGCCCCACATTGCAAAATGCCAGGGCAGTTTTCAGGATAGAACTTTAAAAATGAATAGTTTGGAGAGGATCTTTTTTTTTTTAAGCTTTCTATCAAAGCTACAGGCTCTTTTATTTTGAATATTTTATTTATACATTTTTATAAACAAAAAATTCAATGTCTACATGAACATTGTGTTGTCTGAGTACAGTTAATTTTGAGAAATAGTAATAATAGTAACAATCTTCATAACAGTCACATTTGCTTATCCATTTCATTAAACCTTCCTTATATAATTAATCATTCTCTTTAAAATTCCAACTTCTGTTTCTGTTAGTTAGCCATTGATAAAATGAATCCCATGTTTAAAAATATTCTGTTTCTTCCTTCTCCTTAATTTTAAGTGTTAATCTATCCATTTCTACACATTCTAGAATTTTTTTAAAATTACACTTTCTTCTGTAGTTTGGAGAGGATCTTAAGGCAATTCTATGAACTTTAAATCCTTAACTTGATCCACAACAGATTGCTTTTGATAATTGACATAGTGAATTAAGATTTGTATTAAGTGAGAAGGCTTAGAGTCACACCAACAACAATCCTAGTTGGTATATGCAAATTCTTCCTAACCACAAAAGAAAAGAGATCAAACAGAGGGTCATTCCAGAAAAAATATTTATTAGTAGTACATTAAAATATAGGTCCCTTGAATTATCTAAAGCAATTCACACTGCACTATTGTTTTTCTTATTTTTAGTATAAAAGGGTGGATTATTTATAGAAAGCAATTTCATACATGAGCCATTTTTTACAAGTGAAGACTGCCTGCAAGAAAATTGGTCTTTCATTCATTATTCAGATTTGTTTCAAACATTGTATGTTACAAAATATTTCAACATCCAAACTTGTTTACTAAAACATTCAGACAAAATGAAATAAAAATGCTGCAGCAGTCTGGCATTTAATGCAATAAGTAACTTTCATCTGCTGTGGAGTTTCAAGGCTTGGGACTTTTCCATTTGTCAGGCAAAGCAGTATGTTCAAATCAGAAACACTTCAGCATATTAGAATCGCTGTGAACTGTGCAGAGAACTTAAAAGTTGATACCTTCCAAACTGAAGGGCATATATAAAAGTGAAGGACCCTGCTTTTCTGAATCACTCTGATGAGTACACACAATCACCTTTGGATTCAAGTGCTCCAATCAAATTGGATAAGCTGCAATAATTTAAAATTGCTTCCTGGTAAAGTAGCAGTATGTGGAACACTTTTTTTAAAAAAAATAATTGTACTTGTGTGTTTTTCAAGTGCCCTGTTTTCAAAGTGACATTACAAGTATGCCTGGTACATTGTTATTGCTAACTAAACAAGTGAATGCATCTATTTTAAAAAGCATTCTGAAAATAGATATAGCTGAGCCTGGGAATACATTCAGAAACGATGTGTGCCAGAACCTAATGGTCAAATAGAGCTAGCCAGGAATAAATCTATTATCAAATCTGGTTTGCAACAATCTGAAAGTGCCTTAAATTATTCCATTTCCTTACTTGGAATCTGTATTCCATTTACAAGCAGTTCCCATTGTCATTGTGTGATGCAGGGGTGCCAGAGATTTAAGGCTTGGAGGTGCTATTTTGATTATATGTAGAACCTAAGGTAGCAAACAGGAACCAGCTGCAAAAAACAATGCCCTTAGAATGCTGAGCCCCAGAGGATTCTGCCCCTCAAAGCAAATATCGGAGGATGGATCCTCTTCAGGATCACAGCAGGAGAGAAAATAATTAAATTCTCCCATCTATTTCTGCAGCTGTCTTAATCCATTCTCCCAGCTGCTGCTATTTCCATTTTTAACCACCTGCATGTTAAGTGCAGTTGTCACAGATATGCCTTACTTTGAGAGTCCACTTTCAAAGTGATTTTGCATGTGAACAGAAGCAGGTAAAGGCACCAGTTTGAGGACGACTAGCCTCTTATCCATGCTTTGCAACTCACAAAGCAAGACTTCTCTTTATGAAACACTGAAATGGAGTGGGTCTGCTTTCCATATCCCTAGAAACACACATTTAATTTCATTTGGATCTCTCTTAAGAGCATAAACTCAATGCAAGTAGAAATTTATCAGGAAAGCAATAAAATTTGGCACAATAGTGAAGAAACATAATATCAAAAATGTTTATGTAATCTAGCATTGGCTGAAATGACACTAATACCAAACCAATTTTTATATCTATGATGTTGATATTATGCGTAACATGAGCGAATAGCACATAAAAGATTTTCAAACTTTATGAATACCATTCATTCTTGAACTACACAAAAGTGTTAGTATGTATGTACAGAGCAGAAAATAGCCTCTAGCTCTAAGGCAGGGGTGTCATTGAGGGCTGCATCTGGGTTGTGTTTGACCTAAGGGGGCCAGGGTGGGTATAGCTAGTTCAATGTCACTCATGTCGGGAGCACCTGTGGGCACCTCCCAAGCTCCATTTTTGGCTGTTACGGCCTCCTGCAACCCTCTACCAGCGAAAATGGATCATGGGAGGGACGCGGGAGGCCCTCCCGAGCTTCCTTTTTGCTGACACAACCCGGTTCTTCGCTGTTTCCAGGGCAGCCCTGCGGGCCAAATCTAAGCACCCCCCCCCCCCGGGGCCTTGAGTTTGATACTCCTGCTCTAAGGTTTTTATTATCAAAAATTCACTTCAGGGGAAACAAAAGGGAAAGGAAAAGGTAGCAGAGACAGGAGTTTACAGTATGCACTTGTCTTTGAAAAAGTGCTGGTACAGTATCTTGAAAAATTGTTGTATCTTTTGTTGTTGAAAAATGAAACTGCATAAAACCATTCAGTCCCATTCAGAAAGTTCATTTTCAAAGGTATTTTCAATGGAATTATACGTGACCACTAGATGGTACTGGCATTCTACTGTTTTTTTCTTTCAATAGCTTCCTTAATTTTACTACCATTTAATTATATAGCTTTGTTTATTTTATGTTCATACTTTCTGTAATTTTCCCCAGCATTTTCATCTTTGATATGCATGCTATCCTGAGAATTCTGGTCTTTGTTCAGTCTAAAATTGAAACAAACGTTTAAAGAATAAATAGAAAATAGCTCAGGAATACGTTCACTGAGACAAATGCACTCAGGGATAAGCAGGCTTTGCCTTTTATTTCAATTCATGTGGGTGAGACTGTTATTTTTAAAATTCAGAAGATAATATAAAAATTAGATACCGAATGAGGTACAGCAGCATAAGTGAATCAGTCAGTACCCCCATTAATTTTGCTCGCCAGAAGACAGTTTGTAAGTTGCAAATGGCAATCAAATCTCACTAGCTCAAGGTTGACTCAGCCTTCCATCCTTCAGAAGTGGGTAAAATGAGGACCAGATTGAAGTCGTATATAAGCCTAAGTGCTATTGCTATTGCTATGGGACACCAGACTGCTACAACCATTGTAAATATGTACCAGTTGCCAAGTGTCTGAATTTTGAACATTGACCATAAGGATGCAGCAATAGAAGTAAGGGTGAGAATCAATTGTAAACCACTGTTTTCAGTGCTGTTGAAATTTGACTGGTTGGTAAACGATGGCTATAAGTCAAAGACTGGCTGTATATGTAGCAATATAAAAGCTACTTCTTATTTTATTGTCTAAAATCAAATCCATTGGCAAATTAAAATAAGTAATGAGATAGTTAAGGAGCCAATATGATGAAGAATTAATATCACTTTGTGTGTGTGTGTGTGTGTATTTGTGTAAAATATACAAATTATAATTTATGCTAAAACTTTTCATATTATTTTTTCACATTTTAAAATCAGTTTTGTGTGAATGAATTTGGAGCTCTAGAAGTGATCACTGATGTAACAGAGATGGAAAGTGTTAAGAAGGCTACAGCTACCACAACTTGGATGGTGCCAACTGTCCAAGAAGGTCAGTACGGTTATTTTAATTTTGTTTCTTGGCATCACAATTTCATATGGATATCAGTGTGTCTAGCTGTCATAAGCAAGTTATAATTTTTGTTGTGCATACATTTTAAATAAGAGGTGGCATCTGAGCAGAATTGTTCTACAGATACTCTAAAATTTGTGCTAAAGAATGAATCACGATGTTAGTGTAATTTCCCACTTTTAAAACAGTTTGGGGTAGCAAGTAATGGGGGAGGGGGAAGGGAGAAGTGAAGCTTGAGACCAGAGATATGCATTTGGCGCAGGGCTGTCTTAATGCGTGGGCCTGATGGGTACTTGCCCGTGGGTCCCACGAGCATAGGGTTCCCATACTAATCTGTGTGTGTTAACCCTTCAATGCACCTTGTATCGTATAAATACAGCAACATATTTATTACATTTTACTGCATTTTTTATTAATACTAACATGAAAATACATGTTTAATTTTATCGACTATTTACATTTTTATTCCTGTGAGTAGTTGTTGGACGGGCCCCAGTAAACTGCTTTGCCCGGGGCCCATAATGATGTTAAAACGCCCCTAATTTGGCATAATCCAAGCATTCTTCCTAAAAAAACCCCATGCTGTTCTACCTTCCCTGCTATTGCTACAAGGGAAAGAAAGGACTAGACCTGTTTGTCTGCTAGATGGGCCCCCAATCTTGATCAAGTGCTTGCCCTCGTAGCCTGGAAACAATAGTCATGTTAAATGCAGTTAAAACATTCACATAAACGTTGGCGCTAAATCAACAGGATTTTTATTAAAAATTAAAAAAAGTTACTTTTAACGGATTTTGCTTAGAAGAAGATTGTAGCTTCTGCTTTCTTGTAATATACAACACTATCTCTTAGCTCACAGAATCACATTTTGTCTCTTGAAGTTAAACCATAATCCGAAGACTGAACTAAAAATAAAAGTGGCACGAGATAAAAGGATCAGAGAAGGCAGTTCCATAGATTGTTTAAAGTTTTTGTGGTTCCTATATATTTGTCTGTGGTGAAGCTAAAACACAATCATCTTCTTCCTAAGCCCATGGAAAACTAATAAGAACCAATTAAGAACTAGGTGATAGGATTCTGAATATTTCAGAAAAGATCTGCTGCTGAATTAGATTGTGTTCTGGGCTGAACAGTTTCTAGCCTCAGGGATGTATAAGGCTGTGTGGGAAGCCCTGGAAATGGTATTGTAAGCCCCAAAGTGGCCTTAACTCAATTTAGGAAAAAAGACAAATTATTGTAGTTGACTTAAGCTCTGCCCACTCATTTCCCTGCTCACTATGGTTTCACCCTCTCCCAAATTTTATATTTGATTCCCCAATAACAAGAAGATTGCCCATTCCTGCTCTAAATGCTGGATATATACAGCCTTATGCTTCCAGGAAAAGGAGTTTATCTTTCATTTATGAAAGAGACCAGGTTCAGCAAAATCTTACCAATAGAGAAAGTCTAAAGGAGATTTAATTTGTGAATTCTCTTGTTGCCTTGCGGCCGTCATGCTGCTCCACAGTCCTCTGGAGCATCTCTGCAGGAAAATGGCAAATTCATCAAAAATCACTTGTCCTTATTTCTCTTGTGAGTTCCAGTGACAGAATTTTGCTCATCTGGGATCCAGTCCAATAGCTTTTATTGAAATCTGTTTGATAGAATATTTTTTCCAAAGTTCTTAAGCTTGCAAACCACTTGATATAAGTTGTAATTTAAATGTTGGCTAGTAAGAACTTAAGAAGTGTCTTTCTGGATTAGACTGTTGGTCAATCTATGTAATTCATCTATTTGTCTTCTCAGTGGCCAACCAGTTACACAAGAAAGAATTCTTCCGTGAATTTGGCCAACCCTTTTTTGAATCCAGCTAAGTTGGTAGCCACTATTATATCTCATAGCTCCAAATTCCAAAGTTTAATTATTGATGGTGTAAAAATACTTTGTTTTGTCTTGTTGGATTCTTCCAAGATTCAGTTTCATAAACATCTGCGTCTAGTATTTTGTGAAGGGAAAAACAGCTTCTCCTTATCCATATCATGTACAGTTTTGTACACCTTATTCATGTCCTCTTTTGTTTATGATATTGGCTTCTCTACTTTCAGTACAAATTCTTATTATCCTTGACATGCAGTTGACTTTTACAGCAAATGCACACTCTATTGAAATCTTTATTGAATTGTTCACCATCATTCAGAGAAATAAACTTGTTGAATAAATGGTTTAGATGAAGCCTGTAAGATTTTGCTAAAGTGTCAGCACTGATAGCTTGTGGGAAGCCTGTGCACAACTGATAAATGTGCATTAGTAATTAAAGAGGTGCAGGAGGTTGAACTCAAAAGCAAAAAGATGCTTTGCAGCATGAAAGTTCTAACGCATCAGCTAAATATGTTTTCTGTCTATAGATTGTTCTACAGCTGCAAAAGCAGCCACACAATCCTGGGTAAAGATATAGCTGCTTTAAGGAATGGCAGACATGTGCTAGATGTGTTTCCCAGCTGAAACTCTTGGTCATTTTGTTTGACATAATTCATTAATATCTTTTTTTCCCCACCTGTATGTCATCCTGAGAATTCACTGCTTTCTTTCTTCTGTGTAGCATTCTCAGAAAAAACAGAAGTACCACCAAAATTGAAGGAAACTGCAAAGGCAGATGGGCTTCATTTTTGTGAAAATTGTTTTCAGTCTGGAACATCGGTGGAGTTTGTAGCTGGAGAAAGAAATTGCAGCCAAAAATGTGCCCATCTGTTTAAAAACAAGTAAGAATTAATATAATACATATAACGCAATATCATGGCAAGTACAAATTCTGTTGTTGCCTAAGGGAACACTGGATAAAAATACTTGCTGAGCTGTCAGTTGATTTTTTTAAAATGGAATTATGTTGTATTATTGTTGCTAATTACTGCTGGGTTTGTGAAGCAAAGGAGAAAAAGTACGGGGATATTAGAGACAGGTGCCATCAGGCAGTCCTGTATAGTAGTTGCAGGTGAAACCATCCACCCTTAACAAATTACAGGGTTAGAACAAAGGTGATCTCACAAGAATTCAAACATGTATTTATTAAGAATGCTTCTATGTGACTTCTATAATGCCATTTGGGGATACTGTACATAGGGTAGAGCTTTTGATACCGCATTATTGACCCCTATTCAGTTATACAAAACAAGGCAAATGCTTTTTGCAATTATTTAAATAAGTTTATAAATAAAAGAATCCTCAAGAGCTTGAAACAATATTGACCTTACACATCCCAGAGAAGCCATATTTTTCTCGGTAATTACCACTGTTGGTTTGTGAGCATAATATAAATCTGCCAGAATAGTCATGCGTTTGATTACCGTTCAGTATAATTCATAGCTAAGTGTCAACAGGATGCAGTCTTGGGTGCAATCTTGTGTACATTAGGGCAGTCATATTCTTTGAAAGAGAACAGGAGCATAAGATATTCAGAAGCAGTCTTAAAAGAAGCAGCTGAAGTAAACCTGCAAAAGAAAAACACATGGCTGTCAAAGATAGCTGCTTCATTCACATTCCTGAGTGCTATAAGAATTTGAACAGTTCTGATACATATCTATTAAAAAATAAATCCCAGTAAGTTTGACTTCTAGTTAAAGATTGCAGCACCGGTATTTATTCATAGAATTTTACTTAGTATATGAGCATATGATAAAAAAAGTTTGCATTATTCACTTTGATTTTATAAAAGTTCTATTTAAATGCAATCCAGTATATTGGAATTTATGGCAGGAAAGTCATGTATTTTTGTTCAGGACCATGCATTAACTTAAAAAGGGAAAGTCTGCATATTTTCTGTTTTCTTCTCTGTTAGTAATAGTGTAGATCAATTTATCACCAATGCAAATAATTATTGCACCGTTGCTTTTACTGTGCTCATTTGAGAAATTTATTTTACTGTCTTACATAATGATCTCTTCAAACTTTCAATGGATGGCAGTCTTTCTATTATTCCACTTGACAGCATTCAAATTTGCTATTTCTTTTCTTTTAAAATGCCCTTTTAAAGTATGCGCTTTGAGGAGAAATAGGAAAGGAAAGTTTTGAAAGATGCAAAGTCTTGTTTTGTGAATCATAACTTTTTCCTTGTGATAATTAATGCAATTTAATTCTCATTCTAGGGAATCAAAGGAGGAAAAAGATGTGTCAGAATGCAGTGACGAAGACTATTCTAAGGGCATTCAAAAGAGAAAAAGTAAACTGCCATCCAAAGGAGAGGTTATTGAAGAAAAAGATAAAGAAACAGTTAGTATTTTTCAGTTCTAGATTAGACCATTTCTTGTAGTTTTAGTACTGTTCAGTAGTCCCTGCTTGTAAAACTTGTGCATTTTAAGCCTGTTGCCAATCATAATTTGTTCAGTGGTTGATTGAACAAACCATAAATGGAGTGGTACATTTAAATCTAAATTTAACTGATTTGCCCCAGTCTCATGAGATTTCTGGACTATGTGATATTTCAGCAGTCTCAAATAACTCCCCTTCCCCGAATTTTATGAACTTGATTTTTTATTAGAAATCTTGTAAGATATAAGAATATTGAAATCTTGTAAAATTCAGCAATATCATGGCATTCCAATTATTTGATTGATAGAGAAACAATCATTTAATTTTGTTATTGACAAATGTTGTGAATGCCCAATTGGATGTTGGGAGTTGGGGTTGGGCTGGTGTTAAAGAAATATATACCATTCTTCTAACTGTTGCATTTATTTTCACTAGATAGAATGAGAATAGTAAACTATATATCTACAGTGTAGTCATTTTCTTAAAAGAGTCTTACAGAGAGCCTATTGCTATTCTTCTCTTTTGTATTGAGAGAATAATTAGGAAAGTCCTGTATTGTAGTTCACTGTTAATATTGCAAATCAAAATTGATTCATACATCTTGTTTCAGGTGTACTTAAGTTGTTCATAATACTATCTTCCTAGTTTAATCAAACACCACTCTGCAGGTTGGAACTTCATTCTCCATTGATTTTTACATGAACTGAATTCATATTTAAATATTCAAAATACTGTCAGAACAGGAACTTCTTTGTTTGATAATCATAAATGATAATTATGCCAGTCGCAATATTTAATTTTGCAATTTAGGAAGAGAACTCTGAAGGAAGAATACTGAGAGTATCTCAAAGAGCCACACGGAAAAGGAAACGAGAGGTGGCAATTTTAAAACAAAGTAAGTTGATTTATAATACTTTATAATACTTAGCAGAATAAAGTTTTCCTTCAGTTCCTCAAAAAACTTAAAATATGTCTTGAGGTAAATGGATTGATTAAGTGTACAATCATAAGTGAGCAACCATATTATATGAATCTGTGAATTTTACATATTTATACTGTTTGCAAATATATTCTGGTCATTGATTTTTCATAATGCCATAATGAACATTCCCATTGTATGTTTGGTTGATAAAATTGACGTAGCCCCCACCTTCTGGAACATCATTCCCCCCCCCCCCCCCCCCGCTCGCCCCTGAGGTGAGATTGAACCAAATTCTGTTAGTTTTCCTGCAAGCTCTTAAAACAGGGGAGGGCAACTATGGTAACTTTATGACCTGTGGACTTCAACTCCCCTGATGGCTTAGAAATTCTGGGAGTTGAAGTCCACTGAAGTCCACAAGTTGTAAAAGTTGTCATAGTTGTCCAACCCTGCCTTCCAACCTAGCTTTATCAACTAGCTTAGTGATGCTATGATTCAGTGGAGCCTGTTAGATGGTTATATGACAGTTAATGGATTCACTCTGTTTTATGTCATTGCTTTTTTAAATTTGATTTATTTTGTTTTTATTTTAATTTAAATTGATTGTTTTCAATCAGATTTATACATTCTTAATTATTAAGTATGCTGCCCAGAGTCACTAAAGTTGAATAGATGGCTATACAAATATCAAATTAATTAATTAAAAGAATATACTATTATATTTAGTCAATGGTATCACTTTATTATAATAACTATGCTGTACATAGCAAAACATTCAGTACTTTGTAAAAGCAAAAATTGAACAGCATCGCCCTTCAAGTGCTTTATTGTTTTATTAAAAGCTTCAAATATTCTGTCTCTAATGTTTCCCATTCCATAGAAAAGTTTAAAGTAGAAGTATAAATGAAATTAAGATTATTCTCTTTCCTGAACACTGATGGGGATTTCTATTCCACATAGGTGAAATTGTTCAACCTGTAGAAAATTAAGTGTTAAATACTTTAAAAAGTGACAAATCCAAGATATTAACTAAGTAGTAAAATGCTATTACTGTGGAGTCAGTTTCCTAAAAGAGTGAATATGCTTCTTTAAAGAAAATAATAAGATTAGGCAGTACCTGTAAACTGATCTATAATTTTCACTTTGATGGAAATCATCTACTGTTCCTGCTGTCTTAATTAACAGCAAGCTGTTGTTGTGCTGTTCACACAAATACAGATAGTCCTGGATTTACAACCACAATTGAGCCCAAAATTTCTGTTGGTTTGACACTTGTTAAGTGAGTTTTCCCCATTTTAAGACCTTTCTTGCCACAATTATTAAGTGAATCACCACAGCTGACAAGTTAGTAACAGGGTTGTTAAGTGAATATGGCATCCCCATTGAGTTTGTTTGTCAAAAGGTTGCAAAAGTTGATCACCTGACCTTGGAACACAATGAAGGTCATTACTGTGAGTCAGTTGCCAAATGTCTGAATTTTGATCTCATGATCACGAGGATGCTACAAAGGTGAGTGAAAACTGCATAAGTCACTTTTTTTAGTGCCATTGTAACTTTGAATGGTCACTAAATGAAGTACTGTAAGTCAAGGTGTCAGGGTTCCAAGTAACGGGAACATAGGAAATCAAGGCAGGGTTTCTCAAAAGTATAGATTTATTAGGCATGTCATAATTTTATGATTACCTGTTTGGTAACTTTGCTTTACTAGTTTTGAAGTATATAGGATGATGTTACCATATTTACCCAATAGTAATACAAGATTTTTCACCATGATAATTATTATCTATGAATGGGGCAGGGAAGAGAATCATCCTATAATTGGTGATAAGATGCTTTTCAGGAGTTTGAAAGCAAAACATGGACAGTTACCTGAGTGCAGATAGCAGCTTATACATGTCTTCTGAGAATAGATTTTATTTTCTAATTGTTTGATTTCTAATTTCAGCTTTAATGTCAAAGGGAAAGAAAGCATGGAGTTGGTCTTCATATTTGGAAGAAGAAAAGGCTACAGCAGCACCTCCTAAGATTTTTAAAGAGGTAAGCTCTCCTGTAAAATCCTAATTAATTGGTTTGAGGAATATATACTTTGCTAGATAATTGTCTTAAATAAAGGTGAATTTAAAATTTTGACATGACTGATAAGGTTATGTTAGTTCCCTTACTTACGAAAGGCAGTTCACAGATGTTACTATGTTTATATGTAATAACTGATGTAGAGGAGATCATCCCAGGTGTTGTTTTGTTATAGGTAACCCGCATATAAGTGGGCAGGTTTTCATAGTGACACCATAGTTCTGGAGTTCTAGTTGTGTTGTATTTAACTCTTCTAAACATTTTGTAACAGCAGCTGAAAACCTGTTTTTTTCCCAGCAGGCTTTAAATGTTGATTTAGCTAAGCAAGCTGTTGTCTCCGTTTAAAACTATTATGCATAACATTTGAATTGTTATTTCATACTTCCTTGTATTTTTGTACTGATCGATATATTTAAAATTATTTCTGTATGCAACTAAGTGCCCAATTCCAAAACATTGCAATAAGAATTCATTGGTGTTATTACTGCTGGCAGCCTGAAGTTAGAAGCTAGTTGTATGCATTTGTGCTTGGTTCTGGTTTGTACACTGGTGAAGATAAGTTTTTAACCTGTTTTCCCTACCCCAAATTCTGAGATAGGTTAACTATGTCCATTTGGAATACATTGTTCCTTTTTTAATAGGTTTTTTTGGTTCACCCATTATGTTTATTCTCTTTTGCTTTATTTTAGCAATCGTGTGGGGTTTTTTAAACGCATGCATCTTAGTGTCAGTAATGAGTTGGAGGAGGGGCTTATATATCTAAATTATGTATATAAAAAAAATTGGAGCACATAGTGTGAACAATCCTGAATAGAAAAGAAACATTTCAATAGTTGTAATAGTTAGATAATAGTTAATGACTTTTTAAATTGACATTATATAGAATATTTTTGTATAGACTAAAATAAAGATTGTGTCAGAGAATCAATAAACATAAATCTCATAATTTTATAGTCAGTTAAAGAATTCTAGATTATATCATTTTGGCATTCAAAAACAATACTCTTTATATGCAACATTTTTCTGCCTCTTTTTTTTCATACTGTATCCATTCCCAGTATTCTTCTAATGCATATATAGATGCTGTTATTATTATACATACAATTTTGGTTCTGTGAAAATAGTAATTTATTATGGAGCAAATTTAGTAAGAATTACAAGAAGGACTGTACAACCATAGCAATAGCAATACTTTAAGTTGAATGCATGTGGATCCTGTGTATTTTGACAGGATCAGTGGTTACAGCCTTGATAACCAGAAACCTTTGGTGAGAAGCTTCAATTGAGGTAGCTGTACATCAATAATTCGATGGAAGTAATCCTAATTAACCACAGTTAATGCCATTAAAATAGACAAAAAGGAGTGGTGAGACTTGGGCTCCTAGGAAAGGATTAACAGAAAGTTGTATATAATCTTGTGGGCACCTCCCCTGCCCTCACCCACAGACACACATAGACACACATTGCTTCTTAATTCTGATTTCTTTTGCCTGGACCATTGACTTGTTTTGCTGTATGTCAATCAGTTTCAAAGAGCGAAACAATAACGCCTGTCGGAAATTTGCAAGTCCATTCATTCTTACACTCATTTTAGTACAAGCAGTAATGCAAAATTCTGCTTGTAAAATTATTCTTTAAAGTAAATTGATTTTTGCATGGTTATATCTTCATTCGATAACTAGAAAAATCATTGTGGAAGAAGCAGCTACTTTTCACAATTTATTTCAGCATTTATTTAACTTCATATAAGAAATTTGTCAAAATCTTAGTATTAAAATTAGCTTTAGCACTGTGGTAGAAAAACTTCGGCAATAAATACCAATCACTGGAGAGGATCCAAAGAGTCATTTATTTTTCAAAGCTAGCAGGTTACTACTGGCAGTCATTAGGATTTTTTTGTACCCAGATGAACCAAGAATAAGAACTACTAGGTTACATAAGTCTTAAAGAGAATGTTGATCACAGACAATTTGACAATGTGTATACATTAATAGGAGGTGCCAGTAGAATTATTTTACAATGGTTAAAGAAAACGATAACAGAAAGGAAGACATGAGTATCTTTCATTATATGAAAACATAGAGATGCATCTTTTGAAAGGCAGCTTACTTATATATATGGCTTATACAAAATCTTTTAATTATTATTCCGGCAAGCAATTCCTGGGCTTTGCTGCAGAGAGAGATAAGGAAACACAGCTCTACTCATCCTTATATTTACTATCTCTGCTTAAGGCACAAACTCTAAAATCAATTAGAAACTAAAAGGCATAACTGACACAGTAAAGAAAACCCCATTCTTAAAGGTCATGCAGACATATATGCAATATTGTATTGCATAATGAAGCATATGATGACATAATTACTTAACCTAAGTTCAAAATACAACTCGCACAGCAGGAATGTAAAAGATGAGAGAGGCAGAGCCATTAATCCGGAAATATATTAACATATTTATTACTTAGGAAATGCATAATGTACTTTATCCTGAAGTTTTTGATCTAGTCCATATAGTTGCTTTCTTTTTTTTTTTTAAAAAAATGGAGGTGGGGAAAAAAGTTTCATTAGCAGGTATCAGTGTGGAAGATCTGGATTTTCTTCTTAACGGAGAAAAATAAGATATCTATCTTGGCGTATTTTAGAAATACTTATGTTAAATAAAACTGGACATTTTACTTCTAGTACCAGTCCTTCCCATACAACAAAAATGGATTCAAAGTTGGAATGAAACTAGAAGGAGTGGATCCTGAGCATCAGTCAATGTACTGTGTGCTTACAATAGCAGAGGTGAGTGCCAGAATGATAAAACAAGAAACTTGATTTTAGCAATATTGTCTATACATTTATCTGTATTAAAAACAAGTTATAGCAGGCAGCGAGAAAATAACACCATCCCATCATTTAGAGCCAGGTAACAGAATTATAAACTATAAATAAGAATGTAAGAAGAGCTTTGTTGCAAAGTCATACTTTTTTGGCATTTCTGTAAAGCCTTTTAATTATTCTAAGTTTCTAAATTTATCTAAATTCGTAACCAGTACATCTTTTATTAAATTTTGTATGATTCAACTTCTGAATGATTATGCAATCTAAAGTTTGTTTGAGAATTGTTCCCCTATTCAATAATTGACTCCTAAGGCCCATGAGGAGATGCACTTCTACTCATATGTATATTTTTATATACTCTGATTTTAGATATGTGGCTATAGAATTAGACTTCATTTTGATGAATACCCAGATTGTTATGATTTTTGGCTGAATGCTGATTCTTCAGATATTCACCCTGTTGGGTGGTGTGAGAAAACTGGGCATAAACTTCATCCACCAAAAGGTACTATGTTATACATAAACAATTTATGACCTTTTTTTTTAAAATTGTGTTAAAGCAGTATAGGTAGACTTTTATAGTGAGAGACTTAGGAATCTACAAGTAAAATTGTATACTGGCTATAGAAAAAAAAAAGGTACATACTTTCTTTTCATGTTTTCTTACATTATAAAATATAAGTGAATTCTGAAAAAAATTAAATTCCAGGATCTGAAAATGTCGACTATATATTTTTTATGTTCAAAGACAGAAATTATCCTCTCACCAATGCTTTAATGATTGAACAGCTAACAAATGAATTACACAGTACTCTCAAAAGAAAGCTTCATGATGAAGTTTTAATAACTACATCAGTTTAACATTAGGATGCTTGATGAGGATATCAGTAGTTCCAAAACGGTATAAACTTAAATATTTTTCTCTTCCTTAGAAGGAAGAAGAAAAAAGAAATAATATATAGTTGAAAGCATTGCATCTTCATTATTGTCAATGTGCATCAGATTCTGGTTTGTGCCTACCCTGAACCTGTAGCAGATGAGATTTTGGAGAAAGTCTTCCCCTGCTGCACATGCTCACAGACAAAATTCTGGTATCAACTTCTCAGAACATTCAAAAGTTACCAAAAAGAGTCTTTGTCCACCTATGCTTAGGCAATCCATAGATGCCTCTACAGCACAGGATAAGAAGACCGAAAAGCTAAAGGATACCAGGACACAAAAGAATTGTTCAGAAAAATAAATGGGTTGAAATCATCTTTATCAATGTCTTCTGCTGTTCTTGGGCCCATAGTGCCCCAGTTAATTAGATCAGTGTATCCTTTTTCTTACAATTCTGCTGTCTACTCTTATGTAAGCTTTCTGATCCCAAAGGTCTCGAACCAACCTCAGAGGGTAGCATAAGGGACCTCTCTGTGTTACATGGAGTGGAATTTTTCTGATCAGTTGATGAGATTCAGGGGAACGTTGATCACATATCTCTTTTTTCTTCTCTGAGTCCATCCATATTCCATCATAAATACATGAACACTGATCAAAATAAAATCTGGTTATATTGCCAGGTTAATGATTATTTTCCTTACAAATATTTATGTGCTTCCCAGCCAGCAGGACAATTAGCAGAAAAGTATTTGAAGTCAAATCAATCTCCTTCAAAGGAAAGGGAAAAAAGACTTTTATTTTCGGTATTACTTTGTGTTGAGAAATATGGAGGAATATGATCTGTTTTGGATCTTCAAAATATTTGTTCACTTCAAAAGTGAACAATTACATCCAGTTCAATTCAAACCTTTATAATCAATGCACAACATGTGTACAATGAGATTGAATGAGCCTCCCTTGGTGCAGCCCTTCCGTAACATGGAATACATCTTAATAACTCAATAAGTAAAAGAAAAAGAAATCCCTAAACTCAAATAAGTAATAACTAGCACACATTCCCATATACACGTATGTATATAACATTATATTATATTACACTGGTATGAACATGTTGAATGTTGCGCTGGCCCTGCAAATCTACCATATTAAACCTAATTGTGCTGTTATGTTGTGTTCAGAAGTCTGATGGCCCATGGATAAAAGCTATTTTTCATCCTATTCATTCAGCTGGCTATGCTCCTATATCTCCTGGCCGATGGTAGGAGAGAAAAAGAAGTGGTGACCAGGATGTGAATCATCCCTGAGGATTTTCCTCACTCTGCTAAGGCAATTTTGCCCAATGAGGTCAGGGGGCAACCCATGATTTTTTGTGCTGTGCTCATCACCCTCTGTAATGCTTTTCTGTCTGCGGCTGTCAAGCCAGCATACCATACCTTAACACAATATGTGAGGACGCTTGCTATTGTAGACCGGTAAAAGGAAGTCATCAGTTGTTGTTCCATCTGATTATTTTGCAAGACCCTAAAGAAATGGAGCCTCTGTTGAGTCTTCCTGACCACCTGGAACATGTTATTTTTCCAGGTAAGATCTTGGCTAAGGTGGACTCCCAGGAACTTGAAAGAGAAGACCCTCTCCACACAGCCCCCTCATGATGTAGAATGGTTGTAGGACAGGTTCCTCTCTTTGCTTCCAGAAGTCTAGCACCATCTCTTTTGTCTTGCTGGTGTTTAGATGCAAGTTGTTTTCTGAGCACCATGTGGATAACTTCTGGACTTCTTCTCTGTATGCTAATTTGTTTCCTCCTGTAATAAGACCCAGTGTGGTGGTATCATCTACAAACTTTATTACCACGTTAGATGGATCAGAAGATATGCAGTCGTATGTGTACAACTAGTACAGGTAGGGACTGAGCACACAGCCCTGAGGAGAGCCAGTGTTGAGCTTCAGGGAGGAGAATGTGAAAGACCCAGCCCTCACTGTGACTGGTCCATCAGAAAGTCTTTAATCCAATCACAGGTGAGAGAGGGGAAATTCAAGTCAGTCAACTTTTCGAAGAGAATGCCTGGCAAAATGGTGTTAAAAGCCAAGCTGTAGTCTATGAAAAGCATTCTGACAGAGTTCCCAGTTTTCTCTAGATGACTCACTACAGAATGTAGGGCAGTAGCAATGGCATCGAATATCGACCTATTTCCTCTGTAGGCAAATTGATATTGGTCGAAGTTTGATGGAAGGCAAGACCTGAGGTGTTGAAGAACCAGTCTCTCAAAGCATTTCATCACTACAGACGTTAATGCAATGGATCTGTAATCCTTCAGGCTGTTTATTGCTGTTTTCTTCAGGACTGGCATGATAGTGGCTGCTTTCAGACATGATGGAACACTGGCATTTTGCAGGGACATGTTAAAAATCCTTGTTAGGACCTCCGATAGTTGGTCAGCACAGGTTTTTAGCACTATCTCCAGCACCCCATCTGGACCTGCAGCTTTATTGGAATTCACTGTCTTCAATACAGCTCTCACTTGGTGTTCATGAAGGGTGAGTGGCTGGGAGTTGGAGGGCCGGCAGGCTGGGGCTACAGGGTTAGGTCTCTTGACCTCATAGTGGGCGAAGAAGGTGTTCAACTCCTCTACCAACGACGCATCGGAGTTGACTGTCTTCATTGCATTGCCCTTATAGTTGGTTAGGTGCTGCAGTCCCTGTGACACCTGCCTTAGGTTGTTGCTAGATGGTTCTTCACCTTTCGTTTATATTTTTGTTTAGCTACCTTGATGCCTCTCTGTAGATTTGCCCTGGCCTTGTATTTATCTCTGTCACCTGCCTTAAAGATGGCATTCTGGGCTCTCAGAAGTATCTGTACCTCTGTTGACATCCAGGGTTTACAATTCCCGTAGAGTCTGATGCACTTGTTCACTGTTACGTTATCTGGGCACATTTTGATATATGAGAGTACAATGTCAGTGTATTCATGCAATTCTAGGTGTTAAAATATGCTCCACTCAGTGGTTTCAAAGCAATCCTGTGACTGACTGAGTTCACCCTCTGGCCAGATTTTAACAGTTTTCATCACTGGCTGTGTTCTTTTCCTAAGAGGGACATACTTTGGGCATAACAGCAGAGAGAGATGGTCAGACATGCCCAGGGAGGGGAATTGCTCTGTATGCCTGTTTTAAGTTTGAGTACATAGGGTCTAAAGTGATCTTCCCTCTGGTTGGGCACTGCACATACTGCACAAATTTAGGGAGAACAGTCTTTAGACAAGCTTGGTTAAAGCTTGGTTCAGAAATTCCAAATAATGGTTCTACAGAATATCTTGGCATTATTCCATTAATAGGAGTGCTTTGTTTCCATAGATCTCAAAGATTTGATGTTCAACCTCACTCAGGGATTCACCTTCATTTCCCTCCCAAATAATCATCATAGATTGGTCAGTGAACTGTACCATTGTAATATTTTGTCCACAGAATTGCCAAGAGTCATTTCTATATTAGCTGCCCAATTTTTTTCACTATTGTGAACATCTTCTAAGCTTTTGAATCCAATTCTTTGCAATCAGATCTTATAGGTTGAGTTGAAGAGTATCATTATGGTGTGTTCAACATCAACAAGCAAAGGAATACTGCTGTGCTTTGTAATTTGAGAATTACCTAACATTTTTTCCCCTTTTCTGATTCATGTTGTGATGGATCTTCTAAACTGTGATCATAAAAGACTCATTTAATGAATGCTTTATCATGGAATGACTCTCTTCAATTTTTAGCACCCAATTCTAGCATTGTTAGCAATTCTATTTTCTTGTGCCACTGCAAGACACATTTTCTGAGGTGAATTTCTAATATTGAAACAATCCCCTGTTCCTGCTTGGTATTGCTTTCATTTTAACAGACAAATATTTGTGTGTATCTGTATACATACAAATTCTGTATAAATAACACACAGAGAGAGGGTTTTTTTTGGTGGCACTCTTCTCTTTGTATAGATCCTATGTTTTATCTCAAGAAGGTAGGCCTGCCTTGTGACCTCATCTTGTTCCCTAAAGTAGCATCTGACTTTTGCCTCAGTGAAACTATTCTCTTTCTCTCTTATTCTATACTGAAGTTGGAATTGAATTGTTCTTTTCACTTCTGTTTGTCACGTCTTGGCTTTTTGTGAACTCACAGTAACTTCCCATACAACATTGTAGTTATTTTTTTTACTCTGGGAAAAAAAAAAGATTTCTACTTCCTCTTAGCAATTTGATCACTGGTTTAGGGACACCAGTGATTAACTGGCAACCCTCTTGCTTGTTAATGTTTATGGAGTCACATTATCCATCCTGGTTGGAGAGTGAGGCATTGGCCCCAGTTCCAAGTAAGGTTTTCTGTACAGTTGCTTATCTGTAACTGCCATCCCTAAAAAATACTCTGCATTCACAGCTTACTTGAACTATCCTTTCTGCAGGTGCTTACATTCATGGATATTCCTAAACCCAGTATTGGATGGGAATGCAGATGTCTTTGTGCAGATTTCCACCAACATTTTTATAGCTATAGAAGGTTCTAGAGAAGGCTGCAGCATAGGCATAATACCCATAGAATTCATTTAAAAAACCACAGTCAGGGGTAAGCAATTGGTTCTTTGTACATCACTTCCATTGGAGATGTTATGGGACAAAATTTAGTTTTTTCAAGTAATATCCAAAAAAAGTTTGGATTTAATTGAGGGAAATAAGTATATAAGATGCAATGTCATCTTTAGTAAAAGGGCAACTTCAACTTTGAATACATTTGGTCCACATTTCCATTCTGGTAGAAGATACTTCTTTATTTATCTCGATGCAAAACATGTTTCTCTGGGACAGACCACAAAATCAAAACAAGAAAAATAGAGGGGCATTTGGTAACAGCCAAAGCTTTTGATCTTTAAAAATGGTTTAGATATCATAGGTTTCTTTACATGTAATGCTTAAGCCATGCTTTGTTACAATGTTCAATTTTGCACTAATTAAGTTTTCTTGGCACACTGTTTTTCATTTATTTATTTATTTTGCCTTTGTAGACATAGTTACAATGAAATCTTCAACTATAGTTCATATTGTACGTTTATACCGGGGTGGGTTCTACTTACCTTTACTACAGGATCGCAACGGGGCTGCGTGTGTGTGCTTGCTTTGTTCACGCACGCTCGTGCTCTTCTGCGCATGCGCAGAAGCGTTTTGATGACATCGGGGTCGGTGGGCGGAGCCTCCCGCCGGTTTTACTACCGGTTCTACAGAACCAGCATGAACCGGGGGCAACCCACTACTGGTTTATACCAGGATTATAAACTTTTGCTATTTTCACTTCACAAAATGATAAAATGCTGGACTTGTTAGTTACAAGAACTAGACAGACTTTCAGTGCGTATCATCTGCAAATACTGCATTTGTACCTTACCTCTGTTAGAAAAAATATATGTGTGATTTCTGAAGACAAGCTGGTTCTTTTGGAGTTTTCAGGAGAAAAGATATTACTGACTGGTCTTGTTTTAAATTATATGGTGCCTATAATTATATTCTCAAGGGGCTTTTAAAAGTTAAATGTTTTCAGTTTGTCCTTGAAATGGACAGTTTGGCAGACACTGAATGGTGATACTGACAGAAACAGCTGCAATTAAAGTAAGTGCACCTCAAACTAAAAGAATATTTGTTTTATTCTTCTTTATGGTTTCCAGGATATAAAGAAGATGAATTTAATTGGCCTGCATATCTGAAGAAATGTAAGGCTCAAGCTGCTCCTAAATCCTTGTTTGAAAACCAAAACACAGTAAGTTTTTTCCTTATATTTATCTGTGTTCACATTAGCATTTTGATGTGCCCAATCTAGTTGAAAATGTAATGGATTTTATCAATGTAATAAATCAACTTCTTACAGTAAATTTATATAATAAATCTGTATATGTACACTGCCTATGTATTTACTTGTCTTCAGGAGGTATTTTTTAAAAAAAATTCTACATCTTTTTTCTGTGCCACTTGATATTAATTCAATTACTTGAAAGTGTGTTTTAAAAGCTTTAAATTTTTATTTAAAACATTTTTAAAAAGCATTAGAATAGTATTTTCCTATATGGGTAGAGGAAGGCAGCCATTAAATTCTGCTTTGCATGCCTTTTGTACTATAAATGTAAATTTTATTAACGTTTTAAAAAGAATATGAAATCTAAGAAGAACTATTACAAAGTAAAGGAAAGAAAGAAAAAAAGAGAAAAGTCCAGAATTTGCCCGTTTGATGTAAGGTTCCAACTTATAAAACAGAGACTGCGAGTTCTAGTCCTGCCTTAGGTATGAAAGTGGCTAGGTGGATAAATTTAATAATTATTAAAATAATAATTGAATTTATATCAAGCCTGAGTAAGAATTAATGTGACCTTGTAAGATTTACATGAGGTTTTTCCAACATCCTTTTTTGACTGGCTGACACCCACTGTCCCCTCTTTCAATATCCAAATAAATTAAATATAAAAGAAGATGATGTAGGGGATTACAAAATGGATGAGACTGAAATAAAAGAAGTCTGAATTCATTTTTTTCAAAATAATCCAACTATTTGATTTAGGAAATAAGAATTTATCTTATTCCCAAGACAATGTGATATAAATTATAAGATACAGACATCTTTAAGACATGGTCACCCACAGTGGTGGGATTCAAATAATTTAACAACTAGTTCTCTCTGCCCTAATGACCGGCTGGATGGGCGTGTCCATAGTGGGCATGGCCAAGGGGTGTGACAGGCAGCACTCGGCCTCCTACACTCCCCTGAGAGCAAAAACAGGGTGTGAGGGAGGGGGCGCAGCGCCCTCCCCTCGCACCCCGTTTTGGGCCTAGTAGGCCTCTCTGTAGACTCCTGGGAGAAAAAACGGGCGTCCTGTTTGGGGCCTAGTAGGTCTCCCTGCAGCCTCGCGGGAGCAAAAGCGGGCCACAGGAGGGTGCTGCACCCCTGTGCGCCCTGTTTTGGGCCTAGTAGACCTCCCTGCACTGACCTGCAAGCCAAAATGGGGCATGTGAGGACTCCTGGAAGGGGTGGAGCCAGCCAGCAATTTAACTACTGATTCGCCTGAACTGGCTGAATCCCACCACTGGTTACACACCTCATTGACTTCACTTAAGTCCTAATTTGTCTGAGTGATTACATATTCACTGTCAGGTGCAAGAAGCCAGGAACAGGAATAGAGTTCAAAGCACAAAACATTTATTTCATTCTACCTGTACACAAGAATCTGATCTACTAACAATCAAGCCAATTTGGCTCTAGATAAAGATCAGCAGAATTCACAGGAGTCTGGATTTAGCTCCCCTGTGGGAATGTAATGACTGTATGTTTCATTTCATTACAAACTAGGAAAGACAATTTTATTTTGAAAAGTCTATGAAAGGTTACACAGTTTTAAAAGTATACCATGTAGAAAGATAGGCAGTCAATAAAATAAAACAGTTAATTTAGAACTTTTTTTAAAAAAAAATTCAAGATTATGTAAAGTCAGAAGAAATTGAAGATGTAGAGTAGAGTTCCCCAACCTTTTCAGCTTTGTAGACTGATGGTGGGAAGGGGGGAGAGGAGGAGAGGGGATGGTTATACATGAGTGGCCGGCAAGCACACACAAATGGAGTACTCACTTGCGCAGATGGGGATGAGTACACTTCCGTGGCCCGATTCTGAATGGCTCATGGCCCAGTAGTGGGCCACAGTCCAGGGATTGGGGATCCCTGATGTAGATTCTTTTTTAAAAAATTAATTTGCAGTGTTATGTTTGATGTATATCTTTTTATTGATCTGCAGCTTTCTGTCTTATTTTTGCTTTGTGCTGTCTTGCTTTATGTGGTTCAATAGCCAACCTTCTACTCAACATTATTTTTGAACCTCTCTTTGATTAGACTGTGATCCCATCAGGATTTCGAGTAGGGATGAAGCTTGAAGCAGTAGACAAAAAGAATCCTGCTTTCATATGTGTTGCTACAGTAACTGACATGGTGGACAACCGTTTCCTGGTTCATTTTGACAACTGGGATGAAAGCTACGACTACTGGTACAAGTGTTTTGATGATAGAATTTTAGAGATGCTATCATTTCTCCCCCCCCCCTTTATATTGTCTTATATTGTCATTTTTCTACTTAATTAGGATGGTTAGGTTTTTTTTTAAAATCACTTCTCTTCTAGAATAATTTTATATGTTACAGACCCCCTTAAAAGAGATGTAGGTGTTGTTAGCAGTGTAAATAATAAAAGCCTAATAAATGTGAAAGTCGGAAAGAAAATAATCTGAAAGTTGGAAAAAAATACAGGCTAGAATACAAGAAAATATACTTGAAGTCATAGGAAAGTTTTTGAAAACTTTTATGTGGTCGTCCTAGGGTTAAGAAGTGGATGTGGAAAGGCAGAAACACACAAATAATGAAGCTGCTAACCTTTTGCAGTCTGCTGATGAAGCCTGGTGCGTTGTTAAGCGAAAAGGGTTGAGAGACACAGGGCACTTTTTGAACCTGATGGGTAGACAGTCTGTAGAGATTCTCAGTCATCCAGGTCATGGTTGATGGGTATACAACAACTGAGAGTGTTTTCTGCCTCAGTTCAGATGATTTCCTTCTTTACTTCCATCTCCTGTATACACCATCCAGTAAGAATTCTAGGAAGGGCCTTTTCAGGACACAAGGAACTGCTAGGAACCCCAACCACATTACAGATAGTCCTCAACTTACAACAGTTCATTTAATTACAGCATCACTGACAAAAATGACTTATAATATTTTTTTCACACTTACGACCATTGTAGTATCCCCATGGTCACGGGATTTACATTCGGATGCTTGACAACTGACTCACATTTATGACAGTTGCAGTGTCTAGGAGTCATACAATCCCCTTTTGCAACCTTCTGACAAGCAAAGTCAGTGTGGGAAACCAGATTCAATTAACAATCATGTCATTAATTTAACTACTGCAGTGATTCACTTAACAAATTTGGCAAGAAAAGCCGTAAAATGAGGCAAAACTTACTTAACAAATTTCTTACTTAACAACACAATTTTTTGGCTCAGTTGTAGTCATAAGTTGAGGACTATCTGTATGTACAGTGATTGCAATGGTAGATTTGAATGGATTTGCCAAGGGGATTGCTTTCCCATTGATTCACTCCATGGAATGGCTTTAATTTATAAAAGAGGCACCTGGTAACTCATGGGTTGGCAGAGTCTCAGAAGTCCTTAATATGATATTGTGACAGCTGGAGAACTTTTGAGATGCTTCCAAGGCAAAGCTTTGAAAGGGCAAAGTCTATGACTCCCTGGAAAACTATATTATAATTCAAAAAATACAAACAACCAGCCTATAATTTAAAGATTAATCCCAGCACCCTTCATAAAATGAGGACCGAAATTGCAAGAGCCATTTAAAATCTAAGGTAAATAGGGCCACACTTATTTCTTTAACAGAACCCCATTATGGCAGTAAACTTGATAAGCTGGCTCTTTAAAAGCTGCGATGGCACCATGAAATGAACTCCACAGAAAATATTCATCTTGTGTAATTAATGCTTAAATTTCTATTTGTGAATAGCCTTCCTATCCTCTTCTTCACATTCTTCTTCCTATCTACAAGTACTTTTTCTTCTGGAAAGCAGCTGCAGATACCTTCAGATTTAGGAAGAGATAAAAGAGAGGTCATTTAACCTTTCTCGGCAGTGTATCCACTCAAATTCCTTTTATTTTGCCACAATTCTCTCTCTCAGACTTAGGAAAAAACCTTTGTTTTGGGGTGATTTGGATGCAGATAAAAAAAAAATAATAACTGGTCATAATTTGCAATTGATATATGAGTTTAATTCAATATTGCATTTAACAGAGGGTTCCTCCTCTGTCCTGGTCCTATTAGACCTCTCAGCAGCTTTTGATACCATCGACCATGGTATCATGCTGCATCGGTTGGAAGAGTTAGGGGTGGGGGGCACCGTGTTGCGGTGGTTCTCCTCCTTTCTCTCTGATCGGTCGCAGTCTGTGTTGACGGGAGCAGAGGTCGACCCCGAGGCCCCTTGTATGTGGGGTGCCACAAGGGTCGGTTCTCTCACCCCTTCTGTTCAACATTTATGTGAAGCCGCTGGGTGAGATCGTCCGTGGTTTTGGGGTGAAGTATCAGCAGTATGCTGATGATACTCAGCTATACATCTCCACCCCAGACCACCCCAATGATGCCCTTAAAGTGATATCCCAGTGCCTGGAGGCTGTACGGATCTGGATGGGGAGGAACAGACTCAGGCTCAATCCATCCAAGACCGAGTGGCTGTAGTTTCCGACGTCCCGATATAGTCAATTGGTGCCATCACTGACTATTGGGGATGAGTCATTGCCCCCCTCGGAGAAGGTTCGCAACTTAGGCATCCTCTTGGACTCACGGCTGTCTTTAGAAGAACACTTGACGGCTGTGGCCGGGAGGTCTTTTTATCAGGTTCGTCTGATTCGCCAGTTGCGTCCCTTTCTGGATCGGGACTCGTTAAATACAGTCACTCATGCCATCGTCACTTCACGCCTGGACTACTGTAATGCTCTCTACATGGGGCTCCCCTTGAGGAGCACCCAGAGGCTCCAGCTGGTCCAGAATGCGGCCGCGCGGGTAGTTATGGGAGCAGCATGGCGCTCCCATGTGGCTCCCCTCCTGCGCGAGCTGCACTGGCTCCCTGTGGTCTTCCGGGTGCGCTTCAAGGTCTTAGTTACCACCTTTAGGCGCTCCATGGCTTAGGACCGGGGTACTTACGAGACCGCCTTCTGCCACCAATAGCCTCTCACCACCCAGTACGCTCCCATAGAGAGGGGCTTCTCAGGGTGCCGTCAGCCAAACAGTGTCGACTGGCGGCCCCCAGGGGGAGAGCCTTTTCTGTGAGGGCACCCACCATCTGGAACGAGCTCCCCCCAGAGATACAGAAGATTCCGGATCTGCGCACTTTCGGCCGTGCCCTCAAAACATTCCTGTTTCAGCAGGCCGGCCTGGTCTAACTTTCCCTTTATATTGCTTTTGATTTTATTTTAAACTGGGATGTCTTGAATTATCTAGGACCAGAGTGTTTAGTATATTTTAATTGGTTTTTTATTAACGTTTGTATTACATGTATTTTTATCGTTCGCTGTTCACCGCCCTGAGTCCCTCAGGAATAGGGCGGTATATAAATTTAATAAATAAAATAAATAAATAAATAAACTACATTCCTGGTTGTGAATATATAGAACTCCAGAATCAAGAGTCATTTGTCCTGTTCCAACTTACTCTGTTTCTTTTCTGGCTGCAAGTGAAATGAGCTTTCCTAGTTGGTTGCAGCCTACAGAAAATTCAACAAATATGCATTTTACTTCTAAGGCAATATCTCCCATAAGTCAAAGAGAGGCAAAAAGAAAAAGGAAAACCTTTGTCAACGTGTTTTTTTTGTTTTTTGTTTACCTTTGGGAGATAAAAAGTGGACTGCTAACAAATCGGCTTCCTTTAACACAAAACATGTATGGCTTATAAAGTTTCTCCTCTGAACACAAGATGGGGCTATAAGATGATCTGTATATTTTAAGATGGGTATTCTTTAAATATAAACCAACAAAAATATTTAGTTAATAATATTTATGAACTATCCTAATTTAAAAAATGAACAATAGCATGGGTAAGAGAAAAACACAGGCGGAAATTGCATTGTTTTTGTTTACTAATGCTGTAATAACTTTTTTTAAAAAGCAAACTATTAAAACTAGTATTTTGTATATAGTTTACTATTTTATTGTATTTATTTCTACATTTCATTATCTTCCTAACTTGTACTTACCTATGACACAGCTTTTTATAGAACAAAGACGTGTAATATAATGCAATTTTAATATTCAGTTTTCACTTCTCTGTATACTTAAGTGTACTAGTGTCTAAAAAGATGTTTATGAAATATAATCAATACAATAACAAAATTCAGTAACAGTAAAATAAATTAGTTTCAAGTAATAAAAATATTCAGCTGCATCCAATGATGTGTGAAGCATCCATACAGGGCATTCTTTCTGGATTAGAAACTTTAGAAGTATAATATTGTTTGTTAGATTGCCTTAAAACAAATGTTTTTATTTTTCAAGCTTTCCTAAATATGTGTACACACTCTCTCTCTCTGAAAAAGCATTCCAATATCATAATTAATTCATTCAGTGTCCCCATTTAACAAGCAGTCCAGATGTTCATGTGTGCCCCACTGGCCTTGAACTATAATAGGAAAAAAATCTTAATTGCAATTAAGATATTTATAGGAAAGGTGCACAATTAATACAATATTTTTCCTGCAGGTGTGAAGCAGCTAGTCCACATATTCATCCAGTTGGATGGTGCAAAGAACATAGAAAAACACTTGTAATTCCTCCAGGTCTGTATAATACATAACTACATATTTATTTCACTTGTTTTAACATTTTTAATGACAAATTATTAGAGTGCCAAAATTTAAAAATATTTCAATTTAAGAGTGAGCTATATTATGATTGGACAAGCTAGTTTCACATGCATTTTGGATAATGGTTCAGTAAAAAGGAAAAGATTTTAATTCCATGCAGAACTGACATGAATGAGAAGTTCATATGAGGAAATGATATATGAAAAAAGTGAAAAATTTACCAGGAAAACACTAATAATTAGAAATAAACCATATAAATTATGAATAACATTTTGTAGTTATAAAATTAAAATGCAAATCCACTTATCGAACAACCTTTACATAAGCTATAAATATTTAACCTGTAAGTGAATTAATTGTAGTTTCTCAGGAACAAACTCTGTAATTTAGCCCACACATATCAATGGTGTAATTCATTGCCATAGTATGAGTCACTTGGAAAGGTGATACATTGAAAATTGTTACCTATTAACAGGACACGTTTTATCAACACAGGAAACTTGAAATAGGCCTACTAGCATTAACAACTTTTCTCCCATTATAGCATTTAATATAAAACTTATATTAACATTTATATACAGTCTTCACAGAAATTTTGTTTAGTTGAGCTTTGCTAAGAAATGGCTTTCCCTGTGAATATCTATACCCGTATTTTCCCGAAAATAAAACCCTGACTTATTTTTTTTTTGCCACCAAAAAGGCACCAGGTCTTATTTTGGGGGAGGGGGGGTCTACTGACTCATCTCACTTGCGCGCATCACCCCCCGGCTGCCTTTTTGCGGTCGGAAGCCTTCAGGAACTGTTGTGGCCCGCCGGCGGCCAGCAGAGCTGGCAGCAGAGTCAAACAGTTGAGGAGGTTGGGGAGGAACTTGGGCCAGTCTTGGGAGCTGGGGAAAGCTTGGACGAGGGCTCTGCATCAGAGGCAGAGAGGGAAATAGACAGCAGTGAGGCAGAGGAACAGCTGGAGCCCATTTCCAGTGTGCGCATGCGCAGAGCTGCCAGAAGACAAGATCAAAGAGTGAAAGAGGTATTTATCTCTCAAGATGTGAAAGTTCCAGAAACAACTTCTGGAACTTAAACTGTTTCAGGCTAGTAGATCTAGAGGGATTTTTTGGGGACTGTCTAATGGTTGTACAGAATTTTGCAGTCCAGATTTGGTAATTTGATTCCACTAAAAAAACTCTTTGTAGGGTACTTTGCAGTCAGAATAACATCCCTGCAGAGGTTAGTGAATGGCAATTGAATACATCCAATGTATGATATATTTAAATTTTGTATCATTATTTATCAATTAGACTACCCTCATGGCAAACATTTTTCTTGGGAAAAATATTTGGAAGAAACCAGTTCTTTACCTGCACCTGCTAGAGCTTTTAAAGTGGTAAGAAACATCTACTGGTCTTTTTTCATACTTTTTCTGCTTATTATCTACCACCACTATTGCTGCTGTGATCAATATTAATATCTAACCTTATGACCTTGTTGCTTTGACTTTAGATAATATTTTCCCCATGTTTGGAATTCAGCAGTAATTGGTCTTCAGGCCAGATCCAACACTCTGACAATATCTGGATATTTAAGATATTAAGACAATATCTTAACTTTTCTTTCTTCCCTTTTTATCCTTTAATGATATTTCATGAAAGGAGAATGGAGGAAATGCATGGATACCTAAACATGGCTTATTTTCAGTCGATAGGTAGTTCTTCATTATGATCACAATTCAGCCCCAAATTTCTGTTGCTAAGCAAAACAGTTGTTAAGTGAGGTTTGCCCCACTTTATGACCTTTCTTGTCACTATTGTTAAGTGAACCATTACACTTGTTAGGTTAGTAATGGTTGTTAAGTGAATCTGATTTCCCCATTGACTTCGCTTATCAGAAAGTTGTAAAAGGTGATCACATGACCCCGGGACACAGCAACTGTCATAAATACATACCAATTGTACATGCCAACAATTGGTTACATGCCAATTGTAACCATGGGGATTCTGCAACAGTCATAAGTGTGGAAAACAGTCATAAGTCACTTTTTTCATTGTCATAACTTTGTCACTAAATGAATGGTCGTAAGTTTGCTTCCTGAACCAACACAAGAAAAAAGAGAACTTGTTAACTATTAGATACATGGCTTATTTTATTTTTATTTATTTATTTTATTTTTATTTATTTACTGGATTAAAAGCAATATATCTAAATAAGTTTTTTTTAAAAAAATGTATATTATAATTACATAAATGTTAACATAAAACCGGGAGAAATATTCAAAAGAATGCAACAATTTATTACTTGGGAGGGATAATTACAGTGAACCAGTCTCAATGGTTTGATAGACAATCAAAATTTTCACTAATTTCCTGAAAGCCATGAGAGAGTGGCTACTTTGGTGTTGGAGCTGATATTCATTGATGGAAGAGGGCAACAACTGAGAAGGCATAATTTCATGGTCCCTGAAGATGGCAGTCTTTGATAGAGGGACACAACCTCCTACATCTTATCAGACAGACAGGTGTTGCTAGGAGAAGATGATTCTGCATAAACCCAAGCCTTGAATCATATCAGATTTTTAAATGTGATAGGTAGCAACCGGAAGCTAACCAGTGTAACTCCTAGGCTAAAGGTGTTATGTGGGTACCATGAAATGCACGTATAATTGCTTGACTTACTATATTTTGGAACAATTGTAGCATCCAAATGCCCTTCAAGGGCCATGTAGAGTGTATTCCAATATTATAGTCCAATTAAGAAATCACTAATGCATGAGTGACAATGAGTAAGTGCCAGGGCCCTGTTGGCCACAGTTACTACCTGTTTTTTAAGAGTCCAAGGTATCCCAAATTGTCAATCAACTCAATAATCATTTTATACATTTAATTAATATTTTATAGAATATCGTCCTCATCGGTTCCTTTCTCATGAAGCACATAGAACAGCAAACTTCTTCCAGTGAATTTTATCCTCGGCATAGAACATTGTGGTATAAATAATAGATACAAATTAAACTAAAAGTACTTTCCTCTGTTGTAGAAACTTTCTCATGGATTTCAGAAGAATATGAAACTTGAAGCTGTTGACAAGAGGAATCCTGCGCTTATCAGAGTAGCTACTGTGGTTGAAACAGAAGATCACAGAATTAAAGTAATTTATATTCTTTTTTTTAATCTTTTGATTTTTAAACAGGAGCATCTATTACCTGCTGAACAATTATAAATGATAATACCTTATTACAATACTACTCTGGTTTCTCTATTTACTTCATTGAATAGGAGGAACGTAGCTTCATCCTATTGAATTTGTCCCCATTCTGATAAAGTCTATAACAATTTTAAGTTCCATGATTAGATATGAAAGTGGTTTTTTTATTTGTGGTGGACTGATCTCAGATATATTACTCACCAGTTTTAACTCATCACCATGTGATGAGACATGATGCTCTCGCACATTCACAAGGCACCCTATAAATTTGCACTCTAAATCTCCAATAAACACATAAGCAAGACAAAAGCACTTTCTTTCTGTCTTTGTCAGTTTGCATGGATTGTGAGGTTTGCATCCTGTGGTGATACCATATTACACTTCACTCCTAATTGCACTGTTAATTTGTGCTGTCAGTAGTTGAAGAAAGAATCAACTGTTTTCAGTGTTAATCCAAATGTGCTTGTACCAGCTGTTTCCACTGTTATACTAACGTGAAGGAAGTGACCCCTTAGTTTGCTAATTTGGTTAATTAACCACGGTTTGTGATTTCAGACCTACCAAGTCAATCAACATCATCATGACTTTTATCCAGAATTTAATCTCTTTTGAGTTATATTCTTAGCTCATAATTACTAAGTATTTTGATTAGGATAAATCATAATGACAAAATGATAGTGATTAGGATAAAGGGATTTCAGGATCTAAACATTTGATGCTTTGCTTTGGAATAGTTTGAATACAATTTGGAACAATTTAGTTAAGAGAAATTTCAAGTAGTGCTCAATTTACCACTGGTTGCTTAGTGACTGTTCAAAATTACAACTGACCACCCAAAAGGTACTTATGATTGGGTCTGGGTGGGGGGGGGAGGGGAAGGGGGAGTACCTGTATTTATAGCCATTTGCAGCATCCTGCAGTCACATGACCATGTTTTACTATGTTTTTGCCAAAAACAGGCATTTACTGTTGGGTTTTGGCCGAAGCACCCCATAGCAAACCTTATACCATTTCTGACATTTGTTATAACCTATTCCAATTCTGATGAGCATTTGGCAGGCTTCAGAAAAAAAATGGGCTGAGCTGCATTTAGCATTGGGAGCCAAACATCATTGAAGATTGAATTTGGAAACATCTGAAAACTTTAAACTCATGCATTAAAAATTTAAAAGATTTGTTAAAATATAACTGGAATTGTTATCTTGGCAAAGTAAATATAAAACCACCATAATTATTACAAACACAATTTTGTGTCATTTTTTCTTTATAAAGCTTTAATATAAAAAAATAAATAACCTAATTTTTATACAAAAAATAAAATAGTCTGAAACTACAAGGATCTCAACATTCTATATCTTTCTGTTTTAGATCCACTTTGATGGCTGGGATAGTATTTATGACTATTGGATTGATGCAGATAACCCAGACATACATCCTGCAGGCTGGTGTGGGAAAACTGGACATCTTCTTCAACCCCCTCTTAGTAAGATAATAAAAATGCAAAAATACAATAAATATTTACCAGTCTGTTTTCTTCTGCCTTGACAAAATAATGTGTTGTGACAGAGCCAAGTTGTGTACTAAATCATTCATAGAGTGATTGCAAAGTCTATGGAAATCAGTGGATATCTTGCAAAACACTTGATAATTGAATTTAATATTTGTGGGTATTCTGATTTTCAAGAAGAGAAAATGTATACATGTTTACTAACCCATGACAAGAATTCTAGGTGGATTTCTTCAAAGTCGTAGAAATCATTGTTTTATCTATACTCAAACGATTTGATTGAATAGGCAGTCCCATTGTTGCAATGTAATTCAAATATTTTATGTTCACTTGGACTTTCTTTAGCATTTAAAAAGAGATCAGAGGTGTTTTTTTTTTCATCATTTATATTCTCTTGTAGACTTGGGCATTTTATGGCCCACATCCAACCCTTCACTGGGGGAGGAGGAGCAGGATGACGGTCCTCCACAACGGGGCCGTTTCTCATGTGTCACTGTAGGAAAATTAATTGCCCACCTCTGTGATTTGAGTAAATATGAAGCTAATGTTGAAGTTGGTTTTGTATTGTTTGTCTAGGTCCACTGGAATTAGTAGAAGCTTTAGAACAAGGAGGGTGCCCTACAGCAGGCTGCAGGGGAGTTGGACACATAAAAAGAGCCAGGCATATGGGCCATCACAGGTATGTGTTATGAAGAACTGTTGTTTCAGTAGCTCAGCTAGAGGTGCCCCATTAGAATAAGGCTGTGAATTTGATTTAATTGCTGTCCATGAGACAAGATGTTGTTGCAAAAAAAAAAAAAAGGACAGTCAAGGATCCATTTATTTAGATTGCTATGGTGATCTTCACTCAATTGCATGACTTCATTGTGACCAGAATATAAAACCTGATTAAGTGCATGCTCACCATAGATCAATGATGTTTTAACTAATATGATGCTCCCTAGTAAGAGATTTCTCCTTAACATTCAGTTAGGTATATTTGCCTGTTGAATATGGTCCTTATTTTGGGTGGAGCTGTAGTTTGATTCCTTAATGAAAATCAAAATCTCAGTGTGTATTGGCATTAAAGCTTTAATCTGGTAGCCTCACAATATAGTATTTTTTTTTCATAATTTTATTCTAAGTTATAAACCAAATATTTGAAGTCTACAGGTTATTATAAGTCAAAGTTCAACAAAATGTTTCAGCTGTATTGAAATTGATCAGTAAATATTATGCATTTGTCATTTGACTATATCACGATTCCAGTATTTATCCAGTTTCAATATTTTACAATGAATATGAGAAGTAATACTCTTCTTTAGCCTTCAGTTTTTCAGATCCTCTCATCTTTATGGGATATCAGAAAGAATACCTTTTTAAAAATTCTATCTGCATTTGCTTTTCTGTCAGGGCTGCCCCTTCCCCTTGGATGGGTTTTGACTAGAATTCAGATTTTACCTTTTGCCTAAATACATGTTTATTTGTATTTGAATCATGAATGCTGTAGACCAATAACCAAGAAAAATACATTCAATGACCAGGCATTATATTGATTCTAACTAACCCACTTGCCTAAATTAATAGTTCTGAAGAATTAGGCTTACTGGATTTCATTTTTGCCTCTTAATAAATTGTGGGCTTAAATATTTTCCTTAAGATGGAGTGGAAAATAGCATGGGTAGAGGGAGTCAATAAATGCATACTACATTTATTATTGTATTTTTTGATTATCAGTTCAAGGAAATAAGAGCAGAAGGGTGCTATTATCTTATTGGCTTCCTGTCAGCAACTAGATGGCTACTATGACTAAGAATGAGGAACTAAACTATTAAAAGCATGCTTTTATTTAAACCACAAAAATAGTTATAATAACTTGTATTTTCTGCTACTGTGGTTTGTAATTTAAAATGGTTACAAATTTGCTATACGAAAAGCATTGAAATATAAGAGTGTAAGTAGCACTCAGGGAACTAACATAATATTGATATCTCTCCCTGAGCAAATCCATTTTGTCCCTGAACTCTCAAATCGAAATTCCATTTGAATTAACAGAGGCAGGATAAAATGGGTATAGTCATTCACATCAGGCTTCAGTCCATTCTTTTTTTTTTAAATCTCTGTTGAAACTTTTACTTAAATATACTTTGGGAAATGTTCATGACAAGGTGCATTTATGTTGTCAAGTAAATGTCTGAAAGCAGGTTGATCAGTCATTTTCTGATAGCACAATGCTTATGTTGGATGAAAATGTGCAGTGACAAAGTATGACAGGGCTAAAATGAATGTCTTTTTAAATGCAAATGTTAATTGGGACCTCAGGGTTCTATAGTAATAAAAAAGATTCAGATTTGCATACAAATGAATTACTCAATATCTTGTGTTTCTTTGTGAGAACTCCATATTATATGCTATTTGGAGTAGAGTAGACGTGCTAATTGTTTTGTAACTTAAATTACTAAAGTTATTTAATAAGTTATTGTCAAGTTATTATCCAAGTTATTAAACTACATACAAATTATCCACAAAGACAAAACGACAAAAATAAGAATATTTTCAATTGTCTGGGCCTACCAGTAGTTAGCAATAGCATATACAAGAGCCAACATGCAAGATGGAATATAGGTAATCCTTGTATTGAGCTCAGAATTTTGGTCATAAGTCATCTGAATTGTAGATCAAGTCACCATATGACCAGACTAAACTTTACAACCATCTTTACAATGGTTGTTAAACAAGTCATGTGGTTGTCACTCCAAATCCAACTCATCCGATGATTCCCCCCCCCAAAAAAAAACCCAAAAACAAACCCTAAGCCTGTAAAACCCCCCATAAAATGTGATTGCAGGATGCTGCAATTGGTTGTAAATGCAAGCTAGGTGCTAAGTGCCTCAAATATGATCACATGACCACAAAGTCATACAGCAATCAATAGCTTTGAGTCCAGGTCATAAGTACAATTTTTCAAGTCTGTCATAACTTAAACAGTTGTTAAGCAACCAGTTGTAAGTCAGTGATTACCTGTATCCCATAATTTAAAATATTTGGGAGAAAAAAATGGGCCATATCATGGATATCAAGTTACCTTCTCTTGGGAGGACATTCCACCTTTAAGCTTTATTATTAAACATTATTTTAACTTCCATTTTCCTCACCATATTTGATGAGGATGTGTGGGAAAAGGACACTCACTGAACATTGCTTGAAACTTCAGCAAGACATAACCGCAGATAGGCTTTAATTATATAATTTGTCTTCTGAGTTTTCAGACTCGTACTGGAGCCTGTCCTCAGGGAATTTCTCCCAAAAGAGTGGGTGCTTGACTGTTCTGTATTCTGTGGATATGAATACTACGCACAGAATAGCCCAAAGCACACACTCTAGTAGAGAGAAATTCCCTGTGGATGGGCTTCAGTACAAGTCTGAAAGATCGGAAGATTAAACTTCCAGTCCCGGTGGTTGACTCAGATTGGATCCTGCTATAATATTGATTTTTATTTTTCTCATTATCCTTTCCCAATTTTTCATTTTGGTCCTATTCCTGTATTATGTTTTAAGGGAATCCCCCAACAGTAAACTAGCAGAGTGTGAATAGCTTCCGTGTTTTCCCCAAAATAAGGCCTAACCGGAAAATAAGCCTTAGCATGATTTTTCAGGATGCTTGTAATATAAACCCTACCCCAAAAATAAGCCCGTTAAGATCATCAGCCAAACAGATGCATTTAGTACCTGTATTTCCCCGAAAATAAGACCTACTGGGAAATTAACCTTAATGTGTCTTTTGGAGCAAAAATTAATATAAAACCCGAACTTATTTTCAGGGAAACACGGTATAACAAGACTTCATTTGGTAGACTTCTAGATATTCTATTAATCTGAGTAAATCAAAATCTGTGCATCAAGTTGCAAGAATCTTTCAAAATGCAAATATAACCTTTTAGAAGAAAGCCATTCAATCCAAAGCGGCCAGATAATGGACAAAGCACTATAATCAATATCTTTACAATAGTAGTGGGTTGATTTCTTTTCTTTTTGTCTTCTATCCATCTGAGTGTAATCAACATATTGGTGACCTCTTAACATAATGAATAGAAATAGGAATAAGAATAGAATACTTCATTGTCACTAATTGGCATACATTAAAATTAAATTATGTTGCATACACTAGAAATCGCTCAATAATTTCATGTAGATGTTGAAATTTCACTTTGTTTTGAGAAATTAAGTCTCCATTTCAGGGAAGGTGGATGGGTCAGGAACAGATATGGGAGAAAGGCTGATGCACAAGATTCTATTACAGTTGTTGAGAAGTTTTTCCCTTACATTTGTTCCTATCGCTCTATTTTTATTTGGAAGGATTAATCCATTCATTCCCCATTTTTCTAGTATTTCTTAGTTTTGCTTAGTGCTCTTAGAAATGTACAGTGTATGTACACTGCAATAAAGTTCTCGAAGAGTTAATACAGAAATATTGTGTTTCTTTTGCTTTGTATTGCATTGAAACTAGGCGATAACATTAAGAGCTCTATTATTCTATTAAGCATGCTTAAGATCTGTGTAGTACCTACTTAAATTTAAATCCTAAAAGCCTGAAAAATCCCTTCTTTAGCAAAATTGCTGTCAAGCGAATTGTATAATTTCTTATTCTTCACAAACATCCAATGTTCATGTTTTACTTGAAGGGGATATCCAATCCCATTGTGTTCAAAGGCTCTGCTTCAATTTATGGAGTAAATCAATTCACATTCACTCATTAATAAAAGGCTTGTTATATAGAGGCTTGGAGCCTGTCTTTACTCACTGTTTTTTAAAAAAAACTGTTGGCTTCAAAGGATAGACAGAATGGAAAATGGTGGTTGATGGCTAATAGTCCATTGAGCTAATAGCCAGGGATTAAGATAAGTGAAGTCAATAGTAGATGGAACTAATTAATTCTACTTTTCTTTCCATTCTGCATCATTGCAAAATCATTAAGAACTTTTCTATGTATACGCAATCAAAACTGAAGGTCTTTATTTCAAATGTTGCTTCTATCCTACAGGGCTGCAAATTTATATATAATAAGACGAATGTAATTCTCTTGTTCACAATGAGGCTTTTATCTTTAATACCATAGAAAGGATTGAAAAAAAGCATATTAACTGTGTGAGGAAAATCCCAGGCTAAGCATCATAGTGGAGATAGAAAACCTATGCACATGCACAGGTCAGCAGGGAACTATGGAAGAAAGAAATAATAGAACTTTTATACTGCTTGGCTAATTGAAGCCCACCACATAATGCATATTATATTATAGCAGGGACTATAATACCCTGGTCTCAGGGCATGTATATTCAAGACTGCATACATGTTTGTGCATATAGACATGTGAATCCCATGCAACTACATACACATATTGGGCTGAGTTGCTGTATTTATGTTTATCATGTTGATTTTACATCTCATGAAGAAAGCTAGTTCAGCAGAACAAAGGCAGTTCCCAAAGTCCTAAATCTAGTCTTTATCCCTTCCAGACTTGTGGTACAATACTGATTTTATTTGGCATGAATTTAGTTGCTTGCTCCTTCCTTCCTTCCTTCCTTCCTTCCTTCCTTCCTTCCTTCCTTCCTTCCTTCCTTCCTTCCTTCCTTCCTTAAATTTATATGGCCAGCTACTCTGGGCGGCTTATAAGCAGAAAAACACAGTATAAAAAAATAAAAACCGATAATGCCTCCTCCCCCCCCAGAACAACACACAGTCAAATGAGCCACTTGATAAGCTCCATCCCACTTTGGATTCCCAAGTCTTCAACGCCTTTTGAAATAGTGTCAAAGTGGGAGCTAGTCTAATTTCGTGAAGGGATGATGTGCCAAAGGGAGGGAGCCACCACTTTATGAGTCTTTAGCAACACAGGCTTGCTGATTTAGGAGTCTAAGAATTTAACATCTGACTTTCTGCATGCAACTATTTATCACAGTTATTTCCATGCCCTCATTCCAGGGGTGCTATTCAGCACGTTCTGACAGGTTCTGGAGAACCGGTAGCGGAAATTTTGAGTAGTTCGGAGAACCGGCAAATACCACCTCTAGCTGGTCAAAATGAAGATTTTGCAATATCCTTCCCCCAGGAGTGGGGAGGGAATGGAGATTTTGCAGTATCCTTCCCCTGCCACGCCCACCAAGCCACGCTCACAAAACCTGTAGTAAAAAAATGAATTCCACCACTGCCTCATTCATATTATTGAACTTAAATAAATGGGCATGCCTCTTTTGAGCATAAAATGATCAGGATGAAAAGGATCCACTGACTGTAAGAAAGTGACAAAATATATTGACTCTTTGTGGATGATGAAAGTCAGTGAAATAATAAATATGTCTTCTTTGAAAAGAAGGCATAATGCTTAAATCTTCAAATAATTCCAGAAAAATGGAATGAGCAAAAATAGATTAATATGAGAATGAAGGTTTTCTTGAATGCACAGCTTTAATTTAAACCTCAAAAAGCATAGTGTTATGGACTATTAAAAATGAGCTAAACATTACAAAAACTAGACTGCTTTTGTGGCTAACGTGTCATAAGGAATAGGCATTTGGTTAGGACTCTCAAGATAATTTTCTCATAATGAGTGAAATGTGAGATAGTTTGTGGAAAAATGTCAATGGCTTTGGGAGAAAAAGAAACAGCAGATAAAATGTTAGGGTTTTTAAAAAAAAACTTATATGAAGAAAGGCCTTCTTGGGTGGAAAAGAATTAACATATTTCATGAAATCAAGTGCTTCAGTTTATTGACTAAGAAAAACCTTACTGAAATGTTTAATAAACCCAGTAAAAACTAATGCAAACTAAACTGGGAAAAGGTCCAGAAAAAAGAAAAGGAAAAGGATAAAAACAACAACAACAAAGACTATAATAAAGAATTGGCTTCCAACGTTTATGACACTGAGCATAAGCTAATTTCTGCTCATTTTAATAATTTCCTGACTTCAGAAAAGAATATTGAAGTAGGCAACAGTAAAATCGTTGGATTCAGTAATATTATGGTATCTTTGCTGATTTCATAAACAGGGTTATCTTTTCAAAAGTTCGGGGAAAATAAAGCTGGCTGCTTTTATCCGAAGAAGCTAAATTGAGGAATAGAGATACTGAAGATTAGTATCTCATGGAACAATAAGATGGAGGTGAGATTTTTAAACTGTCTTTTGGGGAACCTTCAGATTCCTCGAGCAGTTAATGAGGTTCCATGAAAGACTAAAAAAATGTATTCCCTTGAAGATTGCCAGTTTTCTATTAAGAGCTTTGCCTCTTGATCAGATTAAAGTGTTTTTTTTTTTAATGAACAGCTCCACAACCTGAAAGTTTGAAAAAACTGAGATAGACTGTGATCCTTACACTGATATTTGTAATTACTTTTCTTTCCTCTTAGGAGAACTTATAAAATGCAAGACATCTGTTTCATATATTTTTCTTGTCATGTGGTACAACAGGGCAATAACATTTAGCTAAAATAACAAGCTTCTCTCTCCCCCTCCCTCCCTCTCTCTCTCTTTCTGTGTATGTATGTACAGTGTGTATGTATGTATGTATGTGTGTGTGTGTGTGTGTGTGTGTGTGTGTGTATGTGTATACTCACACACATACATATATACACACACACTCACTCAATGGTATTAATGGTCCAACAAAAAAAGAAAGGAAAAGGAGAAACAACCAATTTGTATTCATAATTCTTGCTATCCTGTCAGAGTACTGCATTATTTTGCTCATTCCCTTAACCTATTGACCCTTGAGAATATGGCTTTCTTATTTCTAATAATAAAGAAAATATTTGTCTTTAAATTATAAATATCCATCACAAATATAATATGCTTCATAACAAGCTTCTCCAAAAATAAACATTGTATGCTTCAACATACTTGGCAGAAAGTGATGCTGCTGTTAGGAACACAAGGCATTTATGCTTCTGTCTGTTAATGAATTCCAAGTAATTGCAGAGAAATTGTAACCAGTATGATGTTTGTTTCAACTAGGAAGTGCTTTAGTGTCTAATCTTCTGTTTTTCCTTCTCTGTCTCTAATTTTCAGTGTGATCAACTGCCCATATTCTGAAATAAACCTGAACAAAGAGCATACTCTGTCGGACCGTTTAAGTGGGGAGACCCCTCTAAATAATCCACCTATGCATTGGAGTCGAAAGTCAGAAATAAATGAAAGATCAGCCTCTCCTATAATCAAGTAATTGTCAATGAAATTATGCTCAAATTATTTATTGTACTATATGTGTTTTACTGTGGCTGAACCTGAAGCACATATGTCGTCTTGTGTGGTGTTTGTTTCAGGATACAGAAACAAACTCAGAAGGCCGTAACTGATTTTTTTTTTTAAATGTGAATTATTTAAGTAAGTTCATTTTGTACTTGTGAGAACAACTTGGAAGTTCTTTTGATTCATCAGTAAGTATTTCTAAAACTGAAATTTAGAGAAGTGCTTTAGGTCTCTTGTAAGGCTCTAGTTATTCCCAGGGGATTTCGGTTTTTTTCTTCCTCTTGAGCAGCTTAATCCCATATGTCATCAGAACATGTGTTTGAATCTTTCTACATTTCGAAAAGAAAAACCATGGGGAATTGCTGTTCAAGAAATAACAACCTCAAATTCCATTGGGCATTGGGAACAAATTGCAGTGATTTCAATCCTGATAAGTATAAATGTCTTTTGTTGATGGCATATACCGATTATACACATGCTTATATTTATAATGCATGGTTTTATTGAAGACAAATCCTTCACCCAGAGGCACCCAAAGCTGGGGAATTGAGTTACACATTTTATCTTTTTGTGAGAGTAAATGTATATGTTAAGGCAGTAGTTCTTCACCATGGATCCCCTTTAAATACCTTTCGTGGCCATGGTCCATGGCCACGGACCACCAAGACACTGATCTGTCCCCGTCCACACACACACACAAACACAGCCAGCCAAGGGTTAAGAAAGTATTTGGCACACACACAGGTCGTTATCTCAAACTTGGCAGCAATATAATCACCGTCTGCCAAGAGCTTTTACTGCAACAGATAACATAAAATTACATACGCATTGCAAATAGTCCAGCAAAACAATATTCCTTTCGGCAGCTTCAGACGTTGTTCAAGTGACTAGCCAAAGTTAGTTTTTGTTCGTCACAGAGTTTTACCAACCACCACCCTCTCTTATATAGTCTCTGGGTGTGGTCCAGTGACTCATTTCTAATCCCTAGCACGCCTCCTTAACTGCTGCAACCGTTTATCACGCCTTCGTTGGCGTGCATTCAGGAATGACGGCTCTCCTTCGCTCTCATCCGAGACACCTGGCTCCTGACTAATCTCCTCTCCCTCGGCCGGCACCTGAGACAGTGCCAGAGGGGAGGGGCCTGGAGAGGGAGGCCTGGCTGACTCCTCTTCCTCATATTTGGAGCTTTCTTCTTCCGATGAGATAAGCTCAGAGGGCGGGGCCACAACAGACACTTAACTCAAGAGCTAAATGATAACATTTCTTCAAGTCTTTGAGAACCCTCTGTGATGACATTGCAGACCCCCCAGGAATCCACAGACCACAAGTTGAGAACCACTGTGTTAAAATAGAGAATCAATAGAGCAGAGCCATGCATGGAAGTGCAGTGGTTAGAATGCAGTATTGCAGGCTAATTCTGCCGACTGTTGGCAGTTTGATTCTTACTGGCTCAAGGCTGACTCAGTCTTCCATCTTTCTGAGGTTGGTAAAATGAAGATCCAGATTTATTATTTGCTTTAACATTCAGTTGACAGGCATTTCTTAATTAGCATTGAATTTTCTTTTATTACTTGCATTTGTTTTTAAATAAAATAGTTTTGAGATGCAAATGAATATGTGGAAAATGATACGTAAGGCCTTGAAAATCTGACTATGTGGACGGGCCTAGATCCCCGAGTGTGTAAAGGACCCTATTTTCTGCTTATATCGCCATGAATGAATTATATCTCCTGGCTGCTATATGTATTTAATTTCTGTTTTTGTATTGTGTTTTAACTTTTTTATTGTTTGTATGATTGTTTTCTTGGATTTATAAATGCTTTTTAAAAATAGTCAGGTTTATGCTAATTATATTTAATTAATAAATAAAAGATACTCAGTAATATTCAGCTTTATTTTCCAGTTTAAGTTTTGCATCAATGCACGATTTTAAATAATTGCTCTTTTTTATATATATAACAGTAACAGAAAATGTCCCAGTCCCAGTCACACTGGAGTAAAGCCTGCACCTCATTTACAGTCTTCAAAGGAAGAAGATACAGATGTGAAACTTCTTTGCAAAAATCCTTTAATGTGTGACGTCAAAGAAGAAAACTACAGGTATCTATCTGTTTCTCCCCCACCCCCACCCCCCATAATGTATACTTTGGCTCTGATCTATGTAATCTGTATACCATTATTTGCCGCTTCCCAGAACAAAATCTTTTATTCAGGACCTTAATTGTATCATGTAAATGATCCAGCCTACAAATCCATTTGCTAATTTTTTTAAAGTCGTTCCTAAACGTTTTGTTGTAGGCTTATAAATGAGGATGGTATCATTCACAACTAGATATTTAGTATTTCTAGTTAGTACATAAGATTAAAGGATTTTGACTGGAGGGATCCAGGAAGAGAGCCTTTTCTGCCATTGCCTTTACCCCCGAGAAGTGACCCCCATCCCCACCCCACCGGGCCTTCAGAAAGAGTTTTAAGGTCTGGCTCTGCCAATTGGCATGTGAGTCAGAGAGTGATGTGCAGTTATGGCAATGTTGGTATGAGGATGTTCTCTCCACCTTTGTAAATGTAACTTTTAATATTTTAACTCTAATCTTTTTAACTCTGTTTTTACCTTTGTTCTTATTTATGATTTTATATCATGATAGCTTTTTCATTGTAAACTGTCCAAGGTCACTTAGACGAGTTGGCTGGTGTAGAAATGCGATGGATAGATGGATAGTTGAATGAATGAATCAATGAATATAAGGATAACTTATCAAATGCTTATCAAGTACTTAGGAGGCAAGGGCTTGGCAGAACAAGGAAACAACAGCCAATGCCTTATAAACAATGCAAGATGTAGTCAGACATATAGCATACGGGGGAAAAACCCTCTTTCCTAATATTAATCATTATGTGACGATAGAGTGCAGTGCAGTGCACTGAAGTGATGCAGGAAACCCTATAAAGACATTAGCAAGTTTTATGAATAACTATTTGTTAAAAATAGATAAAATTAGGCTCCTGATAATGTCTTTAACATCAGTCTAACTAGCAGGGGCAATCAGAGAGAGGATCCTAAAAGTCAAGGGTACAGCTGTGACCATTCAATCAATCGTATTGGCAAGAAGTCAGTTTGGTGTTTGTGACCTTATAATTTAAGCCTCATTCTATTTTATGTTCATTGCACATGTAATGCAACATCAAAAACAAACAAATAAATAAAAGAGTGGGGCTTCACTTTCCAGGTTGACCACTTTGACTTAGTTGACCATGCCCTTTGCACTAAGTTTGAGCAATATTATCATGTATAAACGGGCATAGAATCAAGATCACGTGAGGTATTAGTGCCACTTTACAAAACCCTAGTAAGATCACACCTGGAATACTGCAACCAGGTTTGGTCACCATACTACAAAAAAGATGTTGAAACTTTGGAAAAAGTCCAGAGAAGAACAATTAAGGTGATCAAAGGCCTGGAGACTAAACCATCTGAAGAATGGCTGCAGGTTTTGGGTCTGGCTAGTCTAAAGAAAAGAAGAATTAGGGGCGACATGCTAGCAGTATTCCAGTATTTGAGGGGCTGCCACAAAGAAGAGGGGGTCAAATTATTTTATAAAGCTCCAGAGGGCAGGACAAGAAACAATGGTTGGAACCTAATCAAGGAGAGAAGTAACTTGGAATTAAGGGGAAACTTCCTAACAATGAGAACAATTGACCAGTGGAACAGCTTGCCTTCAGAAATTGTGGGTGCTCCATCACTGGAGGTTTTTAAGAAGAGATTAGACAGTCACTTGTCTGAGATGGTATAGGTTCTCCTGCTTGAGCAGGGGGCTGGACTAGAAGACCTCCAAGTCCCTTCCAGCTTCTATTCTATTCTATTCTATTCTATTCTATTCTATTCTATTCTATTCTATTCTATTCTATTCTTAAAAGAAATGTATTGTAGTCCTTCATTTATCTATAGAAAGTCTTCTGCCTTTTTTTCTGCAGGTACAGAGGTTTATTGCTTTAATTTAAAAAAAAATAATTCTTTGTGTATGAAAGTAAAAACAAAATAATATCACAGCACTAATAGCAATAAAAACAGAGGAAAATCATTGCTTGAGAATTTGATGTGGTTATTATGCTACAGATAGTATAATGAAATATCCCAGAGTTAATATTAAAATGTACTATATTCATAACATCCATAGTATTAACTAGTTATAACAACCTATGACTAGGGAGAAAGCATCGGGTTGGGAAAGTTAATTGCATGCAGTTCATATTTCACAGCACTGTCTGGATTACTGTAGCATCATATTTAATTAAAAAGCAATTCAATCCCTTGAAACCTGGATCAAATTATTTTCAGTAATTATAATGTCTAGAAGCTTATTTTTCAATATTAGTGTCCTCCTAGAAAGGAGAACAGAAGAACCAAAAATGAATATTCAGTCTTTTCCTAATTATTAGGAAATTCTGCAGACCAATTGCAAGTACTATCACAGAAATTCTGTGTTCATTTTAAAATTTCATTAAAAAGTGTCTTTACCATTTTAATGCTAATATTCTATTTATATCTTTCGTTTCCTTTTGCATTTCCATATTCAGAATGTAAAATATCTCATTCTTCCTGTCACATTTGTTTCTCAAGTCTAGACTATTTTTAAATGCACATCAAATATCTTTGAAAAAGGTGTAACATAGCTAGAAATAAGAAAAATATTAGGGATTAATTGGCACCTAAAGTAGTAGCACTTTTTAAAGTAATCAATAGCTTAACAATGACTACATTTTCCTGGAATAAGTGTCTTAGTCTCCAGAAGTCAGATGCTTCACAAATGTGAAGAAGTGCAACCCAAACACTTCTTTTTTATTAGTTGAACCAGCCAAACCTTTTGAGGATTTCATGTGCCGCTTAGAAAGTGAAGCTTCAGAAACTCAAGCAACCACGAGTCTTAAACCAGTGTTGGCTATTTTGAAGGGTTGAAGAGAGATGCTTTATTTGCAGTTCTCTGTCCTGCAAAGTCCAGAGAGCTGCAAATAAAGCAACTGCCCAGCCCTATTACATGGCTGGGTAGTACAGTTTTTAATGGTGATTCCAAATTGCCTTGCCCTTCCCAAGACACATGGATGCACTTAATCCCCTTCATATATGCATAACCAGAAACTGCTTCCCTGAAACTGGTACATGTAAATGTTCACAGATTAACAGCCACTCAACATTCACTCATACATCACATTAAATCATTTTTTTTTCCTTCTGCGCATGCCCAAGATGGCGCTCCGACGCTGAGTCTCGGCTTCTTGGGGGGTGATGCCTCGGCTTGGGGGGGCTCAGGGGGGTCATTTCGAACATCTATGACCCCCCGCCCGGGTGAAGCAACACCTAAGGAGCCCGTTGGGAGCTTTGGCAGCTCCCCGGACCATCCCAGCGCTGAGGGGGATGACGTCAGGACGGCAGTGGGCGACGGCAGTCTGCGGCCTGCAGGGGAGCAGCACCGGCGGCGGCGGTCGCGGGCGGTGGCGGCGGCGGCAGCTCCTGGACGACATCGGTGTTGTGAGGCCCCTACGGAGGTTCCCCACGCCCCTGGATGCCTCGAGGTGGATCTTTGGAGGCAGGGGGCGGCTGGGGACGTCCGTGGGGGGGGCCGATGGCGCCGATGGCGGCGGGGACTGCGGAGGCCGCGGCAGTGGTTGTGATGGGGGCGCTTAAGGTTGGGGCGGCTCCCAAGGGCCTACAGACTTCCAAACAGACGGCCCAGGACTCTTCAGCAGTGGTTTTAGATCTGATTTTGGGGTGACTGGAGAGTATATGACCCTTGAGGGAAGGGTTACCTCCAGGGAGACCCTGAGACCCCCCCCCCCGGGTGAGCTGGATGGGGGGGGCGAAATAGGGGAGCTTCACCCACTAGAATGGAAGGTTGAGGGTTACTGGGGCCGGAAAATGACTACAAACTTATGCGGTTTGAATCTCCCCCCCCCCTTCCTTCGGACTGAGTTTGGCCTTTTGGCAAATTACGACCATAGCTTCCCACTCATCTTGGCCTGCTGAACTACTCCTAATTTTTTCCCCACTTCCATCTGGCCTGTCTGGATTCCCTACCATGTAGAACTTCTCTGACGAACATTTACGAACTTAAACCTCCCTTGAGCTGGATATTGGATTCCCTGATGCTGCTAATCCCAGGAGGGATTCTGGTTCTATGGACATGAGGCCTGAGGAGGCAGAATATTGCTATCCTCACCCTGAGCTTTCTATCAAAGTCTCCATGGATTGGCCTGGTGAGAGACGGCCGCCCTGGAAACTTTCGGGGCCGAATGATATGCACCTCCTTAGCCACTGTCGTGAGAGGACAGTGGAGCTTGGCAGCCTGACCTTGGACTGGAATTTTCCCTACGCTTGTAACATCAGCGGTCCCCCACCCTTGGACTGTCTCCCCTGATGGCTATATGTATTCGGTGTCGGAACTCCTCACCCTGCGAGACTCTCCCCTCTCGCAGGTTTGGCCCCCCACATTATCGAGGGCCTATCTCGATGACGGACTTTGGAGTCCGGAGAGATGGCATGGAGCAAGGAAGAATTTATGGGGCTTTTTAGGGAAATTTTTAAAGATTTTAAGGGGTTCTGGGGGGGGGGGGTTGTAATTATTCTTTTAAAGATACCGGGAAGACGACTATGGCGGATGGGGGGGGGAATCCACCAGGGTCAGAGCCGTGCCCGGCACAGGGTAATGATCCGGGAGGCACCGGACGAGGGATTGGAAAAGGGATGGGGGGCGATATCTATGAGGGCTGTACCATCGGCACGGTGAATGGGAGGGGCAGATATGGCGGGAGCAGGGGACCACATCAGGTGTTGGGGGCTCGCACTTGCTGTTTGAGAGCAATTGCTTGCCCCGGTCCCCAAGGCTCCGCTCGGATACTAGGTGGCTTAGATATTCAGGAGCTGGGCCTTCGGCTGATGCTGTGCAATGCCAGGTCCGTGGTCAATAAGGCCCCCCTCATTCACGATCTTATACAAGAGGGAGGAGCGGACCTGGCGGGTATTACGGAGACCTGATTGGGCCCGGAGGGTGGCGTCCCTCTGGTGGAAATGTGCCCACCAGGCTTCAGAGCATTCCATCAGCCGAGGGCCCAGGGGAGGGGCGGGGGGGGTGGCGGTTATTATTAACGAGGATCTGAGTCCGAGGGAGACCACTGTGCCTCAGATAGCCGGATGTGAGTCCCTCCTTGTGAGGTGGGGCCGTGGGGTTCAGATGGGCTTGTTGCTTACGTACCTGGCTCCCTGCCGCGTGGCAACAGCCCTACCTGAGCTACTCGACGTGATAGCCACGGTGGCGGTAGATACACCCAGGCTTTTAGTCATGGGTGATTTCAACTTGCCATCCGTCGGTGAAACGTCTGAGGTGGCTCAGGAGTTCATGGCTTCCATGACGGCCATGGACCTGACCCAGTTAGTTCATGGCCCTACTCACAGGGGAGGTCACACTCTGGATTTGATTTTTGTCTCTGTCCAGTGGTTGAGTGGTTTTGTTATAGGGGATATAGACGTGGAACCCTTGTCATGGACTGACCACTCACTCCTTCGCCTAGATCTTCGAACCGCGACCCCTCGCCGCAGGGAGGCGGACCCAATTAGATGGATCCGCCCCAGGCGCCTGATGGATCCTGATAGGTTCCAGACGGAGCTTGGGCCATTTCCTGAGGATCTAGCACATGACTCGGCCGAGGACCTGGTAGCCGCCTGGGATCGGGCGGCTGGTGGGGCCTTGGACCGAGTTGTGCCTTTGCGGCCTCTGACCCGATGCCGATCCCGTGCGGCTCCTTGGTTTACTGAGGAGCTGAGGGAAATGAAGCGCCGGAAAAGACGCCTGGAGAGCGGTTGGAGGGCCAGTCTCGCTGAATCTGATCGAACACTGGTAAGGTCGCATATTAAGGCCTACCTAGTGGCGATAAAGACGGCAAAGTCTAACTACTTTTCCGCCTCTATTGCGTCATCAGGGAATCGTCCGGCCGCCCTGTTTAGGGTGACCCGCGCCCTGCTCCATCTGGGAGTGCGGGAGGATCCCTTAGAAGGCAGGGCGGAGGATTTCGGACAATACCTGTATGACAAAATCGCTCAGATCCGGGGGGATCTGGACTCTGACTGGGTAGATCAGGGCAGGGTGACGAGGAACAGTCTTGAGAATGTTATCTGGGAGGAGTTTGATGCTGTGACTCCCGATGATGTGGACAGGATTTTGGGGAGACTTAGTGGGGCCACATGTTTACTGGACCCGTGTCCCTCCTGGTTGGTACTGGCTTCCCGGGAGGTTACACGAGGCTGGCTCCAGGGCGTCATTAATGCTTCTTTGAGTGAGGGTCACTTCCCCGCTGCCCTGAAAGAGGCGGTGGTGAGGCCTCTCCTCAAGAAGCCGTCCCTGGATCCAGCAATATTGGCCAACTATCGTCCTGTCTCCAACCTTCGCTTCATTGCGAAGGTTGTTGAGAGTGTGGTCGTGCAACAGTTTCCGCAATTCCTGGAGGAAACATCCTATCTAGATCCGTTCCAGTCGGGTTTCAGGTCTGGGCACAGCACGGAAACGGCATTGGTCGCGTTGGTGGATGATCTCTGGAGGGTTCGGGACAGGGGTTATTCCTCTGTTCTGGTCCTATTAGATCTCTCAGCGGCTTTTGATACCATCGACCATGGTATCATGCTGCACCGGCTGGAAGAGTTGGGGGTAGGAGGCACTGTGTTGCGGTGGTTCTCCTCCTTTCCTTCCGACCGGTCGCAGTTTGTGTTGGCAGGGGGGCAGAGGTCGACCTCGAGGCCTCTCATCTGTGGAGTGCCGCAGGGATCGGTCCTCTCGCCCCTTCTGTTCAACATTTATGTGAAGCCGCTGGGCGAGATCATCCGTGACTTTGGGGTGAGATACCACCAGTACGCTGATGACACCCAGCTGTACATCTCCACCCCAGGCCACCCCAACGATGCCCTTGAAGTGATGTCCCAGTGCCTGGAGGCTGTGCGGATCTGGATGGGGAGGAACAGGCTCAAGCTCAACCCTTCCAAGACTGAGTGGCTGTGGCTCCCGGCATCCCGATATAGTCAGTTGACTCCATCGCTGACTATTGGGGGCGAGTCTCTGGCCCCCTCGGAGAGGGCGCGCAATCTGGGAGTCCTCCTGGATAGGCAGCTGTCCTTGGAGGAACATCTGACGGCTGTTACCAGGGGGACCTTTTATCAGGTTCGCCTGATTCGCCAGTTGCGGCCCTTTCTTGATCGGGATTCCTTGTGCACAGTCACTCACGCCCTTGTCACCTCTCGCCTTGACTACTGCAACGCTCTCTACATGGGGCTCCCCTTGAAGAGCACCCGGAGGCTCCAGCTGGTCCAGAATGCAGCAGCGCGGGTAGTGATGGGAGCAACATGGCGCTCCCATGTAACACCGCTCCTGCGCGAGCTGCACTGGCTCCCGGTGGTCTTCCGGGTGCGCTTCAAGGTGTTGGTTATCACCTTTAAAGCGCTCCATGGCATAGGGCCTAGCTATCTCCGAGACCGCCTGCTGCTACCAACGACCTCCCATCGACCCGTGCGCTCCCACAGAGAGGGCCTCCTCAGGGTGCCATCAGCCAAACAATGTAGGCTGGTGGCCCCCAGGGGGAGGGCCTTCTCTGTGGGGGCTCCCACTCTCTGGAATCAGTTGCCCCCGGAGATAAGGAGAATCCATGACCTCAATGCCTTCCGTCGTTCCCTGAAAACCCATCTTTTCCAGCAAGCCGGGTTGGCTTAGAAGAAATTTTTAAATTTAAATTTTTTTAATTAGTTTGTTATTCTTAACTTTCGGCCCAAATCTATATATATTTTTAAATGTTTTAATATTTGTATTCTATGTTTTTTATCTTGGCTGTACACCGCCCTGAGTCCTCAGGGAGAAGGGCGGTATATAAATTGGAAATTAAATTAAATTAAATTAAAATTAGATCGTATTAAGCCATGCTTAAGAGTTAAGTAGGGTCACAACACATTAAGTTACAAACAATGATTTATAGTTCACAGTAGCCAACTTCACGCAACATTCTAAGCAAAAATCAAAGTCAGTGAATTGATATTGAAGTTTTCTTCACTGTATTTTGAACATTATTGAATTAAATATTAAAAATGAATTTGATCTTGCATTGCCACAAATGATAGTGGGTCATATCTAACTGTCTTATTTTGTTTTGTCCAGTTTCTCTTAACTGTTTTCATTGCTCCAGAATATAGATATTGCTCAACTTAAAGGAAATCTAGTCCTAAATCATTGTGGTCATAAATTAAGGCACCTATCAGTCTGGATCCATTTTTCTGACACTTTTCATAGTGATTAAAAAAAAGTTCAGCAAACCCATTCTTTTGAATGGGCAGGGTTTGGGTTTTTTTTACCAGAAACTGGCAAAAATGCTGGAAACAAACAAAAACATCACCAATTGGTCTCATGACCATGGGATAGTGCAATCTGTTGTAAAGTGCAGTTATGTATCCACTGGGAGGTGTGTGAGACATATTTCAGTGGGCGGAAGTGCTTTATAATCATAAAGCATCCATCCTGAGGTCTTCGTAACTGCAAACTTTCACAAAATGACCAGCGTTAAAGACTACCTGCTTCATATTTTTCTGTGTTGCACATTTCAATATTGCAACAATACTTATGACTCTAAATTTAAATAGTGGATTTACTGACAGCGGATTAATTGACAGTTACATGCATGTTTTTCCAATAAGCGCTCATCTGACTAGTTTCTATTGCAATTATTTCTTTAAAACTGTACCCAATTCTTTACATTATTACTGACATTAGGTAACTCTTAAGTATCTTCTATATTTTAGCATCTAATAATTAAAATTTAATTAAGTGCATCTTTATTTCTTAAATTATAGAATTGTTGGTCAATCCGCCCTTTAATCATGCTTGTTTGTTTTTTTCACATAATTGCAGTTGCAAAAGGAGGTATAGCTAACCAGTTTTATTTTTACTTACAAACACAGGAAAATAAAGTAAATGAATCCGAGGAACAACATTTTTTTATACAAGGAGTTCATGTCCTAATTCATTTTCTACTCCTTAGTCGCTTTTATCACAATTATCATTTAAAAATCAAAGAGGTATTTCTGTTGCTAGCAAGCATGTCAAAAGTGAGTTGGTGAAGAGTCCTGCTGTTGTACAGCTGGATAGCCTGCTGTTGAGATAAAAACGTCTTCTTTTTCAGCATATTTTAGTTTAATGCATTTCCACATTAAATGAAGGACACAGAACCCTTAGGGCACTCTCCTTTCAGGCTGAGCAGCAAATGGTTTCTTTATCTAGTGGCACCTTGCTATAGGCTCATATGTGGAGCTTGCAAATAAATATGATAGTTGCACTGCTCACACAGCAATGCTAAACCAAAATTGTTAAAGAAAAAATAATGGTCTGGTTCAGATGTAACATAATTCCCCAGGCTAATCTATAACGATAAAAAATTGCTTTATGACTTAGTCTTGTGTGTCTATACAAGACTATTGTGTGTCTGATAGCAAACCCAGAATTCCAATGTAACTTGCCTTTTTGCTTGATAAGTTTGAATATAATTTTTTTCTCTCCCGATAAACATCTAAATGTACCACCTGCCAGCAGACGCTGGCAAGAAACTGCTTTTTGTCCACATTCTTACTTCATCTGCATGGCTAATTAAAAAGGAATGATGCTTCGGTATGAAACAGCTTATGGCTTGGCATAATTTACTAGGCCTGAAAATAGTTCAGTCATTTTTCTGGAGTGTAATGGGATATTGTAAATTTAACTGGAGGATCTGAAATGTCTTACGTTTGACAGCTGTGGAGTAGAATATATCGTGTAAAGGTGGCAGGAAAATTATTATGTACAAATTATCCTGAAAAATGCTAGCTTTTCCTCGCTTGTTTTCAAGGTTGTCAACTCTATGCATCTTTAGTAGTCATACACCAAAGTTTTCTGTTTGACATTACTTCGTTATGAAGTTACTCATTCAGAGAATGATAATGACTCCCCACTGTTCTTCAGTACTTCCTCTCTCTGAAACCAATTCCAGTTAGTAGTGATAGGGTGGAGAGATATCCAGCCCTAACTTTCTACTTTGTAGTGTGCCAAAGGAGTTGATTCTCCCCCTACTCCTGTTGTACATGTACATGAAACTGTCATCCATCAGAGTCATCCCTCAGCATGGGGATCAATGTCATCAGTACAATGATAATACTTAGTTGTACACCTCTATCCCAGATCATCCAAATGAGGTGTTTTCCTAATGCCTGGAGGAAGTATTTATTTATATTTATTAATTTAATTTCTATACCGCCCTCCTCCCGAAGGACTCGGGGCGGTGTACAGCCAATTAAAACATAATATATATACATCGATTTAAAAACCAATTAAAAGTAATAAATAATTTTGGCTCAGAATTAAAACCTAATTAAAACACCCAATTTAAAATCATTCACAAAGATAGCCCACCCCAGTAGGGTTTTAAGAGCGCAGCGAAATACACGGAGATCAGAAATCTTACGTATTTCCGGGGGCAGTTGGTTCCAAAGGGCAGGAGCACCCACAGAGAAGGCCCTCCCCCTGGGTGTCGCCAGCCGACATAACTTGGCCGATGGCACCCTGAGGAGCCCTTCTCTGTGGGAGTGAACTGGCCGGTGGGAGGCTACTGGCGGCAGAGGTCGGTCTCGGAGGTACCCAGGCCCTAAGCCATGGAGCGCTTTAAAGGTGGTAACCAACACCTTGAATCGCACCCGGAAGACCACTGGGAGCCAGTGCAGCTCGCGCAGGTGAGGTGTTATATGGGCGTAATGGGTCGCACCCATAACTACCCGCGCGGCCGCATTCTGGACCAGTTGGAGCCTCCGAGTGCTCTTCAAGTGGAGCCCCATGTAGAGAGTCTTGGTCTGGTTGCGGAAATCTTGGCTTCAGATCAACCCTGGCTGTACAGTCCCTCAATTTGCCATCATTAAGTCTGAATAGGGTTACACTGCCATAGGCAGAGTTGATGCACAGCGAGAGGTTTCTACCAGATTCATGACTCCAGCTTGAGGAGTTTTTGTATAAATACATATTGTTCACATGTTGCATCTGTTCCTAAATTGAGAGGCATTGCTCGCAGCCACTCACGTTTTAGATGTTTCTTGGAAAAACTGTTGCAATGTATTCCACATGAGGCTGCCTTTGAAGACCACTTGGAAACTTCAGCTGGTCCAGGACGTAACAACAGCTGTAATTTTGAGCGTATCATGGTATGTCCATATAACACTGCTACTATATGGATTCCACTGATTCCCAGTAGGCTTCTGGCTAACGGTCACTTTTAAAGACCTACATGGCACGGGGCCAGTTTGCTTGCAGGACTCCCCAATTCCAGTGGTTTCTGCCCATCTCACAATATCTAGCACAGTGAGTGTGTTCTGGGTCCCCTAGTGAAGCAGTGTCACTGCTGGGTCCCAGAAAGTATGCTTTCTCTGTCATGGCAGCAGCCCAATGAAGCAGTTTCTCCTGATACGTGGATGGTCTCTTTTAGAAGGCTGTGAAGCAGTGGTGAAATTCAATTTTTTTTACTACCGGTTCTGTGGGCATGGCGTGGTGTGGCTTAGTGGGCGTGGCAGAGGAAGGATACTGCAAAATCCCCATTCCCACCCCACTCCTGGGGGAAGAATATTACAAAATCTCTATTCCCACCCCGCTCTGGGACCAGCCAGAGGTGGTATTTGCCGGTTCTCCGAACTACTCAAAATTTTTGCTACCAGTTCTCCAGAACCTGCTGGATTTCACCCCTGCTGTGAAGACTCTTTCTCCAGGTATTGGGACAGGTTATTAATTCTGGTGTGAATGTATGTAATAAATGGGAATTAAGATTTTTTATTGAAACCCCAATTGGTTTCTTTTTAGTTTTAATAGAATGTTAGATTTTACTTTGTTCACTGCCCAGAGGTTGTTGTTTTTTAGATGGATGGGAGGTCATATATATTGGATGGATGAATAAATTCCCTATAATTTCTAGATTAGGAATATACAACACTTCTAGTTTTTGATTGCTGAGGTTTTTTTATTTTACATCTACAGCTCCCCACTTTTATTGAATGACTTTCATCTTTTCAGACAGTTTCTCCAATGGCTTCAAATATAGGCATATTATCATTTGGTGGCTTCAGGCTTTTTAAAATTTCTTACACGTTTGAGCAAGTAATATGATTTGTAGATCAGAAGGTGTTGTCAATTCCATGATATCACATCCTTGGGGTTTTATATGCCTGGTGTGCATTCTGTGGAATCAATTATCTTTGGACTCATCATTTAATACTTAATAAAATTGTAGAAGGAATTCAAAGTAACTTTATATGATGTTCCACTTTAAAGAAAACATCTTGCCTTCTAGAGATCTAAAGATATCATTGTTATAGAAGACAACGGAAATGGAAATATGTTGGTTTTTGGTTTTGTACCATTTTCTATAGTAGCCAGCAAAATTGATTATGCAAGTTAATATTAGTTTATGAAACCAGACTTCTTGTTAATGTTTTGTCTTGAGAAATAATTTGATTTTGATTTCTATATTTTATTTTACATACAATACATTTAAATTTGTATTATACATCTTATAAAATGTTTAGCTAGAAGTGAAAAAAACTTATATTATTATCATTACCAGATAATTAAATGTGAAGTTTTTTTATTACTTAGGGGAGAGCACACCAAGGAACTCACTGGGAAAGATGGCTGTGAAGAAAGAAAAATGGAAAATGAAGTATTATCTATAAGTGAAACCAAAGGTAGCTGTTATTTCATCCTATATGTGCTGTACAAGAGTTTCACTAGTGATACAAATTAATACTTTCAATTGGCTTTATGGAATAATTTCATTAATGAAGCATTTTATGAAAAATCAGAACCACACTAGGTTGCCTTCATAAGACTGTTTGGTTTTAGACTGCCTTTAGGGGGTTCAGGCAATGTCCCTCTGAATTCTCCTACGGAGTTCACAATGGTAAAAAAAAATCAAGATATAAGTAAACATAGAAATAATGATTAATACTAAGTGACTAAAGGTGGAATTTACTTACTTATTTTTTATTTTAAGACATAGGTGTTCTGTCCCCGTACCACGCACACACGCAACCAGCCAGCTGAGGGTTAAACTCTTCAAACACTCAACGTCAGTGATAAGGAACTTGCCAAGAACTTTTACTCCGATAACACAGACAAAAATACACACAGTTTGAATAGTACAGTTTGTAATTAAATCCACAGCAAATAGGTGTTGTGTCCGAAGGTGCAAAGTGCCTTGCCAGAGATTAGCTTTGTCAGTCACAGAGTCCGAATGGCCACCACACTCCCTTTTATAGCCTGTGGGGTGTGGTCCAGTGACTCAGCTTAATCAGCTGATCATCAGAACTTTTTTTTTTATGTTTTTTACTACCGGTTCGACGAACCAGTAGCATTTTTACTACCGGTTCAGGCAAACCTGCCCGTACCGGTAGCATTTCACCCCTGCAGGGGACTCTAGGCAGTTTACAAAATACAGACATGCTAACAAAGTGGATGTCATCATCATCTTTATTATCATCAAATTAGTAATTGTAAACAAAGAAAGAATGCAGAATTCAGCCTGTAAAAATGAAAGGAAAAGCAGTCTCACATAGACGAAAGTAGAGGTAAAGCTTTCATTTGTGTTCGGTGAGTTGTGAGTGACCAGCTATAAGTTGCAGTGAATTGTTCAGCCAGGACTAGTGTGTGGTGGGTTTGTGAAACTGGCATTTATGGACAACCATAAAAACAAGATAAATTGAAGAAAATATTATACTGGAGTGCCCAGTGAGAAATTTCAGGTTTAGGGTTAAAAAAAAACAACGAGTGACCATCATAGCATTTATATAGCTGCCCATCTTATAACAAATTCTGGGTGGCTTCAGAACAAAAATTAAAACAACACAAAAGCCATATTAAAACTATTAAAACCAAAAACAAAATCCTGGCACCAAGTCAAGCTTCCAGTGTGCATTCCCTTCATCCCAGTGTTTGTGGGTCTGCCCCAGATGCTTAATGCTTTACAGAAGTCTAGGAGGGTAGATCTTCAGGAGGCAAAGTGTTCCATAGCGCAGGGGCTTCCAAATGAAAAGACACACTTCCTAGCTCCCATAAAATGGCAATATTTAAGGGAAGGAACTAGGAGCATCCCACCTACCATTGGGAGCTGAAGCAATGATATAGTTTTTAAAAAATGCGGGGGGAACAGTTTCCATTGTTTTTCATGGCAGGTAAGTGCATAAGGTAGTTTAAACTGTGTTCAAGAAAATGTAGTTATGTATCTATCTCAGACATAATTAGTACAGGTTAGAGTATTTCTTATACTCTATAGCAGGGGTCTGCAATAGGGTCTGCGGCTCTGGAGCCGCATATGATTCTTTCATCCCTCTGCTGCAGCTCCCTGTCGCTCAAAACATACGTCACAACTGCCAATGTGCGACACCTGCTGGCACACGATTTATTGAGCTTTTCAACCCATTTTTTTTTCAGAGTTCAAAATGTGTTTGTTGCATGCAGAAATAAAAAAATGTTTTCTCTGTAGCTGTTCATTGAGTACATAAATGCAACACACTATCATTTTTTTATACATAGCATAAAGGTAAGAAACGATATATGTAGTGTTATTTTCATTTTAGATGTCAAAAGGTTTTTGTGGCTCCTGGTGTTTTCTCTTCTGTGGGAAACAGGTCCAAATGGCTCTTTGAGTGTTTAAGGTTGCCAACCCCTGCTCTATAGAGTATTCATTAATTAATGCCATTTAGTAATAATAAGTCAAATGGGCCAAATACGTAATACTGAACATACCTTTCCTTTACAAGTGTGGTCATATCACGCATATAACTTGTGTTATTATTGCTTGCAGACAGCAAAGAAACCAATAGCAGAAGTTCCCATCTGCAGCCAGTCATTTTATCTTCCAAGCTCACAATTCCTGCATTTCCATTGCGGTGGGAACAGCACAGTAAGCTCCTTCCTACAGTGGCTGGGATTCCTGCCAGTAAAGTTTCTAAATGGAGCACAGATGAGGTATGACTTAAAATGGTATTTTCACTTTAAAAAACTGGAAAACTTTTATAGACTTTTTGCTAAAGAAAAAAAACAATGATTTATGGATTTAATTATTGAGACGAGTAAGAATTAAATAAGGGAATGAAGGGATTTCTGGAAGATTTAAGAGGCAGGGGAGACAGTGGGTTTGTTAATAACTTTTGAAAAGAAGGACAGAAGTCATCTATTTTAGTTTCCTTAGTTGTTTTCCTTCCTTCCTTTCCTCTTCTTCTCTTCTTTCTTGAATGTTTTTATATATTTCATAAAAATATTTTTAAAAATGGAATTTTCATTCACCATCAGCTAATGTTGCTTGATAGAGTTCTATTAGAATAGAATATAACATAATCTATTGTGATGATATATTCATTGTATATTTCTATTTCAATTTTGCCTTTATATTTATATTAGGAGGTGATGCTATTATCTATCATAATAAAGTAGGCTAGTGAAAGTGAATACTGATCTGTTTATAGGGTATTTTTTTCTACTTTTGTCGGGAGAAAGGTATTTTGTATCGTCCTTTTTATTGATTTGCTAGATTTTTATTTTTTTTTTAATTTGATTTATATGCCGCCCTTCTCCGAAGACTCAGGGCGGCTTACAATGTGCTCAGCAATAGCCTTCATCCTTTTGTATATTTATACAAAGTCAGCTTATTGCCCCCACAACTGGGTCCTCATTTCACCTACCTTAGAAAGGATGGAAGGCTGAGTCAACCTTGAGCCTTGGCGAGATTCGAACCCTGCAGTAATTGCAGGCAGCTGGTCTTAATAACCAGTTTAATAACAGGGTGCCTTAAACCCCTGTACTACCAAGGCTCTTTACTTCCCACCTGTCAGTCAGCACTCAAGATAGCATACAAAGCATTCCCCCTATTTTTTTCCATTCAGACACAGCCTAGTGAAATAGGTCAGGCTCAGAATGAGAGAGCACACTCAACTCCACTACTGACCTTCTATGTCAAACTCGATTTCATTGAGGGTCGCATTAGGGTTGTGTTTGACCTCAGGGGGCTGTGGTGGGTGTGGCCAGGGTGGGATGGCCAGCTCGATGTCACTCATATTGGAGGCGTCTGTACAGGAGTGAAATCCAGCAGGTTCTGACAGGTTCTGGAAAACTGGTAGTGGAAATTTTGAGTAGTTCCGAGAACTGGTAACAGAAATTTTGAGTAGTTCGGAGAACCGGCAAATGCCACCTCTGGCTGGCCCCAGAGTGGGGTGGGAATGGAGATTTTACAATACCCTTCCCCAAGGAGTGGGGAGGGAATGGGGATTTTGCAGTATCCTTCCCCTGCCACGCCCACCAAGCCACACCCACAGAATTGGTAGTAAAAGAATTTGGATTTCACCACTGCGTCTGTGGCCCGAGCTCCCTGCCAGCAAAAATGCAGCTCTGTTTTCACTGGCAGAGGGTGGCAGGAGGCCACTCCTGAGCTCTGTTTTTGCTGGCACAGGCATTGCGGGTCAGTCCTTTGCTGTTCTCAGGGCGACCCCACAGGCCAGATCTAAGCACCCCATGGGCCAGATTGAGTTTGACACCCTTGTTCTATGGTGTCCCTCTGCTCCTAGAACCTCTGCAACCACTTTATAAATATGCTTTCAAGCTAGCTTGCTCCCATTTTTTTCCCCTCTGTTACTGCAATAGAATAGAGATTCCAATGCCTGGTTCCTTTGCCTTGAGTGCAGGGTCTCATAGATGATGCGTGTTAGTGCTTTGGCTCTGTGTTTGCCTCCTTATGGCTCATCCTAATTTCAATAAACTGAATTTGAATTTATTGGTAGACTATATTCATCTTGTACCTTATCTTAAGATAATATTAGTACATGACACAAAGATAAGTATCTTCTTCGGGAGATTCAAACTTCTTTCTAGGCATGTCTAACACTATTCTAGAGATATTTTAGGGAACATTGGAATGCTCTATGTCTCCTCTAGACCATTTTACTCTAAATGTTAATCCTGCATATTGGAAGCAATGCAGACTGTTCCCTACATGATGTTTTGGATGAAACAGGCCTGTTTTGTTGCTTGACTCTCTGCAATGTTCTGTTCCCAGACTTACTCAGTTTTTCCTTCCCCCTTTTTTTCATGTTTTGAGTAGTGAAGAGTATGATCCATTTCATTTTGCTGGTGCCATAGATGTCAACAAACAGTCCATTCATATCATCTTTTATTGTATTCAGCTTTCTTGTATTCTTGCTTTTCTTTTCTTTTTTAATTTTTTTTTTATTATTTCTCATAAACACATTTACATGTGCAGTCATTTACATCATTTTTCATTCATCTTTTAATTTTCATTTTTCATTTTTAGTTTTTCGGGACTGCTCTTTTACCTTTATCTGTACTCCAACCTTTCTTCTTCTTCTCCCCTTCTCTTCCCCCTCTCTCTTCTCCTACTTCCTTCATTCTTTCTCTCCTTCTCTTTCCTACTTCCCCTTCTCTTCCCCCGCTCCTCTCTTCTTCCCCCCTTCTAACCTTCTCCTCTACTCCTCTTTCCCCTCCTTTTTCTTCCTCTCCTTTTCCCTTTCTTCTTTCTCCTCTTCTCTCCTCTCCTCTCCTCTCCTCTCCTCTCCCTTCCGCTCTTTCTACTCCTTCCCCTCTCTCCTGTTGTTTCCCTTTTCAGTTCAATCTAAAGTGGTATTCAAGGATGTTCTTGCTTTTCTTAAATTCCATGTTTCCACCACAGTTTTTTGCAGCTTTGAATTTTCTTTTCCTGGATGTTGGCATCAGCAACTAGAGTCCTGAAGGCTTTATTCTAGCTGTTTACTAATCAACATTAAGTCTTGAAAAGATTGTCAATAGTGTATTGAGGGACGCCCAACCTGGGAAGCCATCAGTCCGCATTATCTCATCAATCACTTTTATTTTGTGTATCAATTTAATATTCTTGGTAAAATATAGGTTGGTCTATCATTGTTTTCTCCCATTCACTATGATTTTGCTATTGTCACTGAAGTGAGCCTCCCATCTCCAATATCTTCCTATATTGCTGTTACTTGATATAGGTGCCTGTTTGTCTTAGCTGGGCAGCAGAGATGACTTTCATGGCTTGACTGATCCCACTAGAACAGGGCTGTCAAACTCCTGGCCCATGGGCTGGATGCGTCACATGCTGGCCATGTCCACGCCTGGTTTAGTGAAGGCGGGAAAAGTCCCAATACGCCATGTGATGCCGCTGTGATGACATGGGTTTGACACCCCTGCACTAGAATTATTTACTTTTAAGATATACTCCTACTGTTCTTTGCTCATTCGTCCCAGGAATACCGCTATGCTTCAGTGAAGCAGCATAGATGGAGTGGGATAGGGCTTAGAGTCTAAATGCTAAGCAATTTTGCTTCATCAACATCAGTCAGTAAAATTGAAGAGGCAGAATATATGACTTGTAGACGAAAGGCTGTTACAGATAGTACAGCTACAGCTCCCCAATTATGGTTATAAGTAACGACCTATGACCATAATTGAGCCCAAAATTTCTGTTACTAAGCAACGTAGTGGTGTCCCATTTTATGAACTTTTTGCCACAAGTAAGTGAATCATGCAATCATTAAGTGAATTTGGCTTCTTCATTAACTTGGCTTGTCAAAAGCCAGCTGAGAAGGTTGCGATCATGTGATCCTGGGACTGTCATAAATACATGCCAGTTGCCAACCAAATCTTGATCACGTGACCATGAAGATGCTGCAGTGGTCAAAAGTGACAAAACCCGCCACAAGTCACTTTTTTCAGTGCCATTGTAACTTCAAAGGGTCACTAAGGTAAAGGTTCCCCTCGCACATATATGCTAGTTGTTCCTGACTCTAGGGAAATAGGTGGTCCCTATTTTTCTACTTGCATTTTTACGTGCTTTCGAACTGCTAGGTTGGCAGAAGCTAACCCCGGGAGCTCACCCCATTAAGGTGGCACTAGGGATTCGAACCGCTGAACTGCCAACCTTTTGATCGACAAGCTCAGCGTCTTAGCTATTGAGCCACTGTGTCCCTAAAGGGTCATTAAAAATAGTTATAAATCAAGAACTAAAAACAGGACTAAAAAAGGTTGTCAGCTTTCCGAGTAACGCACCCATTGAAAGCAGAACTCTGAGGCAGGTAGATTCCTCAAAGAACATGTTTATTTGATACTTCATATCAGCACAGCCAATAAAAACCAACTCTGAAAGTTCCCGCAGTTTTCACCTAATTAAAAGAGTAAAAATCCCCCCTTCCAGGTGTCACTGGTCACATTGTCCAATGAATAGAGCTGGCAGGCTCCTCTCCTCCTTCAACAGCCACATGTTACGATGACCTTGGTTTCGTAATATGTGGCTGAAAACAGCTAAACTTTTTGTTTTGACTGTTAGCCAGGCTATCTACTTCCTCCCTCCCTTCCGCCTCTCAGGCTTTGTGGCAACTATAAGGCAGCACAAGATGGCTTCAGCCAGGTTCACGTCAGAGTTGACAAAGGTTAAGTGGAATGTAGGGTTTAGACAGCTTGACCATTGCTGTTTATAAAATTGGAAGAAGGCATTGTACCCTTGCCATCTTTTGAAACAAGCATTTGCTGATTTTTTTTTCCCTAGGTCCTATCACTTAGAAGCAAAATGAAGAGATAGACAGTTATTCTATTATTCTTACTCTTTTATTTTGTTAAAATTGATTGGCAGGTCTCAGAGTTCATTCGGAGTTTGCCAGGTTGTGAGGAGCATGGCAAAGTATTCAAAGATGAGGTGAGTATAATAGATCAGTCCTTTGGTGATCAAGGGTTTCATATAATGTTTAATTGGCAAAAGATAACATGTCTACATTAAATCAGCCCCGTTTTAATTTCATTTCTGAAGACATCTTTCAGCATGGTTTTCATCAAATTGTCTTAAAACTGACTTCAGTGAAATTAAATGTGTAATTAATTTTGCCCTAGAAATTCAAGTGGAATTGTAGTTCTTTCTCGAATCAAGAAAGGCATTGTTCGATAGAATATTTAAAATGTTACTTTAAATTACGTGACAATGTTATATGCATGTGGCAATGTCTAATGCCTGGCAAGTTCAAAGTTTCAATGTGACATACATTTCAGGGAGTGTAATTATTCTTCAAAGCAAGGCGTTCAGTAAAAAGAAATTGGGCATTGATACTAACCTCCTTTTTTAATCAATTATGCCCATTTAATATATTGGGATGTTATTTACTGCATGGATAACAGACTTGTGAATTTTTAAATGTTGCTAATCTAGTTCCAGTCCAAGCAGCATGGTAAGCAGTGCTCATAATTGTATTTCAATGTTATCAGGAAAACGTCAAGTTTTCCATCCCTATTTATTGCTTGCAAAATAATGAAAAAAAGGGGAAGACTAAACTAACCCAGTGGCTTTGATGCTACTGTGGTCTTGATTAATATAAAGAGAATGTTTAGGAAAACAAAAATATTTCTATACCACCGTAATTTAAAATACCAGGATTTCTTTGAAGGGATATAATATAATAACTTTACTATGGATACTATTTAAACCCAACTAGTGACTTATAGTTGGTATGCAGAAATTTGCATATAATCATTGTGACAGATTTCCAAAGCTACATATGAAGGCTGTGATAATCCTTTGAAAAGAGGCTTTGGAACCAACACAAATATCTCATCTTGAATTTGCTGGAAGTGATTATGTCCTCGTACACATGCAGAAGAAATTACAGACAGTTTCAGCAGCAGTGATGCAACTTTTTTGAAGAATGCGTAAAGAGCTTTGTACATCTTCCAGCATATTTCAGAGCACTTCTGAAGCCTTTTCACAAACCTCCTACATACAGCAAACAACATGCTTCTGGCTTGCTTCTGTATTTTAGGAGATAAATCATTCCTATTAGCTTCACATCCCTTTAATCCTTTGACACAAGTTAAAAGAAACTTGAGCTGAACAGGTGCTCAAAGAATTCTGGAATAGATTTTTGTTTTGTTTTTTCTACGAAACCCATCCTGACCTCTGTTCTTATAGCTGAATCACTTATGCTAACTAAAGAGGCAGAAGAGATGGCAGTCTTGGAGGGGAAAGTTGATAAGCACTACTGAGGAATATTTCTCATGCAATAAAAAAGGGAGAATTCAATTCACTTTTAAGATTAACAAATTCCATTTCACTATATCTGTAGTGAATAGTTTGGTCCCGTTTTAAATTATTGTTATAGAGTTGAGAGTACATTCATAACTGTGTGGAGTCATTAACATGTAGATTTTTTTTTCCTTTCAGCAAATCGATGGGGAAGCTTTTCTTCTAATGACTCAAGCAGACATTGTCAAAATAATGAGTATTAAACTGGGACCAGCCCTAAAAATCTTCAATTCCATCCTGATGTTCAAAGCTGCTGATAAAAACTCTCATAATGAACTCTGATAAAAGGTCTACAAGACAACCTCTGCACTCCAGCCAATGTTTTACCCAAAGCACAAAGATACCGAAAGATAACCTAGGATGAACATTTCAAAGGGAAAAAGTCTTAAGTGCATGAAATAAAGATATTTTCCCAAAACTAGGGCAACTGTACACTTCTGAGAAGTGCTTAAGGTTTTTAGCAAGATAAAAATTTAGTAGAGCAGGTACGTAAAGTTTGCCAACCTGGTGGTTTTAATTTTCCTACAATTAGCCACCTTAATTTAATTGGGGAACCAGCAACTACGGGAACATATTAAAATCATGGTTATATTAGCCTTTTTAAAGGAGTCACAAAATATATACTTTGTGAATTTACCCATTGGGCTTAGTTAATCTCTTTGTCCTATTTGACCATTTTCATAAGAAATTGTTAACAATTTAAAAATATTTGAGGTGCAATTAGTTAATGGAAATGGTTAACTCTTTAATTTTGCACTACACTGAAAACTGCTGTGGACTCTGGTTGGTTTATACTAAGAAAACATTGCTGAAGATCAGTGCTGTTTTTTTTAATTATTTTTGCATGGTTAAAAGAAAAAGAAATACTTCCAGTACTGGTAGCATATTTGGTATGAAATTATTAATAAGAACTACAAAAGGTTAATGTAATTATATTTCATGTTGCATTATATTACTTTAGTTCATTCTATTAAAAGAGATACAAATTAAATGTGCATATGCAGAATAAAAATCCTGCATATAAAAAAAACACCTTTTTATAAAGAATTCAATTGGTTGAACAGGAATATTAACTCAATCTAAAAATAGCAGTAAGGGAAAAGTTAAAACAGTTCTATCCAATTTGTAAAAGTTAGGTCACTTGACTTTAACATGTGCAATAGAAAACAATGTGAAACAAGATCATCAAGGGTTATATTGCATTGTTCTGTTCAGTCTTTTTTATAAATGTTGCATCTTTTATATTTTGTTCTGACTTTTTACACTTAAATTTGCATTTAAAATTGTTATGCTTCATAACTGCCAAAATGTGGAAGAACTTTTGTATGACTCATTTTTCATGCAAGTCAATATTAGTACAGTCATATTTTTTCCACTTGTCTTAGTTTTCACTGAAGGTTGTGGTGAACAGTTTGCTTCAAAGATGAGAAAAGCCAAAGCATTTAAGTGAGTTGCAGAGTTTTTGGGAAAATTTAATTCCAAAGACCAGTTGGAAGCAAGAAGACCAGCAAGAGCTATGGCTCAGCTTCTCCCAAAGAACATTTACTTACTTACACGGCGTGCACACACATATATTAAATGGACATTATATTTCTAGCGTTGCTTTTTCACACTTTCACCTGGTTTAGAAAAGCATCCGTAAACATCTGCTTACATAAATCCTGACATGACTTGCATAAATGAAAAATTATGAATGTCATCATTCTCTCAAGTCATCGTTTGAGAGCATCATTCTCTTGGCAGAGAAATAGTGGCCTACCCCTCCTTTAGCCCATGTTTTTTACTTTGTGAGTCTGCCTGCAAGGATATGTGAATTGGTCGTAGCTTTCTCCCACCATGCTCTCTGGAAAATTCCTGGCATGAGATGATTCAGGGCAAGGAGAATAGCATGAAGATAGCCGTTTTGCCAATTTTCAGCCTACAAAAACAGGCAGCAGGTTCAGCATCCATCCTTTATCCCCCTAATTAATTTATCAACTGTGTGTGTATGCCTTGGGTCAGTTTTAACTCCTGACAACCTGCACTTTTTCATGGCAACATTTTCAGAAAGAGTTTGCTCTTGCCTTCTTCCCAGGGCTGAGAACTCATATTCATCCAATTTCTAGCCTGATACTATCAATCGTTACACTAAACTGACTCTTTATGATCTTTCTTTTGGAGGGGGGGTACCTTTGAGTCAGTGTTGACCCCTACAGTTTTCCTGACGAGGTTTCTCAGGAATGGTTTGTCCTTGCTTGCTTCCTAGGGTTGAGAATGAATGTCTGGCCCAAGGTCACCCAACTGGCTGTGTGCCTAAAGCTGGACTAGAACTCAGTCTCTCCCAATTTCTAGCATTGTGCCTTAAGCACCGTTAGAAGAAAGTTCTGGATTCAAATCTAGGCCAGGTCTTCCATAGAACACAGAGGCCAAGTTACTTGGAACAGAGGCAGATGTTATTTCAACAGGGTAAAGTGCAAAATAACAGTCAAAAGATTAGCTAAGAACTTAAAGGTTTGTGGTAGTTACCTTTATAGTGAATCCTTTCTTTTGCTCCTTCCAGGATTAGCATCTGACCTCTAGGAATTGATAAAGGAGAATATTTGAAGCTCAAAGTTGAAATGAGGGGGCCTTGCTCAAAGCAAGGACCCTTCTAAGAAATATTGGAAACTAATTAGCTGGATTGACAAATGGAGTGCTTGGTTAAACACCCTGTTGAGCTTGTGTGGGTTTTTTCACTCATTTACCCTATCAACTAGCTTCCTGCTTAATTAACATTGCAGCTGGAGGTGGCAGTCACATAGAGGCAAGGATCTTTTGTTTTTAAATGGGTATAATTTCTGGTATCCTGAAAGAAATGTTTACCTGAGTGGACTGTCACCTTGGCCAGTTTTATCATCTTTGTATGGCTTGTGTTGGATCTTGGGTGATGGGTCCTGGTTTGGGGAATCTTACTATGTTTGTAAAGGATTTCCATATCCTAAGGAGATTTCTTAGGATTTGGTTGACTTACTGATGCCTGCCAACTTCCTATCAGTTTCCTCCAAAACATCAAACTTGACTTAAAGGCTCAGTGGTTCTTTAAGTTTGTGAGTTGGATTTTCCTGGAGGCAGGCATGGTCAAGATTACAGTGTTATTTGTCTAAAACAGACCTGGGCATTTTACGGTCTGTGGGCCATACCCAGGCGTACCTGTCCCTATCTGGCCCACCCTTGGGCTAAAAAGCGTAATGGAAGCTTTTACCTTCTAACAGTACAATTCCATAAATTCTAACAGCAACTGACTCTCTTTACAAGTATTTGCACTTTGTATTGAACTATTACTACCCCTGAGAGAACAATTACATTCTGAAATGTCAGAAGCAAAAGCAGTCTTTATGTCAGAAAAAGCAGCTCTTTCCTTGGTGCTTATCATTTAACCCAGGAATGACAGCTCAAGAATTCAAATTGAAAAAGCAGGCTAAGTAATAAGATTATTACCAAACAAGAGACTGAACTGCTGACTCTCGTATTTAATACTAAGCAATTAATTATTGCTTAGAATTTCAGAAAGGTAACTGTCAAAGAGCATATAAGGAAAACAATCTCCACATATTTGCAGTGATTTAATGACCTATATCGTTCCCCTAAGATGTTATCTAAGAAAAAAAAATAGTGTATTGTTCTCTGGGCCAAGGGTCCCCAACCCCCCGGGGCCACGGACCGGAACTGGGCCACACAATTGGAGGTGAGTGGCAAGTGAGTGAAGTTTCATCTAAATTTTCAACTTCTCCCCAGCACTAGCATCACTGCCTCAGCTCCACCTCAGATCTTTAGGCATTAGATTAAATTGGAAGCATGAAGCCTACTATAAACGGCACAAATATGCAAGGGATCTAGTTTGCAAACTCCCTGCTTCCTGGTCTGTGGAAAAATTGTCTTCCACAAAACTGGTCCCTAGTGCCAAAAAGGTTACGAATCTGCTCTAGGCTACCCACCAAATATTCAGCTCTACATATCTCCTCATTAATACCAGGTCAGAAAAGCAACTTTTTTCCCCAATACATTAGAAGTGAAGGCATGCCTGTCATTTTCATATCTGGCAAATATTTTTTTGTGGGGGAGGGTGAGAAATTATTCCAGGATTACATCAGTACTCAAAAACGTTCAAGAATAAGTGTGGTCATAGCAGAATAAATTTGGAAATTTTCCTTAGTGCTTAATATAATAAAATGGGAAATTGTTTTCATATTGTTAACGTGACATATCTTTAGAATGAAAAATTAAACTTTTTTTTTTTTCCAAATTCTATAGAATCAAGGTTTTTCAGATTTGGCAACTTTTAAGATGTTTGGATCTCAATTCCCAGAATGCCATAGCCAGCATTCTGGGAGTTTTAAGTCCACACATCTTAAAAGTTGCCAAGTTTGAAAACCACTGGTTTAGAGTTTACTTTTTCAATTCAACCTTTATTGTCAAGTTGCACAACATGTGTACAATGAGATTGGCTGAGCTTCCCTTTGTGCACCCCACCCCAACATACATATCAATAACTCACAGTGAAAGAAAGAAAAACCCTAACCCAATAAATTATACTAATAACACACAATCCTCTATACCAGAGATGGATTTCAGCAGGTTCTGACCAATTCTGAGTAGTTTGGAGAAACAGTAGTAAAAATTCTGACTGGCCCCACCCCCATCTATTCTTTGCCTCCCAAGTCCCAGCTGATAGGGAGGAAATGGGGATTTTGCAGTAACCTTACCTGGATTGGGGAGGGAATGGAGATTTTACAGTATCGTTCCCCTGCTACGCCCACCAAGCCACACCTACCAAGCCATGCCACACCCACCAAGCCACATCCACAGAACCGGTAGTAAAAATTTTTGAAAACCACCACTGCTCTATACATATATGTGTGTAACATTACATTATAATATATTGCCCCAATATGAACCTGTTGTGCCGGCCCTGCAAGTCTATCATACTACATGCTTATGATGTTATGTTGCATCCAGGAGTCTGACAGCCCATGGATAACAGCTGTTCTTCAGCCTGTTCATACGACTGGCTATGCTTCATATCTCCTACCCGATGCTAGGAGAGTAAAGAAGTGCTGACCAGGGTGTGAATCGTCCCTGAGGATTTTCCTCACTTTACTTAGAATTCAGTATAATGAATCTGGGATGAAAAGCTATTCCCCAATGCCCTTTTGGAGATGAAGTTAATTTTAGATTTCTAAAATATGATTGAATTTAAAGTTTTAAATTCCAAACTGCTATACCATTTCCAAATGACTTCATATATTTCCAAATGTATTATTTCAGACTTGTTTTTTTTTTAACATAGAACAACATCAATTTGAATGTTCCTCACCCAGTGTGTTGTTAATTGTGTTCTCTGCATATAGTTCCAAATTCTCAAGGGCTTTCTTATAAATACCCTGGTACATTAGAAACTGAAACTCTGTAAATAGTTAAAGGGAGGGAGGAAGAGGACATAATTCAGAAAAAGGGTTTTAATAAAGTTTCCCTATTCAAGAAAAAGGCAAGCTTAAAGATTCACTCTTCAGTTACTGTTTTAAGCAGTAGGCACAACCTGAATGTCAGCTGAGAGGCCACAAAAAGAAGTTATATAAGGATCACTATCTTGGCAGGATAACATAACAAGAAATACAAGGTAGGATGAAGTGTATAGCACCAAGTTTTTTTGTTATCCAAAAAGCCCAGAAATAGATGGTGTGGCCAATACAGTGTGATAACGATAGTGGTGTAGAGATCTAGTTGTTTTTGCACTACATTAATCAATGGGAAGTGGGAAGCAATGGTCAGTGACCCAAACCATTTAAATTGCCAACAATAAAATGCTAGGGCAACAAATTTGACTTCTGCTAGAAAAATCACACTTGAAGTGTACATTATTCTAATAAGCACAAAAGATTTGTAATAAACATGCTGAAGCATGAACTGTACAGTAATAATTAGGAAGGGGGCCTTGCAGAATTCTTGAAGTTGGAATACTCTGAGGGTTTTTCATTCTTACCTAGTTTTGGCCATTTTATTATTCTATCCTCTCATCCCATGAATTTCAAATCAAGCCTTCATTTATCCCAGTGTCAGATTCCTCACTGTGAACATTGTTAATTTACTGAACTGTGCATTAGTTAATTTTACCAAAATGCATTTTTTTTGAGAGTGGTCCCAAGTGGGAAAATAGCAATGTAACCCTAAATCAAAGGCAGCTTTACTATTAAATGAAATGAAGTGTTACTGCGGCTCTAAGCAATGGAGAGGGATAGGTGCTAAAGTAGGATCCTGCCCCCACCAACTGTCCTTCCAATCCACTATTTGGGTATGTATTTATGTATTTATCAGATTTACATGTTGCCCATCTCACAGAAACATGACTGGGCAATGTGCAATAAAATAAAATAATAATTAGAAAATATTAAAACATAAGCATTATTGTAATTAAAAAAACCTAAAAGGTATGGATAGCATCAGGGATGGGTTCTAAATTTTTTTACTACCAGTTCTGTGGGCGTGGCTTATTTTGTGGGTGTGGCTTGGAGGTCATGTGACTAGGTGGGTGTGGCTAGCTGGTCAGTCATTTCTGGAAGGTCCTCGCACTTACGACCAGTCCTCACACTTACGACCCGACTCATTTGTTTGCTTTTAACACTGATCAGCTGTAGGATGGCCCTTTGAAGCCCCGCGGCAAGAGTTTAAACAGTTTTTTCCCCTCTAGTCATCAGCTGGGACTCAGGAGGCAGCAATAGATTGGGGGTGGGACCAAATAAAAGGTAAGAATAACGTGGGAGGGCGGGTGGGGAGAACCGATTCAGTGACATCATATCGTCACCGCTACCGGCTCGGCCGAACCAGACCGAACCGGGAGGAACCCACCACTGGATAGCATAGATGTTACAATCAATGTAGCCATTTCATTAAACCCCCCATTTTGGTGAAACTTCCAAGTCTGTTGACATAACCAAGTTTTAAAGGACTTCCAGAAGGACATCAAGGAGGGTGTCAGCCTCACTGGGGAAGCAATGGGCTGGCACAATCACCTGGGTCCTGCCAAATGTAGATTTTTAGCAGACAAAGGCATTCTTTTGTAAGCATTTTTCTATCCATAATATCACTAGAAAACTGAAGCCCTTAAGTACATTCCAGAGAATTAAAAACTCTACTTATTTATCATTATCTCCTAGACTAGAAATGCCTTATTTGATGCCAATTTGGTGCCTATTTAGTTATGCATTTAATTATCTGGAGAAAGAATCCCTCCTAATCACCACAATTAAGTAATTTAAACATTGGTTTGAGCAATTGATAAATCTACTAAAAAAGATTATTACAGTGTTACTAACTAAAGCTAATCTCACCAGTAACTACAGGATAATACAACTAGCAATTATCAAGAGTAGCTTTAAAACTGAATTAGCATACATGAAAAACACAGGATTAAGTTTCTTAAAACTTAAAACTATGTACTTTTTTTTAAAAGATAAACTATGACTGTAGGTAGATTCTTAGAGTACACTGCAACCAATCAAATGTATTAAGACTAACATTTCATTCAAAACTAATATGATTAACTCCAGTTTCCTTATAGCTTTCTTTGTATAAATCAAATTGCAAAAAAAAAAAAAGGATACATGGTAATATTTTAGCACAATCTGGGTATCTTCCAGATGGAGATTGTAATTTCCAGAATTCTCTGTTATTTTAGCCATTGTGGAAGTACTTCCAAAATCTGGATAATTTATCCAAAATTTGGTACAAACCCATTACGTAATCATAACAGGGATATTTAAATTCATGAAGTGTTTACCTACATTGGGTAAAAGGGATTTTCTAATAAGCAGCTTTGGATAATAAAGGAAAATGTTTGGGAAGCACTGTATTCAACACACCTGGAAATTACCAGGTAGAGGAAGGCTAGGCTTTCTTCTATTCATTAATTCCAGGACTATATTCCATAGAATATCTTTCTATGAAAGTGCTATCATTTCTAAGCATTCAAACTTTGGTTGCATTGGCACCTCATCCCTCAGCTCAGAGCTATTCTATTCATCAGACACTTCCCTTATTTGCACATATGCCAATAAAATGAAGTCACACAAAGGCATTGATATATAAATGACTATCTACTAGAAAACATTTAAGAGTCCCAGAATGTGGCAACACCTGCTAGATCTTGTCTGAGTCTGGCTTTGTTGGTGTTTGAGTGGGAATTCTCTAGAAAATACCAGGATGTAAGATATATTGGGAAGTTGAAAAACATGCTGGGAAAGGCCCATGGCAAATCACTGTGACCAAGGAAACTCTGTGGTTGTGGTCCAATAACAGCATTTACCAAGGACAAATTCAACTCTTCAGAACAACCGAGAGACATATCTTCAATTACTGTCCATGCGGAATTAATTAAGAATGTTGAAAACATTAAGGTCAAGTTTATGGAACAGAATGTCCTCTTCTTTTTGAGGTCCTCCCCCTTCTCCTGCATTCTCTCACAAAATAAAATTTGGAGTACTGGAATGGCATATACTGGAGTGGGACGAAATAATGATTCCAAATCAAATATGGATCAAAAAATGTAATTTCATTTAAAGACATTTATGGAAGAAATGAGAGGGACATGGTGGTTCAATGGCTAAGATGCTGAGCTTGTCGATCGAAAGGTCGGCAGTTCCGCAGTTCGAATCCCTAGTGCCACATAAGGGGGTGAGCTCCCATTACTTGTCCCAGCTTCTGCCAACCTAGCAATTCAAAAGCACATAAAAAATGCAAGTAGAAAAATAGGGACCACCTTTGGTGGGAAAGTAATAGTGCCCAATGCACCTTTGGCATTTAGTCATGCCGGCCACATGACCACGGAGACGTCTTCGGTGCTGGCTCTTCAGCTTTGAAATGGAGATGAGCACACCGCCTTGTAGAGTTGGTAACGACTAGCACATATGTGCGAGGGGAACTTTTACCTTTACCTTATGGAAGAAATATGATCAACTTTCCTCCTACCTCTGAAGTTGCTCTGTATCCATCTCTTTTCATTTAAGAAGGCTTTCCTTCCTGAGTTTTAAGCCATTATTAGAAAGATGATCCACTGAAATCAATGAAATTTTAGAATTCAATCTTAAATTCCTTTTTGGAAATCAAAAGAAGACTCATCATTCTCAATTGAGTAAAATGGCTGCTTTGGTTGGAGGTGGGTTTTTATTTGGTTCAATAAAAAAAGATCCAGCCTTTTCCTTCTCCAGCACAGACAGCAAAAATGGGTCTGACCATAGTACTTTCTATTTTCTGACCCCCTCATAAAATGGATGAGAAGAGCAAGATGTCTTTTTTTAAAAAAAATTGATTTTTATGCCGCCCTTCTCTGGAGACTCAGGGTGGCTTACAATGCCCTAAGCAATAGCCTTCATACTTTTGTATATTTATACAAAGTCAGCTTATTGTCCCCATAATCTGGGTCCTCATTTTACCTACCTTAGAAAGGGTGGAAGGCTGAGTCAACCTTGAGCCTGGTGAGATTTGAACTTCCCAATTCCACCATTATCTTATCATTTACTTCTGAGCTGCCTTCTTACTAAGATGAGAGAGCAAGATAGAGGCATTAGTTATGTGGTTCACGCATAATACTGTATCCTCAGGATCCGTTCTAGGCATTCAACAGAACCTAAGCAGATTAACTTCAATTACTCTACTCAATTCCAATAGAGCAGGGGTGTCAAACTAAGGGTGCCATGGTAGCATCATGTGATGTTTCAGGACTTTTTCCCGGTTTGCTAATCCGGGCATGGGCATGGCCAGCGCATGATGCATCCAGCCTGTGGGTTGGGAGTTTGACAGCCCTAGCAACAGAGCTTCTACTCAACTCCAGGCTAAGGGTTGACAAAAATCTAGAAAAGGCTAAAGTACTTTTTTTAAAAGAATGTAATTCCAGCCCATGAACAAACTACTAGATTGTTTCCTACATTTAGTGTATCCCAATTTTAAAACTGAAGGTTAATGTAGAATGTGTGTGGGAAGGGGGAGTTTATAAATGAATAAATGAAAACCCAGTCTATTGCATCTCTTCCATAAAAATGTAATTGCCTATTTAATTCAAGAGAATAACCATAAAATAGAACTGCATTCATTTTAATATTCAGAAATCCATTTTTGTCGTTATCAAGGAAAGAGTATGCCTGCAGCAAACAACTCACTCCATTGTTCTACTGCTAAATGATAGGATGTACTGTATATGTTCATCTTGTGTGCACAGACAAGTCAACTTGTTTAAAATTCTTTACTTTTTTAACTTCAATTTATTTAAATTTCTTAAATGCAAAAGAAAAAGAGAAATGGCATTAAAATCAATGTTTTTTCTGGCTGGCTTTCTATCTGAACCAGTTACCAGGAAAACTGCAGGAACACTTATCCAGGCAGCCTCTGAGACATTATTGAACAGAAAGAATATATATAGTATATGTACCTTATATGTATATATAGAAAAGCAGACTATTTGACTCTTTTAAAATCTATTGCTTAAACATTGATTTAGCTTCTGCTTTCAGAGGGTCCTCTAGTCAGAATAAATTATCTAAGCACCCAGGCTACATCTATCAGAAGTAAGTAAAAAAAAAACCCTCTTATCTCTAAGTTTTCTTTATTTGTTGTAAAGTAATCTTCTGAAATACTCTTAAGGTAGCTTTCAGACATGTTGAAATACATTTCTTACAATTCATGCCATCCAGCAGGTCTGGAGAATAGCAGATGGTGAAAGTTATCATAAAAAAAAATAAAAAGTTATAGAAAAGTTATCATAATATAATATGAGACCATCTTCTCATGTTTCCTACATGTTAAATTTATCTCATTATCTCACTATTTCTAATAATAGATTATGTTTCCTCTACCAAACAGCTCCATCCCAGATGATAGCAGGTATCTTTCAATTCACCTGATTGCTGGTCACATCAGGGATGTATCTGGGTAAAAGTGGTTTGCCATTGCTTCTTCCAGGATGATTCTTTTACTTCCTGGTCTAATCTGCAACATCAGTATTCCCTAATTATCTTCTATCCAAGTCCTTACTACCCTGCTTAGATTCTAGATTTCCAGTTAAATTTGGGTAGGGCAATGTTGTCAACCTCAGCTGATCGGGAATTCTGGGAGTTAAAGTCAATATATCTTAAAAGTAGCTGAGAAACATTGGGCTAAGGGGTACTACCTATGGTTCATTTGGTATCAACTGAAACACCTGTGAATAAAATTTGTTATCACTGAACTTTCAGTATGATATTGACTATCAGGCTTCACATCTTTGATGTGATGCCAGGTGTTACTTAGGAAATATTTTGAATACTACCCATCAGCTTTCTTCTTCATGCCTTATTACTAAAGTTAATTTAAAATCTTGCAAATTGGCAACATTTGCAGAATGCTATGCAGGCTGCCAATTATCTCAACATTTGCGATAGATACTGGTTAGGTCATTCTTCTTTTCTTCCTGGCTATCATCTTGATATCTTTATCCTAAAGGAAGGGACCCTGTTAGAATTTGAGTTTACAATACATATTTAGCACTATTAAATTTATGTTCCTTATGTTTCTATATTATTCTTAGTATGCTATATTACTCAAAGCATATAGCATAAATGAACAAATGAAACAAAATCTAAACACAATTGTCTCATGTTGGGAGTTAGCAGTCAGGTCCCTATTCTGGACTACAAACAAATCCCTCGTATGTTTGAAGTTCAGCACTTCCAAAAGAGAATCACTGCTGTTTGATCATCCTGCAAAGCAGTTGAGAACTTTCTTCATGCCTTTGTTTGTTTGTTTGTTTGTTTGTTTGTTTGTTTGTCAAACATGTACAAGATAGCAGGTATGAATATGAACATGGACATGGACAAGGAAATGAATACAAATAAATGGAGACCGTAGGACAGGGACGGTAGGCACGCTGGTGCGCTTATGCACGCCCCCTTTACAGACCTCTTAGGAATGGGGTGAGGTCCACAGTAGACAGTTTGAGGTTGAAGCTGTGAGGGTTTGAGGATGTAACAACAGGGTTGGGTAGAGCATTCCAGGTGTTGACCACTCTGTTGCTGAAGTTGTATTTTCTGCAATCCAGTTTGGAGCGGTTTACCTTGAAGTTTGTATCTATTGTTTGCCCGTGTATTATTGAGATTGAAGCTGAAGAGTTGTTGACAGGTAAAACATTGGAGCAGACAATTTTGTGTACTATGCTTAGATTAGACGACAGGCGGCGCAGTTCCAGATTGCCAAACCCAAAATTTCAAGCCTGGTGGCATAAGGGATTCTATTGTAAGCAGAGGAGTGGAGTACTCTTCTCGTGAAATACCTCTGGACCCGCTCAATCATATTAATGTCTGATATACAGTGTCCTTTAATCATTCCCCTCTCCAATCCAACTGCTGTAAAAATTGGCACTTGTAAGGTTATACATGCTTTCTCTACCATAGTGGCAGAAATTACATTATACTTACAAATTGGAAATAAAATAAAATTTAGTTTCATGATTGTATATGATAATACAATGGTGTTATTTTAAAGAATAAGATGCAGTCATTCATCTTCCCATTTCCAAAGAAAGAGTATATATTCTACCTGATCTGGAATTGATCTGGAACTCTTAAGTTTAATCTTTTTCCGTTTATTACATCTTGCTGATCTGTACCACAGACAAACCAAATCTATTCACCACTGTTGTGGCTCCGTTACCTGAGCCTGTGTCATCGGCAGGAGAGGACTCCGAGAGTGAAGAAGAGGAGTTGGCAAGGCCTCTCTCCAGGACCCTCCTCTTTGGCAATGCCTTCGGTGTCCGCCGAAGGGCAAGAGATAGGGCCGGGGCCAAGCACGTCCACGCAGCCACAGGTGGACAGTGATGAGAGTAATGAGTCTTGGCTGGATCGACGCCAGCATCACAGAGATAAGCGCACACAACAGAAGAAAAGGCGTGCCCGAGATTAGGCTGAGTCACTGGACCACACCCCACAGGGTATAAAAGGGAGTGTGGTGGCCAGTCAAACCTTGTGACGAACAAAGCTAAAAGCTTCCACGCCATTCTGCATTGCCAGACTTTTGCTATAGACTTTGCTGGATTATCTTTGGACTTGATTGACTCTGTAATTATTGAGCTGTTTCCTTTGATGTATCAGAAGCGGGGAGAAGTTATCTCTCCTCTTCGTAAGTAATAAACTCTTGGCAGGCAGCCACTAGGTTGTTGCCAAGTTCCGTTATCATAAGGAAAAGGATTTTGCCGGCTGGTTTGGTCTTTAACTCTTGAACGTCTGTTGGTGTGTGTGCGTGTGGGACAGGGACAGAACAACCACATTGTTAGAGGCAAATACCTTTTGACCTTCCTAGGAATAGTGCCTATATCTTACCTTGACTTCCACTTTACAGGTGAAGAAAAACATTATGTTTTTTCCTACCTTCTTTCTAGCCCAGGACATATAATCCTGTTTCTCCTCTCCAATGTACTTTGATGACTAGGAAGTTAAACCAAAATTTGTAGGCCATCATCCCCAGAATTTACCAAGTGGCTTTGCAAAAGAACAGAAGTAACAAATCAGTTAGATCCTGGCTCTCCTTCAGGCTTCCCCATTTGATTCCAGTTTCTTGCATTAATTACATCTTACCTCCAAGCCTCTTTCAAGATAAAGTTCACAGGCAAAGATCAATTTATTATCATCCTTATAGAAATTCACCTCACATCAGGCTTCTCCCACAAGGCAGAATGTTAAAAACAGCCATACAGTACTTACAGCAATCCATCACAGTACTTCATCATGTCAGTTTGCAAGAATTCAATTATCCAAATTCCCATATTATGGTCAGGGTAGTTCCCCTCTGCTAATATATTTGACATCATAAGGAAACACGGGCAGAATATGTGAATGGGTTCAGTGTAATACTTGCTATCTTGCTAAAACATGTTTCATGATTTTCTTTTTTCTATTAAGGGAAGAGGACACAACTCTTAATAGCTGTTTCATTGCTAACAGCCTGGGGATTTTTAAAAACTACTCCTGTCAGTTGCTTCTTTATAATCAAGGACAAACCAACCTTGATTATAAAACCAGGTCTTTACGTATGTTACCATAATTTGTTCTGCAGAAAGGTAAGGTGCATCTAATATTATTCCACAGATTCTACCCAGTCATCTGTATACAACGATGAGTTTCTTTTTCAAATTAATGTTCTTTATAAGAAATCATGCTTTCCTGTCATGCAAAGTTTGGACATGAAGTTATTAAAGCACTGTGCATTCATATTATGGATTCTGCAGGGTATTCAGCAGAAGGTCAAAATATAATCTAATTCAATAAAGCCATTAGTGCAGAGTTAAAGTCAGGTGTAGAGATGGCCTTAATTTCCAACATTTGTATTATGTTAAATGAATGCTCTTTCAGGCCTGTTCCTTACAACCTATATATCTATTTATTCAAGGCACAATAAGTCTTTTTTCTCCACCTTTTTCATCCCCAAAATATGTGTATAATATTTCATTCTGTTGGGGTCTTCCTTAGGGTAAGATGTCTTAAGAGTCAAAAAGTCACTAGTCAATGATCAGCAACAACATATTAGTTTAACATAGTTTAAACATAAGGTCTTATGCTAATCCTCTTGACAATATTACAAATATTCAAAAACTTTTACCTACTTTTATGTAGAATCAGCAGATTTTTCTCATTAATTCAGTTTTGTTTAAGAATTATTTGGTGTTTTGTTGTTTTCATTAATAAGGAATGTATTCCTTTCTCTACAGCTGGCTGAATGCCAAGAGTCCTATGATAAAATCAAATATTGTTTATAACTTCTAGTTAAGCACAGTGATGTAATTAAGTTAATTATTTTATGGTGAGGAAGGCTAACCTCTGTCCTTATACTTTTTTTTATCCGTAATATCTTTCCCCCCCAAATCATTTAATATGTCCCTATATCTAATTATTTTAGTCCAATCTATTAAATTTGGATGCATTAATGTTTCATTGGGGGAGATCCAAAACGGTATTCTTATATAGTGTTGCTTTTTGATTTTATTCCAAATTAATAATAATGAGTTTCTAATTATATCTTCTAAAATATCCATGGGTTTTATGTTTTTTTTTTATTGAAAAAGTTTTCAAATACAAGTTTTTCCCCCTTTTTCCCCCCCCCTCTTCCCTAACCCACCCTTTCCACCCAACCCCCCCTGTGACTTCTTCACAACAATAGGCTATTTCATAACTAGTTACATACATAATATCTTTCCTTTCCCTTAATCCCTTCTCGAAATACTGACCCTTAACATGTTAAGCTTATTGAGTATTATTACAATTTAACCTTTAATCTTTTATATATATTGATATAACATTTTAAATCGACCTTCTCCCTGCATCCAAATTTAACATTTATTCAATTCTGTCCAATTCCTCCACTCCTCTAAATATATAACTTAAAATCATACAGTACAATTCTAGATATAATCCACTACCCACTTTACTAACATATACACATATCTATATATGCATCCCATTTTATAAAAAGAAGAAAAAAAAAAGAAGAGAAAAAAATATATCTTCTTTAGTATCTTTCCACTGAATTGTTAAGTCCTCCACTCCCCTAAATATATGACTTAAGAATCCTTTTTCTTAAACTAATCAATCAGTAAACTAACCTATTTCAACCCTTCAATTCCTACAAAATCATGCAGTACAATTCTAGATATAATCCACTGCCCACATTACTAAGATATACACATATCTATATATGCATTCCATTTTGTAAAAAAGGAAAAAACAATAACTTTAAATTTATAATCCATATAGTGTCTTCTTTGATGTCTTTCCTCTGGATTGTTAAGTCCATCACCCATAATAGGGTAAAATAACATGCTGGTGCAACAGTTTGTTCAAAATCTCCAGTCATCTTCTGCGCCCATCAGTAGTAGATATCCTCGCATCTGTATAAAAGCAAAAACAACCACCCGAGTGACATTATAATTATAATTATATCCATATGGTTATAGTTGTGGTATTCATCAGGATTATTAATTCCCATCATCCTACTGAGTAACATCCAGATCTTCTGCATGCCCCGGCGAAACTCTCCTGCCTTATAACTCAAAATGATTATAATATATTTACCAAAAAAAAAAAAAAAATTTTTAGATGATTCAAATCCAACAAAGTGAGGCTCTTTTCACATCCCAAAATCATGGCCTTGCAGAGATCTGCCACAATCCTCAGGATCGTATCAAACAATTGTTCGCCTCCACTATCTTTTCAAATATTCATTCATTTTTTAAAGTCCCTGGCATCACTGTTGCATAGTTTAGAAATTGCTGTTTCTATGCGATCTATTTCTTTTCTTTTTCTTTTCCGGGTTGAATTTCCATCCTCGTTTCTTGCCTACCAATTGTGTGTCTGCTAGTTGATTTTCATTCTGCTTTATGTGGTTTTATGTTTTTCACCCCATAAGAATGCATGCCATCCTATCTATAAATCGTGACCTTCTATTGTTAATATTCTCTCTCTTTTTTTAATCCAGTAATATCATCACAAGTTATCACCTTCTCTTAAAGTACAACAGATAATTTCTTCTTCCCATAGCCCATCTTTTATCAGTAAACAAATGCATAAAACCTTATCATTTCAGTCTTGATGTCAACAAAAGTTCCATTATGTGTTGCCAGAGAGAACAACATATTTATTCTAACCTTGATTAAATAAACCAACTTTATATTCCTTGTAGATAAAATTTTCAACGTTCAGAAAACTTATGAATCTGAAATTATCAGTAAATGGAAGCTTAATTTAACAATTCTGTTATTCTAGTGTTCTGTTATATGTCAGGGCATTTTTCTATTTGGAAGATAGTAAATGATATGCATTTCTGGCAATTTTATCAAGGAATTGTTATTAAATTATTTGTCAGAAAACTACCAATGTCCTTTAGAGTTAATCAAATTTTATCATTAAATTTCTCATAAGAATATATTTGCCAAGCTGGAGGCCGATCAACATGTTTTGAACAATGCAAATGAAGAGAACTGCAAAAGGGAAGAGCATATTAAAAAGTATGTGGACTTTATAATGCTAGGATTCCTCCAATAGGGAAAGGTAAACATTTAATTTTGCTGCCATTTAATGAATAAACATCAAGAAGTAGATGTAGATATATATATATAGATAAATTCATTAGTTTTATTGAGTGGCATATGTGCTGGCTCTGATCTAGGTACAGGAATTGGTCAGGAGTATGCTGGGAGTCAATTAAACTGGAGTTCATCTAAAGTAATTCTCTCATAACACTGACAAAGCAACACTAAAGTACCTTATAAAACAAAGAAGCTTTTTAAAGCTTTTTTTTCTGTTTTCAAGTACATCAAGCAAAGAATATTCATTACATGTTTCACTAAGCTTTCAAACATATGGCTTTGGGAGGATTCTGTGAATGCAAATGAATGAGCATTACAATCCAGAAGTGATTTGCCTGCGGTGCCATTATTTCAGCTACTTTTTATAAGAAACTTCCCCACTAGTTGCTCCTGGTGACTCAGGAGAAAGCTGCTCAGAGAGAAGAGCCAGCAGCCTTCCCACCTCTGTTCGTTGCCTGTTGTTTTAATCATATCCATTGGCAATGCCTTCTTGACCAGCTCTTGGATCACCCTAATGCCAAGAGAACACCTCTGCTCCCATCTTCCCTTGAGGAAAGAATCAAGTAATAATTACTCTTCTATTCCATTTCACTTCTAGTAGGCAGATGTTTCAGACCAAAAGGCGTTAGGAGTCTTTTTGCAGCAATTCAGAGACTGCTCTGTAAACTTTGCAATAAGCAATTGCTTGGGAACCACATATTGTTTCCATTTCATTACATCAGAGGACTAATCAATGTTCTTATAGTTATTAGCTTTTAGACCCAGTGAGCATAATTGCCAGCATTTGCCAGGAATCTGGCAAAGGTCAATTTTGTATTTGCAGAACTCTTTCCTCCAATTCATAATCACTAAGCTCCACTTATCTAAAGAAAGTGAAAGTATATGAAGTGTCAATGTCCGAGACAGCACGCCGTTCAAAGTGGCCACACTGTGCAGTTTCGGAGTTGCCACACAGGCGTAGGGGAAGGGGAATGTATGGTGCCACAGATGGGTGTTGGGTGATGGGACTCACACTGGGAGAGAAGCCAGGAAGGCAAGCCAGCTGCGGTCCGTTCAGAAGCCATCCAGCCTCTGAAGAGTACTTGCTGGAGTTAGCCAGAGAGCAACCGTGCTCGAAGAGCGCTTGCTGGAGCTGGGCCAAAAAAAGTACTTGCTGGAGCCAGCCGGGAACAACCAGGAACAGGAGGGTGGAGCGTGCTGAGTCTTTATAACCAGCTGGCTAGCAGAAATATTAACTGGAAGTAGCTGGCTAGCAGAGCAGGGGTGAAATCCAGCAGATTCTGACAGGTTCTGGAGAACCGGTAGCGGAAATTTTGAATAGTTCAAAGAACTGGCAAATATCACCTCTGGCTGGCCCCAGAGTAGGGTGGGAATGGGGATTTTGCAGTATCCTTCCCCAGCCACCTCCACAGGTCTGGTAGTAAAAAGAAAAATTGATTTCACCACTGTAGCAGAGTAGCTGGCTAGCAGAGCTAGTAATGCTGGCTAAAAAACCCTTTTACTCTGTTGTTCACCATGTGCCAAGCTGAGACTCCAGGAAGGAGACTGTTCTCACAGTGTGTCTGGCCTCTTCTTTTGCTGGCTTGGTGTGGGACCGTGACATGAAGATGAATACTATGTTTACACTAACTTCAAATATTTTATGACTGAGCCTTGGCAAATGAAAAAAGGTTTTGGGATAACTTCTTTGCTTACTTCGCCGTTCAAGTTTGGAAGCACAAATGTCTTTCCCAGACTCAGAAATCAACTCTCGCAGCGGAAGAGCTATATTTACTTACCAAATGAATAATTTCAAATAGGGTTATAAACAATGAACGCAGTGGCTCAGTGGCTGAGACGCTGAACTTGTCGATTGAAAGGTCGGCATTTCAGTGGTTCGAATCCCTAGTGCCCCGTAAAAGGGTGAGCTCCCATTACCTGTCCCAGCTTCTGCCAACCTAGCAGTTTGAAAGCACATACAAAATGCAAGCAGAAAAATAGGGACCACCTTTGGTGGGAAGGTAACAGCGATCTGTGTGCCTTTGGTGTTTAGTCATGCCGGCCACATGACCACGGAGACATCTTCGGACAGCACTGGCTCTTCAGGTTTGAAATGGAGATGAGCATACCACCCCCTAGAGTCAGGAACGACTAGCACATGTATGAGGGGAACCTTTACCTTTACCTCTATACAATGGATCATTCAATATATATGACACTTATTTTATTGAACTCCTTGATTTATAGATGAAAACATAGATGAAAGCGTGTCCCAAGATGGCGGCGGTCGGCTGAGCTCCGCGGAGGAGATAGAGAGGTCGCTGGTGTCAGGGGTCTTCGGGAGCCGCTTTAACTATCTGCGGCTCCAGTCCCAATGAGGGGAATGCCCGCCCTGCCTGCTGAGGGCTTTTTCGCCCTCCGGAATATCAGGGCAGGGCGGGACGCGCTGTTTGAAGCCGCTGCGGGAGATGGGGCGGCGGCCTGCTAAAAACAGCTGTTTCCGGCTTGTCAGCGCCGGGAGGAGTGGAAGCCGGAGTGTTCGGCGGCGGTCGGCATTGCTATGCGGCAGCGGCGGCTTGGAGGTGCCCTTCATCCCCTCGCCCCTCACGGATCTCTGGGACGCTCTCTGGACGTTTTTCGGGGATCCTGGAGGCGCCATGGGGAGCCCAGGGTGCCGGTTGCAAGCCGGCTGCGGCGGTGGTGGTGGCGGCGGCGGCAGAAGGCAATGGCAGCCACGGATCATCCAGCTGAGGAAAGAACTTGCAGCAGGTGGATGGGGGAATACGGACAGCCTTGCCTTGCCCTCAGGATTACCATCTGTTATCCGGGGTTTGTTTGTCATCAGAGCTGAGACTGGGGATTTGGGGAGTCTTGGGACAGGAGAGGCAGGAGGCTGACCAGGGCTCTATTGGTCGCCTCGGGTGGCTTCTCCTCCCCCCCTTCTTCCCCCAGGTATGTGTGGATGTTGGCCTTTGATGGCCACCCACCCTTGGACTTGGACTGGTTTTTTTGTCTGCTATCCCTACTTTCGCCCCAGGGAAGAACTTGTGCCTGTGGGATTATCATCATTGTCTTTAATAACTTTACAAATTGCTGGCTTCTTGTGCGACCCCAAACTGGAGGAGAACTGGGCAAAATGGTGTGCAGGTGCTGAGGGGGCTGTTTGTCATCCGCCAGATGAAAGGATGGACTATTGTGACTTTATTGTCGGTGTCATCTGCCCCAGTCACTGTGAGAGGGTGACTGGGATAATTATCCTCCAGACATGGGGGGATGTCACTGGCCCCTTTCACTGTCGTGAGAGGGCAGTGAACCAGCTCCTGATATGAAGATCTACTTTGACCCAGTATTATTGGACGATCTGGCGAAGCCCTGACCAGTTGACTCTCCATCTCTGTTTTGTGCGATGTTTACGGCTGCTGACCTGCTTGCGCTGCGAGACTCCCCCCTCTCACAGGTTTGGCCCTCCTCACTATCGAGGGCCTACCTTGATGACGGATTTTGGAATCCTGAGAGGTGGCATGCGGCGAGGAGGGGGTTGTGGGGTTTTTTGGGGAAATTTTTAGATAAGGTTTTAAAGGTTTCTGGGAGGGGGGTGGGCTCGGTGGGTTTGGGGGAGAACCTGTTGGGGAGGAGGCCAGAGCCGGCTGAAGAGCACAGCACTAGAGATGCGGGAACCGGGGTCAAGGAGGGGGTTAGAGCTTGTGTTATGGATGGTCATTATATCAGTACTGTGGGTGGGAGGGGCAGATATGGCGGGAGCAGGGGGCCACATCAGGTTGTGGGAGCGCGCGCCTGCTGGCTCCAAGCGGTGGCGCGCTCCGGCCTCCAATGCTCCCCTCGTTCCCCAGGTTGCACAGACCCTCAGGCCCTGGGCCTTCGGCTGATGCTGGGCAATGCCCGGTCCATGGTAAATAAAGCCCCCCTCATTTGTGATCTTGTTCAGGAGGGGGGAGCGGACCTGGCGGGTATTATGGAGACCTGGTTGGGCCAGGAGGGGGGTCCCCCTCGTTGAGATGTGCCCACCCGGTTTCCGCGCATTCCATCAGCCGAGGACACAGGGGAGGGGAGGGGGGGGTGGCGATTGTCATTAGAGAAGGTCTTGGTCCGAGGGAGGTCACTGTTCCTCAGACGGCTGGTTGTGAGTCCCTCCTTGTGAAGTGGGGTCATGGGGTGCAGATGGGTGTGCTGGTTACGTACCTGGCTCCCTGCCACGTGACGGCAGCCCTGCCTGAGCTGCTCAACGTTATAGCCGCGGTGGCGGTTGACACCCCCAGGCTTATGGTCATGGGGGATTTTAACCTGCCATCCGTCGGTGAGGCGTCTGAGGTGGCTCGGGAGTTCATGGCTTCCATGACAGCCATGGACCTGACCCAGTTAGTTCATGGCCCTACTCACACGGGGGGAAACACGCTAGACCTGGTTTTTGTCTCTGGTCAGTGGTTGAGTGATCTTGAGATAGGGGATATAGTGATCGAGCCCTTGTCATGGTCAGATCACTCCCTCCTTTGCTTTGACCTTCAAACCACCGCACCCCACCGCAGGGAGGTGGAACCATTGAGGTGGTACCGCCCCAGGCGCCTAATGGATCCTGATAGGTTCCAGACGGAGCTTGGGCCATTTCCTGAGGCTCTGGCACACGGCTCGACTGAGGAGCTGGTGGCCTCCTGGGATAGGGCGGCCGCTGGAGCTTTGGATCGGGTCGTGCCTTTGCGGCCTCTGACCCGGCGTTGATCTTGCCTGGCTCCTTGGTTCACCGAGGAGCTGAGGGAGATGAAGCGCCGGAAAAGACGCCTGGAGAGTGGTTGGAGGGCCAGCCATTCTGAATCTGACCGAACACTGGTAAGGTCTCATATTAAGACCTACCTGGTGGCGATAAAAGTGGCGAAGTATAACTATTTTGCCACTCTTATTGCATCATCAGATAATCGCCCGGCCGCCCTGTTTAGGGTGACCCGCCCCCTGCTCCACCAGGAAGCGCGGGAGGACCCCTTGGAGGGTAGAGCCGAGGATTTTGTACAGTATCTGTATGATAAAATCGCTCAGATTCGGGAACACCTGGACTCTGACTGGGTAGATTCAGCGGGGAGAACAGAGGCAGGTCTTGTGAGTATTATCTGGGAAGAGTTTGATTCTGTGACGCCCGAAGACGTGGACAGGATACTGGGCAGACTGAGCGCAGCCACATATTTACTGGACCCGTGTCCCTCCTGGTTGGTGCTGGCCTCTCGGGAGGTTACACGAGGCTGGCTCCAGGGGATTATAAATGCTTCCTTGAGTGAGGGTGTCTTCTCTGCCGCCTTGAAAGAGGCGGTGGTGAGGCCTCTCCTCAAGAAGCATTCCCTGGACCCGGCAGTGTTGGCAAATTATCGTCCAGTCTCCAACCTTCGCTTCGTTGCGAAGGTTGTTGAGAGTGTGGTAGCGCAACAGCTCCCCCAGTACCTGGATGAATTGTCGTATCTGGATCCGTTCCAGTCAGGCTTCAGGCCTGGGTACAGCATGGAAACGGCATTGGTCGCATTGGTTGATGATCTCTGGAGGGCTCGGGACAGGGGTTGTTCCTCTGTCCTGGTCCTATTAGACCTCTCAGCGGCTTTTGATACCATCGACCATGGTATCATGCTGCACCGGCTAGAGGAGTTGGGGGTGGGGGGCACCATTCTACGGTGGTTCTCCTCCTTTCTCTCTGACCGGTTGCAGTCTGTGTTGGCAGGGGGGCAGAGGTCGACCTCGAGGCGCCTTGCTTGCGGGGTGCCGCAAGGTTCGGTCCTCTCGCCGCTCCTGTTCAACATTTATGTGAAGCCGCTGGGTGAGATCATCCGTGGTTTCAGGGTGAAGTACCACCAGTACGCTGATGATACTCAGCTGTACATCTCCACCCCGGACCACCCCAATGATGCCCTTGAAGTGATGTCCCGGTGCCTGGAGGCCGTGCGGATCTGGATGGGGAGAAACAGACTCAGGCTCAACCCATCCAAGACCGAGTGGCTGTGGTTTCCGACATCCCGATATAGTCAGTTAGTGCCATCACTGACTATTGGGGGCGAGTCATTGGCCCCCACGGAGAGGGTTCGCAACTTGGGTGTCCTCCTGGACTCACGGCTGTCTTTAGAAGAGCACATGACGGCCGTGGCCAGGGGGACTTTTTATCAGGTCCGCCTGATTCGCCAGTTGCGTCCCTTTCTGGATCGGGACTCGTTAAACACGGTCACTCATGCTCTCGTTACTTCCCGCTTGGACTACTGCAATGCTCTCTACATGGGGCTCCCCTTGAGGAGCACCCAGAGGCTCCAGCTGGTCCAGAATGCGGCCGCACAGGTGGTTATGGGAGCGACGTGGCACTCCCATGTGACCCCCCTCCTGCGCGAGCTGCACTGGCTCCCGGTGGTCTTCCGGGTGTGCTTCAAGGTTTTGGTTACCACCTTTAGAGCGCTCCATGGCATCGGACCGGGGTATCTACGAGACTGCCTTCTGCTACCAATAGCCTCTCACCGACCAGTATGCTCCCATAGAGAGGGGCTCCTCAGGGTGCCGTCGGCCAAACAGTGTTGACTGGCGGCCCCCAGGGGGAGAGCCTTCTCTGTGGGGGCACCTACCATCTGGAACGAGCTCCCCCCAGAGATACGGAGGATCCCGGACCTGCGCACGTTTCACCGTGCTCTCAAAACTTTTCTATTTCAGCAAGCTGGCCTGGCCTAACTCCCCTCTTTTAAATTTTTTAATTTTTTAATTCGTGATTTTATAAATTGGGTGTTTTAATCTGTGTTTCGGCCGAAATATTTAATAATTTTAAGGGATTTTTAATATTTGTATTATCTGTATTTTATCTTGGCTGTTCACCGCCCTGAGTCCTTCGGGAGTAGGGCGGTATAGAAATTTGATTAATAAATATATATATATATATATATATATATATATATATATATATATATATATATATATATACACTTTTTATGTATTCTAGAATAAGTACAAGCTTACAAAGAGAAATAAATATACCCTATTTCTTGGAAATTGATTGCCATTACCAATGATAGGGTATACCAATCTACCTGTCAGGTTTATCCTAGTGCTGACACTACCATTTAATTTAGGAACCAGGTCTCCCAAATTCATCTCATTGCAGACTTGGTAACAGTAATCAATTTCCATCTTCAGATAGTTTTCACGGTAGCTTGAAGAAAAATATATATTATTTTGAGTATCTCAGTTCCCCAAACTGAGGAACTGCATAGGAACTCTTTTTTGCAAGGCTAATCAAAGCTTCTATTCCACAACATCAACATAATTCATGCCATTCATTTTTACATAGTATAATCATGCCTATTGAAAGCAGCTGGTTTCATGATGCTTTTTTCACTTTCTCTTAATATTCCAATCTTGTTTTTGTCTGTTCTAGATAGGAAGCATAATACTTCATAATACAGAGCACTCCCAAAGCCCACACCATTAACACTCTGGCTTCTATGAGTAATGAGAAACATGTGAAATTCACCATCACTACCATACTCATTAGGAAATGGCTGACATTTTGCAGAAGAGAGAGAGAGAGAGCACACACACACAAAGAAGAATCTTTCAAGTACAGTAGTTATTTATAACAAGTTTAGCACAGTAACCCTGTCTGCTCCATTAAAAAAAGTTAGTCAAGTCAATTATTTGGTCTAGAACAGGGGTGTCAAACTCAATTTCATTGAGGGCCGCATCAGGGTTGTGTTTGACCTTGGGGGGGGGCTGTAGTGGGCGTGAACACGGTTGGCATGGCCAGCTCAACATCACTCGTGTCGGGGGTACCTGTGGCGGCCTGAATGCTCTACCAGAGAAAATGGGTCCCAAGCTCCATTTTCATCTGCGATGCCCTCCTGCAACCCTCTGCCATCAAAACGGAGCTCAGCAGAGGCACCGTGGGCTGGTCCTTCTCTGTTTACATGGCAACCCTGCGGGCCAGATCTAAGCACCCCGTGGGCTAGATTCAGCCCCTGGGCCTTCAGTTTGACACCCCTGGTCTAGAGAGAAAACACAATGAGTGACATATGGTTTTTCTGAAATCTTCAGCATATGTTTCAAAAAACCAAGGATCTTTGTGGGCAATCTTTCTTCTCCTTAAAGGACTGAGCTATTGGGGCCCGTTCTCCCCATGCCACCATTTCGAGGAACAGTCCAGAGGAGTCAGAGAAAGAAAGAGGCAGTTGTCTCTCCTGCGACCAGCTGTCCAAAGACAGTCAACAAATATACAGTGGTATCTTTGGTCTTTGGTATGCAGGAAGTATTCTTAGCCTAATTCTTTTTGGTTTGATAATGTAGAAAAGGAGAGCATAACAAGGTAGCAGTAGATTCTTATCTGGTTTGTAGCTCAGAGGAGTTGTTACCATAGAGAGATTTTTAAGATGAAGAACTGTAAAGCTGTAAAGTTGTTTTGGTTGGCACCAAAAGCAAAATAAAAATACCAACTACCAAATTTTATCAGTTCTTGAAAAGCTATAATTGGAATATTTGGGGGGTGGGGAAGGATCCATGCTGCTGCTCTTATTTTGATAGAAGAGCATCCAATTTATTTAAAAGATTTTTATGGCTGCCCATTGCTGCATGTCATGACTACCAGGCATCCTCACTCTACCACTGATTAAAAACCAGATCTTCATAACCTTTCAGGAAGCTTAAAGTAAGGGTGGATTGCTGGTTCAACAGGGGAGGATGTTCCACGAGATAGGGCAGCCTAGAAAAATGCACGCTTCCTAGGTCCTACTAGATTGCAAAGGAAGGACTGAACTGGGTCTAATCTGCCCAATCTAGTAGAATGAGTAGATACCATCAAGAGGACATAGTCCTGCAAATAACCTTTTCCTGTGCCATTTAGGGCTTTCAAGGGAATAACCAGCACCTTGAGGAGCTAGTGCAGCTCATGCAACAGAGGTGTAATATGAGCAAATCTAAATGCACCAAGACCTGTGCATGTTGCTGCATTCTGGAGGGAATTGGAGCACAATAGTTGGCATGATGCTCTAATCCATAAAGTAATCCCATAGGTTAAGTTTGCAGAAACCATCAGGTAAACTATGTTTAACTAGTCTTGTTGTTCAGGATAACATGCAGCTCAGCCAAAGAAACATTAAATAAGATGTTCTCCAGAACCATCAGAAAAGATTACTTCCTTGCCAAGAGGTTTCCCCCGCCCCACCACCCTCCTTAAGTAATATATTGAAGAATTGCGGTAGGAACTCAATTTTTTTTGTTGTCATGAAAAAGAGGAACTACTAACACAAGGGGAGCAATCAATCTAGTTGAATTCAAACAATTTAAGTTTGCTTACTTGAACATTTTAGTATATGTTGTCAGGCCTTGAAGAATCAAGAACGACACAAAGATGTCTCAAAGGTGCTTTTTCAAAATCAACTGGACTATGTTTTTTCCCTTGAGAGGAAAAAGATGTTTCATCAATTCTGGATGGATGGGGGGGAATTGAACGATTAGTTCTGACCCTAATCCTTCCATGCCCCTCCCACCATCCAACCAGAAGTGACAAAGCTTCTTGGATGAAAACTTCAACTTCAACAACTTCAACTTCAACAACTTCAACTTCAACTTCAACAACTTCTTCTTCTTCTTCTTCTTCTTCTTCTTCTTCTTCTTCTTCTTCTTCTTCTTCTTCTTCTTCTTCTTCTTCTTCTCCTCCTCCTCCTCCTCCTCCTCCTCCTTCTCCTTCTCCTTCTCCTTCTCCTTCTCCTTCCTTCTTCCTTCCTTCCTCCTCCTCCTCCTCCTCCTCCTCCTCCTCCTCCTCCTCCTCCTCCTCCTCCTCCTCCTTCTTGTCCAGAAGCTTCTTCAGCTCTGATTGGATGGTGGCAAATGGAAGAATTTATATTCCTTGCAGACAGCTGGTCATTTGCATTCTTTTAGACAGTAGTTGAGGCCACCTGGAGGTTTATCTGTGTCATCAAGGTCACCTGAGTAGTGCAAATGGATGTGGAGCTTTCTTGGAACTGTTGAAAAGACTGTGTAGTAGATCCTTCCATTCCCCACTATCCAGTCAGAGCTGAAGAAGCTTCTTGGATGAGAACGTCTTCAAAGAAAAACAAGAAAGTTCAGTTGCCTTTTGAAAAAGCACCTTTGAGATAACCATGACATGGATGATTGAAATTCTCCATAGACAATGACACAAGGAATTTCTTCAGAGTAGTTTCTTTATTGTTGCTTGCTCAGGAGAGAGAAATCTTGCCAGACCAAAGCACTCATCTGCATAACTACTAGGGATACCCTGTAATCTGCTAAGGAGGGTCTTCCTTTGCCCCTTTTCTGCATACAATACCAAAGATTCTAAGCTTCTTTGTCTCTTTACTTCCTGGGAAATAGCCCCTCCCTCTTGTGAACTCTGGTCTACATTCCACAAAGCTGTAATTTTATCCTGCTCCAGGGACTTTTCAGAATGAATGCCATTCCAAAGTGAAGTTGGCCAGTGGTGGGATTCAAGTAATTTAACAACCGGTTCTCTGCCCTAATAATTTCTTCCAACACCCAGTTTGCCAAACTGCTCAGAAAGTTAACAACTGGTTCTCCCGAAGTGGTGCGAACTGGCTGAATCCCACTACTGAAGTTGGCCCTCAGTATACAGACAACGTATATCTCTGATTTGTCATTACTACTTTATTTTATAAATCTAAAATAATGCAATATATTTCTTTAAAATTGTGGCAGCATATCTGACTAGTTGGGACAACAGAAGCCAGCACTTGTCCTGCAAGGAACAAGCCATAGCAGGTATAAGAAATCATTTGCTGAGAATGTTGGTGCAAATTAAAAAAATCACACCTCAGTGTTATACTCCTGGGTTCCTTAAATAGATAATGATTTTAAAAAATCAAACCTAAATAGAAAACAGCATTTAACTGGAAAGATACAGTAAATAAAGATGAATGCCTACTGTCCCTGTCCTACTGTCCTACTGTTCCCATTTTTTTGTACTCATTTATTATGTATATACCAGGAGTGAAATGCTACCAGTTCGCACCAGTTCGGGCAAACTGGTAGCAGTGCCGGGTGGTTCGGAGAACCAGTAGCGATGGCAGCACAAGGCTCCGCCCACCCGCCCAGACATTGTTATTTCCTGGTTTTAACCAGGAAGTAACCTGTTTTTTACCCGCTGTGCATGCGCATGCGCAAAGGGTCCAAAATTGCATGGTACGCGCACTTCCAAACCAGTAGGGAAGGTAAGTAGATTTCACGCCTGGTATATACTTATACCTGTTTATACTTATATGTTTATATGTTATGTTCATACTTATACTTGTTTTCTCATACATGCTTGACAAACTAAATAAAATAAAATAAAATAAACAAATAAACAAATAAATAAATCTTATTATACTTCTATGTTAACAGAGTAAAAACTCTATTGCTTTGAAATACCTATGTGGATATTTTAGTCCCTCATTCTTAAGACGTAGAATGGCTAGATTTAATATTACAACAAAGATCCCAAAGATAGCAAAAGCTGAAATCATAAGTGTACAGTATTTATTATTCTGCCATTGACAAATGCCATGAAACAGGTTTGCTCCATCCCCATGTTGCAAATATAACCTCTTAGCCATCTAGGACATTTTGGAAGTGTAACACTGCACCCAGTGCATTTCTAACTCATGCCTGTGGCAGTTTTGTCAGGCCTGCACACAGTCCTCACCTGATCAGTTGTGGCAACCACCTCAAGTGACAAATGCTAGGAGGAACAGCAGTAGTTTGGTATGTATTTTTCTTCTGCATTTTCCTTTCTTGGAAGACTAGGTTGCATGTGACATGCTATCTGTTGTATGACTATTTAATTTAGCCTGTCGCCTTTGAGCGTCTAATTCCATTGCTAATGTTGACGTATAATAAATAATAAACTGATATATTTGGAATGGAAAGGGGCACTATTTTAACAAGGAACTCGGCTGACTGCTTTGAAGTATATTTCAAATTCCTTTTATTTATACTTTAAATTTTACAGTTCCTGGACAATAACTGTGTTATCTGCCAGTGCCTTTATTTGTAATTACTGACAAAATAATTTGAAATGCCATATATCTGGATGCAAAGAAAAGCACTCCATAATCTCAAAATTCTGCTCATAATGCAAATTTACTTAAAAGCTGTACATTTTTCACATCAGTATCCTTCAAGTTAACTATACATAGACTTCTTTTACTGTGCTTTTACAGTACAAAATTGGTGATATGGATACAGAGAAATATTTCATGTTTGTATTTCTAAAACAAGGTCTAAAATAAATATTACATCCTGCTATGTTTATCATATTTATGTTGACTTAAATATGTCTAGATCACCCCTAAAGGACCTAAGATCTGCAACTGTGCATGCATACACTTTTACCTACCATGTTATTCCATTTTGGGATGAACATTGTTATGCAGAATCCAGAAATAGTATAATTTTTTTAAGTTAAAGAAATGAAAGGCATGAAAGAATAATAAAGAACATTGCATAACAAACATGTATCAAAAGTGTTCACTATACCTCTCCATACTTTTCTATTCTTGCAAACCATCCTTGTTTCAATCACATTCCTATATTATTTCATGCATTGCCTATTCTAATTTCTTTTGTCTTTCTTAATGAAGATCTCATCAACTCCAACCAACTTATTAAGACTTTCTAGGTCTTTGACATTTTTTATCTATTTACTTTTCCTTCATATATTTATTTTCCAATGCAATCCCTGTAGGAGACCTTACTCACATCCTATTTGATTGTTGCCTGTATAAGAGGGTGAGAGAAAGGTTCCTTGGTCTATATACCAAACAAATGATCCATTGGGATCTCCATATCAAAACAACTTACCTTATGTGAGGCCAGAATCTGAAAATAACATTTAACACTGCACAGTACTTAAGCAAAATGGTTAGGTTGAGATCAGCATATGTGGGACTGATTGAGGTAGATTGTAGGGGTAATACTGAAATATAATTTTATCATATTTTATTTATCTATATTGTATTTTATGGTCACTAGCCACGGTCATCCTTATCTTCAAAAGGGAGACCCTAGCCTAGTTGAAAATTACAGACCAATTTCTTGTTGCGTCACCTGCAAAGTCATGGAATCAATCATCAACCAATCCATTACCCTCCATCTAGAAACAAACAACTTACTCTCTAATAAACAATTTGGTTTCAGAAAAAAGTTATCCTGTAATCTACATCTTCTACACTGCAAAAACATATGGACTACAAATCTTGATCAAGGCAAAGCAATAGATGCAATTTACATAGACTTCTGTAAAGCCTTTGATTCAGTGGTACATGACAAACTACTTCTAAAACTAAAATCCTGTGGCATTTCCGGACCCCTACATAATTGGATAACCACATTCCTGTCAAACAGACAACAAGTGGTCAAAATAGGGAGCGCCCTATCAAATCCTGCACCTGTTAATAGCGGTGTCCCCCAAGGCAGGGTTCTAGGACCAACACTCTTCATACTATACATAAATGACCTTTGTGATCATATTATAAGTAACTGCGTTCTCTTCGCCGATGATTTAACACTACCAACAATGCTGCTACCCTTCAAGAAGACCTTGACTTTGTGTTGGAATGGTTAAAAAATTGGCAACTCCAAATCTCAACCAACAAATGCTCTGTCTTACACATTGGCAAAAAGAATCAGAACACTAAATACAAGCTGAGTGGTTATGATCTTGTAGATGACACTCACTCTGTCAAGGACCTTGGAGTACTCATATCAAATGATCTAAGTGCCAAAGCCCACTATAACAACATCACCAAAAAGGCATTAAGGGTTGTAATCCTAATCTTACGTAGCTTCTTGTCCGGTAATATACACTATTAAGCAGAGCATAGAAAACACTTGCTAGACCAATTCTCAAATACAGCTCATCTGTCTGGAACCCGCACTGCATATTGGACATTAATACAATTGAGCATGTCCAGAAATATTTCACAAGAAGAGTCCTCCACTCCTCTGTTCGTAATAAAATACCCTATGCCACCAGACTTGAAATTCTGGGTTTAGAAAATTTAGAACTACACTGCCTTTGGTATGACCTAAGCATAGCTCATAAAATCATCTGCTACAATGTCCTACCGGTCAATGACTACTTCAGCTTCAACCACAACAATACACGAGTACACAATAGATACAAACATAAAGTGAACCTCTCCAAACTTGATTGCAGAAAATATGACTTCAGTAACAGAGTTGTTAATGCCTGGAATGCACTACCAGACTCTGTGGTCTCATCCCAAAATCCCCAAAACTTTAACCCAAAACTGTCTACTGTTGACCTCACCCCATTCCTAAGAGGTCTGTAAGGGGCGTGCATAAGAGCACCAGCGTGCCTACCATCCCTGTCCTGTTTCCTTTAATTGTATTCATTTTATGTATCCAATTCATGCTTATATATGTTATTTAATATGTACTCGACAAAATAAAATAAATAAATAAATAAAAATACTCAATATTATTATTCATTTTTGTATTTGATCCACATTCATTCTGCATTCACCTTATCTCCGTTCTACTTCACCTTATCTCGCGTTTTACTACATAAATTTATCATGTGCCACATTCTTATTAGTTCAACTTACTTTTATTTATCCTGAGGTATTCACTCTGATTTCCAAATAATAAGATGGGTAGAAGCAAGCTGGGGTTTTTCTTTTCTTTTTGCATGAATATGCATCATAAAGAATGCTGTGCAAGCTAATTACAGATTCCTTGGGGAATATAGATTCAGAAATCTTCCACAGCCAAATTTTACTGGGGAAGACAAATTGTTGTCTTTTGCAGAAGTGAGATCTCTTTAGCTGATTTACCATTAAGAAACCCCTCATCAGCTCTGATGGCTCAAGAGGATTCTTCATAAGAGAATGTGAAAATCAGCATATTAAGACCACCTCCCCCCATCCCCCAATCTGTCTATCAGGAAGACTCTTGATACTGATTAAGTTATCTTCTGAGTAATTAGCTGTTCTATGTTACTACAATTCCTGCAACAGTTGCTCTCAGGGTCTCTATTTTTCATTTTTCTGTTCCTGGGATTTGAGAACATTTTATAGTCGGATGAAAACCTGATAATTTGAGAAGAACAATTGTTCTTCTCTGAAGTTTAGAGGTTCCAGTAGGGCAATCAACACGCACATGCTATTCACTAAAAAATGGAATCGTGGGGGAAAATAAAAGTGGAAAACCTGCATTTATCATAAATATGTGGTTGGGAATATCAAATCACAATTGTATCTTAGAATCCTGAACAGCTGGTCTCTTTAAAAACAACAACACTATTAAGCATTTAAAAGCCATCCGAAAAATGTCCTCAATCAGCAATACATCGCAACATTTGACATATACAGAAACATGCTATATGTGCTTACTATTTAGAAATAAATTCCATTGAATGTTGATGGACTTAACACATTTAAAAGTGGGCAGTGAAATGCATTGCATTATTTCACCTGAGTGAAGGCATCTGGGGTGACAATATGTCTTTACTGCCACCTGCAGCCAAGATAACAGAAGATAATCAGAAGAAGAAAAAATATTCCCGATCTTGAATTGGGAGGGAGAGACATTAACAAGGAAAGAAAATAGTAACTTTGACAACTAACTGGATAACTGATAATTGTAAGAAAATGTGCTAATTATTTACTCTTTGTGACATATTGTTTCTTACTCTGTTCAAAAAAAATCATATATTATAGTTATAATGGGCTATGCTGCTTTCTTTTTGCAGATACTAATAATTTGGGCAAATAATGCTAGTTGGTTTCAGTTTCTAGTTCGTTCTGTTTTTCAGATATTTCACTCCATTGATTACTGATGCGGCCCTCAATGAAATTGAGTTTGACACTCCTGCCCTATGACTTCTGATTTTACTTCTGCTCCATATATATTTTTGCAGCCTTATGCCTGCAATTGCCATACAAGTAAGAGCATTAATAGCATCCCCCTTCAGCTTTTCCATTCCAGGGAGGTTGGAGACTAATTTATTTATTTATTTATTTATTTTATTAGGCTTATATGCCACCCTATCTCCAACGGACTCAGGGCGGCTCACAACAATAAAAACCACAATAATCCATTATACAAAGTTAAAATGCCTAATTAAATCAGATAAAGTTAAAAACCCGTATAAAACCCCGTCAGTCCAGGCCAGGGGACTCAAATAACCAGGTTTTTAATTCACAGCGAAAGGTGCGAAGGTCAGGGGCCAACCGGAGCCCCAAGGGGAGTTGATTCCAGAGGTGGGCGCGCCCACAGAGAAGGTTCTACCCCTGGGGGCCGCCAGCCGACATTGTCTCGCTGACGGCATCCTGAGCAGGCCCTCCCTATGGGCACGAACTGGGCAATGGGATGTTGTTGCTGGATGCAGGTGGTCCGCCAAATTGTGAGACAACTGAAGTTGGTGGGACTTCTAGTTAGGTTCAGAGCAGGGATGGGTTCTACTTACCTTTACTACTGGTTCGCAGTGGGAGCATACATGCACACTTGCTTTGCTCGCACGCATGCACGTGCTTCTGCACATGTGCAGATTGCCAAATATGATGTCAGGGCGGGTGGGCGGAGCCTCCCGTCCCTTTTACTACCGATTCGCAAGAACTGGAGAGAACCAGGTGCAACCCACCACTGGTTCAGAGCTGTTTCTTTTAGGTTTTTTTTATTCTGTTTATGGAATTGACCAGTAGTTCCTGCAGTTCTAAAATAAAGAACCTCAAATTGCATTTGACTCTTGGTGAGTGCATCCATGTAATTTTCTTCAGAAGAATATAGAGATGATTTGTCACTGTCTTCTAGGGATTTTTAATTTTCCTGGTTAGGTTAACAGCCCTGGAATTCCTATGTCAACCACATCCAGACAGCCAGTTTGGGGTAGTGGGTAAAATGTTGGCTTAGAAACTAGAAGACTGAGAGATTTCTAGTCATGCCTTTGGCATGAAAGTTGTTTGGGAAACTTTGGACCTGTCACTCTCTCTCAACCAAACCCACCTCACAAGGTTGTTATTATGAGGAAAATAGGAGGAGGAAAGACTATTGGGTATGTTTGCCACCTTCACTTATTTATAAAAGTAATAAAGATGGAATAAAAATATAAAAATAAATCCAGATACTAGTGTATGCCGGCTTCCCTTCTGAGATGAAACATAGTCAGTAGGTGATGTATCTGTTAAGATATTATACTTAGAACTGCATTGCTTGTTGTCAAGATGCCTCATTGGGAGTGAAATTAAAACAACTTCTTATGTATTATTTTATCTTCATGGAAAAGTGCTTCTGATTTAGTGGAATTTATGACTCTTTTTAAGAGAATGTTTTGCAATCCATTTAGAAAATGGCAGTAAGAATAAGCGGTTAGCATTTCTGCAAATGACTTTTCAGAAAGAACTGTAGATGTAGGATAACCATGTTCTGATGTGGGATTGGGATGTGGGATATGGAAGAGTTAACCCAGAGTTTAACCCCCCACCCCCACATCACCCATTTAGTAATTTCAGTGTAAACATTTTCATAAAGACCCAAAGGGGATTCAAAAGATATTAAAACATATTCTATGTGTTACCGCAAACATAATACTGAAATGGAATCTCAAACCTGGTTGTGATTTACATATTCCTAGCTATAAATCTATTTTATAAAGACACAGTTCAGCCAAGAATATTTATACCATATGATTTTGATGCTTCTGCAAATTGTGTTCCAAATAAATTAAATGGTGTCCGTTTTTTACTGAATTGTGGTCAATCTGTTCAAAACATTTTTGTATGGAAGGAGAATAATTACAAGTGGCTGTCAAACTGTTTATTCTGAAAAGAAGCTTTACAATTATTTATGCCAACAAATCCTTGGGATATTATCAGCCTCCATCATCAATAGATTTGCCTCAATTGATTAAGCACTAAAGCAATTTGCAGTAAATTTTGTAGATACGTTAGAACTAATGAAGATAAATGTCATGATTGCATCAATTTTTACTTGATTTCTTTTCTCAACATATTCTTGCTGAACCATGAAAAAATGCATGCCACAATTACTTAGTGTACAAATAAATATAACAGAGGCATTATTTGCTAAAGCACTGAAAAGATGGAAATGTTTATACAATTTCAGATAAAAGTTTATGGGTATAAATTTTCATAATATCTTCTGATTGCAAAAAGAACTGAAATATTTATTGCTATAGATATTTAGGGAGGGAGGCAGCCAGGCAGACAGACAGACAGATCCATTATACTAATCCTGTTCAGGATAAGTAATATTATGCAAAATGAGACAGAAATTGTGTCATAATTATCCATAAGAAGATCTTTGGAGCCTTTGAATATCCCACTGGTAGACCAGAGAGCATCCAAGGAAATTAGCTCACAGGTTGATAAAGTATTTTGGTGCCCATGGCAGCTATTTCATGAATAATTATCTTTATGAGAGAGATTTTTCAACATCAACATTTTCATTGTGGTATGGAAACTCCCTCTCTTTTTCCCATCCCCAAGAAAATTAGATCAGCCACTGATACTTGTTTTTAAGGCAAACTAAAAATGCAAAAAAATAAATGCAATGTTAAATTAGATATATGACTATAAAATACAATATATGTGAACAATGAATATAAAATGATATGGTGATGTATTTTTTTGTCATTCTTCCTGAAAAACCTCAAAACATCTACATTTCTAAGCACCGAGAAGCAGCTACAGTTCTTGCCTTACATTTACTTACAGATGCTATTATATGACAGGAAACCCTTTTTGTATGTATAAAAACAAAAGGAGAGCATATCATTACAAAAACAGAAGCCATTCTGCTCCCAATGCCTTAAATGCTGATTTAATTTTCTCTGAGAGATTTTCAGGTAATGCAACGTCCCATATTCAATTCAACTATTATGATTAGAGAGACTGGAAGCCTTGTTGACTGCAATCTCCGTAGAAACAGCCATGTGCAAAACACAAAATCCATCTTCAAGCCTCATGTTAAAAAATATTATCTTTCCCAATGGATAGCAAAACCAAAGTTCCACACACATTATGGGTTGGGCTTGTTGCAGTAATTCGAGGATCGGACTCAATAAAGGATTCAGAAATGTAGTATTCAAACAAAGTATTGTTTATTTACAGTAGGCATTCTATATTCTCTGAATGATTGCAGATAGAAGCAAGGAGGAGGAGCATGCAATCCCTTTTATATCAATAAGGTGGGATTAGAGGTAGGAGTGGTTATATATGAATACATTAGGAAAGGAAGAATAAATTAACCCTTGATATTCTTTGAACATACATTTCCTCCATTCAAGAATAAGGCATTTACCCATGACAGGGCTTAGAACTTAGTTCTGAGAATTGACCCAGATTGCTACATCGACCTATTTCTGGGTAAATGGTTTAGTCCGGTTTTTGTTTTTAATGGTTCACTGGTTCAATCCAAATGAACAGGCATTAATTCATTATTGGCTACCAACAGGCATGCTTACATAAGAGGCCCTTGGCTATTAAGTTGGGTTGCTGGAGGCTACACCCCAAAAGAATGTAGGTCAGGATCTAAAAGAAAAAAATTAACCACTAACAGATTTTTCAATTACTCATGCATTTATAACTTTCCTCATTGAACATTTGGGGACAATGTTTGGAGAGACTCTGGAACTTGCCACGCGGACATGTGGAACTCCCATTTGGAGCTGCAGCTGGGGTCCGTCTAGCTTAATAGTTGAAGCACTGCTGAGAGTGTATCTTAAGGTGGGTCTGGAAAATTCTTCCAGTGCATTAAGACAGAGAACTCCAAACTTGACACCTTTAAGATTTGTGGACTTCAACTCCCAGAATTCATGTTGGCTGGGGAATTCTGGGAGTTGAAGTCCACATGTCTTAAAGTCTGCATTAAGAAACTTTTTGCAAAATATTGATAGCTAGCAGAAGGTGGAATATTAAGTGCATCTAAATATTAAGCTGTTCCTGCTCCTGGTAAAGGAAAAGTATGACAGAGCAGCCACATGGAGTGCTCAGTCTTTCAGGTGCAAAAATTCCACTAGATGGCAATCTAATTAGACTTTTGTTGTCTTCTCAGCAAAATTAAAGAAACCCTTGCTAAGGGTCTTTTAAAAAGACTTTTTAAAAAGTTTTTTTTAAAGGTTAGATTCCTCCACCCACCCTTTCATTTTTGAAGGTTATAGTTACACTATTACTATCTAAGTCAGAAGTGACTTGGCAGCGGTGAAATCTACTTACCTTCCCTACTGGTTTGGAAGTGCGTGCTCTGCGCGTGCATCACATGAGATTTTGGACCCTCTGCACATGCCAAAGTTGAATCTGTGGAGCCTCGTGTGCGCTTGCCAATGCCTGGAGATTGCTGTACTTTGTCTTGTGGGACTTGCCTGGTTTGGCTGCTTCACTGAACTTCTTGTTCTGGTTTATGTTTGGCTAACCTGTCTTATTGGACTGCTGGCCCTGGTTGCTGTTTGGCTAACATGATTTAGTAGACTGCTAGCCCTGGTTACTCTGTGGCTAACCTTGCTTACTGGACTACTCGCAGCCAGAGGCTTCTGAAGGTGCATATGAGAGCTTTGCTCCAGGACTTGTAGTGAATGTGGGGACATTTGGGGGCACAATTGGAGCAATAAAGGGGAGTCAGACCTGTTCTCTGGTTGTGTTGCTTTCATGCCATGCCCCAGGTCATCACAAGTAAGTGCTACACAATTAATATGGAGTGTTAAAGCCATAGGGGTAATTTAAAGAAAAATCTTTAGAATCTTGATTTACAAGCTCTGCGCTGCCATCTAATTATCCTGCAGATTTTTTTCTATGCAACTCAGCACACACAAGCACATATACACGATGGACCAACATTTTACTATAAGCTGCAACCATAAATACTTAAGTGTTTGTTCCCATAATACTTGTCATGGCACTTAGGTGTATTTTGGCATCTCATAAAACCATTGTTTTATCATTTGTTATTTGTTCAATTGTTGCTGAATGGTATGGTGGCCCAGTAGTGAAGATGCATGCCTCCCACTAGGAAGGTTGAGAGTTAAATTCTAGATAGCAGCAGTTGTTTCTTTCCTAGGACACAAAGAAAAATTATCTGCTGTGAACTCCATGGGGTGTCAGGAAGGGCATCTGGCTGGTAAATGCTCAGCTCCACCCAGTTGCTCCAACTCTATCCTGAATTAAAGGATTATAGAGTCATAAAAAGGGAGAGTTTTATTTGTTCAATTGTTGCTAGCCATCCAGAGTTACCCCATACAAACCTTATAAATACAAAAATAAAATCTGATTTTGCCATAGCTCAACACTTTGATCAGTATTGATGGCCAGGTTATTCACAGCCCAGATTTTGATTAAAAAAGTTGTCTTTTTTTACATATACCTTTTTTTACATATACCTATGTAAAAAAATCTCCACTAAGACAACTTTTATTAATCAAAATCTGGGCTGTGAATAACCTGGCCATCAACACTGATCAAAGTTTGGTCTTATCACTTGAGAAAGGGTTCTCTCTACACAGATTTAGTATCAAATTTTCCTGTAGATTTGGAGTGAGTAGGAGAATCTAATCCTCTGGTTTAGAAGCCTTCCCATCAACCTCTCTTAACAATTGAGTTTCCCTTAACAATTGAGGATATTTTGAAAGCTTCATTGGCAACAATGGAAATTTCTTAAGGAACCAAATATGTGGTGTGCATATATAGTTCTGGGAACAGAAGTCATCTGATGAGTTAGTTCCAGAGGTGGGTTTCAGCAAGTTCTGACCAGTTCTGGAGAACTGGTAGAGGAAATTTTGAGTAGTTTGGAGAACCGGTAGTAAAAATTCTGACTGGCCCCGCCCCCATCTATTCTTTGCCTCCCAAGTCCCAGCTGATCAGGAGGAAATGGGAATTTTGCAGTATCCTTCCCCTGGAGTGGAATGGGAATGGAGATTTTACAGTATCCTTCCCCTGCCATGCCCACCAAGCCATGCCACATCCACTAAGCCACACACACAGAACCAGTAATAAAAAAAAATTGAAACCTACCACTGGTTAGTTCATCCTTCCCTTCCAATGCCCCAGAATTATCTGATGCAATCTCTCCTGTTTGGTATGTAAGCAAGGTAGGACAGACATAAATGGAAGAGGAACTATTCAGGGAAATGGCAAGAGCTGGAAATAGAAAGAATCCCCCTTATGCCCTGTGGAAAGCTGTGAGTTGGTCCTTCCCACTTGAACCTCCCACTAAGTTTGGTTCCATCAGCAGTTGGTATTTTCCAATTCAAGTGAGCCCCAGAGAAAGAAAATGCAATCTTCAGGCTAAAAAGGGTTTCTGCCTCTCTTGGAAGCACATTTTGTCCCTACTTACATTAAACATAATTCTAATACAATAACAACAAAACATCTTAAAGCAGTTTGGTCTCACAAAGGATACGTCCTTAGAAGAACCAAGTGCAGTGCTACCATGTTTGCCATGTAATTTTTCTGAATCCTTAAATTATTAATAATAGTTTTTAAGTACCATCTTGTCTGCATTAACATTCCCTCTTGTTACTCAGCAGTGTAACTACCTGATTTAATAGTCAGCCTGTAAACTCAGCTTGCTCTTGCTGCCTATTTCGCCAGACCTGCAATCAGCTAATAGTTATGTTTCTTATTAGTTAGCCCTTTGGTTTCATAAGAAGGCCTTTAGGCATGGAACAGAGCCATTGTCTTTTCCCATAAACACCAAATGTGCTTCTTGACCTTTTTTTAAATAACCCCCCACCCCCACAATGTTGTATGGGTTTTAAATATTCTGTCCGCATTTATTATCTCTCTTGTACCTCCCTTTCATTATTAAAGAAACATTTTGGGGGTTAAATTCATTTCCCACACAATGTCTGGTCCTGCTATTTAATCATAGGGATTTGCTGCTGGTCACACATTATTTGAACTCTCCTCTCACAGTATATCATTTCAGCCAGATCTCCTGATTAAATTATGGTATTGCTCATTTGGGGATGATATATTCCTTTACCCTGCTAGGAAGCAAAATTGGATAAGGAAAGGTTTGTAATAGTGCCTTGTAAATAGCTTTGCTCATAATCGCAAGGGATACAGGCTCCCTCTTTGTTTATATAACTTCTTAATTCTATTTTATGTCTAGGAAGGCAAGCTACGTGTCATGTTTAGAGGATTCCGATGTTTATTTAACATGGTTTTAAAATGTTGCAACTTTCAGGACATTTCAGACAAATACGTGGTTAAAACGGGAAAAAAGAAGAATACAGGTAGTCCTCTATTTACAACAGTTCATTTAGTGGTCATTTGAAGTTACAATAGCACTGAAAATAGTGACTTATGACTGTTTTTCACATGACCATTGCAGCATTCCCAGGGTCATGTGATCAAAATCCAGACACTTGGCAACTGGTTCATGACGGTTGCATTGTCTCAGGGTCATTGACCCTGGACTTTGACCTTCTGACCAGCAAAGTCACTTAACCGTGTTACTAATTTAGCGACTGCAGTGATTCACTTAACAACAGTGGCAAGAAAGGTCATAAAAAGGAGCAAAATTCATTTAACATCTGTCTCGCTTAGCAACAGAAATTTTGGACTCAATTGTGGTCATAAGTTGAGGACTACCTGTATTAAAATTACCACGATGCCTGGTTAAAGCTACTTTAACAGAAGCTTGCTGAAAGTCTGAAAGTACAAATCTCTTGCCATCTCCTTTACAGACTGAGAAATTAGGGAGGATCCCTTTTAAGCCTCTTTCCCCATCCTTTATGCAGCTGCAGGCGACGTCTTCTCTTATCTGACTGTTCCCTAGTCAGCATTTCTTTCCCCTGTATCCCAAGATTTTTCTAACATACCATTGCTAGATTTTAGAAGTTATATGCCTGTCTCCAAGTTATTATGAAGCAGGCCAATAGGTCTCAGTGACAACAAAACATTCCTATATAGAGTGCCAGCTGTAACACAATAAAAGAACAATAATTTACCTATACGACTTATACAATCTATCAAATGAAACAAGTGATGTGCTGTACCAAAAAAATAAGTTTTTTTTCTTCCAATAAGGTAAAATGCTGAGCTGAACTGTTAGCACCAGCAAATTAAAATCGCTGATGAAACCTTGCAGAGTGACACGTAATTACCCAAAGAGTTTAAGCAGCAATCCAATGTCAGTACACCAGTATTTGCCCAGGTGAGATGGTAAAGATTAGAAGGATGGCAGAGGTCACTAATCCATCAATTTGCAGGAAGAATTTTCCTCTGACAGTTAAAATAAATGCTTTTTGGAGCTGACGCTTCTCCCACTTCTTGAAAAAAAAATAATGAGTGGTAAATTGGCACAAATGTCAGCTAGAATTGCAGCTCTGGCTATTAGAGTAAATGAGAGACTATTTAAGAAAGTTTCAGGGAGCAAAAAATAAAGCCCTACTCTTCAACAACATATGGTCTCAGTCAAAACTTTGTACCTTGGGTGGATCACTTTTGAGAGGATCATAAATATGAGGAAGAGCTCAACCTTCTAAGCTTCCACATTGATAAATGAATGTAACTGTAAGAATTGTGGTTGGAATTATAATGTTTGCTTTCTGGTGAAAACAAGAGTGGGAAACTAATCGTGGGTAAAAAAAAATGTTGAAGTTGACTTTTGGATATTTTCCAGGACTTCAGGGGGTTTAAGAATGGAAGTACTTTGCCTCTCAGTTTTATTTTTATCTTTAAACTCCCCAAAAGCCCCCGCCCCAAAAGATTAAAAAATCATAACTTAACTGAAATCTTGGGGCATGTTTTGTTTTTGCTTAAGGATGGGAAAGAAAAGGAAACATGAAGAGTGATAAAATTCTCTGTTTCAGTTGCATCATTTATGGCTTTCCTGGACCATGACGCTATTACAACAGTTCTCAATGCCCCCATTGTCTCATGCTTGACTACTGTCGTGCACTTTACATGGAGCTGCCTTTGAAGGCTACTCAGAAGTTGCACTTAGTACAAAACAAATAACAGCTGGCAATATCATATAAAGCTGATTGTCAAGAGACTTTCAATACAATTCAGTGTCTTAGTTCATTCTATAAAGCTCTTTCATAGCTGGGAACCTGAGAATTTGAAAGACATCTCCTTCAGGGATATGCATTTGAAGTTCCTTCCCTGCCCCTCCCCCCACAACAATCAGAGGAAGGAAGTCATTGTTTCTCATGCTTTATCTCCATTACTTTCCCTTTAAAATTTAAATGCCATCTTTCCTTATTATTTTTCATAAGACTATCAAAACAGAATTTTCCTGGAGTGCTTTTGATGGCTCAGATTAATGATAGCTGTACAAAGTCAGAGTATAAATCATGTTATTTTGCTTCTTGTTTAATTGATTTTATTCTGGTATCGCGGTGTCTAAATATAATACATGAAAACATCCATCCATTTTGCCATTGAATAATGTTGTGTGATTTCAGGATGCTGGGATACAATAAATAAGAATTCTGGCTGTGTTGCATGAATCATGGCTCACCTATATCTATCCTATTGCAAAAAAAAAAAAATGTTGGGCAAAGTAATTTCCTATTTTTTTGGCAAGTAATTTCCTTTATATAAACTATGCCCCAGTATTCATTTCAGGTTAGCTACTTCATCCAAAACTTAAGAGATTTCCAAATGACAATTAGCAAAAAAAAAAAAAAACCATTGAAAACAACTAAATCTTCCGAAATGCCAATTTCTTTGACTGGTCTCCCTTATTTTAGTTGCTATTCTTCTTTTATACATTTAGAAAACTTACATTTTTCATCAAATAATTGATAGATGCTTCAGTATGTGCCCTTACACAAGGTTTTGCTGGTTTTAGCAAAAGTTTCTAGTTTAAATTTCAGAAGTCTGAAGGAAAAAAAAAAGATTTCAGAAAGATATCCTGTCAGCACATGACTAAAAAGATACTTTTCTTTCAGTTTTTAAAACTGACATACAAGACAGCATAAAACTCTATAGACATATCACAGCAAAAGTAGAAGTTGAATCTTGAATCTGCCATATTTATTATTAAATTTATATGCCTCCTGTCTCATGGACTGATATTAAAAATCTCGCTTTCTATATAAAAATGGATATAGAACTTCATATAAACTATATAAAAATAGATATAGAACTAGGGATGCGGTGACTCAGTGGCTAAGACGCTGAGCCTGTGGATGGAAAGGTTGGCAGTTCAGCGGTTCGAATCCCTAGTGCCACATAACAGGGTGAGGTCCCGTTATTTGTCCCAGCTTCTGCCAACCTAGCAGTTCGAAAGCACATACAAAATGCAAGTAGAAAAATAGGGACCACCTTTGGTGGGAAGGTAACAGCATTCCGTGCGCCTTTGGCGTTTAGTCATGCCGGCCACATGACCATGGAGACATCTTTGGACAGTGCTGGCTCTTCGGCTTTGAAACGGAGATGAGCACCGCTCCCTAGCGTCGGGAACAACTAGCACATATGTGCGAGGGGAACCTTTACCTTTATCTTTATAGAACTTCAATGGCAGCACTGTCCCTAACATCCTAAAATTAATTCAAAATTACTATAGGAACTTTCCCAATCCTAGGAGCCAAACTAAATCTAGTTTTATCCAATAATCCAATTTATTTTAATCCTCCTAGCCTGGACTGTACATGAAATGGCAGTTTTTCTGAAAATGTTTGAATACTTTCAAACACTAGTGTTTCTATGATATTACTTAATATCCATGGCTTTTAACGAAAGTTTTGACTGATAAGTTCTGATCAATATTTGATCTGTAATCATTTGTGTCTTGGTGGTGAGGGGCAAATAACATGGGTTTTGTAATTTGTTAACTAACATAGTTCCCTTGTATTTTAATCTGATTGGTATTCTCTCTTTTAAAGTGATGTTCAGATTTATTAGCTTTTAACATGCCTAAACTGATAAACAAGCTGGAGACTACCTCCAAATAAGAAGAGTTTGTTAGTACAATTTGGGGTCTAGCTTATCTCTTTTGGGAACTCTAAACAACCTTTTTCCTTACAATTACACCCCTTCTGATGTCAGACCTCATTTAATGAACATGTGTGATATTATGGGTTACAAATATGTAACATGTTTGACTAAATGTAACTGATTTCCTATGCAAAGGGGAAGTTATTTTTATTCCATCCAATCAACTTTCTTCTTGCATTTTCTTTGTGTTAACTATAAAAAGAAGCGAGAGAGAAAGATTCTCTCTCTTCCTTTTTCATAGAGAAACCCACTTTATCAGGGTACCCTAATAAACTGCTTTTAAATGATCTTCCGACACAGTTGCTTATTGGAAAGGTAAACTGACACAGAACCTAGAGCCAGATTTGGCTTTCAGTGGCCATCCTAAGTCAAAGTCACCAAATATAGGTTTCTTTCTCCACTTTCCTTAAGTCATGGAGTCTGATATCACAGACATCTTCTTACTTTCAGGTTGTATTGAGTTATCTTACTCCTGTGTTCCTGTTCTAAAGAGAAGTGATTAAGGATTTTTATTTTTAATTAATGTAAAGTTAAATAAAGAGAAGGGGTTATCCTTGGGAATAGTCAAACAAACTCACTTGCATGCGTATTTGGTTCTTTTTCTGAGATCGCACATTAAGACATATTTAGAACTCATCCTTCATTTGTGTTGTGGAGAAGGATACCAACTTTGAAAGATGGAAGATGACTAAATAGCAGCCTAGAAATTCTAGTGGGATTCAATGACAAATAAGTGAGGAGAGGTATAGCTGTATGTACAAACACATTCTTTAGTTAGTTTCACAAACATTTTATTTTCATATGATGATGCTGTCGGTGAATGGTTAGAAGCAATGGCTGATTTGCCTATGTTGTTTACTGCTACAGGTAATACGTACTATATTAATATATTAATATCCTATGCCTTGGAATACTCATCAAAACAAACTATTACTTTGGGTTCAGCTATAGTCATAACACCACATTTGAGAATATGAATCTAATGACTTAATACTTCTTGTACTGAATACCAGCCACTGATACCAGCTACCACACTTGAACGGCTCTCTATGCACTCGCTTTAATGACCATTTCTGACAGGAAGACAAAGAGCATTAATATAACTCTAAGAATGGTTGACTTTTCAAAAAGTTTGTTCACAAGAGTTCAACATTTCCAGTTTGGTTCAGTTAATTATGTTAAGTCCCTATGCACAGTGATATTTGCTGGAGACCTATAGAGAGACCTTGTAAGAAAGAACTTAAAATCACTCCACACAAGTAGACATTTGTGATGCATCACCTCCCACATCGCTACTGTGTGGCATCATTGAAGGCCATCCTGGCAGGGTTTCAGTATTTTCTTTGGCACCACAAGGAAGAAAATTGCTGTGACTTCTTATATTTAGGGCTGTCAACAAATCAACACTATTAAAAATCTAATGAAGCACCATCATTCCAGCCTGGGGAAGGAAGGACGAGGAGGGTGAGTAGCAGATGGAATTAGATGCACAGCCCATGTTCCAGTGTTTTGGTTTTAAATACTCAGCAGCACATTATCTGACATTTATTGGGTTTCTGATTCTCTTAAGGTAGTTCAAAAACAATAAATGAATTATTATTTCATATAATATATACAATATATTATAATTGTTATTATAAACTTTCTCTCTCTCTCTCTTTTTTTTTTTTTTTGGTCCCAGTTCAACACATAAAGTTCTTCTTAGCCAACTACCTGCTACAATTTATCACAATTGTTTGAAGGAATATTAATATTTTATTATTTTTCAACATAGGCTGGCATATAGTTTTGATTTTGTGGGTCCTTGAGAGGGACTTTGGAAAGTCCAGGGGATTTTGAACCACACTTCAGAAACTCTATCCTAAAATGCTCTGTTTTGTGTCACTCCCAGACTGAGTATAGCGAACAGCTGGTGCTTCAGTTTTTAAATGTTTTTCAAAAAAAGCATTAAAAAAATGACACCAACTGACACCAACTGGCTGGCTATCTTCTATCTACTGTCTGAAGCCTTTCGCTATATTAATATTGGATGCTTGGATGCTGGAGCAAAGCTTTTTAACAGATTTGTGCTGTCTATGCTTCTTCTGCTTCTCTATTATATCTTCAATCATTGTTTTAGTTTTACAACAATACATTTAAAATATTTTGCTATTACTATAGCAATTGATTTTAGAAGTACATTTTAGAAGTACATAATCTATCTCTGTTGACTTCATACATTTTTGCTCTATTAAACTTATGGCAAATAGCATATATCTATACCTGTCTGCCCCAAATGTATTTGGATTTCCAATCCTAAAATGTTCAGCCAGAAACAAACACATATACCCAAAACAGATGAAGTCATCAAAAGCATTTTCAGAATTGTGCCAGCAGGAGATTGGCCAATAAAACAGCACCACAGACTTTTAGCCTGTTCATGTAAAAATTAACAGAACAGTAGGGTGATTGTGATCACAACATGCTTGTTCCCCCCTGATTAATCTCTATAATGAGCCAGGAGGCCTGAAAATGTTGTGTCTTGTCTACTGATCAAACAAAAGACACTATAATTTGGAGGAGGTTTTTTTTTCTTGGTTGTTTTGCTGAAACTTCTAAAATTAACTCCCTGGTGGCTATAAAAACTGCAAAATATTCAGACAAGCCAAGTTTATCAAGCAACAAATAGAGCCAGTTTGGGTCCAGTGGTTAAGGCATCAGGCTAGAAAGGCTATGAGCTCAAGTCCTGCCTTAGCCAATCCATGAAAGCCAGCTGGGTGACTTTGACCAAGTCACTTTCTCGATCCAACCCATTTCACAAGGTTGTTGTTGTAGGGAAAATAGGAGGAGGAAGATGTGCTGGATTTGTTCACCACCTTGGATTGTTTGTAAAAATAATAAAGGCAGTTTACAAACAAACAAACAAACAAACTGCAATATCTGACATGCTTAATCAATTAACAATTATCCATTACTTAATAGAAGCTCTTTACTTGGGTTACACTTGTTTTCAAAAACAATTATGTTGTTATCATCATCATCATCATCATCTGAGACATTGTCTATCCACTGCAGGATGAAGGCCTCTTCTGCATATTTCCAACCTATACAGTCCTGAGCTTTCTTTTGCCAATTGGGCCCACAAGACTTGCTGATGTCATCGATCCATCTTGTTTTCGGTCTCTTGCATGGACGCTTTTTATCAAGTGGGATCTATTCTATGTTTCAAACTGCCAAACTACTCTAGAACAAGGCCAATAAAGGGTAAATCTATTGGTTGATATTTATTCTGTTGACAGAGATCTGGTGATTCATAGGAAATGAACAAGGAATTTGTTTATTGGTGGTTATAGTAGCAACAAATGATGCCATTGGACCATTGAAATAAAGAAAGCTTGCAGTAATTCAAGCTAATTCAAAATGCTTTCCTAATTTTGGCACCTCACTCTAATTTGTAGTTCTCGGTGTATGTTTTGTAAGGCTCAAATCAGCTGGTCTCCATTTTTTCAGGAAAACTTGTTTCTCGGTGGGATCTAGAATCATCCTGAGACTTCTTAGTGATGGTCAGATGAATGTGGAATGAATTGGGTAGAATGGGCTGCATTTGCAGTCATTCTCAAAGATGTTTGCATTGGGAGCTTCCTCATATGGCAGTAGTATCTTGTACTTAAAAAGCTGCAAACCATAGTGTTTTATTTCAAGAGGAGTATTTAGCTATAGGAAGTAATATTCATGGCAGCAACAACAAAAAAATCTTTTTCCGTCACAGAGCAGTTCTAAATCAGTGCCTAAAGTCAGCATTTCTCACTTTTTAAAAAAACTAACAATATGAATTATTTCAAGTTATGCAAATTTTGTAGGTAATTTGCTGCACTGCACTCGGAAAGAGTTAATAGGAACTAATACCATAAGATGACATGATTTAGGTATAAAGAACCAAGAGAAGAGAAGAATAATTTCCATGCTTCTCAAATTCATGAAGAAATACCTATTCCCAAGAGAGAAAATATTTCACTTCTTTCTTGATTCATCAGTCCAACTGGAAGCTCCTGATAGATTTTCTTTTCTTCAGAGACCAACTTTGTACTGCTCATGACATTTCGATGTGTGCACATTCTGTTGTTATGATAGTTATTAAAAAAATTACACAATACATTTTCTACCTTTCTAGAAAAGCAAGATAAATCTTTATTCTTTCATTGACAGTGCTCAGTATGTCAAAATTGATGTCACATACCTTCTCCAGATGCTTGCTGACATTTTCCATGCAAACATAAAGCATATGTTGAAAGTACAAACACACTTTATCCTTCAGAGAGTTGAACATTTATGCTGCTTCTGATTTGGTGAAGACAAGAACAAGAATGCTGGCTCTGTCTTAACCTTTGGAGATTTTCATTCTTCTCTAATCTTTCCGTGGCTTCTCCCATCTTCTGAGATCATTCACATGATGGTTTCAGATGAGAATTCTTCTGTCAGTTTTGGACTTCTTGGTATTCTAATGTCACTTGAGCTGCCAAAGGCTACAGATAAAATCCCTTCAAGGTAGGTAAGTTCAAGAAACAAGAACAGCAGGGATTTCAGATGGACTATTTATTATTGAAGGTATAATAATAGAATTTTGAAAATCTAGCAGCTTCTTTGTACCACAATTTATACCTTACCTCAGTTGATAAGGACTGTAGTCCCATATACCTAGAGAAATGCTAGATTAAGGCAATTGCTGTCACACCGAGATAGATAAAACAGTGGTGGACTATTGCAGCTTTCTCCATTCTACTTTAATTCTTTAAATTACCTCAGCTATTGCCTGGTTGTTTTTCTATATGATCAATCAAGTAAGTTTTGCTGAGTTTTCTCTAAATTTTTTAGTCTATGGCTTTGGATTCCCAATATTTCAGAATAAAATAGCTTTAGTCCTATGGAGCAAGGGTGGGTTCTACTTACCTTTACTACCGGTTCGCAACGGGATCGCTTCTGCACATGCACAGATCACTGATGATGATATCCGGGGCAGTGGGCAGGGCCTCCCACCGGTTTTACTACCAGTTCTGGCAAACTGGTCCGAACCGAGGGCAACCCACCACTGCTATGGAGGTAATTCTACTGAGTTTTTCTGTGAATACTTGTTTCCATATCTATTTTTTAAAATTTCCTGATTAAACATATCCAGTAAATTGCCTAGATATAAAAAGGGCTGAGCACTTATGCCCCTAATCAGTTATAAACAGCTTAATGTGTTTTTATACTGTTCATTCTTTATATATTTGATGGCTTTATCAAAGAACAGTTGGTAATAATTTGTGAGGCCCTCCATGCTGACTAGTAGTGTGTCTTATAGTCCTACTTCATATACAGGTAGTCTTTGACTTACAACCGTAATTGGGACCAGAATTCCCTTTGCTAAGCAAGGTGGTTGTTAGGTAAATCACGTCTGATTTTACAACCTTTTTGCAATGGTTGTTAAATGAATCATGAGATTGTTAAGAAAATCCAGCTCCCCCCTTGACTTTGCTTGTCGGAAGTTGCCTGGGAAAGTTGCAAATGGCGACCGCATAACTCCAGGACACTGCAACCATCATAAATACATGCTAGTTGCCAAGTAACTGAATTTTGATCATGTGACTATGGGAATGCTATGATGGGTTTAAGTGCCAGGACTGGTTTTAAGTCACTTTTTCCAGTGCCATCATAACTTCAATCAATAAATAAATAAATGGCTATAAATTGAGAACTACCTGAAAAGGGCTTTCTACCCTATTGCAATCTATTAAAACTTCTGTTACATGTAAGGAATCAACTATGTTTAAAATATGGCTTCAAAGGCCTTCAATACTTTAGTGATTTGCTGAAAGGAGACAATAAGGTACTGTCACTAGAAGCAAAATGATCACACAACAGTAGTTGAAAGAAAGAATCTTTAATCTTTCTTGTTAGCTTCCATGCAGAATTTCCTTTCCAGGTGTTTTGCTGAAAATGGGAAAACAACAAGGGAATAGGATTCAGAATAAACTGTTAGTAAACCTCCATTATCTCATTTATTTTGCTTTCTCATTTTGTCTTATTCATTCTGTTTTCTTTTCAGTTTTTGCTTCATCTTTCTGTTCGGCTTTCCAAATGTCCAATTTAGCCTGTTCAGCTTTTATTTCTTTCATAATTGCAGTCTGCTTTCTGAATGCTCTGGTCACCATTTGCATCATTTTGCCCATCAAGTATTCTTCTTTAAAATGTAGCTGACATTGTTGAAGTTTTCTTTGCATAATTTTAAAAAAATTGAATGGTTAAAATAGAACAATTACATTTGCCGTTGTTGAAAGCAATTCCATTTGTTTCAAAATATTGTGACCCTATCCTACATCAGTATAATAAATCAGTTGCAGGGCTACGATTACACATTTACTTTAAAAAATGCAAACAAAATCATTCAAAGTGCAATATGCAATCAATAGTCATTTCAGCACATTATTATTATTATATGTGGTGAGAGGTGGACTTTTATTCCCTATTTCCTCCCAACTTAAGAGTCAAACAGAATTTTCATAGACAGCGAGACAATCTCACAGTGGGAAAAAAATTAAAAATGTACACAATACTAACATTTTTTTAGTGGGATCATTCACTTCCAATGACATTAGAAGTAAATTAATTAGTAAATAATTGTTGAAATATTACCAGAACAACCAGCTTAAAAATTAATAGATGAAAATGGCTAAGTAACTATGCATCTGGGGCATCAAACCTCTCTAGATAACAACTGCCCCTGGAGGCATTTGTCTTCTGCATGAGCAGAAAATAATTTTGATGTTGAGGATGTCTCTAAAGTTAGTATTGGTCAGTTACTACAATGAACCAAGAAGAATGTATTGTACTGAACAATACCTAGGAGATTTAGTAATAATACTTAATGCATTATTAAAGTAATGTTTCATGTAGTAATTGTGTAAGAAAGGAAAATGAAGGCAGATTTTGAATACAGTTAGTCCTCACTTAATAATGGTAATTGGGTCCAGGAATTCCATTGTTAAGTAATGTAGTCCTAAAGCCCAAAGTCATGTGATTGCACTGACTAACAATGGCAATTGTGGCAGATCCAGTGGCCATTGTTAGATGAATCCCATGCAACTGCAGTGTCCCAATGTCCCATGGTCACGTGATCACCATTTGCAACATTTGCCCCATTGACTTTGAAGGGAGAAGTTGAGAAACTGTTAACTTGCCTGTGTTCTTTATCTGCTATTAATATATTTGCTTCTGCTGGATTCTAAATTGGCCATGGATCCTACAGTCTCTGATCGTGGAGGGCTGCAGTAGGAAGTTGATATGTGATTAGAGCCATTAAATGCATGTGATTAAAAAAATGTTCCAGTAGGCATTTACACATTTAAAAATGCATGAAAGGGGCAATTATTTGTTTCCACATTAACCAAGGCTATGAGATTTTCACAAACAATCACTGCTATAATAGTTCTTATAAGAGTGCTGTCACATGTTGCACAAAGCCACAATTCTTTGACCATGACTTGTGAAATAGGTCACAATTGCTTGGCATCACACATTGCTTTAAGAATAAATGGTGGTTTGCAGGTTATAATGTTTGTGTTCTTACCTTCCAGAAAGTCACAGAGAAGAAAGCCAGATTGTGACTTAAGAAATACTGTATGAACTAATATGGTTTATTAAATAAGCCATGGTAAAGTGAATCATAGCTAAGCATTGTGTATGCCTTGATAACCAAGATGCAAAAGGAAAGAATTTTATTAGACCATTAGCTGCTTTTCTCACCACAGAGGGAATTAGTTGATACAACCTTTTGCTTTTCAGAATGCCCAGAATAAAGGAGTAAGGTGCAAATTAAACACAGATTTTGAATCAGATTAGCCTCAAGGGACAACCTTTATGAAATGGAATGAGCCTTTGGGCCACCATCTGCTGATACTTTTTGATGCTTCATTCATATGAGGTTATTTCCTTGTAAATTATGGGTGGCTGCTGACAAACGTCATGTCAACAAAAGGCAATAAATCTCACGTCTGCAGACATTAAATCCCATATCGAAGGACTTGCTTACAAAGAAGCTCACAAAGGTGATAAAACGATGCAAACTGCTTTCTTGGATGTGAGATAGAAATTATGTACACAAAGAAGATCCGCCTTGTGCAGACTCGCATAAATCCAATCCTATTTTTGTATCTGCTCCAGGATTTAAATCACAGTTTTTTTTAAATCATTCCCTTCCTAGCTTCTGTTCATGTTTACAGAACAATTCTGCCTAGTTTGAGTACTACTACAGTACTGGTTTTCTCTTTGCTAGGCTCAGTCTTAGGCCTGGGAGTTTAATTTAGTTAACTTTAGTTACATAAAGTGTGAAATGACTCCACCCATTTCACCACTTAAACTATTCTATTAGATTTTACTACACATAAAGGAAATAGTACCATATGTACTGTATATGTATGTACTATATATGATGAAAGATCAAATATGATAATTGCAACAAAAATTGTTCCAGGCAGGTACTATAACATAGTTCAACTCTTCATATTGCCAACTGTAAACCTCTGTTTTGTTTTGTTTTTAAATATTTGGTATACCTACATGTCTGATCTAATGAAGGTAGAATTTATTCCTCTGAACAGGATCAATATGTTAGCCAGACCTTATGAAAAACATTCAGAAGTTGCATTATTAACTGACAGAGGTTCTGCAAGGTGAGACGGGGAAATTTTTTTCCTATCACTGATCAAGTTTAATTGGAGCTTTCAGAAACTGAATATAGTTTCTGAACCTTCTATTTGCAAGACAGGTGCTTTACTGTTGTATTATAATGTCATTAGTACATCAGTTGTAAGAATTCCACAAGAAAATTTCAGGAAAAAAGATTTTACACAATGACTTTTCCAAGAATAGGCATATATAATGTTTTTCTCTAAGTTTGCCTCATAAATGACACATTCAGTCATTTTTTAATTTCTAAGCTCTTTGAATATAAAGGTAATAATCACAATAGCCTTTGATTTATTCCATGGAAAACTCTTTTATCATTCTTAAGAAAATGGAGCAAATTACCTGTGGATATTGTAGACTTGATGTCATAAATTTCATTCATAAAAAGAATAATTGCTTGAACAATTAAATTGAGACTTGTTATCTGTTAATAATCAAGTCCTTAAACAAATAGTAACTCTTAAATTATTTAAAACCCTCTCCCAATTGTATTTGATGGCATACTGTCCAGTGGTGGGTTCCTCCCGGTTCGGTCTGGTTCGGCCGAGCCGGTAGCGGTGACGATATGATGTCACTGAACCAGTTATCCCCCCCCGTCCTCCCACCCCCCCACCCCCACGTTATTCTTACCTTTTATTTGGTCCCACCCCCAATCTATTGCTGCCTCCTGAGTCCCAGTTGATGACTAGAGGGAAAAAAACTGTTTAAACTCTTGCCGCGAGGCTTCAAAGGGCCGTCCTACAGCTGATCAGTGTTAAAAGCAAACAAATGAGTCGGGTTGTAAGTGCGAGGACTGGTCATAAGTGCGAGGACCTTCCAGAAATGACTCTGACCAGCTAGCCACGCCCACCTAGTCACATGACCTCCAAGTGACACCCACAAAATAAACCACGCCCACAGAACTGGTAGTAAAAAAATTTAGAACCCACCCCTGATACTGTCATGTTGACTTGCAATAAACATTCACCAAGGCCTTTCTGTCCTTAATGGGCTTGTGAAAACCCTGCAACTAACTACACACTCTTTGGCTGTCAGCAGTTGAGATGAATAGACGAGAGAAATGTGGGATGCAATACTGTTTTATCTTCAGCATTTAATTAGACATCTGCTTGTTTTACATTTGTTCACAAAGCTTCTTTTTTATTTACAAAATGCTTGAAAGTATTGTAAATGGAGGTTTTCTATGTAGCCTGGGTTTGCATTTTCCCCCTTTTTCTGTCTTTTCCCTCATTTTCTTTTTCTTTTTTAAAAGATTGAAAAGCATTTATGTATTTCTTTCTTTCTTTATTGTTCTCTTTAGCATGCTTATTAATTATATTAATAATTGTTGTTTAGGCCAGTTTCTCCAATAACACAGAATTTAATTCTTTTAAAAGTGCGAATAAGTACTAAAGCTTTTTTTAAAGGGGAATTTATATTTAAAACTGAGTTTGATACACCTAACAGAAATATTGGGAATCTATTCAATTTAAACATTTAAAATGCTTCAGCTGAAACATTTGCTTCAAGATATAAAGCCTAGTTATTGAAGGGTCTTCCTATCTTAAGTAGTTTCTGCTCATCTAATAAGATCATGCAGAGTGAAGGAATGTCAGGGACCTTCAGTTAAACAATGTCAGCCATCAGGACCTTAAAAATGTACCTTGTCTATCACAGCACCTGCTCTCTGGAACAATGTTCAGACAGAAACCTCACCCTGATGATGTTTTTTTTTAAAAAAAATTAAACTTGGCTTTATTCCCACATTTGTGGGTAAGTTTATTGTTGAGCTTGTTGTTTTTTCTTTGGAGTGTTGTGTTTATATCTTCCATATCAGCTGCTCAATTTTTAGATATGAGCAACCTTTAAGGTGAATAAAAGAAATAAATTTTGGGACTTTTTTTTGTCCTGATGCTGTTTCTGCCACAGAAATCCTGAATTTGTTAACAGTCTGGGAAGAGCGAACTGTGGGTCCCAAATTATTATCTTTTAAAAATAGAAAGACATACTTAAGTGTCCTTTTTTTGTATATCATTTGGAAGGCTGCTTTAAAAGTGTAAAGGCTATTTGATCTTATCATATCATTTTGTGTACATTAGCTATCTCAGAATCTTTACTGAACATTCATTGCTGAAGAAGATGCACTTAATGAATCAGTGTGTCAACCCTTATGGAATGAACTATTCAACTATTGCCATATTTGGAGCTGAAATTCATAGGATTTTCAACCTGCTGCTCGTTGAGAATGTATATGTTCTGCTTGATTACTTCCCCAGCATTTGGAATGCATCAGAACATCACAAACTGTACACATGCCATTAATACTTAATGGCCAAAGGAATCATTAGCAAAGCTGGAAGAACAAATGCACATGTGATTAAGGTTAGCAGTAGGTTACTAGATTCTGGTTTTAATACTTGAATTTTGTGTGTGTGCATGTGTGTGTGCATGTGTGTTTGTCTAATGAACAAGAAAGAGGAGTTTAAAGCAATTGGAGTGATATATATATATATATATATATATATATATATATATATATATATATATATATATTTATTTATTTCTGATCTGATTTACAAACTTTTTTACATTTTGTTGTCATTGTCATTGATCAAAATTATTAAATTATAGAAAAAGGCACAGACAGAAAACTCTGTTCAATAAAGTATTTTTTAAAAATGTTATATTTATTCCTTAGGGGTTTTGTTGACAGTAGGAAAGCTCAAATCAATGGTTCTTTTGGTATTGCACTCAGATTGCTGTTAGTTTCTAATTCTGCCCTCAGACAGTGGATTCTCTGTTTTTATGCTCACTCTTCTTTATAGAGCAAACTGGAGGCACAGAGGGACAAAAGTCTCAGTAAAGTTAAAATATTCTGTCAACTTTCCAATGTACTAGAATAATGTTGCCTGTATCTGGTAGTTCCTAATATAGCATTCTTCTGTCCAATCTCTTTGACAGATAAGTAGAAATTCACTTTTGTGAAAAAAAGAGTACAGCAATCATAGCTAACCAAGTAGTGCTATATTCACCTGAAAGTGTGGGAGTTATGTAAGGAGTTAGCATTTGGGACAGAAATGTCAGCTGCCTAGATCTAAGCCTTGAAAATGCAGGGCTAAATATCAAACTTTGTGAAAAGCAGGGGTGTGTGTGTGAATGCCATAATTAACCACTGGAGCTATAAGAAGTCTCTTCCCTGTGTGTTGACAGAGGGCAATCAACTGTGGAAAGTAGTTTTCTTACCTAGCCAGATTACTTTGAGTGCCCTGACAATTCTGCCAAGTTCAAGGCAAAGAGCCTGACAGAAAGGAAGACGACTTTGAATTTAAGATGACCCACTAAAAAAGAATGGAACTAAATCATCAACAGGGTAAAAATATCCTGTGCCCTTGCTGGTGTGGCCACCTCCAGCTGAAATTAATTCTGTGAAGAAGTGACATACATGTAAATCAATACATGTATTTGTGTGACTGGATATCTCTATACACATGAAGCTTCTGATAGATAAATATATGTGTATCTCTCAGAAGCTACATTTCAAAAAAAGTGCAGGTTCATGATAGTACAGTATTGTAATTGGATTACTAGGCACTGATTAAACAGTCTATTTTTACCTTAATTTATCCCTTATCTGCATATACCAATCATTGTTTTACACACTAACCCATCACACAATGAAACACAAGTACTAACCCACAAAGCTTGCATCAGAAGAAATAAGTGGAGGAAAGACAAGAGATGGGGGAAGATCTAGATAATAGAGCTGCACTAAAAAAGAGAAACCTAACCTCAGGGAAGGAAATGAGAACATTTTCCCATTTGCTTGTTTTCAATGAGCAGAAGCAAATGCTAAATAAATCCTATAATTTATCAACAATTCTTTCAGAGGAAAATGTCCATGCTTATGTTGGGTAAATGGAAGGAGTCTTAAAATGGAAGGAGATGCCATATGGTGCAGGCCAGGTAACACTACTGGTTCCTTTACTGTGGGTGGCGGATCTTAAAAAAGGCAGGAAATATCCACCACTTTAATTAATATTCTGTTCTAAAGTTGGTTGCTAATGTTATACCTGTTGCATTAGTTTGGATTTCTTTAAATTTAGCTTAGTGCCATATTTTCATTATGCCCTTGACTTTAATTACTAGAATTGCAAATCAGTTTTATTTTTAGCTACTAGAATAGTGTTATCAGAGTAATGCAGGTTACTGATGTTTCCTCCTGCAATTTCATCTTCAGTGGTTTTCCCGTAACACTCTATAGAAACTAGTTTGTCTTTCAGGAAGAGTAGAAAATTGAATATTTGAATTTTCATATTGCAGAAGACATGTGACAAAATCATGGATAACCAAAAAGCAACCCATGAGAAATCGTTACCAGTTGCTCATAGTGGTTTTTTCCTGTAAGTTTATTGCAACCTCTGGCAAAGATTGTTCATTATTACTAAAGTTTTAGAAATCACTATTTGTTGAAGGGCTGAATTAAGATGAGTTCCCCATCCTGCTGAAGAGATTGACCTGTACTGCCATGTCATTCATAGGGAAAATTTTAAAAATTAGGATTCTATCTCCATGGATGGTGATCACTGTAAATATTTCTCCTACTAATAGACATAACTGAAAAGAAAGTAGTGCATAACATCTCCTATTATAGAAGCCCACATGTGCTCTTGATATTTGAACATGATCATTTGCTTCCTGTTATTTGAACACGTTATTTGCTTCCTGAGTCAACAAAGATATGTGCTAGGCTTTTATTACCACAGCAGGGAAGGATTATGTACCCAGAGCAGCTGTTAAGTAGCAATAAGATCACTATGAATGGTTTATAATATGCCCTGTGTGCTGCACAGCAACACAAAGATGCAGTTGCTCTCACAAACAGATTGGCCTTCTGCATATACACATACACCCACCCACATTAACCCTTAGAATAGTTTATATACAGAATAAAGGAATGAGATATACTGGTAGTCCATGATTTATGACTGGTAGCTTAATAAGAGTTTAGTTATGATGGACCAAAAAAGGTAATTACAACCCCGATTCAATGGCCAGAGACCCAGACAGTCACATGACCATATTTGGAATGTTTGTAAACCAGCCCACATTTATGTCCAATTGCAGCATCCCGCAGTCATGTAACTGTAATATACAAGGGTGGTTTTTTTGCTGAAAACTGACATTTATTTATTTACATTTCATATTTCTCAAGCGTCCATCTCTCACATTTACTTCTGGTTTCCAGTGGAAAAAGACCTATTGCAGACAATAGCTTCATTTTGTGACCAGTACTTGCTTAACAACCACAGATTCACTTAATGACTACATTGGCTCAATCATCACTTTGGTTTTTGTTTTTTTTTGTAAAATCAGGTCAGTCATGTGATGATGACCCACTTAACAACTGGCACAGCTGTAATTCCAGGCTCACTTAAAGGGAAAGGTAGAAAGGTTCAATAACACTCAATGGCTGGAAAAGATGACGGAACTTGCAGAGATGGCCAAATTAACTTCTTTGCTTAGAAAGAAAATACAGGTAGTCCTCGACTTATAACAGTTTGTTTAGTGACCATTCAAAGTTACAATGGCACTGAAAAATGTGACTTATGACTGTTTTTCATAGTTATGACCTTTGCAGCATCCCCATGATCAAAATTCAGGTGCTTGGCAACTGGTTCATATTTTTGGTGAATATTTTTGGTCCTTTAGTGCATCCCAGGATCATATGATCCCCTTTTGCAACCTGACAAGCAAAATCAATGGGGAAGCCAGATTCACTTAACAACGGGGTTACTAACTTATCAGCTGCAGTGATTCATTTAACAACTGTGGCAAGAAAAGTTGTAAAATGGGGCAAAACTCACTTAACTAATGTCGCACTTAACAACATATATTTTGGGCTCAATTGTGGTCATAAATCGAAGATTACCTGTATCTACATTTGTAGCTGACCGTTAATCCCTTAAGAGATTTTTTGCATAAAATGGAAAGAAATGCACTTATGAATTGTGGTTTTTATGATTAGAAAATACTGGATAATAGAAAATGAGCTTTCTTTTGTAATCATAGAGTAAGACATAATTTTGTAATTATACTTAAATTTTCTGCAAAGGAATAGGAAGCTTGTTCTTTCTATTTCTTTGTCTTTATTCTTTCTGTACTTTTGTCTTTTTACTTTCTTTTTTTGGTAGTTTGTGAGGGTTTTTTTTGCAAAAGAATGTAGTAAGCTCCCAGGAATCCATTTACTAATTATCCTTGTCAGTCCTACACTGAGACCTTTCTAAGCCATTCCAAGATTATAGACACCGGAAGATTCAGATCCAGAAGCCTAAGAAATTCATGAATTACAATGTATATTCAAAAATCTCCATAGATCCATAGGATTTCAAAAATCTACATAGTATTTTATGTATACCTTCAAATTTCTTGGAATGGATCTTTCTGTGGTCTTAAAAAAGTTTTGTTATATAGAAATAAAGGAAAGAAAATACAATAAAAAAGGGAAAATATAAAGAAAGTAGAAGTATATTACAATGCATAGAGAAAACAGATAGGTTTTTAACTTTGCATTAAACTTTGATCACACAGAGTATTATTTGGCCAGACTTTCCATTACCTACATACCGAACCAGTTAAAAAGTAGAGAGCAAATACATAACATGAATCCATGATTGTAACTTGGGGGTAAAACTGTCTCCCCTCAATCTTTATTGCTATACTTCATGCTTAATAAAGTCAACGTTCTTCATATATTGATAAGTTAGCTACACATTTTGGTCTATGATCCAACATTACATGGACATATTTCAATCTTGTTATTCTTTCCATATCCTAGATAACTTGACATAACACAAACTTATTTCCCAAATCATAAAGTATAAAAGGCATACATTTCTGAAGTAGATTTATAGATAAATCATATTCCCCACACTTGAAGAGTTTTAAAAAATATATCTTCTGTCATTTGCTGTAGATCTGCCTATGTGAAATAAGAATTTATGACCCTGAGATTCCTTAGTTTAGGATTCCTCCTTCCTCCAAATTCACTAAATCTTAGAGTCAGATTTGGAATAAGGAAGGCAGATTGCTCTTTCTCAAGTTACCTTTCAGTGTTTTTCAAGGAAGCTTTTGTTTTGTTTTGTTTTGCTTCATTGGCCAATGCTTATTCTAGAAGATTTTATGTATATGATTCAAATAGTTTGGAAAGATTCCCATTGACATGAAATTGTCCAGGCAGTGTTTCTTCTTTTGTAACAAGCCAAACTGGGATTGATTCCTTAGTTTTAACAACTGTTTTGATTGGTTATTCCCTCGTAAACGGCCGCATACATTCCATGAAGATTCTAGATGTCGTGGTATTAAAAGTTTTTGGCTGAGAGCTGAGCAATGCAGATCTGATTCTTTTGATGCTTTTTTAACCTGACTGATCAAATTCCGATCTTCAACACACACACTCACACTATTTGGAGAGCAACCAGTAGGAATGACTTTGTGAAAAGATTGTACAGAGCTTTAAAAGTGTTTTACTTCCATGAAAATATATACAGGTAGTCCTCGACTTATGCCCACAATTGAGCCCAAATTTTCTGTTGTGAATTTTGCCCCGTGATACAACCTTACTTGTCTCAGTTGTTAAGTGAATCACTGCAGCTGATAAGTGAGTAAACTGGTTGTTAAGTGAATCTGGCTTCTCCATTGACTTTGCTTATCAGAAGATTGCAAAAGGTGATTGCATGGCCTTGGGACACAGCAATGGTCATAAATAAGAACCAGCTGCCAAACTTCTGAATTTTGATCATACATGATCATGGGGATGCTGGAAAGGTCGTAAGTATGAAAAGTGGTCAAAAGTCACTTTTTTCAGTGCCGTTGTAACAGCGAATGGTCACTAAGCAAAATGTTGTAAATTGAGGACTATCTGTACTAAACTTCCTTTCAAAGCTAGTTTAGAAAATACTCTCCTTCTGTCTCTTGAAAGTGAAGTGGCCACATTCCTTCATTTGGAATGTCTTCCAACAGTTCCCAAAGCTTGGAGAAATTGTTTCTGTCTGTCCACCTAAGAGCTGACTAACAGAATAAAAGAGTTGGAAGGGACCTTGAAGGTTTCCTAGTCCAACCTCCTGCTCAAACAAGAAACCCCATACCATTTCAGAGAAATTGGTGTCCAATGTCTTCTTGAAAAACCTCCAATGATGGAGCACCCACAACTTCTGGAGGCAAACTGTTCCACCGGTTAATTGTTCTCATTGTCAGGAAATTTCTCCTTAATTCCAGATTTCCTCTCTCCCGATCAGCCTCCATCCATTGTTTTTCCATCCTGCCCTCAGGCGCCCTGGAGAATAGGTGGATCCCCTCCTCTTTGTGGCAGCCCCCCAACTATTAGAATACTGTGCTGGAAGACTCTTAAGTGAGTATAAAGCAGTGGGTCTCAACCTTCCTAATGCCGTGACCCTTTAATACAGTTCCTCATATTGTGGTGACCCCCAACCATAAAATTATTCCTAAAACCATTGAAAATATGTGTTTTCTGATGGTCTTAGGTGACCCCTGTGAAAGGGTCATTCGACCCCCAAAGGGGTCCCAACCCACAGGTTGAGAACCACTGGTGTAAAGCTTTTTTCCATTACTGGAATGGCTGAGGTGAAGTTCTTTGTCATGAAACACTCTGCACATCATGTGTCATCAAATGCCTTGTTGAAGGAATGTGAAGCCACCCTAGCACAGACCTAATGTGTTCAGTTGGTTAGCCGTTAAAAGGTAAAGGTTCCCCTCACACATATGTGCTAGTCATTCCTGACTCTAGGGGGTGGTGCTTATCTCCGTTTCAAAACTGAAGAGCCACCACTGTCCGAAGACATCTCTGTGGTCCTGTGGCCAGCATGACTAAACGCCAAAGGCGCACGGAACACTGTTACCTTCCCACCAAAGGTGGTCCCTATTTTTCTACTTGCATTTTTTATGTGCTTTTGAACTGCTAGGTTGGCAGAAGCTGGGACAAGTAACAGGAGCTCACCCCATTATGCGGCACTAAGGACTGGAACCGCTGAACTTGCTGATCTTTCAATCAACAAGCTCAGTTTCTTAGCCACTGAGCCACCATGTCCCTTTTTAGCCCCCCCCTTTTTTAGTCCCTTTTTAGCCATTAAGCTATCACTAATTGTTCTAGTTTGAGCCCCCAGGATAGGGCAAAAAGACCACACTATGAAGCAGAGTGTAAAAACCAAGTTTTCAAAATGGAATTTCCTTCCTTCCACTTAGATGTCATTTTGTTCTTCTGGAAGTACCAGCTGCCACCATCGTAAATATATTTTGCCCTGGGAGGAGGAGCTGACCTGCTTTTTCTCTTCCTAATCCCGCCCCTTCTTGCATTACTAACTAGATTCTCCTACTTTGTTCTCCCCTCCCTGGGGCTACCTTAAAGATACAGAGCTTAAGCCTGACTCTAATGCATCTCCCATCTGATTAACGGAGATCAAGCGACCATCTCCTACACGCATTCGCCTGTCGGTCTCCCGAGTACACTCCTCCCTACCAGGTAATTCATACACACACACAAATCCTGGAGAGGAAAAGCGAGGATCGGGTTAAGCATTCGCTATCGACTGTAGGCGTTAATCCGCAAAATGAGCAAGACAAGGAAAAGTTCGTGTGTACCAATCGGAAGTTCTGTGTTGCTGCCAACAACATATTACACACACACACACACGAGTGCATGTAGGCAGCAGGTAAAGTTTACTGTTGGAGGCAAATTCCTTTTTCGGCATCCCAGCTCAGACACCTGGCTAAACGCACAGGTGACCGTGTGGCTCCTTCAGCCAGGAGACGGCGAGACTCGGTTGTTGCACACCTGGGCTGCTCCCGGCATCCAGACTACCTCACGAGCCGGCTTAGCCTGGGCGGGGGAAAGGAAAAGGTTCTCCCGCGCTCAGAGTGCGGGAGCGGCGCAGGTCAGCCCGCGCTTTCCCTCGGTCAAACCGGAGCGCCGAAAACTTTCGGAACCGCTTCGGTCTCCTTGCTCCTTCTCGCCGCTCCTTTTGAGTGACGCCTCCCATCGCCCGCCGCCACCGAGGAGGGACCGGCTGGCCCCGCCCCTCGGAAAGAGAGAGACTCCCACCAAGGCCACCTCTGCCTCTCCCACCGAGGAGCAGGCGACGGCCACATCTGGCCAGGCTGAGGTGAGAGAGGAGCCAGGGCGGCCGGCGTGGCAGGACTTTCAAAAGGAAGTCCGGAACAAGCGCTCCGGTTCGTAGCCTCTGGCCGAACCTAACGGGGCCGTTTCGGCCCCCTGTCGCGCCAGCGCTCCTTTTTCTTGCTTTTTTTTTTTTTCTTCTTCTTCTTTCCTTCCCCTTCCTTCGCTTCCCGCCTGAGCAATTCCGAGGATGAGGAGGGGGAAGGGAGGAAGCGAGAGAAGCGCTGCGGGTCTGGCTGCCTCGCAGCCGTCGCTTGCGTGAAGCCGAGGCGGGCGGAGGAGCCTTCGAAGAGCCCCCTCCCCCAAAGGGCAGAAGCAGCGGAGGTCTCCCGCCAGGTTAAAATGCCAGGTGAGACGAAGGGGGGAGGGGGGCGCAGGCGAAGGACGCCTCTCCCTTCGGTCCTCTGTCTTTCTGGCTACTCCCGTGCGTGGCTGAGGAAATAAATGCCCAAGCCTCGGGAAAGAGAAGTAAAGCAGGCGCCGCCGCGGCGTCCTAGGGATTCCCGCGGCGTGGAGGAATTAAACTCTTTGTTCTTCCACGGATTCGTGTCTGAGGAAGAGCCGAAAGGTTCGCGGAAGAGGGATGGGCGGGGCTTGAAGGATCGAAGGCTGCGTTTCCCAAAATAAAATAGGGCGCTCCCGCCTTTTCGGGGGAGCCGCTTGGTCTCCTTTCGGGTCCGCCCGTCTTCTGCAGCTGCTACACCCTCTTTTGTTTGACTGGCAACGTTCGCGAATTCTTCCCTTCACGGTCCATTCTTAGCCCAACCGCACGGAAATGAGAAGAGGCGCTGGGATGTCTCCTTTTGGGTAGTTTCAACGTTTCTCTCTCTCTCTTTCTCTCTCTCTGGGCGTTTAAAAAGGCTTTTTTGCTCTTTGCGTTTAGCTTTGACGCTGGGGTGATTTGTGCACATATGCACACAACCAACAGTTTGTTCGGCTCCGGCTTTCTTAACAGCCAAAGACGATCGGAGTAAGAACGCCGTTGTATTTGGTTGCCAGAGGTGGTGTTTGGCGTTTCAGTTCGTCCTAAATGGCACTAGGGGTTGTGGTCTCAACGGATTTTTACAACCAGCCCGGTTGTGAAACAGATTGTTCATGCTGCTAAGAGTTGACCTGCTAAGAGTTTAAATGGACCGTAAATTTGAACACAGTTGTTCTGTAGGAGTAAAGGTGAGCATATAAAACAAGTTTCTTAAGTGTAGTATTTGGAGGAGGTGACAGAATTTTCTGATTTGTGTGAAGTTGTAGAAACAGTTGTCTAAAATATAGTACCTCCTACATATGTTAATCTGAACTTCTGTTATCCACCAAGACAGGTAGTCCTTGACTTATGACCATTCGTTCAGCAACTATTCAGTTACGACGAGTGCTGACACAAGTGACTTATGACCGCTCCTCACACTTAAAGCTATCTCAGGATCCCTACAATCACATGATCCAAATTTGGGTACTTGGCATCCAGTATTTATAATGGTCCTCGGGCCATGTGATTGTCATCCGCAAACCTTCTCAGTGAGCTTCAGATAAGGAAAGAGAAGCTGGATTCACTTAACAACCATGCGATTCGCTTAACAGCTGTGGCAGAAAAGTCATAAAATTGGTCACGGCCATGTGATGACTCATTTAAAAACTAAATCGCTTAGAGCCAGAAGTTCCAGTCCCAATTGTGGTTGTAAGTCAAGGAGCACCTCTATGGCTAAAGATGATGGAAGTTCTATCCAGTGTTTCCAAAGGGGTCGATACTCAGTTGGAGAAGATAAGAGACATATGTCTTTGCAAATTGAAGTCCCTGGAAAACTAAACATGGAACCTTGGATGGTAAAATTCTGAATAAATTGAAGACTTCAGACATTCTGTGCCTAATTAGGGAAACGTCAGGATCTTATTCTTACTATTTAGTGCTAGTCTGTAATACTAGTTTTTTTTAAAAAAATTCTCAACTCAAATATAGTACTGAAGACATGTGTTTTAGTCATAATAGCTTGAGTGTTGCACAGTGTTTTTTTCCCTGTTAAATCCTGTCCAATTCTTTAAGATTGCCTAAACAAGTTCCTGCAGTTTTCTTGGCAAGGTTTTTCAGAAGTGGTTTTCCATTGCCTCCTTAGGACTATTGAAATCCCAATTATTTTACTATTTATGGCCATAGCCAATGTTGTAGAATTCCGTTCTGTATAAAACAAAGGAAAAAAAACTTCAAGTAGCTTGGAATTTTCTTGAAGCTTCTTAAAATTTTATTACTTGATATGTTATTTTGTACGTTGAAACTGGAACATGCTCTTATATTCTAGCTTTGGCAGACAACATGTAAAATGTATTGAATAATAGAAGTGTTTCCACTTTGATAATTGAAGAAGCTCTACTTAAAAAAAGAGAGAGAGAAGCTACATCGTAATTAAATAGAAGCATGAATAGTTGAATAATTTCACAATACTTCTTTATTTTATTCCTAAATAGAAGCATTTTAATGTCTATATTGCCACTCTTTTCTTTTCCAGCAAAATACCTGTAAAAGTATAATTAAGAGGCAATTTGGGTTTAATGCACGAATAACAATTAGTTTTTTGTTCTGAATAAAAAGCAGTGTTCATATAGAAGAAAATAAAATGTAGATATGCAGCAATTTGGAGAAGTATTCATTACATTTTGGTATCTGACACTGAAATATATATTACTTGTTGCTCATGGTTGGATTATTTGTGCAATCTTGATGGAAAAATATGATAAAATTAGCATTAATTGACTTACGCTTTCAGTTATGGAAAGTGTGGGTCACATAAACATCATTTCCATAAACAGGTTTTTGACTTCTGGAGTGTATCTGAAATAAGAATGCAGTTTTAGATCTTAAAAAGTCAGTTTAAATTACATGGATAAGAACATCCTTGCATATTGCTGATTCACATCAACAGTTCCCCTATGTGAGCCTTTTCTTTGTATGTGCAATTCTATTTTTCACTCTTTATTAGTCTATTTGTTCTGATGTCCACTAGCTCTACTGGACCATGCAGAAGACAGTGGTTTATCTATAGATTTTAAAACTGAGATGTCTATATAATTCTACTCACTGCCTCACTGATGTATTCTCTTTTGTCAACTTGTCACTTTTTCTCTTTGTATGAACTAAGACGAGAGAGCTGACATTAGGAATCGGATACTTCATGAGTGACTTTTTCTGATGTGGATATGAATCTCTTGTTGGAAAAATGTTGGACTCTGTAAGTATGAACAGTGCCTTGCATTGATATGCATATTAATCTATGATTCTTGTTACGTGTGCATTGGAAGAGAAAAAAGGATATTCTTATGAAAGAACTTTTTCCATTATAGATACGGATTGACACATAGAAGAATACAAGATCAGTTAGTAGTATATACGTATTGCATGTTTCAATGTGAAACCATCAGGAATTAAAATAAGACTCTGCACGCAACATAAAAATCAGTAAATTAGTACTATCTTTTTTTCTGCATATGGCTGAATGTCATGTCTACTTTGGCAAAAGCGTCTCATCCTCCTTATCTTAAATTCTTGATAGAAGTAAATACATATACAAGAACATAATTCAGTGTGAGGAGTTTTATGAAGACAACCATAACATTTGTCTGTAACCAGGATTGTTAAGCCAATGAAGGTTATGATGACAATATACATGCTTATTATTATCAACAACATTGCAGTAATAATAATTTATTAAATTTATGATGCTGACTCCCAACATCTCCATCGGAATTTGGTTTAGCATGTTACCTTGACTTTTGATGATGCTATAATTTTGTATCCTGAAATGTGGAACCACAGCATGTTTTTAGACTATGTCACGTCACAATGTTACTTTATAGCCTTTAATCCGTTGAATGAAGACTAATATACATATTAATCCCAGGATAATATTGCAGGATTCAATCAGAGTTGATCACTGGAACCAGAAGTTTAGTCTTCTGAGTTTTTGGACTGGTACTGTAGCCCATCCTCAGGTAACTTGTCTCCCTATAGCATGAGTCTGAAAGCTTGGAAGACTAAACCTCTGATCCCAGTTACCAACTCAGATTGGTTCTTTAACCTGTCTTTAGATTGTCGGATATGGTCTAAGACATTGTGTAACTGCTTTGTCATTTGAATTAAGTAACTGATGTGCTTGGTATTTTCCTCTAGAATTTTTCATCAGGAAACACACTAATACATAGAATTATAAGTAGCAATTTCAAGTATTTTATAAAACCACTGGTTTTTAATTTAAAATACTTTTAAATGACAGACTAAAGAAATCAAAATCTGATCCAAAATTTTTCTGGAACAAAATGCATTTAATAAACAGTATGATAGAGTTGTACAGTTTCCACAGTATTACTGTGGAAAACTAGGTTCTTGTCTACCTTAAAATATGGAAACCTACTGGATGATTCTGGACCAATCACTCTTGTCTGTCTTGGCCCAATGTAACTCACAGAGCTCTTATCTCATGAATACATTTGTAACACTTAATTTCTTGTGTATAAATAATGTGCAATGTTACATTTTGTAGATTAGGATGCACTAAGTTGTGTGGTGTAGTAAGGCACAGAGCAGAAGGAAGTTTTATTGTATTAACCAGCACATTTTGAAAATGTGGTTTCTTTTTCAAAGTGTTGTAGTTAAAAGATACAAAAAGAAACATGAAATGTATACTTATGAAGACAAAATGTTCAACTTCTATTAATTCAAAAGTATCTCTTATCATAGAATAAAAAATGACTCATGCTATTTACAGAACAGGTTTTGTACTTCTTTTTGTATTATTTAACTACAGGGTCTTTAAAAGGGACCCACTAGTCCAAATAACTTATATAATACAATATAGTTTTGTCAGGTAGTTGTTTTTGTATGTGATTCTAATTCATCAGTGTTTTAATATTGCCATGATATGTAGCAAGCATAGTAATTAAGGTTTATATCATTTCTTGTGTAAAAGGAAAGGTGTACTTCAGCTTTTACATAAAGAGTGAATCATATAATTGTGATGGAAAGACACTTTAATTGTAGAACCATTCCCAAGTGCCGCTTCACAATCAATGTCATAAATCTTTTTTTCTCCATAAAAACCTGGAAATAATTGACGAAAAGACATCATTATAATTTTCTGAAAAATGGTCAAGGTCTCATAAGAAACCGTTGCAAAGCATATGTTGCATTATTCAAAAGATAGCTGAGTGAATATTCTGTTAATACTCAAAAGTTTTGAAAGTTTTGCTTTTATTTTGTAGTTAAAATGTATGCAGAAGAGTTGGGAACTTGAGCACATTCCTTTAACAATGTTCTGTTTTGTACCACAATTAATTTTAACAGTTAATATCATATGAGGAGGAGTATGATAATTTTTCAATATGTTTCCTACAATCAAAACTTTTTAATTAAATTTGTGGCAACTTTTGAAGAATTAATTAAGAAATTATCTGAGTAGGGAAATAAAAACTGACAGACAATTAATCTTTGCATTAGTTAATCAGTTCCTAAAAAGGATGGTGACCCCACCATGCTTGGTGAAGAAATCCATGTTAAATAATATAACTCCCCTTGAATCCCATTACTAATTATATGGTTGGATTGCTGCATTAGAGGTACAATCTTTACACGGGAGCAATTCATGGGAGCAACTCCCACAGTAATCAATGGAATAGTTAGAGACAAGCATAATATTAATAGAGAACCTTATCATAAGCATCTTACCATAAGAACCTTATCATAGCCATGTTCTAATATCTTTAGAATAACATAATTATGTTGCAATGTGAATATCATATACAGTAGCCAAGTGTTTCAATGACTCCTTCTCCTTAAACTTCTTGTTTAAGTGAAGTGCTATGGGCAACTTTATCTTTTCAAATCATGGATACACCAAGAATTTTAGGATCTAATATAAACCCAAAAATTTGGGTTCGGCTTATCTGCAGATGGGCTGAATCGTGAATCTGTTATACATTTCTAAAGTATATGCTTGCCAGTAAACCAACCCTCAAATTTTTAAACAAAATACCATTAAAATGTGCCTCATGTAGATAAGTCAATTGTTCAAATTTAAATCAGAATCTGTTCTGGAAAACAACATGTATTGATACAAAATAGGAAAACAAAAAAAGTCCTTCAGAATATGTTGAAGAAACATAAGAAAATTTTGAGGGTCGGGCTTATTAGTTGGTATATTTTTCATAGTGTGTTGGTTAAAAATGTGAGGGTTAGCTTATCTGTGGATGGGCTTATCCATGACTACATGCAGTAGTTTTTGATGTCATCTGGCTGTAAAGACTCAGAGTAAGATTAATTGATTCATTATGTACCATCAAGTTGATGTTGGCTCTTCAAGACAAATAGAAGGATGATCTAGTGCTGACCTAGTCCTTCAAGACTCCCAGCACTGCTGTAATTAAGTCCATCCACCTTGCATTACAAGGTAGTTTTTGATTTACAACTACAATTGGACCAGAATCTTGGTCATTGAGTAAAGCTTTAGTTAAGTGAGAAATCATGTGACTGCTTCGCTCAATGACCACAATCCTAGCACTCCCAGTTGTGGTCATTAAACTGATAGCCCCAGGTAAGGAGCATGGGGTGCATTTGGAGAGATAAGGGAAACCCTAGAGAGTGGAGATCACACACTGATCTTCACTCACTCTTCACTCACTGATATCCCAAGCAGGATATTCAGTTCTCCTTTGCATCATTTTTGGACCCAACATCTCTGGCAGACGTTTCTGAGACATGTGGCTAAAAAAGCTGCCTTAGACACATGTAAATTCACCACAGAAACTGTTCAAAAAAAGTAGCAAAGGGAGTGCAAAGGCAGCAAAATGGAGGCAGTCTTGTGCGGGTCTAGGAGAACTTGGCGCAGCCAAATCACCATGACTTACTTTCTGTGGCCAGCTTGCCATGGCCAACTCTATAGAAAACTCACTGCAGGATAAGTTATACTAATATCAAAGAAATGGTGGAATAGAATCATTAAAGAAAACATTTCAAAAAGAGGGACATATTGAGATCTGAATGACAAAAATTAAAATATTTTAAAAATTATTTTAAATACTTAAATTGAATTGTTGAATTTTCCCATGGTGAGTTGGCCATGGCAAGCTGGCTGCACCAAGTTGGAGCAGAGCAAAGGCCTTTCTAGGGCAGCATTCTGACTTCCACAGGGGCACCTTAAAAATTCCATTGCTGAAGTCCAAGCAGAAAGCATTAACAACATTTCAATCTAGCCATATCATAAGCACTCTGAAAGTTGCTCAGCTCTTCCCCAATATCATGTTATTAAATTCCATCTAATCTGAGGGGTCCATCCTCTACCATTATATTGCCAATTACTTTATATTGTGTATCCATGGAAATTTTTTGAGTAGCTGGCAAGGAAGATTGTAAATGATCATGGGACACTCGGTAACCCATCATAAGAGCGAACAGGTTGCCAAACATCCAGATCACAATAATCTAACTGTGAAAGGTGGTGCAATGTTTTGTGATGGTCAGATGTCCTTTAGAGGCCATAAAACACGCTTTCCAAAGCCACTGTTAATTTGAGCTGTAGTTAAGTATAAATAAGTCAAGGACTAACTATAGTTGTTTTCTTTTTCTCTTTCCTTACTTCTTTCCTAGTACTACACTTCTCAAAAGATTTAGGTCTTCACTTAATGTTCTATTAGCTTCAGAGTGAATTTTATTGTAAAGCTCAACAACTTATATTGCATCAGTAGTCGGAACATAAATTTGGGTAGCCATTAGATTAAAGGATTGTCTGTAAAGTCAGTTGTTATACATTGATATTATTCAGTCATTGGTTGCATTGTACCCAAGTACTATTTTTGGTATATCCTGTCTGACAATGAAAGCAACATTATTTTTTGCTTTGTTTTGGGTTCTTGAATAGCAAAATAGCAATGTCCAATTCCAATCAATTTTAACTTGCAGATATCCATATGTAGCTGATTAACTTTATCTTTTGCTGAGTTGAGTTTTTCCTTATTTATACTGTTGTCATTAAAATGAACATCCACCTCCAGAATTGCTTCTGCCCAATATAAGTGCCTATTTGCTTTAACTGGAAAGATGAAATCTACAGGGAATGTTTTATTTTTTATTATTTTCTTTTATTTATATGATCATCCATCTCAAATTCATGAGACTAGACAGCTAACAAAAACACAAGAAAGAGACATGTAACAGTAAAAATATACACACATAATCAGGGTAAAAAAATCAAGGTAAAAAAATAATACAGGGGGGAAAATATTCTTGATGTATAGTACCTGCATTATTTGCTCATCCCAGGGACATCCCTACTCTTCTTTTATGAAGCACAATAGTAGCACCTGAAGGTAGACATAGCAGGATAAACAAATACACACACACACACACACACACATACACACTGTGTGTATGTATATCTCTGTTTCTGTTTCTATTTCTGTCTGTCTCCCTCTCTCTCTCCCTCCCTCTCTCTCTCTCCCTCCCTCTCTCCCTCTCCCACCCTCTCTCTCCCTTCCTCCCTCCCTCCGTCTCTCTCTCTCTCTCTTGCCTGTACAGGTATCTCACAGATATATGGATATCAGTAGGAAAAAGAGGTATTTTATTTTCAAATTCCCATTACATATGTCTAGTCACATATGTAACTGATGATATTACATAGTTTCGGTAATGAAATATCTACAAGAAAACAAGAAAGCTCAGAGAGCACCAAGGACCCTTCATAATGGTATTATTTTGCTTTACTTGAGGCAAACTTCGTTGCAGCATAAAATATAAAATTACCTTGATGCAAATCCTGTTTCTTCAGTTAAAAGTAACTTGATATTTTTTGTCCAGTCACTATTGTAGATACACAGGTGTTTGAGAACCCTAATATTAAGATGGTTCATAATTCAAAAAATGATTTGGAAGAAATGCTTTGGGCAACATATAAGCACAGCAACTCTCTACCATTAAATCAGTTCGTCCTTTTTTTCAAGCTTATGAGGAAGCTAGTAAAGAGATGAGTTGCTTTATTGAAGTGTCATGCAAAGTCTAAAGTACTTCTCCCTAATCATTTTTAAAATGTGAATCCTATAATCCTATTCAGCATGTATTCAGTGTGTAATTCAATAAGATTTAGTGACCATATTCAACTGAACATATTTCATCTTATTAAGCTGAGATATTTTATAGCCACTTGTCAAAACATACAGATCAACTTATGACTACAGTTGTAAGTGGATATTTGGTTGTAAGTCATTTTGGTCTTAAATCAAGGCATCCATGTGACCAGACCCAATTTTATGACATTTTTTTTTGGTGGCAATTGTTAATTGAAACACTGTGGTTCTTAAGCAAATCTGTGGTCATTAAGTGATGTATGTATTGTAGACATACACTGTTATGTATTGATATAAGAATTAGAATTCTTATATCAATACATAAATCCCTAATTAGGGATTAATTAAGTCCCTAATTACAGAACGAACCAGAGTATTTTAAATCAACTTTGAACTGTAACTTTACTTCTTAACTTGTTTTAAAGCTTGTCTGAACCTTGATTAGTAAAACTATATTTCTTTTTATTTTCTGGTTTATTACAGGTTTTTAATATTTATTTATTTATTTATTTTAAAATAAATTCCAATGAATTGTTATAGAAGCCAGGTTTGCAGGTTTATTTCAGAAAATATCACTTATTTTAAACAACAGCTCTTGGTTCATTTGCCATTGCAATCTGGAAATTTAAACTGAATCCTGGTTTATTCCTTCATCTATTTCTTTAGGAAGGTGGAATTGAGGAGAGGGGGGTACAAACTGGACTGGCAGTTTCTAAATGTAGAGCTAGGCCATGGTTTAGCATCACATCTGAACATCCCTGATTCATTTGAGACATGATGATTAAATTACAGGAAAAGCTCTGATCATGTATATCATACTTTAATTAGATGAGAGATTCTTAGTTGTTCTCTGAAGACATGAATCCACATTCTGCTTTCCCTTTTGTGTGTGAGGGAAAATTAACATACAAAAGTAAAATACAGTGACAAATCTTACTTCTGTATGAAATTTAATTCAAGTTTATTCAAATTTATTCTTATAAAATTCTACTTGCACTAATAATTTCAGTTCCTTTCAGTTTATAAATTCTCTTTTTCTATGAACTAATAATGAGAACTGACATGAGGTACTGTTTAAAAAGAGAAACAAAGTACTGAAGGGCGCTTTTATTTTAAAAATAATCATTGTATGCCAAATGCTTAGTAATAAGCAGAAGAGAAAGTTAAATATAAAGATTGTATTCCAGTGCCTGGTTCATATGTTTACCTCCCCCACCCACTGCTTTCGAAAGAGAGTTGTAGCTCAAGTGGCTGTGGAAACAACTTACCCTGTGAGACTACCTGTGTGTCCACCTCGCTAATAATACTGTACTCTGAGGAAGGAGCCCTCAGAGCGAAGTATTTGGACCTGGTGATTATGCTTTAAAGGAGATAAGAAAGTGGGAAGCTCTCCAGAGATGCCAGCTGCTTCCATAATTTTCCAGGGTGCCTGCTTGGCTGAGCAATCAACCACCTGCTGCCTCATTTTCCATATGACACATCAGATTGCACTCTGCAGCAGTCAGGCAAGGAAGATGCCATTGAGTAGTCTCAAAAGAACCGCTCTGCAAAGCAGAAAGTTCACTCTTCCTTTTGGGAGGGCTAGTCCCGGATCTTTGTTTATTATCCTATGACTATCACAAAGTGTTGTATCTTATGATTCTTGATGAATGTATTTTTTATGTACACTGAGAGCTTATGCACCGAAGACAAGTGTATCCAATCACACTTGGCCAATAAAGAATTCTATTCTATTCTATTCTATTCTATTCTATTCTATTCTATTCTATTCTATTCTATTCTATTCTATTCTATTCTATTCTATTCTATTCTCGTGCTACACTAAGACCTAGTGTTCATCAACCACATTTCTTGCTTGTGTACTGTTTGGACCTGGCTCTTGTAGTCAGTTCCCTGTCATACTCCCCTAGCCCCCACCACTACTAAATTAGTTTAATTCAGAAAAGCATGGTCCAGTTAAATTTAGGTGAAGCTACCAATCAAATTCAGCTATCATATTATACCTCAGCAAATCTTGTCCATTTTTCAACAAGTCTGCATTACAGTTACGGTTTATTTATTTATTAAAATTTCATTTTCACCTTTATTTTGTTTTAAGCAACTCAAGGTGGCAAACTTACATAATACTCCTTCCTTCTCCTATTTTTTCCCGCAACAATAACCCTGGGAGGTAAGTTGAGCTAAATGAGAGAGTGACTGGCCCAAAGTCACACAGCTGGCATTCCTGGTTTTTAGGCCATCACTTTAACCACTATACCACACTGGCTTTTTTCAGACTGGTTGAGGCTGGGACACTTGATGTATGTACCAAGTCACTCCTGCCATTGGACTAAATTAACTGTCATGTCAAATAATGTATACTAGAGGGTGTAAAACAAATGACAAAGCACTGCATTCCGGAAGATAGCTGGTTGCTCTTGCCACTGGTTTTGATTTAAGATTCTATGAGTTTGAGAAGAGAAAGAGATATACTTTGCAGTTTAATTAGGCAACAAAACATCTGTATTATCACAGATGCAGCTGCTGCATAGAAACCATTTTCAGCCTGATCTTAATGTAAGATCCCATGATTTAAGAGTGCCTGATTTAAGACACTCTGTGGTGACTAGACAAACTAGGGCTTGTCTGTATATGTTGTGAAAACTCAAGGTATTTTTCTGCTAAAGTAGAACTTTCTGTTTTGAAAACAGATTTGCACTTTCTTGTTTATTGGCAGTCTGTCCTTTTATCTTCCAACTCTGCTTTTTTAAGTCTTGTACTGAGGAAGGATGTCCTTTTCTTGTTTGTCAGTTTATAAAAGCAATTATTACTTGACTGCTATGCAAGTGCAAAGGAATGTTATCCTAGACAGCAGCAGAATTTTTTCTTAAAGTTTGACCTCATTGGAAAGAAATGTAGGAAGCACACAGAATTTGTTCAAGATGGAAAGTAGGGAATTGTGCACAGAAGTGAGGGAATAAATTATTTTTCTGAAGCTAGGGAACTGCAAACGATTTCTCAAGGATTTCTTTAGAGAAATAAATCTTTTAGAGCAGATGGCGTAGCCAGAACAACTTTTACAATAAGTTGAGCAGTTAGTTAGTTAGTTAGTTTATTATATTTATATACTGCCCCCTCTCCCGAGGGACTCGGGGCGGTGAACAGCCAGCAAATAAAATACACAGATACAAAATTTAAAACAATATTAAAATCCAATTAAATCAATTTGGTCCATAGTTAAAAACCCTATATTAAAACCCCTAATTTTTTAAAACAATTCTTTTGTTTTAAAAAAGAGTAGGTCAGGCCAGCCCGGTTTGATGAAACAAAAACGTCTTTAGGGCAGTTCGGAAAGCACGAAGGTCAGGGATCCACCGTATCTCTGGGGGCAACTCATTCCAGAGGGTAGGTGCCCCCACAGAGAATGCTCTCCCTCTGGGGGCCGCCAGCCGGCATTGTCTGGCCAACGGCACCCTGAGGAGGCCCTCTCTGTGGGAGTGTACTGGTCGGTGGGAGGCTACCGGTGGCAGAAGATGGTCTTGTAAGTACCCGGGCCCTAAGCCATGGAGCGCTCTAAAGGTGGTAACCAATACCTTGAAGTTGGACATCCACTACACTTGGAGATAAAACAAAGACATTCTGGTGAGAGAGAAATTCCATGAGGATGGACTCCAGCAAAGCTCGGAAGACTAAACCTCTGGTTCTGGTGACTGTCCCAGATTGGATTCTGCAACATTATCCTGGGACACGTATATTTGGGTTCATTTGTGAAAGCCACCAAAGAGCATTGATATATACTGTATTCTCGGACCCGAATACTGATCTTCCATTTTCTCATTTAGGCTTTGATCTTGTAATTAAAAACTACCATATCTGGGATGCAAGAATCTAGGCACAAAAAGATACAAGAAAAGTAGTTCTTTGCTGCAATCTACTGTTTGTTCAGAATTTTACTTATATTAGCCCTATAAGTAATAGAACTGAATTAGCAAGCAGTCTATTTTTTAAGAATTCATCTAAATTTGCTTAGAGCATATTTAACTATTAGCCTTTAAAGAGTTGTACACAAAGTATAAAACAGCTTATCTAGTTTATCTTAATATATATTAACTGAAACTAAGCAAATTTTGGCTCTGGTCTATTTCTGAGACTCTTTGAGAATCCTTTGTGTGTTGAATCAATTGGGACATGCTACTACATTGATGAATTCTCTTTATGCTGATTAGGTTCTAGGAATGAACAGAGAAAAAGATGAGAATCTGTCTTTTTCACTGATTATATTACTCTTGGCCACATTAATGTCTTATTAATAGCCGAGAAGAAATCTGAATCTGTTTAAGTTGTCCAGTTATGATCTTATCATGTGCGATTTCCAATTCTGAGCAAAACAGGAAGTTATCAGTAGCCCTTTCAAGGAGAGATGTATTTTTGGATGTATAGTGAACAGTGACCTCTAATTTTCTGCCTGACTAGAACTGCAAAAATCTCATCTATCAAGAATCAGCCAACTACAGTATATGATGAGTAGGAGGTATTTGGGTTGATGAATCACAAATTGCAGGCTGCTATAGAGTCAGAAATGGTGTTCATTCTCAATGCAAGCCAGAATTTTCAAACCATGATTTGATGAATAATGTACAATAGTGTGGTTCTTGAATAACTCATATTGTCTTTTAGTAATTGGGACAGCATGTCATATTTTGTAGCATGATGATGGTTGTAGTGGGTACTACTATAAAATGAGTGACTTCCCCCCCACCAGTTTTGTGATTTTGAAGAGGAGATGTTTAAATACATGAAACCTATATTAGATTTTTGCTACAGTTTGTGTGTTTTGTTTTGTCAAAATGGCAACAGTGTTTTATAGAGGAGTCTAGGCGCCACAAAAAAGGTGGTGTAGATTGTCAGGTTTCCAAGGCAAAAGCATGAAATACCTCAGTATTTCATGCTCTACAGGAGCAAAGTTAAAGGCCAGCCTGAAACAGTATTCCAGACATCTTTCTTCCATAATATAATTTCAGAGTGCTGGTATTGGAATGATTTAATTTAGAATGATTTATTAATGGATTTCAGGACAGATTTTAATGTTCTAGTTCACATGTCTTTAGAATAAATGTGTATCACCATTGGTTGCTATGTTAATTAAAATAAAAGATGATAACTAGACCATGAATAAAATCAAGAAGCATAATCCAAAGCCTCTAATCATAATTTTATAATAAGTAAAAGGTTTTATTTAAAAAATGCATTACATAATTCACTATTGTAAGGGTTTCTGGAGTTCTCAGAAGCTTATATTTTCAGTGTGGCATAAGAGAAGAAATGCCCATTTTAGGTAGAAGCAGCTCCATTTAACTTCTTTTGCCTTGTGGCAACAGATGCATGTAAACCTGCCAAAGGAAACAAGCCAGTGAGGATTTCTTAGATCTTTCTGATTCCGCGGGAAACTCAAATGGCTAGTATCATCAATAGTATCTGGCAGCTATTTGATCAGATGTTCTGCCTTTGCTTGCATGCCCATGATATAACTTGTTGGATGGAGCCAAGGGAGGACAGGTTTCTAGAAGCTTACAGTCAGTCATGTGGTGGTAAATATTTAAGAACCAGTTCTGCCAGCTCCATTGCTGGTATTACACTGTGGCCAATAGCCACAGAATTAGCTGCTCAGTGCAATAGATGTCATAGCCCAGTTCTACTCTTAATTCTTTCATAGAATCCTCCCAAATTTAACAGTCAGTTCTCATGAGCTGGCTCCAGCACACCATTGGTTACAGCCAAGTACTATTAAGTGTATCTGTTCCTCTACCCAGTAATGATACAAAGAACCAGTTACTTGAAAACAAAATATTTTATAATGAGGAGGTTAAACTTGTTAAAATAATGGGGTTTAAGTAGTGTCTTTTCTACTATCAGCAAAACACACTTAGAAATTGCTTTTGTTCTGCTTTCTTCAAGAAGAACTAATTCCAGTGAACCCACAACAATAAAATATTTAAAGGCAGCTTTGATCATTGTGCAACAAACCAAATCACAGGCATGCTTAATCAATAATAGCAATAATTTTAAGAAATTACAGAATTTGTATAAATTAGCCTTATTTTTATATCATTTCAACATATACACTGACTAGTCATTTTTGATATCCTCACTGTGAGCAGGATAATCTGGAAAGAGTTCTATTCATGTTTATTTGTACATGAGTAGATCTTTTTCTTGAGTTCTTGGACCTAGAGAAATCCTTGCACAAGAACCAGGAATTTCCCGAAGCTGTGGTAGATAGAGCTCATTAATTTTTCATGCACCAAATATTTGTCCTACTTCATTGGCAGTTCTGCATCACAATTCTAATGCAAAAAGACTTCCCAATGAAGTTGATGGACTGTACTGAAATATTTGCCTGAATTACAATTATTAATAATTTAGGAAGTATTTTGCAGCTTTATATCAGATTGAAGCTATATAGACCAGCGTTCTGTACTTCAAGAAGTAACAGAAATTACTGAGTATGAAAAAGAAAATTTGATAACTTAAAAGAAAAGTATACAATAAAGTGTACATGGGCAAATGGACATGGCAACTCTTTCAACTAATCACTCCCTTAAACTGCTGACAGCAGTTAAAACAACTTTCACCCTGGAAAAGTATTTACATCTAGAAATGCCATCAGCGGAGAGACAGTTATTGTTAAGTTTAGATTCGAACTTTTAGATACCAACGTTAAATTCGGCCGTTACCGGAAAATCCCGTATGACAAAAGAACATGTATATGTGGGGCAAATGTCGTGGAGGACACTGTGCATATAATATTTGAATGTAGGCTGTATGAGGAAGTAAGAAAACAATATCTATCCCCAATTATAAATAAATTTCCCCACTGGAATATAAGGCATAAATTATCATTTCTGTTGAAGGCAGACTCTCCTCCCCTGGTAAGGGCTATCACTCGCTATCTTAAAAGGATGACAGCAATACGAGCCAGTTATATGGAAAAGAATTTCATTGATTGTAAGAAAGATGAGCTGAGTTAGAGAGGAGCTATCTTATTTGGGTTATCTAGTCATGGCAACTTAGCTATTGAAATCTGATATTGTAAAATTTTAATGTCATATATCATATATTTTTAGATTGTTATTTCTGTAACTGTTTTGTCTTTTTCCCTTTTTCTTTTCTGTTTTGTTTGAAAAGGCCTTCGGGCTATTCAATAAACAAATACAATACAATAAAGTGGATCAGGTTGTATTATGGAATATTTTCAGAGTTATATTATATATTATATTGTAGAGTTGGAACTTGATTATCAAATGCAATAAAAGTGGGATATAATGGGAACAAAATATTTTTGAGAAAATGTGGTGTGTTTAATGAATGGTTTAACATTGTCCAGGAAGTGAGACATAGATGTATGATGCCTCACTGGTTTTTCAAAATGTATTTACAGAAATTGCGATATTAGAGGTACATTGGTTGGGGATCTAAATGTATGAATGGTTGTTTGCATATGATGCTTTGTTACCTGAGAATGTGAATCAGTTGCAGAATGGTGCCTTGAGAATAGATCTGGAAAATAGAGTTGAATTGCAAGTTATTTATTTATTAATTTAATTTATATACCGCCCTTCTCCCAGAAAAACTCAGGGTGGTGTACAGCCAGAATAAAACACACAGATATAAAATTTAAAAAACAATTTAAGAAATATTAAATAATTTGGCCCATATCTAATTAAAATAAAACTACCCGTTTTGGACATTTAAAAATTAAGAGTTAACGATTAAAACATTTAAAAATTAGGCCAGCCCGGCTTGTTGGAATAAAAGCATCTTGAGGGACCGGCGGAAGGTGCGTAAGTTATGTATGTAGGGGGGGAAAAAAAGCAGATAGATCAACTTAAGTATTTTGGTAGAGTATTGATTAAAGACGGAAAATGATTGGAGAAATTCCAAGATAAGCAAATGTTAGTAGAAAAGTGATTGGTGGTATGAAGTCTGTTGTAAGCAAACAATCCTTGTCTTCTTTTTTATATGGAAAAGGGTATGTCCAAGGAAATGTAAAAATGTTGAATGCACAGTAAATAAGTTACTTAAAATTATGTATACTGTACTAAACAAAGAAGCAATAGCTTCAAGCATAATTTGATACTGAGTGAATGTCTATTGAATAACAAAATGATCAGAACAAAAGAAATATATTTAATCAACAAGTGAGTTTATTCAGTAGACTATTTTATTCTTGGGTATATTCTAATATTGTTTAAATTGTATTATTTTTAAGGCATTTGGTATAACTAAAATATTAGGGAAAAAATACAGAGAATGAAATCATTGGTTGTATTCATGTTTAATCTAGTGGTATTAGGATTCATGTGTATTATTCATTTGCCCTGAAATTTTAGTGGCCAGATCTAATGAAATTCAGTAACTATAGCTCCAAGTAACTGAGAAACACAAGGTGGAAATGTTATTACTTTTTAAATTCAGTAATTTTTCAAGTTTCATGGTTTAAATTGCCAAGAGCCATGGACTTCTAACCAGAAACTAATGATCCAGAGCCTGGATCATTATTCCTTGAATAATGCAAGGAAAAGAAAGTTTGTCAATGAGCCAGAATATTCTGCAAGAATATTTCATGGTGTGTGACAGATAATTCCTTGAATTAATATTGGGTTAGCTAAAAAAAAGATTATCATAATTTAATGATTCCTAGAGAAATCACATTCCGTCTGAAGTTGGTTAGGGTTACCAGAAGAATGGGATCTTTTAATTTTTTCCCCCTTCAGACTTTCCATTATTCCTGGCCTTGACAGATATATATTTGCTTTCAAATCGAACCATTCCCCTTCAAACTGTAAAGCATTGCAGTTTTACCAGTTCCTCAACAACTCTGTTAAGATTTAGATTAATTAAAGAACCAATTTTCCTTGCTTGTTTTATATCATAGTTCTTTAAAAGTTTCAATATAAGCAAACTTAATGTAAGTTTTATATTCATGTGTGTCAACTCAAATGAATTAGAGAAAGCAATCAGTTCTCTTATAATGTCAATCCTCACTATATTAATAGTGGGAGTTGATCCATTATTCAAATAAGGAAATTCATTAGTTATTCATAGATTGTAGAATCCAAATTTTCAACTTCCACTTAATCATAGCTATTATTCTCATGGAAAGGCATTTTTTCTATTAGTAATTTCATTATTTGAATTTTGTTTCAGGCAGCAATGTAATCGGTTCAGTGTAATATACAGAAGCAACATGGTTGCTTTTGTCCCAGAAACATGGTTTGTTAATCATTATAAGTGCTTGAGCCACCTTTATATGACACTTTTTTCTAGTAGTAACTTGAACAGCTTGCTCAAAAGTAGAGAAGACCTTAAGGTAAAAAAAAAAAAAGTCAGCATGATGGCATAATAGCAATAGCATATTGACTTATATACCACTTTGTAGTGCTTTACAGCCCTCTCTAAGTGGTTTACAGAGTTAACATATAGCCCGCAACAATCTGGGTCCTCATTTTACCGACTTTAGAATGATGAAAGGCTGAATCAATCTTGAGCCATTCAGAATCAAACTCCTGGAGTGAGCAGCGAGTTAGCCCTGCAGTACTACATTCTAACCACTGCCCCACCATGGCTCTGAGCTTTTAAACCAGGAATAGTTCACATAATCTTGACGTTATATGAGAACCAAGTGGTTTTATTTCTTTGCTGCACCTTTTGAATACTGCTACTGGTATATTTTACAAATGCATGAGTTTCATTAAAATATTCCCAGATGTGGTCTCATTTACAGAATATAGAATAACACAGTTGGAAGGGATCTTGGAGGTCTTCAAGTCCAACTCCCTGCTCAAGCAGGAGACCCTACACCCGTGATGGCAAACCTATGGCACGCGTGCCACAGGTGGCACACGGAGCCATGTCGCCTGGCATGCCAGCTTAGCTCCGAGAGTCTCCGGAGGATGGGGACAGCAAAAAACATCACTTCCTATCCAACTGGAAGTTGGGAAATGGGTCATTTTGGGCCTCTGGAGGGCCTCCAAGGGGGTGGGGAAGGCTGTTTTCACCCTCCCCAGATGCATAGAGAGGATCTGGAGCCAGGTGAGAAAGAAAAACATGCCAAGAGGTGGGGGGGTCACGCATGTATGCGTGGGGTGAATAGAATTATGGGTGTGGGCAGCGTGTGTGCGCGCAAACCTCCCCTGCCCCCCCTTCCTGGCACGTGATGGCAAAAAAGTTAGCCATCACTACCCTATACCATTCCAGACAAATGGCTGTTCAATATCTTCTTAAAAACCTCCAGTGATGGAGCATCCACAACTTCTGAAGGCAGGCCATTCCACTGATTAATTGTTTTCACTGATAGGAAATTTCTCAATTCTACATTGAATCTATCTTTGTTAAGCTTCCATCCATTACTTGTCTTGTCTCAGGTGCTTTGGAAAATAGATTAACCCCTTCTCTTTGTGACGGTCCCTCAAATATTGGAAGACTATCATGTCATCTTTAGTCCTTTTATTTGTTAGACTCCACCTTCCCTAGATTAGACATTTATGCCATGCAACTATGCTTAGATTTTAGTTAACATTCTTTAGGGCCAGAAACCTACTTTTCAAATCCAAAGAAATATAATAATGTTTTATGCTCACTTTTTCATTTAAATTTCTGTGTATTTCTCCTATCTCTTCCATTTATTCTAGACGTATCCTTCATCATCTGTAATCCTCCTCTTTTCCCTTTGTGTTTTTAGGTTTTAACCATAATTTTTTAAGGTTATTTAGAGATGAACACAGTGTAAATTTTTTTTGAGAGGGCAAATATAGAATTGGTAGCCTTGATATATAGGTGACTGCAGGTTCTACTTGCCCCCTTCCTTCAAATAGTGTGGATTAAAAAAAACCTTAAAAATTATCATAATTCATGGGAGACCATGCTGGATTATACATATGATTGAATAATGCATTTGTTTATAATTATTTTAATTGTTTGAACGCACCAGCCAACAAAAATGATTTTATTTACCCCCTTCCCAATATTAAATAATGCTGGAGAAAATATAGAAGTTGAGAAAAAGAGCTAAATCAATTCAAGTTAAGCATATCTTAGATCATCCATTTTGAATTCAGTAAAATAATATAGAAGGTAATTAAAATATTAAATTTATTTTGATTGAATTATTTATTTCTAAGACATTTTACAATAGAACAGTCTTTACAATGATACAAATTCATTTCTCACTAAACATCACTCCATTATCTCCCTTTTTGGTGATATGGAAAGATTGTATAGCTTTTTTTTTTTTTTTTGCTGAACAATTTTCAGGTAGCAGTATTTGATTGCTCCTGTTGCTGAATAAATGTGATTTTCTTTTCACAGTTGAGTTATTGATAATGTTCATTGATTGTGCATATTCATCCCTGAATGTGTTTGTATGTTTGTATATGGTGTAGGTAAAACAAATGACTCAATTTCACATTATATTGACAAAGACCTTCAAAACCATTCATGTGTTCAGGGGGAAAAAATGAAATCCTCTAAGCAATTGTAATTGAATGGTGGGAAAGCAGCATTATTCCACTCTTTGGATACAGGATATAGCTGTTGAGTCAGATTCTGTAGCCCACTTGATCTTCAAAAAATAGGACAGAACAGGACAGAATTTTATTCCCAGTGAAACTAATGGGAACATTGGAATTAGCTGTTATACTAATTCTGGGCTGGATTTGTTTGTTCGTTTGTTTATCCTGACTTTATTATTATTATTTATTTTTATAAACAATATACTTAATACTCCCTCCTTCTCCTATTTTCCTCATAACGGCAATCGTGGGTGGGTTAGGCACACATAGATGAACATGAGAAAATATGGTAGAAAATGTTCATGCTTTCATAAGAGTTTCAGGTAGGAAAGATCAATAAAACAAAATTTTGATTTCGATTCGCTGCTGCTGCTCATTTATTCTACAGATACTTATGAAAAAGAATCTTTAAAAGAAAAAAAATGGCATTCATTCCCATAATGCTGCCTGGTACTATGGTGGGACAAATAACTGCCTGTGGAAGGAAGGAAAGATATAACCTGTGTTAGGCTTCACCGTATCAGCCATTTCTCTGTAAGTCTGTACATATGCAGATGCAAACTGTTGGTAAAACTGGAGGAGAAAGAAATGATAATTCAATATATGAGGAGAAAGAACAATTCAAAAGTATATTGCATTTTTTCCCTTATATAATTTCAAGGCACCATAGCAATATCACTTAGACTTATATAGGGCTTTACAGTGCTTTACAGCCCTTCATTGAAACAAAGGAAAATTAAAAAATAGGACACCAGTAAACTATGCCCCCCTGCCCCCATCCTACATTTAAAAGATGTTCATCAAGCAAAAGTTTTAAGTTACTCTTCCATGCTGGCTTTGGAACTTAAACTGCTATGATTCCTGCATAGGTTTTAATCATTTTGACTGGGAATTATTGGAGCTGATGTTCAACACATCTGGAGGTAACATGCTTGAGAATGCCTTCATGCGACTCAGCTGCCCCCACCATTCAGAAAGTAAATGGGGAAAAATGAGGGTAAGGTGATAAATTAAGATGGGAGTAATCTCAGAAAAAAATACTTCCAAAAAAAATCTCAGCAGGAAGCATTTAAAGATGGGAAGAAAGTGATACATTACAGTATTGCGATGATAACTGTTGCCTTCATTATTCCAGGGCATGAAAGCGTGAGGTGCATACATCCAGACTTTCTTCAGGGAAATAATTGGGGTCTCATCTCTTTTCACTCTATCTTGTTCAAATTGTGCAGATTTCTAAGTGGAGCACATCTCTCTTTCCTGGCAGAGTGTTCACAATGGTTATATTACCTTAAAATGCTTAAGGGGGAATTGGTGCAGTTTTTGTGAAGCAGGACAGTATGTCTTCCGAAAGTTTTAACATATTCCAGAAGCATTTAGAACACTGTTTTCAGGTTGTGCTCTCACAATGTTACTTGGCTTGATGAAGGGATGTATGTATGTTATTCATAAAGGTAAATAGGGCCCAGGAATATCTGGGGAATACAGAGAGAATCAAACAGTCATTTATAGCTGGAACTTAGAAACTGCCATTGCTTAAAATTTCTTTATTCAAGCACAGAAAGGGGATCACATACTCCTTGCTTGCAAGAGGGGAAGACTGGCCCAAAGTGCATCTGATTATGTTTGGTGCTCTCTGAGGTTGGGGATGTTTATTTCCAGACATTTCATTACTCAACTAGGCAACATCATCAGTGTGAATGAGGACCTGTTGTAGTCTTTTTGTTTCCTTCCTAGGTTTTTTATTGTCTCTTTTGAATGGTGTGCAATTATGCTTTATTTCATTCCCTCCAGCAGCCCATATACAGATAAGCAGGGACAAACACCAGACAAACCATCAGGCAGAAAGCATTATTCAAGGAACCACCAAGGAGCAAATAACACCCCATCAAAACTGGCATGGCATGCTGCTGCATAGACACAGGGAGCAAACCCCATGCTCACTCGCACAGATGATTTCTGTATATAGCAATAATTTATATTTAGTATCAAATGCCAGCATGCAATTAAAATAATGAAGTCAAGGGCTCAAAAATTCAATGAAAGATTAAAGAAGACAAGGATCATCCTTGCCAGGTGCCACAATGCAGCTTGATGAGTTGAAAAGCAAACCCATTTGTAAAGGCTGTAGCCACAGGGTGAAGATAACATATAGGTAGTCCTTGATTAATGACCACTCACTCAGCGACTGTTTGAAATTACGACAATGCTGAACTTGCCCAAAGTTATAGTCCCCGCAGAGTCTCTGCAGTCATGTGAACAAAATCTGAGCATTTGGCAATCCACCTGTACTTATGATCACAGGGATGCTACACTGCCTCTCCATCTATAAGCCCCCAATCCTACCCCACCGTGTCCCCACAGACCTTGGGTTTGCTTCCTGCTTCATTGGGTCTGACACAATCCTTCCTACATCCCATCACAGATCGGTCACTTACCTTTCTGGTAGGCCTAACCATTGGTCTTATATTGTTTTTGGAGATACAGAAGAATTAGCAATACAGTTAGTTCTGCCACCAGTAGCCTCCCACCGGCTAGTTCGCTCCCACAGAGAGGGGCTCCTCAGGGTACCATCAGCCAAGGTATGTCGGCTGGCAACACCCAGGGGGAGGGCCTTCTCTGTGGGAGCTCCTGCCCTGTAGAATGAACTGCCCCCGGAATTGCACAAGATCTCCAAGCTCTGTGTATTTCGCTGTGCCCTCAAGACCTTGCTGTTCCGCCAGGCCGGGCTAGCAATGTAAATGATTTTAAATTGGGTGTTTTAAATTTTTGGGTTTTAATTTGGGCCGAAATTATTTAATAATTTTAATTATTTTTAATTGACGTCTGTATATTTTTGTGTTTTTAATAGGCTATACACTGCCCTGAGTCCATTGGGAGAAGGGCGGTATAGAAATAAAATGATGATGATGATGATGATGATGATATCACAATTGGGATTAGCAATACGGTCATTAAGTGAAGTGATTGATAAGTGAAACTGAGATTGTGTTTATGCTCTTACTTCAGCTTTCTTTTGCTTTACAGACCTGGGAAGGTTGTAAATGGAAGGATTGGTTGTAAAGTTTCTTTTTCATCATCATCATAACCACCATTTGTGACCACCATGCACTGGTCACAAAATGACACAGCTGCTAAACAAAGGCAATCTGTGTATATATATATATATATATATAAACAGAATGGCTTAGCTTTCCAGAGTGAAAAGAATTAAATTATAAGAGTGCCACAGAAGCATAAGGGGATACAGCAACAGGAAGTGTGGAAACGGACATTTGCTGGACTGTTTAGTTGAAAAGAGCTGTAGATGAAAAGAAATATGTATAAAGGAACAATTGCTCCGAAAAATGAAGATAATTGAAAGACATGATATAACGTATTGATAAAGACACTTGCAGAGAATGTAGCTGTCAGGCTATTTTTGCCCACTCGTCAAAGACAAGATTCCCACAGTGTTGACTTTTACAAGATTTGTTGAAAGAGATAAACTTACAGACATTTTAGTAACCATTTTACTTTTATCCCTGCAGTCCAGCTTACCATTCAGACTGTTAGGGTGAAAACTTTGAGTCTCTTCATGACTACATCCTGAACAGGACAACTGCTTCTGTTTTTTTAAGTTGTAATTTTTATTAAAACTTTTAAATAAGAAGATAAAAGCTAACACAAACTAGTAAACAGTAAGGAAGGAAAAGAAAAACAAAGTACTCAAAAGGAAAAAGTGCAAGGAAATAAAAAAAGATAAAAATAGAAAAGGAAGATGCAAAGAAGTGGCTTTGGATATTCTCCACAGCAGTTATAAGTACAAATGTATTGACCTCTCTCTGTAAAGTTACATTATGGTACTCTTCTTTCTATAATCTATTCTGTCTAATCATCAAAACCATAAATCAGAGGTTTCTTTTTGTTGATGTTTTTATGCAAAAAGGTACATAAGAATTGGGTGTTTTTCCCAGGTAACTAAAAAATTAGCATGTGGGTGATGTTTTCCAAATCGTTTCTTTAATCTTCTGTAGGCTTTCCACAGACCAGACAGTGCTCAAGCAGAGCAAGAAATGACTACATTAAAAGGAGAGAAAACATAGAGTGACTTTAATGGAACTTTAAAGATGCTTTAATAAATGAAACAAGAAAATAATCCTTGAGATGAACTATTTACATCTTCAGATAATAGCCATTCACTTCACATTTCTGCCAATGATGGAAGAGCATTGTGAATGGAGCAGGTGGCTGAGTGCACTGGGGATGTTTCAGCCCTAGTCTTTTGTAACTCATTCACGTCCTTCTGGAATTTGGCATTTGAAAGCCCCCGCTCGTCATCAACCAACTGTACTGTATCATTCCAATTCTGTTCCAATTATCTTCTCCTATCTTTCTTCTTCTGACTGTAATTATGGTCTACAAAATTTGGTCTGGAGCAATCTGTTGTAGACATTTTCAAAAAACATAAGAAAAAGATGTATCAACAAAAATGTTATATATTGCATGTTATATGTTATATATTTTGAGAGGAGGCATTGATTAATTAATTAAATTACATTTATATACCACCATCTCACCTGAGTGATTGTGGGCAGTTTATAACAGCAAACACCTTCTTTAGGATAAAGTAGAATCATCAAGGAGTCCATGTATGGTTTATCTCTTAGAGAGTGGATTCTTATATCAACCAATAGTTGAACTACTAGATAACCTTTAAGTTTCCTTTTAATTAAGTTTCCTTTTGTGAAAGAGAAAATTCTAGGAGCCATTCTTTTTGTGCTTTCTCAAAGCTTTTGTCTGCTTAAATGTTGGTCTGGCCATTTGCTTAGACTTGGCAAGGATTCTGGAAAAATACAAGAACCGTAATTTATTTTTCCAAAATGACTAAAAGTTCCGTTTGTGTTTCTGTTTACTGTAGACCAGAATGTGCCACAGGCAGAGTAAAAATTTATTTCAGAAAGAACCTGCAAAACATACAAGCGCAGATGTCAATCCTTTAGACTTGCAGGCTTTTGTTTTGTGATTCAGTTAATGGTTTTGTTGCTTTACAGCATGTAACTATGAGATTTCATTTAAATTAGACTTGGGCAGATTTCATAATCTGCTCACCAGATGAAAAAACTTATTCTCTATACATCAGTTAATTCAACAAAGAACAATATTCAGGCTTCAGTAAACCTAAGAAAACATGCCCAAGCTGTTTCCAGGTTATTTTCTCTTAAGATAGATGCAGCAAAGGGAATAGCTATTAGTGTTCACTCTAATTACTTTCTTTGTGGCAGCCTTAGGACAAGGAAAAGGTAACTAGAAGGGTACAATCGCTCCTCCCAAAGGGAAAAAAACTTGCATTCTTTGGTTATTATTGCCTTAATTTATTGGTCCAGAAGGGAAAGAAAGGGTATCAGATTAATAGTCAGCAATAATCAGAGAGGGCTGGTACTAGCATCATAGTTCATAGTTGAGTAAGTGCTGAAAGTCAAACAACACTGAACTGACAATTTTAAAATTATGATGTTGTTAATGTTTATAATAAAAAGGGTTAATTTTACAGCTGAGCAATTAGCTTTAAACCAGGATACCCTAGGGGCATTTTCTACTCACCTGTGGTAACCAGGCAACCCCTTAATGACAAGCCTGCATTGAGGGCAAACAGGAACACGTTCACAAGAGTTTCAGAAACATCTGGCTGGCAGCTTTAGGAATGAAATTATGGTAGTGATGTAAGGATGGGTAGCTGCCATGTTAAATCAGCCTGCCTCTATAACATACCTTCTGTACCATTCCTGCTACCACAGCTGTCCAGTTGTTGGCAATTTTGGAAACCACATTTCACAAATGCAAACAGCTAGATGCATAAGGCTCTACATGCTTAATGTGAAAGAGCATCTAATTATTTTGATTTTGTGCACACACTAATTCTTTTATTATTTTCACTACCCAATAATCTCTACTTAAGAGTAGGTTAAACATAAATGGAAGAAAATCCCGTTTGCTGAAATTTAAAGGACCAGAATTACTGCTTCTTTACAGTTTGTTTACTTAGCATTTATTTTTAGGGATGTATTCGGTGCAGAGCACAAAGGCCAGTGAAAAGATTAATGATTAGATTTTGTTGCTGTGCATCTTCCTCCGAGCAAAAATTGCCTGCCTATGTTCAGAGCCCTGCCTACAGCAAAATAGACACTGTCTTGTTTAATGAAAGATTGTGCAAGACTTGACATTTTTGAGAAGCAGAGAGAAAAGGCAAAAAAATCATGAATATGGAGAAAATGATTCCTCAGGGATCACAATGGAGAGAGCGCAATGGGTGCTAAAAAAAAATAACAATGTTGCAAGGGCCTGGTGGCTCAGCAGACTGATAGCATTGTGATTAACACCAGCTGTCTGCAATTACTGTAAATTCCAATCTCACCAGGCTCAAGGTTGACTCAGCCTTCCATCCTTTCTAAGGTAGGTAAATTGAGGACCCAGTTTGTGGGGGCAATAAACTGACTTTGTATAAATATACAAAAGTATGAAGGCTATTGTTTAACACATTGTAAGCTGCCCTGAGTCTCCGGAGAAGGGCGGCATATAAATCAAATTTAAAAAAATGTGTTAAGAGATAAGTAAGAACAATATTATATTTTCATTAACCATGTAGCACTCTGTTTAGAACACTTAACTGCAGGCAGCCAAAGTAACTAAACTCTTATGTAGGACTATAAGAACTTCAGAAGTTACCAAACTTGCATAAAAGCCTTGTTTACAGAATACAGGATAACAGGGAAGTGTTCTGCCCCAGCTCCGGATTTCTGAGGATATTGACACACACCAACGGTCCTTATCAAATTTATTAAGTAGCAAGAATAAACAAGACCGGCAAAGGTTGGCAGCCAGCCCAGAAAACAAGATACAATAAACCAAAATACTCTGATAATAAATACGAGTTGTTTCCAGCAAGAAAGCACTAGCTGCGTAAATAGGCTAAGGGAGTGGCCAATTATCTTCAAGCCCTACTCTTGAGTAGACGTCCTCCTCCTGAGTAGCCACTCCTGCCTTTTGACAGCCCTGCGTGCTCGAGCATTGAGGAGAGGCTCCTCCACTTCATTCTCTCCACTTGAAGGACCCTCTGGAGGTTCTGAAGGCCCTGGCTGAGTCTCTGCCTCTGGCACCACATCCTCTTCAGCCTCCTTGCTGTCCAACGCGAGCGCTGGCTGCGCAGACTGCTGGCGTGACACCATACCAGCTTCTTCGTCAGGATCAGCCACGATCCGCGCAGGCCGCTGGTGGGCCACAACAGGAAAGGACCTTGGAAGTCTTGAAGTCTTTTAGTTCAACTCTTCTGCCCAAGCAGGAGACCTTATACCCATAATGGTGAACCTATGGCATGCGTGCCACAGGTGGCACGCATAGCCATATCAGTGGGCACACCAGCTCAGCTCTGGTGCGCATGTGTGCACCAGCCAGCTGATTTTCAGGTCTTCTGGGCCCACCAGAAGTAGGGAAATGGGCTGTTTCCTGCCTCCGTAGAGCCTGGGTGGGGTGGGGAAGAGCCGTTTTTCTTTCTTACCTGGCAGATCCTCTCTATGTATCTGTGGAGGGTGAAAACAGCCTTCCCCACTCCCTCGGAGGCCCTTTGGAGACCTGAAAAGGCCCATTTCCCAACTCCCAGTGGAACAGGAAGTGATGTTTTTTGCTGTCCCCAGCCTCCAGAGACTCCTAGAGAGGGTGCATAGAATTATGAGTGAGGGCACACGTGCGTGCGAACCTTCCCTGTCCCCCCCCCCCCTCCTGGCACGCAATGACAAAAAGGTTAGCCATCACTGCCTTATACCATTCTGGACAAACATCTATTCAATCTCTTCTTAAAAACCTCCAGTGATGGAGTTCACACAACTTCTGGAGTCAAGTCCCACTGATTAATTGTTCTTGCTGTCAGGAAATTTCTCCTTAGTTCTAGGTTGGATCTCTCTTTGATAAGTTTCCACCCATTACTTTATAATAATTTATAACAGGTAGGTTTCTACTATTTATTTCAGTAGAATCCCATCTATTCTGCAAGAATTTATATGTCCAAAAACTGCTTGCAGCTTCATTATTCACGATAGTAAAACCATTCAAATTCATCTGTTTTGTTTTATTTGTTTTGTCAGTTTTTATCAATTTATTCAGTTTCCTATAAACTACAATGGACCAATGTTATAAAATGCAAATAATCCAGGGATGCACTTTATTCCATATATGTACCCATATCTTAACATGGCCGCTTTGCATTACGTTGAATCATCAAACTTTTTAGAGGTGTGTCACTGAGCAATTTAGTTGATTGGTGTTGGTGGGAGATGGGTATCATGTATACCCATTTGTCTTGTTCTGAATGGCTTTTAGGTGCTACCTGTTTTAAAATATATAATACCAAATAGTATAAATAAGTTATGGTTCTTAAAAATATTGTTCTCATTTATTCTTAAGACATTCTTATGTCCTAGTGGTCAGTTGTATGGAATTAATGTTTGTCGAGAGAAGTGGCCATTGCAATAAATAAATTTTGCCCCTACCTTATTAGATGGAAGTGAGTGGTTGGTATATCAGGAGAAATATGCAAGTAAATGGAGTGAGCAGAGGATACTTAAAGAAATGTATCAAAGGTGCTTTTCCAAGAAGCAACTGGACTTTCTGGTTTTCCTTTGAAGATGTTTCACTTCTCATCCAAGAAGCTTCTTCAGCTCTTTTCTTATCTCATGTATTTTCTTATCCCTGGCCTATTCTCTGTGCTTTGCATATCATTGCTTACTCCAAAAGGGAATAAACACAAAGGGTCCTTGGCACAAACTGGTATTGCCATCCCTGTAAACAAGATGTTATTTGACAACTGTTGCAGAAAAGCAGTGCAGCTGCACATATTACTTTTTTTAATCTGTTATTAAAATCTTTATTGTGGCAAGTGTTTCATAAGAAAATATTAGGCTACATATTTGGTGTGCTATTCTTCTTCCCACCACAGCAGATGTTCAGACAGAAGATATGGCCCTTAACAAGGCAGTGGATTTCATGCCAAACTATTTGCAGATGTGCTCAATTTAAATTCATCCTTGCATGCCATTACATTTTAATAAAGAGATAAATAATATTCAGAAGGTTGATTGGGGGACATGCTATGCTGCCATGTTACAGTATGTTTCATCGTCCCTCCTGCCCTGCTGACAACTTTTCTTGAAAATGTAGAGATCATCAAAATTAATAATACATATAGATCCCATTTATACATGGCAAACATTAACCTTTGCCTGGTGGAAAATGCATCAGTTGGCTGACAGTTTTAAAGCATTAAATGTTCCATAATAATCCAGCAAGAGCCTGTGGTTACAAGGCTTATTAAAAGATCTGCCAGATCTCAGCTGTTGTTTTTGTAAAGGGTGCATAATAAAGCTAGGCTCTGTCCTGTTTATATAGTTATGGTTACTAGTTTTAAGCTCCCAGAATCCGTCAACCACTAGATTGCAGTGAAGAGACGGGGGAAAAAGCTACCTTTCTGTCACCTGGCCGTGCTCTAGATTATTTTCATTAAATAGTAAAATAAAGCTTCATTTGACTGTTTTTTATTATTTGTTTATTTATTTATTAAATTTATATGCAGCCCTTTTTGCAGTTTGAGGCAATTCTTTATACATTAGATATACTTGTTACATATTAGAGAACTTGTGGGTGGAAGGTAGAGATACACACACACACACACACACACACACACACACACACACACACATATATATATATATATATATATATATATATATATATATATATATATATATATATATATAATAGTTCTGCTTATATCGTGTGCCAAAAAAGACAAGAATAGCATAGTATGTATCTATAAAAGAGATACCTAGACCACACATGCCAATTAATTTATTTAGAGCATGAAGTTGGAAAAAGGCTGTTGCAAAAGCTTCTAAAAATGGGTACTGTATCAGACTTGTGGTAGGCAAATAGCTGCCCAGTGATAATTCAACTACATGTTTCAAGACTTAACAGTGGTATCATCAAAGCAGTTAGTTACAGAGCAAAATCTTTTTCAAAATACTTGCTTTTCCTCAGGCTACCTTGTCCTTACATAAAATAGCATAAGTTTACATTTTCAGATTGTTCTTACTACAAGCTTCTGAACTGGTAACACTTCTGAAGCTGCTAATTTCACAATGGGCAACATTTTAAAGTCTCCCACATTCAAATATTGCTACAGAAACATGCAGTGTATGCAGATGTAGAAATGGCAGGGAGAGAGAGTGGGGGAATGAGTTTCTTATAATGCAATGTTTTTTCAAATCTTAAGAAGTGTGGATTTCCAGAGCCAGAATTCCAGAGCCAGCATTCTCCCAAAATTCTGGGAGTTAAAGTCCATGCCTCTTAAAATTTGCCAAAGTCGAGAAACACTGTTCTAATGTCTCAATTGGCTTCGATTAAATCAATCCTGCAACTTTAAAGTAGTAATACAACAGAAAGTTGTGTTCTATTTCTGCATTTCTTGACACAGTTTTCCACTCTTTTACTTCTAGTATATTTATTTTTCTTTGGAAAATACAGTATAATACTGAATAATACTAAAATAATGAAGCTACTAGGACAGTAGGTTCTATGAGGACACTTTACGTTTTAAAAAATGGATATAATTTAACATATAGATGGGGAGTGCAGGGTTTATGTATAATCCTTTCAATATCCAGTTCAATATGCTTTACTTTGGAACTCTTGATGGAGAAAGAAGGTTTAAGAGCTGAAAGGATCTATTTTTCTGCCTTTTGAGAAGAGTTTCACTTATTTGCAGGGAGGGAAGATTAAAGAGATTTGAAAGTGCATGCCTGCTTTAGTGCTTCTCACTTAGAACTTCTTCAAGAGCAAAAAGCAGTAGAGGAATGTATTCAAAGCAACCAGCAGGAAAGCTTTTCTCTTGTCTGGTTACATTTCCAGAAACAGGACTTGCTTATTCAGACAGCACAGGCAATATAGTTTAACATCTATGATATCAGCAAAAGCATGTCTGATTTGGCCACAACATTTTTCTTATGAGCACTGCTTGCCAAAATCAATTCGCGACTTTGAAGTCAGTCAAAATCACCACTGTAAACATAAGTTACGTTATTGAAAATATTGCCTCAGAAAATTGCTTTGAAAATAAAAAAGAAACAGAGCACCATATTGCTCTTTGCAGAAATATAAATTTTTTTTGAGGGGTTGTTTGATGCATATTACAGTTTTGGACATTTGAAAATGAATCTGTGACCTGATGGTGTGCAGGGTAAGAGACAATTGGTATTTCACAGTAGTGTTTCAATGTTTCTTCCCTGAACAAATAAATTTGGCTTGAGGCTTTTCTTAGTGGTTTGTGAAAACCAATGGAAATAAGTGTACAACAGGACTTATAAATAAAATTAGTTGTGCAATTCTGTCCAATGTAAGTTTTACTTGAAGAAAATCCAACTCATTTCAACTTGCATGCAGCCTTAATATTTACACTTAGATCCATTTTAAACCATGATTTCAAATCTGCTAATTTATTTCTGATTGCATGCCTTGAAGCTTGTAGGGGGGAAAAGGGTTGATTCTGTAAGCCTCATACTCTTCTGTGAGGGAAAGTTTAAGTGGTGAATTTAAAGGACAGATTAGATATATAAAACCTGAAGCCCAGGATTGCATAAAATAGTCAAAAAAGTTTGAATACTCTCCTAGATAACTTAGGGGACTGGTACTTTTTGAATATTGGCTTTTAATTTGTTGTAATTAATAGGAAAGAGGATAAATTGTTTAGTGGTTAAGGCAGGCTAGAAAGTGGGAAGCCATGAGTTCTAGTCCCACCTTGGTCATGAAAGCCAGCTGGGTGACCATGAGCCAGTCATTCTCTCTCAACTCAAGCCACCTCACAAGGTTGTTGTTGTTGTAGGAAAAAATAGGAGAAGGAAGGATATGTTTGCTGCCTTGAGTTATTTGTAAAAATAATAAGGCAGGATATAAATAAATAAATTACACATGCACACACACAAACCTGACTAGAAAGTAATTAGGTTAATTTTATTTCTTTTTTATGATATTTAATAAGTGAAATTAAATTAATTTTAGTTCATTGTCCAGGCCCCATCATCTACCAAAAGAGACCCCTAGCACAACTTAAAATAATTTAGATTAGAAATCGATAATTTGTATCGCAAAAGTCATCTGTAGCTCTTCAAGGGCTTCTTTGTAGCCTGGGAGTAAGTGTTTTGTTCCCTTACCACTCTTGACAATCTCCAGATAGTTTATGTAAGTATCAGCATTCCCTGATATCTAGTTTGGCATTTATTTGCAGCCCTCAAAGTTGAAATAATTTCTCCTTATGGAATAAAGCAGAATCCTTACGGAGGGATTTATTAAAGCAAAATTTTCTCCTGGATTTTCCTTGATGTTGGAATCATTTGAGCCTTCTTGATCTGTTGAAAATGAAACTGTCAAACTGAACTTTTCAAACTCAAGAGTAAAACCTTCCAACAGTTACATGTAATACATCTTGGAAGACTTAAGGGCCACATGAGTAGTGGGGGAGCAGGATTGCTCTTTTTTTCTTAGCTTTTTCTGGAGAGTTTTTAAAGCCATAAGCCTGTATCAAAGGTTACACTACAAGTTTTGCATGCTTCACATCTCGGATAGCAAAGGAGACCCTTGAAAAAGTATAGATAGTCTTTCAAGAGCTCATTTAGCAACCGTTGAAAGTTACAACGGCACTGAAAAAAATGACTTATCACCATTTTTCACACTTAACGACCCTTGCAGTATCCCCATGGTCATGTTATCAAAATTGGGATGCTTGGCAACTGGCATGTATTTATTACCATTGCGGTGTCTCGGGGTCATGTGATCCCCTTTTGCAACCTTCCAACAAAGCAAAATCAGTGGGGAAGCCAGATTCACTTAACAACCAAGTTACTAATTTAAGAATCGCAGGGATTTGCTAAATAACTTATGAAAAGTCATAAAATGGGACAAAATTGACTTAACTGTCTCGCTTAGCAACATAAATTTTAGTCTCAATTGTGGTTGTAAGTTGAGGACTACCTGTAATTGGGGAATCACAGTGATGCCCCTGATTCCCATAGCCATCTTCTAATTAAGTTGATTGGAAAAAAGATTAGAGACAAAGAAAAAGAAGACTTTCACACAGCATATCACTCAGAGTGTAGATTTTGCTGAAACTGATAGGGATTAAGATAAACACAGAGGAAAAGGCTATCATTTAGTTGTCTTGATGGCACGAGATAATGTCCTTTAGCATTGCTTGCATAGAAATACTAGTAGAAGTGTGTATTTCTACTAGCATCCACTGGTCACTTATGTGGCAACAGAAAGTTGGATTAAATAAACTTTTCATTTCATGATAGATAATGAACAATAGAATGTAATAATGCACAGTTTGACCAATGTGCTTTTACTATTTAAATTCATGGATTATTTGTTTAATTTAAAAGGAACAAGTACTGGTATATTTGCAATCTTGAGTATCCATTCAAATCTCAATTCACCCATACTCTAACCTTAAAGAATCATCAGCTTTCAACATAAGCCACATGTTAAAATTAATCTGAGAATAATAAAAACAAAAATAGGAATTGTATGTGACATGTTCAATCCTTAGAAAAAAGGAATATATGTAATTTTATATGTAATTATTGCATTCTTGCAGGTTTTCGTGTACATTTCTACATTTTTCCATTTTACCTTTTTGCCTCCCTGAACATCTGTATTTCCTAATAGTTGGAAACGTACACAATTTTTTTCCAACTTACAAGTGTGTCATATTATAAATCCATAATTTGGCAGTCCTCACATTCAGAATGAAAATAGTTATTGTCCAAAGCATCTGTAAGATATTACATTGGGAAGGCTGAAATTTCTGTCTCTATCTAGCAAACATGATACATGCATTAGGGTATTAGCATTAGATATGTCTCCTCCATACAAATGTTGAGCCAGTGATGACAAGTTTATTATACAGTAGATGAGAGATTATCATGGGATTAACAATTGAGGTTGAAAGAAGACAATAAAAGAGAGGGGAAGCACTGAACAATGAAAATGATGAGTTTTAATTATGCAGACTAATCATTCAATGGGATTTAGTGAATAACAGTAGAATTAGAAAAAGAATAGTTAATGATTGCTGAGGTACCCAGCATCATTTGATTTTGATAACCATATATAACACATAGTTTCCTTGGGCTAGATCTGACTTCAACCTACCACCTAAAAGTATTTTTATTGCTCTAAAGGTATGCCTATCTAACAAAGGCAAAGGATTTATTTGTCTTTGCAAATGTGTTATTTATTTTTACACATTTTATTAAAAAAAATTAAAAGAAGGTTAAAAACTAACAAAAACTAATGCAAAGGAGCCTTGGTAGAACAGTGAACTAATGCACTGTTATTAACATCTGCTGCTTGCAATTACTGCAAGTTCAAATCCCACCAGGCTCAAGGTTGACTCAGCCTTTCATCCTTTCAAAGGTAGGTAAAATGAGGACCCAGATTGTGGGGGCAATAAACTGACTTTGTATAAATATACAAAAGTATGAAGGCTATTGCTTAATGCATTGTAAGCTGCCCTGAGTCTCTGGAGAAGGGCGGCATATAAATTAAAAAGCCAAAAAAAAAAAAGTAAAGAAATTAAAGGGAAAGGGAGAAAAGAAAAAGGGCAAAAAAGACAAGATAAAAAGAAACAGAAAAGCTTTCTGATTTCCTTTGTAGTAAATGTACTATAAGTGTGATTACAAAATTATTTCTTGCTCTGTGGTTACAAAAAAGCTCTTCCTTTTTCTATTATTTATGTCTTCTAATCATCAAACCACAAACCAAAAGCTCATCCCCCCCCCTCCTTCATACAAAAGTCCTTAAGGCGTTTCCGGTCAGCAGCAAATGAAGAAGTTGTCATTTCTTTAATCAAAGAAGTCAATTTAGCCATCTCTGCAAGTCCCATCATCTTCATCAGCCATTCTTTCATTTTGGGCAGTACTGGACCTTTCCACTTTTGAGCATTTAATAATCTCACTGCAGTTATCATATATATAAAACAAAGTTCCATGATTTTTTTTCCCTCAGCTGTTTATTCCTCAGTCCCAAAAGGAAAATCTCTGATTTCAATTGTACATCAGTCTTAGCAAATCTGTTATGTAGAAGAAAGAAAAGGGGGAGGGGGGAATCTTGAGATGGGAAGTGTTAAAGAGCACCCAAATAGGGAATTTATGCTTAGAAGTACATTTGACCTTTAATTTTGTTAAACTGCTGTAATAATATTCACATCCATATTCCTAAAAAGCTTGGTATTGTACACTGTGCATATCTTTTGGCACTGGCGTTCCTGCTTGGGAAAAGAGCAATTATAATTGCCTTTAAGCTACTGTATTGTGTTATTCTCTTTGCCTCTTTGCTTCTCCTCAGCTGATTTGCTGTGAATGCTGTACCTCTTGAAACTTGAAATGCTTTTTAGAATAAGAAAAAAGTAATTATACTCCTAGAAAATTAAAAGGCAGGTGGGTCTTAAGGAATATTCTTCTGCTAATCTTATTTAAGGAAAATAAATGTGGTGTTCTGATTAATCTAACTAGTTTATAAAGGCATGATGGGTGAAAAAGTGTTCTCAGCCTTTGTGTACTATTTCCTACCCCCACTTCCCTTTTTAATTTATTGTTGTGAATTTTATTGCAGTAAAAGCATATCTACTAGATTGGGATGTGGAAATCAGGAGGGGAGGAGAGATTTATCTCAAAATAGAAAGAAGTGTCATGATTTAAGGAGCTTAGGGCAATCCACAGTAGAGCTTGTGCTTCATACAAATGGTTGTCCTTTTTATATATGTATTTGTGTTCCATTTACAGATAACTGCTGGATAGTGATGAGCAACTGTCTACAGGCAACAAGATGCAGTTGCAACCACAGATGGTTCTGAAGAGAAATGATGTTTGAAAGGACAGTCTTTTAATAGTTCCTGTGTGGGGGTAAGTACATCAAGAATGAGGATGGCAGGAGTTAGGAAGTAAAAAATGAACAACAATGGCTTGTATGATTTCAAAAGGGTAATATTGTACATGCCTCAGTTGAAAAAGAGAAGGTGTCATGGGTCAAGCTTATATAGTTTGGTCTCCTTCAATATATTTTCTATCAGCCCTAACAATAGAATGTCACCAGCAGTTGGTTATCATCAGTGGCAGCCAGGGAAGGGCTTCTTAGCAGAATGTTCAGCTCAAGTTTGCTCATCTGATGTATCATCTGTCAACCAATTACAGGTGCCCAAGCCTTTTAGTTATTCAATACTTTAGCTAGCAAGGAAGGATTATTTTTTCAGGGCAGGCATTCATATTAAGATTCCTTATTATAACAATGCTTGTGCTGAGCATGCACATAGTCACACATTTCTTGCTTTCCTAACCTGCTCTTAAAGTATTTTTGATGGAATATTATAGTTTTTGCTCTTTGTGAGTATCTTCAAGTCAGCATTGACTCTAGATAACTGCCTGGACTAGTCCCTTCAATTTTCTTGGCAAGATGTTCAAAAGTGATTTGACACTGCCTTCTTTCTAGGACTGAAAGTGTGATTGGCCCCAATTCACACAAGGTAGTTTGTGCTCAAAGAATGAATACAACTCATGGTCTCCCTCTTTCACTCTAAAATTAAAGTTATCAAAATAAAAGAAAATGAGGAGAAATTGCTAATGTTTATATACATGGGATATAGAATATATTAGAATAATTCTGGGCAATTGACTGTGCTGGCTGGGCCCAAGGGAAATATAGAGCCACAACTTCTCCTGACCCTAGTCTAACATGCAGAGAAAAGAGAGGGTAAAATAATATTACACAGGTTTTCAATTCAAACGTGTTTTCCCACAGAGAAAATGGTTTTCTTGAGATCTGTTTATCCTGAGATTCATCTTTTTCAGTTAGATACAAGAAAGAGGGAAGGGGAGGAGAAAGTTGTTTCTTTTCAGGAACACCTTTCTGCTAATGAATTTTGGCAATCATTTCCTTTTCATCTTATTCAGCTATGGGAATAAGAATTTCTATATCGGGCATATATAAATTGGAGTTGAAATAATGTGATCTCATTGGACTGAAAAGAGATGGGATGCCCTCATGCTGAGGGTCAAGGCTGCCCCATAAAAATTGGTCTCCAATGAACCAAGTATGATCCCTCCAGTATTAGCATAGATGTGAAATAAGCCTATCATTGTAATAGCTTTCCTCAAATTACTCTCCTCCAATTAAAAACCATAATTTCACTATCTCTTTCCTTTCTTCCTTCTTTCCTTCCTTGGTGTCACTACGTAATACAAAGAACAGTAGGTCATGGCATTATAACATTCTTTCTTCTTTTTTCTGTTGCATTACATTGACTACATTGCCCAATGCAGGATGCTCATATCATCCTGGACAAATGGCTATCCAATCTTTCCTTGAAAACATTAACTAATGGAGCATCCATTACTTTAGGAGGCAAGTTGTTCCATTGCTTAGCAGCTTTCACAGACAGGAAATTCTTTCTTATTTCAAGTTTTGAATCTCTTACTGTAGAGCTTCCATCTATCAGTTGCTTTGTAAAACAAATCCATACTATTTCCCCTGTGACATCTCGTCATGTATTAAAAAACTGATATCACATCTCCCTTTAGTCTTGTCTTTTTTAGACTAAACATATATATAGGATTTAGCCTCCCTTGCAGCCCTTGGTCTGGATACATTGAGATCAAGGCTTATTTATAGCTTGCATTTGCAGAATTATAGTCCCAGTCTTTAGATTTTCCCTGTATTGTAATCACTGAACTGATACCATACAAATTTAACCTGTGTCAATGCTTCCTATGTGTTTGGTATGTACACATGCTCTTATTCATTGTGGGCTGGTTGTAGACAGAGCAAATTAAGAATCTACTTTGAATGACTCAATTCAAATACTGGATTAGCATGAGATTTTGTCATAGGAGAATTCAGTCAGAGATGCACATTTAGGTTTTTGGATTTATGTTTTGGCGTGACAAGGCCATATCTTGGGTGAAGTAATCCCAGATGACCATGAAATGGCAGCAAAGACATAGAAAAGTCTTAACTCTTTGCTCCCATCTATTGGCCATCGAGGGTTCTGCAGACTAGATGTGGGAATGACTTGACCAAAGAAAGGACCCATTAAATGTCTTCAGAACTTAGGGACAGTGTGTCAGATTACTGATCTATCTAACCCAGTGCTATAAACACTGGCTGGTGGTATCTCCCTCAGGTTTGAGACAGGATTTTCCACCATCATCTGGAGCTGCCAAGTCTTCTCTGTGTAAAGTGTGTGGCCTGTCAGGAAGTCTTTGCCTTTTCAAAGGTTCAAATCATTTATCACCATCCTTACATATATATGTGCGTGGATTGTAATCAGTCCTGATGTATAGTGACACACTTAAAGTGTGAATTGGCCTGAATCCATGCAGTGCTAGGATTATTTGTGTCACCCTTAGCTCTGTTTTTAGTCTCAGTAAATCTGTAGCAGATATGCCAAGTTCTGATTCTGTGCCCCTGCTGTGAGGCTGGCCAACAGTAGTATACCTACCTCTTCTTCTTGTGCTACTGCTGTCATGGCAACCTGCTGTACCACCAGGCCTACCAAGAAGCCTGTAGGCTCTGTGTTGGTGTTCTCTTGTTGCTAAGCATCTGCAGTGCTTGCTCCAGGCAGCATTAGTGTTTTCTTTAAAGTCCTTTGAGCCGCAACCTGCTATTTACTTCATAGAACCCAGCCTATCTTATGAATTCACAGCTCATCTGCTCTTTGTACTTCATATAATAAATGTCTATGCAAAGAGATAAGAGTTTCAAGTTTTGGAAAAGTTGTTTCAGCATAGAAATCTTTTCCCAAACATGCCAATTGCTCACTGTCTTTTTCTATTTTTACATTCCCTTGCAAATTGGGTAGTTCCTATTTTCATTTTTCACTCTCTTCAGTATAAATCATTGAAGCGTGCTTTCATTTCAGTCTATTATATCAGCCCCATGCCATCTGACATGCTTATAGCTTCAGTGGCTAAATCTTCTTTGCTTTTTAAAAGGATAAAGTTTGGGCTTGGACTGTTGTATAATTTAAAATGGTTAGTTTCCCACTACTCCTTTCATCAGGGTGAAATTTTTTACAAAGAACCCAGATAGCTTCATATTCTGGAGTGTTGTTTTTGCTTCCTTCAGTCTTGATTTGTATCGGTCTTAAATCTCATGCAATATCAAGTTATCCGACATGAATTTCTGAAATGCTATTATGCTTTTTCTTCCAATGTAGATGCCACTTTTTCCAAGTAGCTCTTTAATTAGCGATATCGTGTTGCTTTTTTCTTTAAAGCAGCTTCTGCTTCTTGGTTCTGCTTCTTAATTGGATTAATTAGCCACTGTTTACTGGAATGGCTTGGCAGTCCTAAGTCAATTCTTAATAAGTTTCTGTTCCTTGCTGGGTGAGAAGGATAGGCTTAAATTACTAATAATCCCTGAAGAGAAAAGAACATCAACTGATTTTGTACTACTGCTATACCTATGTAGTCTCATCTCGTATGAAATAGAGACTTCCTAGTGATTTTCCAATGCTCATAAAAACTTATTTCCTAACTTTAAATAGCACAATGCCTAGATTCATGAAATCTACCATGAAAATGCTATTGTAAAAGGTAAAAAAAATGATTTTGTTCTAAAATAAATTTATTCTGATGTCTCAAAGGCAATCTTGAATCTAGATGCCACTTTTTCCATCTCAGGCATTGGTGAAGTCACAGTTTCAACCATCTGTTAGGTAAATCAAGAACTTGTATGAAGCAATGCCTGCACTATATGATTCTACAGTTAATGTCTTGAGTATTTTAATAACTTGGATCTTACAAAATAACCAAGAAATAGTATAACAACTCTTTTCTGGACTGGCATCTAAAGTCCATATTCTTCTTTGTTACTGATTTTGCTAGATAAGATATTTTACTACTGACCTGACATTTCATTTATTAAGGACATTCTTGTTGCTTCTTTGTTCTGCTGGAAGTCCATGTACAGGTTGTCCTCGACTTGCAACAGTTCATTTAGCAATGGTTCAAAGTTATAATGGGTCTGAAAAAAGTTATCTATGACTATTTTTCACACTTATGCCCAGTGTAGCATCCCCATGGTCACATGATGATTTACATTCATGCTTGACACCTGACTCACATTTATGATGGTTGCGGTGTCCCAGAGTCATATGATCCCTTTTTGTGACCTTCTGACCAGCAAAGTCAATGGGAAAACCAGATTCACTTAACAACCGTGCAACACTGCAACAATTGCAGTTAGTCACTTAACAAATATGGCAAGAAAAGTAGTAAAATGGGGAAAAACTCACTTAACAAATTTCTCACTTGGCAACATAAATTTTGAGCTCAATTGTGGTGGTAAATTGAGAACTACCTGTATTGATTTACAACTAAAATATTTTTTTATAATTACATAAGGCAGTTTCGTAATATATATTCAGCATATATTATGTGAAACACTCAGCCTTTGTATTATGAAGAGTTCTGAGTGTACTAAATTACAGGTTAGAGTTACACAGTTTTGAAGGGTTAGAAGTACTGAATGCTTCATATTTAGTGCCTGTTGTAACTTTTTTGAAGTCTTTTGTTTTTGCTTTCAATTTCAGATCAAAATAGAAAATCATGATAGCTACCGGGGGAGTCATAACAGGACTGGCTGCCTTAAAAAGGCAAGATTCTTCCAGGTCCCAACACCATCTGAATCGCACAACATCACCAGCTCCTGAGGAACAGAAGCCAGTCAAGCGTCGACCAAGGACCGATGTTGTTGTAGTCCGAGGCAAAATCCGGCTATATTCCCCATCAGGATTCTTCCTTGTCCTGGGAGTTTTGATTTCCTTCCTGGGAATTGCTATGGCTATTCTTGGTTACTGGCCCCCAAAAGACTCATTCCTAGAGCCTGAAGACAGCTTGTCACTAAATGAGACTCGGTTAATAGGAAAAGGAGATGGATTTATTATGCGCTTCGTTGAGCGGCATTTACATTCCGATAAAATGAAAATGCTGGGGCCTTTCACTATGGGGATTGGAATATTTATTTTTATTTGTGCAAATGCCATGCTCCATGAAAACCGGGACAAGGAGACAAAAATTATACACATGAGGGACATCTATTCTACTGTAATTGACATCCATGCTCTGAGAATCAGTGAGCAAAGGCAGCTGAACGGTGCCTTTACCGGCTTAGCAGGAGAGAATGAAATCAAGCATGGTGGAAGCTCTTGTGCATCACAGCTGGCTGCAAATACAATTGCTCCTTTCTCAAGCTTTGCAAGCAACTTCCACATGGTTAACAATGATGAAGAAGATGAATTTGCTGGAAATGAGACCAAGAAATCAATCCCAAATCTTATGTCACCTTTGCTGATGGAACATTCTGGTTCAGTCTTCGGCCTTTACCCTCACTCTGGGAAAGCCAGGGATGAAAGAAGCAGTGGCTCTCTGAAGTGTGAAACAAAATCAATTGTGTCATCTTCCATTAATGCTTTCACATTACCTGTAATCAAACTGAATAACTGTGTTATTGATGAGCCAAGTATTGACAGCATCACTGAGGATTTATCAAGGAGTAAAGAGAGACCTAGAAATTTGTCCATGGATTCTTTAGCTCTCCCATTAATGAATACCAGCGATAGCTACAAATCTGCCAATGCTTTGTTACCACGCAACAATTTATATGGGGACTCTTCCTTCAGTCAGTTCAAGTCTTCAATGACTCTCGGAGCCAGCACCGGACAGCTCTTATCACCTGGTGCAGCCAGAAAACAGTTTGGGTCCAACACCTCTTTGCATCTCTTGTCTTCACATTCAAAGTCCCTAGACTTGGATAGGGGTCCTTCTACTCTCACTGTCCAAGCTGAACAAAGAAAACATCCAAGCTGGCCACGACTGGACCGGAGTAACAGCAAAGGTTATATGAAGCTAGAAAATAAGGAAGATCCTATGGACAGACTTCTCGTACCACCAGCTACAGCGAAGAAGGACTTTACTAATAAAGAAAAACTGTTGATGATTTCCAGATCTCACAATAATTTGAGTTTTGAGCATGATGAATTTTTGAGTAACAATTTAAAGCGTGGCACTTCAGAAACAAGATTTTGATGGTCAGATGACTACGGTTAATATATTTGACAGTATTTATTTTATAAAATAAACACTTTAAACCCTCCCTTTCATTCCTTTTCAGTGCAACCTTGTTTTTATTGAATATTTCTGATTAAAATTGACAGTTGTGTTTGCAAATACTACTTTTTTTCATCACCGCCATGCCAAAAGTTTAATGTTAAGTGGCTTGTTCATGAAAACATGGCCCTGACATAATGTTATTTGGTTAGTGATTGTATTAGGTGATAATTGTATGGTGAATTAAGAAATGAGAATGTCTTAATTTACAGCTACTATGCCACTTATCATTGTTCAGCATATTTGAGTGGTCTAAATCTAGATTGCTTTCTAGTCATTTCTTCTTTGTTTCAACATAAGGATTTGCTTTGTTTTTCATAGATAAAGGTACAGTTGTAGCTGAATAAATAAGTTTCAGTGTTCAGAACCATCAGAGACTCCAAGTTTAAGAATTATGTTTTTGGCTCATGATGGAAACGGATGTAAAGTCTGCAGTACCAAAGTCATATTTGGTACCATTTGTAGAATCAACAAAGGTACTTAAAGTGAACTCAGAACAAATTTCTGGATGTTTTTATTTTGCCCCCTCTTCTGTATCTAAAAGCTTTCATCTTCTACCAGAGAGAATTGTCATTTGCCTCAGTTGCTGCTGTTCAAAAAAAAGTCCACATCTAATCTGAGCATGGAGAATTGCACAGTGGATTGAATTTAAGCCAAATATGTTACAAGCAGAGGACCCAAAACTATTGTCCTGCAAAACTCACTGAAATAATAGTCTTTCCCAATTAGATACGTTGGAATGTCAAACCAGCATTGAAAGTAGCAGTTCTAACACACCTGGAAGGCACATGATTAGAGAATGCCAAAATATCACCTATTCAATTACTTTCCATTTATTACAATAGGTTGCACCTATTTTTCTTTTATATAAACGAAAAATGTTGATACAAGTGAAATAACATTAGATATTTGTGATTGTAGGGAAAATATGAGGAGAAATATGAAAATTAAAAATAATATGTACATTTTCTGAAAATACCTAATTCCTATTTTGTGAATGAAGAAGATCCATTATTATGATTTAAATTGAAGGACATAAAACTAGATCTTTTGTTATTCATCACCCAGGGTTGGGTGGAAGGAGACTGAAACAATTTTGTCATTCTCTTCCCAAAATTATTTCTGATGCAGTTTATCACAAAGGTATTCTTTATTTGGCAGTTTATCAAGGAGCAATATCTGTTGTTCTGGTAAAAATGACCAACAGAGAGGTGTTCACAAATGTTTTCTTTTAATCACTTCTTGCTTTATCACTAGATCCGCAAGTTATTTGGAGATTTATAGGAGTTCATCATCATGAGGGCCATATACAGGTGAAACTCGAAAAATTAGAATATCGTGCAAAAGTTCATTTATTTCAGTAATGCAACTTAAAAGGTGAAACTAATATATGAGATAGACTCATTACATGCAAAGCGAGATAGTTCAAGCCTTGATTTATCATACTTTTGATGATTATGACTTACAACTCATGAAAACCCCAAATTTACAATCTCAGAAAATTAGAATATTACATGAAATCAATAAAACAAGGATTGTACATAGAACAATATCGGACATCTGAAAAGTATAAGCATGCATATGTACTCAGTACTTGGTTTGGGTCCCTTTTGCATCAATTACTGCCTCAATGCGGCATGGCATGGATGCTATCAGCTTGTGGCACTGCTGAGGTGTTATGGAAGACCAGGATGCTTCAGTAGCGGCCTTCAGCTCTTCTGCATTGTTCGGTCTCATGTCTCTCATCTTTCTCTTGGCAATGCCCCATAGATTCTCTATGGGGTTCAGGTCAGGCAAATTTGCTGGCCAATCAAGCACAGTAATCCCATGGTCATTGAAACAGGTTTTGGTACTTTTGGCAGTGTGGGCAGGTGCCAAGTCCTACTGGAAAATGAAGTCAGCATCCCCATAAAGCTCGTCTGCAGAAGGAAGCATGAAGTGCTCCAAAATCTCCTGGTAGACGGCTGCATTGACCCTGGACTTAATGAAGCACAGTGGACCAACACCAGCAGATGACATGGCTCCCCAAATCAACACAGACTGTGGAAACTTCACACTGGACTTCAAGCATCTTGCAGTGTGTGCCTCTCCATTCTTCCTCCAGACTCTGGGTCCTTGGTTTCCAAATGAGATGCAAAAGTTGCTCTCATCAGAAAAAAGGATTTTGGACCACTGAGCAACAGACCGGTTCTTTTTTTCTCTAGCCCAGGTAAGATGCTTCTGACGTTTGTTGTTCAGGAATGGCTTGACAAGAAGAATACAACATTTGAAGCCCATGTCCAGGATCCGTCTGTGTGTGGTGGCTCTTGATGCACTGACTCCAGCCTCAGTCCACTCCTTGTGAAAGTCCCCAACACTTTTGAATGGCCTTTTCCTGACAATCCTCTCCAGGTTGTGGTCATCCCTACCGCTTGTGCACCTTTTTCTTCCACACTTTTCCCTTCCACATACAGTAACTTTCTATTAATGTGCTTTGATACAGCACTTTGGGAACATCCAACTTCTTTTGCAATGACCTTTTGAGGCTTTCCCTCCTTATGGAGGGGGTCAATGATGGTTTTCTGCACAACTGTCAGGTCAGCAGTCTTTCCCATGATTGTGATTCCTACTGAACCAGACTGAGAGACCATTTAAAGGCTCAGGAACCCTTTGCAGGTGTTATGGCTTTATTAGCTGATTAGAGTGGGACACTTTGAGCCTAGAATATTGAACCTTTTCACAATATTCTAATTTTTTGAGATTGTGAATTTGGGGTTTTCATGAGCTGTAAGCCATAATCATTAAAAGTATGACAAATCAAGGCTTGAACTATCTCGCTTTGCATGTAATGAGTCTATCTCATATATTAGTTTCACCTTTTAAGTTGCATTACTGAAATAAATGAACTTTTGCATGATATTCTAATTTTTCGAGTTTCACCTGTATTGCTTAAACTCCAGAGAAGGGAATTTTACATTTTAAAAGTGTTTACATAGCTTGTCCGTTTGGAATACAGAAACAATGTTTAAAGTACTTTAAGACTCGCACCCATACCAACATGCATCTCCTTACAATTATTTGAGGGGGGGTCTTTGGTGCTCTCTAAGCTTAGTTGCCCTGATTGCACTGATAATGTTACCTAGTCTGGCTAGTGAAACATCTGCAAGAAAACAACCAAGCTCAGAGTGCCCCCCCCTCATTTCAACCCTGAGCTACAGATATTCTCCTTTATTGTTACAATTATTTACCTGAAATTTTGTTAGGCTTCATGTGTTGAGAAGTGTATATTCTGTCTAGAATTGTCAAGTTCTGGCTTTTCATGATTTCCAATGGAAGATCATGGATGTCATCACCGTTCAGATTTTTTAAAAATCTTTTTTCAATTTTTCTAAGTTGAATACACCCCAAAATTAAGTCTGTTATTGTAATTTCTAAGTAGCTAAATAAGAACCTCAACTGATTCCTGTGACTGGTTCAACCTATTATTTCTATAATGCAGACACCCTGCACAAGTGTTCATAGAAACTACGTGAAGACAGTGAATCCAGATGAAATTTTTAAATAACAGAATTGGTGTCCTGCTGCCCAGTGTATTTTTTCTGAACAGGAAAAAGAAATTTATCATGCCTACCACCATTCATTATGAAGCTCCTGTAGACCATGTTTCCTTACTGTAACACAACTAATTGCAGTGATAAATCAGATTGTGAAATGCCACAAAGACAGCAATACTGAGTGACACTGAAAATTATTGTTAAATTAGTAAGGTGAATGTTCATTAGAAATAAATTCATATGCCTCTCTCAGAAGCCTTTCACAATTTGGTGCTCTGCAGATATTTTTCCAGCCAGCAAATTAAAATCCGTGCTGTCTGAGATTAGGAGCCCAAGATTATATGGCAGCAAGTTAAGGCTACCCTGAAGCCTATTCTTGCTTAATAGGCAGTAGTCCTTGTTTGTGGTTTTGCCTACAAGATCACAGTATTAATTGGTTAAAAGATGTTGGATGTAATATAAATAACTCAGGAACTGATTTAATAGCTTCTCCCAAAATAGTTATATGTCAAAATGATGTACTTTAACTGACGATGAAAGATATTTTTTCTATGATTATCCAGCTCTGTATTCTAATAATAAACTTTTTTTGTGACAAAAGCATTACTTGCCCAGTGAATTGAGGCATAGTGTTAACTTATTAGAATTTTAAGCCTAAATATTGTAACAGAGTTGACTCAATATTTTGCTATGAAGCTTTTAATAACTTTCTGGTCAGTGTTCTTATTACATTTACTATTTTTTTAAATAAAAGCAAAACATAACACTGCATGTATGGTAAATGTGTGTTTCCTTAGTATTCAGTAGTTCTGCTGTTATATTAATAGAGGGAAAAGACTGGCTCATTTTTTCCACTTTGATATATGCTCTTGTTACTTATTCTTTCCCTATGTAGTTTGTAGTAATAGTGCAAAATTTATTCCTAAAGATAATTCAAGGCAGGGTATCCTGTTTCCTTATAGCATATTCTTCAACTTGATCCATTATTTTGATGTGTCCATTTCTAATTCAATGAACTAGAAGTTCTTCTCCAATGTGATACCTTCTATTTTGGATTATATCTCTGAGAATTCCCAAGAAGAAAAACATGTGGATCAGAAGGAGATGTTCTTTATAATGCATATTTCTATCTTTTTTCTTTATTTTACTACTCTGTAATCTCTTTTTATTGGGGTGGAGTCGGTGCAATTGAATGGAATTGAGCATTTACCAGCAGGATGCCCTTCCTGATGCCTACATGGAGTTCACAGCAGATATTTTCTCTTTGCGCTATGATAGAGCAACATCTGTTGCTGCTGAGAATTGAACTCTCAACATTCCGAGTAGGAGGCGAGCATCTTCACCTCTAGGTGGCCGCACCACTCAGATGCATATTTCTACCCTAAGATACCTTAAAAGATAGGAACAGTTAAAACTGGTTAATATTTGAATGGAAAACCAAAGCCAGGACTATAGGCTAGTCTCAGAAGTTGAAAATCTGCTGAAAGTATATTCCAAGTATAAAATTCTACATCTGACAAAGTAAAGCCCAATAAGTAGTTAAAAAAAAAAGATCAGAGAAGAGCAACTAAGATGATCAAAGGCCTGGAGACTAAAACATATAAATGCAGGATTTGGACTTGCCTAGTCTAAAGAAAAGAAGAATTAGGAGCAACATGATAGCAGTATTCCAGTATTTGAGGGGCTGTCACAAAGAAGACGGGGATCAAATTATTTTACAAAGCACCAGAGGGCAGGACAAGAAACAAGTTTGGTTGGAAACTAACCAAAGAGAAGCAACCTGGAATTAAGGAGAAACTTCCTAACAGGACAACCAGTGGAATAGCTTGCCTTCAGAAATCGTGGATGCTCCATTACTGGAGATTTTTAAGAAGAAACTAGACAGCCACTTATCTGAAATAGTACAGGTTCTCCTGCTTGAGCAGGAGGCTGGACTAGAAAACCTCCAAGGTTCCTTCCTGCTCTGCTCTGCTCTGCTCAACCCTACCCTACCCTACCCTACTCCTATTCCTATTCCTATTCCTATTCCATTCCATTCTACTCTATTCATATTGTATTTTTATTGAATTCTCCGAGCACCGATTTTTATTTTTGAACATGACTGAAAACATGTACAAGCTTCACCCCATCTTCTTTTATCTTTGTTCTATTTAAAAAAATAAAACCTTTATTTAGCTTTTCAAAAAGCAATTAGTAAAACTGTGATAGGAAAAAACAGTGGCAGCTTATGTAAAAAAAATATATGCAAAGTGCTAGCATTTCCACCATCAATATAGATTAAGAAAAGCAATAAAATCTATTTCAATTTGCCATACTAGGCCTGAAAAAGAAGCAGTACTATAATAACCAATCCTTTAAAAAGTTATAGAAAACACTATTTTCTACAACTTAAAAAAAAATAGCGAAATAACAGTAGATTTATCTAGAGGCATGCTACTCTCTTGTGATCCAAAAATAACACAGTGAATCTAACTATAGTTTACCCACACATAATTATAATAACTGAGTTGCCAGAATTATTCATTGGAAACTTTGCCAGAGATTTTTATTTGAATGCAGGAAAAACTACGGGGACCAAGTTCAGAAGGTTTTGAAAAATAAGTGGGTTAAGATCTAAGTGGGTTAAGATCCAAACAGAAAGGCATCTCATTATTCCTAATATAATAGTTATTGAAAACAAGAAAGTCTATTGATTCTGCTGTTCTGGGTGATGCTAGGATTGAGGAAAAACAATTAGAGAAAATTACAAAATATCTGGAATTGCAGATCAAAGTGGAACACTCATGGAGGCAGGAATCTCTTGATATACCAAACATGATTGGAGTCCTCAGAACAATAGCTAAGACTTCCTTGAAATGTGAAGATATTGAATTTTCCTGAACACCCTAATTTTCCAAAAACACATCCTGCTTAGAATAACTCAATGATTCTTAGATCCTTGGTTAAAATGTTAATTATTAAGTTTCCATCCATCTTAGACTGTAAATCTAATTGTAAATCTAACACATAATACCTGGAGCACCATTTGTGCACCAGGGGAATTGACAAAATCCCAAGGGTGAAATCCAGCAGGTTCTGACAGGTTCTGGAGAAACAGTAACGGAAATTTTGAGCACTTCGGAGAACTGATAGCGGAAATTTTGAATAGTTCAGAGAACTGGCAAATATCACCTCTGGCTGGCCCCAGAGTTGAGTGGGAATGGAGATTTTGCAATATCCTTCCCCCAGGAGTGGGGAGGGAATGAAGATTTTGCAGTAACCTTCCCTTGGAGTGGGGTGGGAATGGCGATTTTGCAGTATCCTTCCCCTGCCACACCCACCAAGCCACGCCCACCAAGCCACACCCACAGAAGCGGTAGTAAAAAAAATTGGATTTCACCACTGCAAAATCCCATCAGTCAATATGATAGACTGCTGGAATTATTAACAGGACACAACTGGACTGTACAACTTAGACTGAAAAAGAAGAAAGTAACTATTCAGTCTATATTACTTCCCCATAGTGATATTGATATATTTACTATACCTGCCATGCAGAAATGGAGGCAGAGATTTACTTCCAAGTCAAACAAATTGTTGAAGAAGAATAGGATGAATTTGTTGATTATCTGAAAGGTGAGAACAAGCATTGTTGTAAATTAAATATTGGAACTTACTGAATGTACAGGAAACAAAACATGAATATTGAAATAATGCATTAGAAACTAGAACAGAATGCTGGCAAGGAAAAGCATCATATGGTCAATTTCTCTAAAATAGGTCAGCAACCTTAAACCCTCAAAGAGCCACAAAGGTCCTAACTGGAAGCCCCCTGTTCAATTCTGGAGCCGACCGGAAGTCCAATTCCCCCACCATAAAGTCTCCTCCTGGTGCGGTCTCCTTTTTCCTCTGCCTGTCATAACCAAAAGACCTATCAATTGTGGAGCTGACCGGAAAACCTGTCCTTTGCCATAGAGTCTTCTCCTGGCATTCCATGCTTCCCTCCCCACTAACCAGAAGCTCCTCTCAAAATTGTGGCGCTGACCAGCAACAGCTGCAGCAGAAGGATGAAAGAGCCACATGCGGCTCCAGAGCCACGGGTTGCTGACCCCTGCTCTAAAAGATTGAGTTGGAAGTAGATAAAGATAAAACCTGGCAATGGCTTATAACTGAAACATTAAAAAAAGAAACTGAAGGCTTGATTTTGGCTGCTGAAGAGCAAGCTATTCAAACTAATGCAATCAAGTCCAGAACTGAAAAATTGTCAAATGATTCAAAGTGCAATTATATAAAGAGGCATAAGAAACTGTAGATCATATACTCAGTTTGTGAAAAAATATTGCATAAACTGATTATGAACAACATAACACAGTTGCCAAAATGATTCATTGCAAAATCTGCAAAATTATCATGTACTAATAATGTACTAATAATGAAAAAATGGTAGGGCATAGAGTTGAAAAAGTAGTTGAAAATCAACAGGTTAAAATATTGTGGGATTTCTGAATACAAACAGATAAAGTCTTGGTTCATAACACCAGATTTAACTGTGATTGAAAAGAAGAAAGAGACAATAACTGATGTGGCAATACTAGAAGTTAATAAAATAGAACATAAATTATTGGAAAAGATTGCCAAGTATCAAGATCTGAAAATAGAAATCGAAAAATTATGACAAAAACCAGCCATGTTGGTCACAGTGGTTATAGGCACTCTGGATTGCCTTATCAAAATATCTTGTACAGCACTTAGAAAACCTGGTGTATTGACAAAAATTTCATCTGTCAATAACAAAGGTAATACTGCTTAGATTTGCACTTGTACTACATCAATACCTTATGATATTTTAGGTTCTTCGGAAGAACTTGATTCATTTGAAGGCCAACCCTGGCTAAAGCTCTGGCAGCTGTGATTTCACATTTTTGTGATGATGATGATGATGATGATGATGATGATGATGATGATGATGATAATAATAATAATAATAATAATAATAATAATATCCAAATAACTATAAACAGTAGTGAGCAGACAAAATTGAGAACAAACCTAGACAAATTACAACCTGAAAAACACTTTTCTTTGCCAAATCACTCCAGGAATTGGAGCCAACTTCCAAGGATGAAACCTAATTACTACTACAATAATTAGCTTGTTTTGCATTGCCACCTTGCTCCAAATAATAATTACATTGGACTGATAGTACCGCAAATGGAACCAGTCAGTGGTTTTTTGTTTTTTCATTTGCTAAAATCATTTCCTGATTTTGGTTAAAACAATCCTGTTTCGACACTAGAACAAGGTGAGCAGAAGTAGACCAAGCAGTTAAATGACATGTAAATCACTTTTGAGTATGTTAGGAGGAATTTCTTAACCACAAGAGCTGTTAAATAGTGGAGAGGTCTGTCTAGAACAGTGGTCGATTTCCTGGTTGAAAGTTTTCAAATGAAGTCGTTTATTACAGATGGATCAATAGCTTCTCATAATAACAAGAGTTGTACTAGAAGGACTGCACAATTATTTCCAACTCATCTGGCATGTGGAAATAGTGGATCTCTGAAGGGTTTGCATTCAACAGAAACAACATAGTTTGCCTCCACTAAAATCACCTATTGACTCCAATAAAAAAAAAATTGGAGTGATCTGAAGAGTCAAGGAGTGTGCGCTCTGTAGTTTAGTATTCAGATCTGACCCCAAGTTCATTAATTCAGATTATAAGTCTTTTGCACCAGGTACTAGTTGGCGCATCTCAGGATTCTAGTTAAAAATCAGGGGAAATTCTGTGATTCTAAAGTATAGCACAGGAGTCTCCAAACTTGACAACTTTAAGACTTGTGGACTTCAGCTTGTGGGAGTTGAAGTCCACAAGTGTTAAAGTTGCCAAGTTTGGTTACCCCTGGTATAGCATATTTGCCATGCAAGAGTTTGTAGCCCAATTAATACAGCTTCTGTTTTCTACTATGTATCATTATTATAATGATACTATTAATTTTTGAAGACATACTTCTATCCCACCTTACTTCAAATAGTTCAAGATGGCACACGGCTTACCTTGGGAAAAAGCTGAATTTAGACAGTGATTTATCATATAGTGAGCCACACGGTTCAATAACAGCAAGAAACTGAATTGCAGTACAACAACTTGATTATGATACCACAGAATAATTGTTCACAGGCAATAGAACTGCGGCCTGCTACTGAAATAAGTACTAATTAAGATTTTTCTCAATCTTGATATGTGACAAGTCACTATATTATGAATACTATATCATATGCAATAGGTATCTACCTTATTTTTTTCAACAAAAAAATCATTTAAATTAATTTTAAAAGGCCAATTAAGTTGTTTTCCTGCTGCTTTGAAGAGGGGAAAATTCTAACACAAAGTTTAATAGTTTTCGCCATTATTTTTCAAATACCTGTGCTTGAAGATTAGGACTGTGAAAACACTCTGGCATGTTTCTGGTAATTATCACTACAGTGATAATCAATCCTTTAATTCATAGCCAGTGTGTTGGACATAACTTAAAGGGTTTGTAGTCCAGCACTTATACAGGTCACAAAGTTGCTGAAGTTACCAAAAAGCTTGAAAATATGTACTAGTATTATTCAGCATTGTTGGTTTCAGATGTACAATTTAGTTTTTCTTGTCCTCTAGAGTCAATACACCTGCAAAGACAGTTTTTAGGGGAGTATAAGAATTTAAGTGAAAACATGTACACCATTCAAAGCTGCCTATGACTTCATCTTGAGTTCTTTCTATAAATGGAAAGGCTTTTAGTGAAGCAAGAACTCCCACTGGCAGATATTAAAAAAAGGAAGGTTTTTGCCGATTACCTCCATAACACCTTGTGTTGTGTTCTGAAAAGATCCTCCCAATCTTTCAGACCTAATTTTTTGATAAATTGGAAGGAAATTGCCTAAAATTGCCTCTCTGCCCTTCTGCCTGGCACCCTGTTGTGAAACGAGACTTATTCTTAGTACCTCTAGATTCAAGCCAATGATCATAAAAATCTGAGCTATTGTGGTTTTAGTACTCGAGTGATTTTGAAAGCATCATTACATTCAGATAGTGTGATGTTCTGCAAATCTATTTAATATCCACATATGGTCTTTTTATTCTTTATGTTCAATTTCAAACAATTTAAGATCAGAATTCTGGCATGGCCAACAATACTTTACAATTACCATTGGGCTTTAATTGTGTTTTGTTAGTAGTACAAAAGCATGAAAAGCTTTGAGCAAAGTACCCTTTGAAGCTAGGCAAGGCAATCTCCTCTTCCCGTTTCAAAAAGAACGCACAAAATTGCATCATTTTACACCACTCTGCTTACTTCCTGAAGCATTCCGTTAGTCTTTTCTACTGGACACGCTAGTGGAAGCCTCAAAAATGACATAAAATGCCTCATGGGATGAATACTGTGTTCTGTACTCCTTAGTGAGCTAACCCAGATTGCTCCTGTTGTACTACTTATCTTATATGGACAAAGGGCCACCACCCAGTGGTGTCTGTAATCAAAGGGGTGGGAATTTTGATTGCATGGGCATAGCTGCCATCTTGATTTTTGGTTCCCTTCCTGGGGAGGCCAGTGCTGCCATCTCACTCAGGCCTATGATTCTCCTTTTAATAGCTTATCTGCTAAATGTGCACTTTTTAATCACTTGTAAGTGGCCTGCTTTTGAATTTCCTTGTACTCCTATTAATTCTTCTAACAAAAGAACCGGTGATAAAAGCAACTGATTTGCATAAGTTTCATTATAGTGTTTATTAATTGCTTTGTCAGAAATTAGAATGTTCAACCATTTTTTTTCAAGATACCCTTTTTATTTCTTTCCTTTTTTTCATGTTTATAACTTGGTTGAGATCTTTCAGAGGGAAGTGAGTAGAAAAAGAATGTGCAAGGAAAGATATCAGCCCATGAACTACAACAATGAAAGCACTGTTTCAAAATAACATCCAGTTATCTTGACTGTCTTACGTGTGTGACCAGCCTTTCCATCTCTGTTCTGACCCCAGTATGAAGCATACACCTCAGGCAGAGATAGCAATGATGAGAAAATATTGAAACAGGAGTCACAACACAAAAATCTGACAATTCATAGTTGCCTGCTAGGGTCATAGTAAAGTACATAAATTGTGTGGTTTGTGTTGGGATAGTATACACACACACAAACATATATATATGCATGTGTGTGTGTGTGTGTGTGTACACATAAATTGTGGATTTACTGTATGTGTGTACATAAAATTGTGGATTAAATACATACAGTTGTGGATCTGTTCTACATTGTCCCTTCCTTGCAACAGTTTCCACTGAAAGTGAAGAAGTGGGAAGAAATGACAATTACAGGTAGTCTTGACATATGACAGCTCATTTAATGACTGTTCAAAGTTACAACAGACGGCACTCAAAAAAATGACTTATGACGATTTTTCACACCACCATTGCAGCATCCGAATGGTCACGTGATCAAAGTTTGGTTGCTTAGCAACCGGCATCTATTTATCATGGTTGCAGTGTCCCAAGGTCATGTGATCACTGTTTGCAACCTTCTGACAATCAAAATCAATGGGGAAGCCAGGCTCACCTAACAACCATGTTTTTAACTTAAAACTGCCATGATTCACTAAACAACTGTGGCAAGAAAGGTTGTAAAATGGGGCAAAAATTACTTAACAACTGTCTTGCTTAGCAACAGAAATTTTGGGCTACCTGTAATCAGAACCGTGGAATGATTGTGGTTTTGTTTTTACCTTTATCCTTAACTTGCCCATTTGAGAGAGGGAGAAAGCCACGGCCTTATAAAGGAACCTCCCCACTCCCAAAACACAAACCCCAAATCACATGATTGTTTGCTCATTTGAAACTCATCGTGCACCAAGAAAAGATACATATCTGTACATCTTCAGCTGGGTATTTGTTTCACCGTTTCATACATTACATCTCTAAAGAGTTATCGCTAGGTCGACACGGGCATTTCTTGTGCATTTGATCTGATTTTGTTCCTTGTTTAGAGTGCTCACCGCTGCATCTTTTTCAAGGGCTTCGGTCACTGAGTCAACTCACATCGGAAAAGAATGTTGGCTGCCTTTTAAGTTCAGGCTGACCTTGAGAGCCAGTTATAATGAAACAGTCCCTGTTCCCGCTGAAGTTCTATTATCATTTTAATAAAAAAAAAACATTCTGATATACTGCACTAAGTTACATTTTTGGCAGTCACGTAGCCTCTTGAGTCCCAAGCAGTCTGTGAGAAGGAACGGCGGTGATGAATGTGTAGAAAGAGCTATAAACCAAGAAGAGTTACAGAATGACCTTGCTCCAAGGGTGATTGCAAGAATCGAAGGGTGCAAATGGAAATGGTCCCGTGTGGCCTCTATTTAAAGGAAAGTCACTTACCTGGAGCAAAAAATACTGATAGTAAAGTACCCATTCCTTTCAATAAGAAGCTGAGTGCATATTTGGAAGAATCTCCAATCACCCAAGTTCACATTATTTGGTAAAAGTCTGATTATGAATGTGAAACACTAACATTTAATATTATTTACATTTAAATGACAAGGATCATAAATCCAGGTCAGAAAGTTCAGCAAAGCCCTAAAGTTAGGCACAACACATCATAAAGTCAAAGAAAGTTAGAATTGGAAAATATCTTAAAGGTTAATCTATTCCAACATCCTGGATCCATGTAATTCAGAGACAAAATTTAAGGCATTCCAAACTAAAGAAAATATCTCGAAAAAGATATTATTTCATTTTTGTTGTTGTTGTTCAATAGTCAAAAAACCCTACATTATACAGCAGATAGTGTTTATTTAATATTTAATTTACAAAGTTTAATAAAAACAAATGCGGAGCCAGTGGTAACTCTCCACATTGTTTTAAAGGAAAGGACCCAACCTTATAAAAATATTACTGTTTTGATTTATGCATATGGATATATTCAAATTACATATGTTTTTCTGGTACTATCACAGCCTATCCTGTCATTTATTTTGTGTTTAAAATACATTGCAAATTTAACATATTTCATGTGTTTGTTTGATGTGCATGTTTTATTTTGGGTGCCTATTTATGGGTCATTTTCAGCTACTTCATATTGTTAGTTATTGGGTAAAATTAAAATGGTTTGGGTGTTTGCTGTTTTCCATTAATTAATCCTTTTTTAAAAAAACAATCCCTGCAGTATTGTTGTTTTTTTCCCAAAGTTATTCCATGCATTATTTGTGAAGTCTTTAGCACTTTTCCATTTTATTTTGTCATCACTGCGAGGCATCAAACAACCAGAGTTTGATCTGTGAGACCTCTGTGACTTGAAGGAAAATATTTTGCTTTTCTTTATCATCTCCACAAGTGACACTTTTTATTCTTCAACTGCCCAGTTATTGGGCCATGTTATGGCCAGAAGCAAATAAACAGCAACTTTTTGTATAACATTAGAGATTATTACCCTGGAAGAGCTAAGCACAGTGTTTTGCATGATGAATGCAGAAAATGACCGCACAGGGCTATGAAAATATTAAGGAACCTATTTAACTTGCAATTGGAACTGATTATATTTTCCAGCAGAACTTTGCTACCCAGAGGGATTTCTTTTCTCACAACATGCTGTGTTCTCAAATAGGCACCTAGAATACACCAAACATCCTCCCACTTTGCACAAGGGGAATATATATGGAAATAAAGGTTATAGGTCATCACAAAGAGAACTTGTCATTGTACTGGGAACATATGAACTCATCTTTTCCTTTACTAAATATTCAATGGGGTTCACTTGTCCTTGTCTTATATATAATGGATGGAAAGAGACTTTCCAATTCTTCCATCAAAGATTTTTGCTTCCTGGTCTGGGTTACAGAGATAAATGCTCAGAAAGAGATAAACCCGACATATTAACAATTAACCTAGGTAGGGATTCAGTTTCATTCACTGGCACAGTTGTATTGTTTTTAACCACAGAGCAGCTCAGGGTTCAAAAGTAGGAGGGGTCAGGAAAGGACTTGGTGAGTGATCAACGTTAAATGACCTTTTTTTTTTTTTTTGTTCCAAGGGGTGGCTTATGTTAGTGCCCTGACTGTTTTCAAACCTTGGCTATTATTGCTAAGCAAGCCTCACCCAGTTTTAATACTTGCTGTCTTCTTGCCACAAGTTGGAATGCAACTGCAGGATTATGGGAACAGATGTATAATGCATCTGGGAGTGATTAGGTTGGGGAAGACTGAGTTCTGCTTCCTCCACTGTGCAGTATATGCAATTGGGAAGGATTTCAGCTATTCATTTCTATTTGTAAGCTGCAGAGCCTCTTTCTAAGAATACACGATAGGAAACACGCATGGTTGCAATTCTTAAAGCACTTCTACCAGCCTGACACAAAGCTGAAGAGAATTAGCAGTTCCACAGATACTGTAGCAGTATCTGATGTCATGATTACCATTTTCATCCAGTAATTATTCACAATACTAGTAAAAAGAATCAAATGTTATAGTTTTAAAAAATAATAATAATGGTAGTATTATGTCATAGTACAGATATATAAGAGCATGCATGAGGTGGAGAAAGTGGAGAATAAATATCTTCCCTCCCCCCCAAGCTTTTCACATAATACTAAAAAAGGCCATCCAATCAAATATTATGGTAGGATTTGTGAAACTGGATGGATCTAGCCCAATAACTCACAGGAGACAGTGGAATCTCTTCATCAATTCTTTATTTCAGGCCTGGACTGGTCCTAGGCCCATTCAGGGTAATGGTCACTGACCTCTGTCTTTCACTTGCAGGTACACTTCTGGAACAGCTGGATGCCCACGTGTAGGACTCTTTTATATACCAGGGGAGGAGTCTGAGGTAAGGGGGGATGATGGGATATGGGGAGGTGCCAGCCCCTGCCTGGGAGGATTAGACATTTACCCTGACAGGATTCAAGATACACAAAAAGAAGTTGTAAACTATAATTAAATATATATCCCACCCACGCTACCTTATAGCATTTGCTTTTTTTTTCTGGATCTTCACCTGTCTATACATTAACATAGGCACCGAAACAGAATTATATCTGTTTGCATTGGAAGGGATTTGAGACTAGGGATTAGTTTAAATCTTCAGAGGACATAATTATCATAGGAATCAAAGGAGAGTAAATCAGCTGGTATCAGTATCAGATGTTATACTAGCATTAAGAATGAGGCTTTAAACACCTTCTGAGATGAAAACACTGGAAATGGAGACAATGACTGGCAGCTGCAATGGGTTAAAATAGATTTAGACAGCTGTCTGTGACAGTTTAAAGATAATTGTTGATCTTCAGTTGGATTAGACGTGTTTACATTGCTGAAGACTTATTGGTACATGAGAGAACCAAAGTCCATAAATCATTCAAAAGCATAAGCTAGAAGAACAGTGCTGAAGAGAAGATGAAGGCTTAAACTACTAACTGAACCTCCTAATGATTCAATTCAAAGTTTAGACAAATATGGAAGAAAAAAGATGAAGGTTTTACTTGCCAAAGAATCACCAGCTAGATCAAGACTAGCTGTCTGTCCATTTAATCCATAAAGAGAACAAACATTTCTGTGAATGCTTCTGTAAATTCTTTCTTGACTATAGAATTAGGAAGAGTAAACAGGGTTAGAATTAAAATAATGCACATATAAATATAGGTTACCGTTGTATTATAATCTATACAAGATACATGTTAAAAGTTGACCGCAACTCAAAGTTGGAGTTCAGAAAGAAAAAAAAATATGTACATTTGAAAAAAAAAATGTCTTATCTGAATTTGAGATGCTCACAATGGACTATCTGGTAAACCATATTTTCACAGCTTCAGGATGAAGCAATAAAACTGTTTTGCTGAGCTTTATCAGTGGTTTGAATGAATTGGAAAAAAGCCTTGGAATGTTTTGCACTATTTCAATCAAATTCTTCAGACCTTTATATGCATCTTCTGATAGAAACCTTCAGGCAGTCCATATGAGTATCACCTCTCATCCTCATAATAAGCTGTGTAATAGGTTGGGATAAGTGAGCAAGTGTTTACTTAGGAACAGAGGCAGGTCCCATTGAACTCCAATCTCCTAATCACAACCTCACACTTTGGGTCTTCTATGCAATGTTAAAGTATGTAAATTGCTATCTCAAAATATAATAATGGTCACCAACATCAATCCATATAGATGACAATTTTTCAGTTAGATATTCTATCAGTGGTTATAATTATTCACTACAATGGTAGTTCAGTACTCATCATTAATTGGTTCCAGGAAGTGAGATGAATATCAAAAATGATCAGTACCAAACAAATTTTTCCTATAAGGAATAATGTATTAGTCATGAGGAAACTGACATAGACAGCTTCTAGCTTGTGTGTTGAGTACCAAACAAATGATGAGTATGGGACAAAATGTTTGTGTCAAAATGCATTGAATATCAAATACAATATTTCAAAGCAGTTGAGTACCGAAGTATCACTGTATCTTGTGGAAGCAGTCCTGTCAGTACCAACTGCTGAGGAACACAGTTTATTTATATTTGTGTAATAACCTGCAAACTCCAAAAAGGCAGGAAAGCAAAACATTTTTGTTCTAGTTTAGGCTCCCTTTTTTCCTGGAATATTTTAACCTCCAAGGACTATAGGAGATTCTATACAATGACATCATTGTGCTGGGAGTTTGTATGTGGTATTTTTAAACAGAAGAAATTGGTCATTTGCTAAAATTTAATAATCATTTAAATTTCATAAAACTTATTAAATTTTAATCTCGCATCCTATGATAATTCAGAAGTGGATCCTATCACAATAGTAAAACCATTGTTGCCATTTTGGAAAAATCCTGAAACACATTTCACAATTCTTTGTATCATTATTATCATCATCAATAATTTTGTGTTATCAATCATTATTAATAATTTCGTAGTGTCAACTAATTTGACCATCCCACAGTTCCCTCCATCTTCAAAACTTTCATGAATAAAATGTAAGTCTTACATCAATGTGAAAATAGTCAATTTAATTCTGTCCTCTGCTTTTTTTTTTATCCAGTTGACAATCCATGTTTCCTACTTAACAGCTTTTGATAAACGATTTTGTCAAAGGTTCACAACATCCACCAGATCACCCTCAGCCAGTGTTTGAGAGTGGGGTAATATGCTGCTATTAACCTTTACAGAAATGAATGCATGAATCATCAGACTACTGATTGGAATTGAGAGCTGCTTCCATTACGCAGCATGGATTGTTTTTTGCAGTTTTAGGCTGAAAAGATTGTATATAATTAGAGCTTTAATTAAACATGTGGCAAGTCTAATTATCTGCTCACTTCTTTTGTGGACATTTGAGGAAAAAAATTGATTGCTGCATGTATTATTTAATTACAAATAAAGAGCCTCACATGGGAATATTGGTTTAGATCTTTTTTAGCAAATAGAAAGCAGATTTTAAGACAATAACATTTTACATAGAAAGCTGTTTTTTTTCCCCCCAGTACAGATAGCAACTACTTCATTCAGCAATCTTTCACAGTTACAGTGGTGGTGATAACATAACCTTACAATCCACCTTTGCATTGCAATCCTCTCAGATCTGTAAAGTAAAAGAAAACGACAGTAATATCCTAAGCACTGTCACCGTTTCACAGTGACCACTTCACTTAACAATTGAGTTGTGGATCTCAGTTGTGGTCATTAAATGAGGACTAACTATATTTTGCGAAATATTTTGGTTGTGGAGATGAGAGTATCATTAGCGGGCATCAAATTTCTAGCGCTCATATTTTGAAGAGAGGTATCTGTATTTTTTTTCTCGGGAGTTAAAATATTGTGCGTGTTAACCTGGCGGAAATAAAGTTATTTGCTTTTCTGCTTCAGACAGCAGAAAAGCTACCTCTGACTTCTATAATGAAGATATGTTAAGGGATGAGCTCCTCCTTCAAAATCCCTCAACAAGGCTATTTTTGTACATTGCAAAATGAACCGAGATGGCACAGTGGTTAGAGTGCAGTACTGCAGGCTACTTCAGCTGACTGCTAGCTGAAGTTCAAATCTCACCAGGCTCAAGGTTGACTCAGCCTTCCATCCTTCCGAGGTGGGTAAAATGAGGACCCAGATTGTTGGGGGCAATATGCTGACTCTGTAAACTGCTTAGAGAGGGCTGTAAAAGCACTATGAAGCAGCTTATAAGTCTAAGCGCTATTGCTATTGCTATTTGTACAGATACTGCACAAATAGCTTTTTTTTTAATTTGTTTTTTTTTCTCCAATCTGAATCTTTGAACTTCAACTTGTGTTTTATAATGGGCCCTGTCCAGAATGGCAAATAGCAATAGCACTTAGACTTATATACCTCTTTACAGTTCTTTACAGCCCTCACTAAGTGGTTTTACAGTCAGCATATTGCCCCCAACAATCTGGGTCCCAATTTTACCTACCTCAGAAGGATGGAAGGCTGAGTCAACCTTGAGCTGGTGAAATTTGAACGGCCAAATTGCAGGCAGCCGAATTAGCCTGCAGTACTGCACTCTAACCACTGCACCACCTCGGCTCATTTTGCAAGGTACACTCAGCATTCTAAAGGTGGTCCCTTGTTCCCAAAATAGTGGGGAACAACTTTCCTCCATCATCTAAGGCAGATTGAAGAAGTGCAAAGAATCCACCACACCACTGATCTGCACATAGACTACACTAAATATAACACAGAGGTGTATATGCTTCTTCAACGAAGAGGTCCTAATTCCAATTCCCATGTACATTTCTCCTCATAATTGATGAGGAAGGACATCCTCATAGGTTCACTGAAAATCCTCTGATTCAGGAAGTAACCAGAATTTTTCAACTTTGATGCATGGCTTTCTGTACAGTATCTTGATAATGAGTTTTTCCTGTTTGATTTATGACCTGCTCAGTGTGCCAAAGAATGGTAATTAAGTCTGACTTGATCACATGCCCTTGAATGAGTCAGACTCCCAGCATTTCTATTTAAAACTGTTCCAATCCCATTGTGGTCTGACTTGGAAATAAACTAATGCCAACCATTGGCATTTCTTTGCTACAGGCGAAGAACATGTACTTAAATATTCATTTGATATTTCTAAATGTTTCCAAAGGATTTATAAAAGAGACTTAAAGCTTTGAATAATTTTTTGTGAAGTGACAAAGGAAAAAAAATCAAGTTCTAGGGATTTATTTAAAGATCAAAATTGTTAAAAGCAAAAGGGAGAGATATAAAGTTGGTTTATTTGATTAAGATTAAAATAGATATGTTGTTATCTCTGATAACCCATAAAGAACTTTGCTAATCAAAGATATGAGGGAAGTGATCAGTTGTTGTACTTTAAGAGGAGGTGAAAACTTACTAAAGTTTTTTACACTTCTTGTGATGAAGTAATTTCTTTAACATTTCTTTGTACTACAGGTAGTCCTCAATTTACAACAGTACATTTAGTGACTGCTCAAAGTTACAACAGCACTGAAAAAAGTGATTTATGACCATTTTTCAACTTACGACCTCTGCAGCATCTCCCTGGTCACATGATCAAAATTCAGTTGCTTGGCAATTGATTCATATTTATGACCATTGTAGTGTCTTGGGATCATGTGATTACCTTTTGCAAACTTCTGACATGTGAAGTCAATGGGAAAAGTAGATTCACTTAAGAACTGTGTTACTAACTGAACAACTCCAGTGATTCACTTAACAATTGTGGCCAAGAAAAGTCATAAAATGGAGCAAAACTCACTTAACAACTGTCCCACTTAGCAACTATACATTTTGGGTTCAATTGTAATTATAAATCGAAGACTACCTGTATATTCTTAGTCATTCTTTTCTATTTTTTTTCTTTCTATTTTGCTCTCCTTTTCTGCACTTTGTATTTTTTTTCTTTATTCCTTTAATTGTTTAATAAATTTTATAGCAAAATTACTATTAAAGATATTTTTAAATATTCCATGGGGCCTTAAGTTGAGTATCCAGAAAAGATTTGTTCAAAATGCTTTTCTTTTGATTCAAGTATTACTCTCAGGAAATTAAGCTGATCTTAAAGGCAAGCAATGTTTTTGTTGTTTTGGGAACATTGTTAATCTGCTTAGTACCAATAACTTTGTATAATAGAAATACAAGTACCATTACATTCAGGGGAAAGACTGGCAATGAATGAACATGTTTCAATTGGCACTTTCCTTTTAAACAAACTAGCCATGCAGGACTCTGCTGAAAGTTCAGTTTCTAATCTTCACGTATTTGTTTCTTTCGCCTGACTCTGGCACTTCCCTGAATGCATTTAGGGGAGATGAAAATCCAGCTAAACTACTACAAGAGCCAAGATTGTAGCTGGGGGTTAACACAAAAGTTTTGCCTTCCAAATAAAAGGGACTTTGTTTCAAGCCTGCATTTTACAAAAGTGTAAATAATATCATGTGCCCTTTGGTTTAAGACAAAAGCGTATGGTGTTTTCCAGGCAAACAGGGATAGGATACAGAAATAAGTCATAAGTTTATTTGTCAAGCATATATAAGATAACAGGTGAAAGTATAAACATAATTTGAATACATGAAAAGAGTAAGTAAAAAGGAATATTAGGACAGGGACACTGATGCACTTATGCACGCCTTACAGACCTCTTAGGAATGGGGTGAGGTCAACAATAGACAGTTTAAGGTTAAAGTTTTGGGGGTTTGGGGAAGAAACTACAAAATCAGGTAGTGCATTCCAGGCATTGACCACTCTGTTACTGAAGTCATATTTTCTGCAATCGAGTTTGGAACGGTTTACCTTGAGTTTGTATCTATTATTTGCTTGTGTATTGTTGTGGTTGAAGCTGAAGTAGTCATTGACAAGAAGTACATTGTGGCAGATAATATTATGTACTATGCTTAGGTGAGACTGAAGTCGGTGTAGTTCTAAGTTGTCTAAGCCCAAAATTTGAAGTCTGGTTTCATAAGGTATTTTACTGTTAGAGGAATGGAGAACACTTCTCGTAAAATATGGGCAGTCTTCTTGCATTTCCTAGTTTCTCATTTCTATCACATTAAAAAGGATCTTAGATGGCAACTTTTGGGACAGCTTGGTGATTCTGATGCCAAGCCTTGGGAGAATCTGGGTACCAAACTGGACTGCCCCTGAAAAAACTTCAACCCTGCCAGTCAGTCTCAGACCAAGTCATCAAAAGGCAAGCCTTTGTGGAAAAGCAGTGATTTTCCCTAACAGCATTTTTATTTGCATTGAACAAAGATAAGCAAATAAAGTCTGGTTTAAATGAGACTTCCTTGCCTTTATGTACAACAAACACCCAGATTGATAGGTAATTATATGGGTAGGAAGCATCCATCCTGGGAAAGCCAAGGTGACTTAAGGGTCAGGTTTGGGCCAACTTAATTGCAGCATGAAAAGAATGTTGGACTCAAAGATGCCATTGATATACAGTACTTAACATTTCTTACATTCAGTTCCTTTTTTTTTCTCCTGTATTTTGGATCACTGTAAGGGATGTGCTTCAAAAATTTTAGCAAGGGGTTCTCTGGCTGATTGCTGGCTGGACATGGCAACAGTGGGCGTGGCCTAGTCTGCCTCCTGTACCATAGCAGGGGGGTGTTTTTGCTCTTTCCTCGAGCCTCCGGGAGGGCAAAAATGGCCAGGTTCTGGAGGCTCTCTGGAGGCCGGAAATGGCCCCATTTCTGGCCTTCCCGAACTTCCAGTAGGCCCATTTTTCACTGTCCCCAATGTTAGATCGGCGCAGGAATGGAAGACGTGACCAGCTCGTTACATAAGTAACTTTTATTAAGAACAGAAACAGTAGCAAGACTGCCCGTGTGCTGCCGGAGCTCTCCTTATATTCGCTCCCGGCAGACGCACCGCCCCTTGCCAGGGATTCAAATCTCCCGCCCGATGGCTAGCAGCCAATCAGGGCGGATGTCCTTATAAGGACATAACACTCCTCCCCCCTTAGTCCGAACTGTCAATCTCGTTCACAAAAGTCACGTAATCGCGCAGGTACGTAGGACGCCTCGGCACCCTAGCTGACCTGCGCAGTCCCACTTCTTCTCTGTCTCCGGCCTGGACAGACGGGACTCTTTCGTCTCCTGGTTCCTCCTCCGGAACCGGGCTTGGTTCGGCTGTCGAGTGAGCGGGGTCACCCCCAGCGCCTCCGGCCGGACCGCAGACCTTGGATGGCTGGTTCTGATGGTCTTCCTCCTGGCCTGTGGATCTATTGCCTCGTCTCGGTCGCTCGGTTCCGACCCGGGAAGAGCGTCTGAGCCTCGGTAAGTCCATTGCTTGCTCTTCCCTGGTTCCCCGGGCGCTGCGGTTCGGTCGCGGTCCGGCTTGCTGCCGTTCGGGTGGTGGTTCCATTTGGTGCCCTCGGGCCCGGTCCGCCGACTGCAGGTGGTGCTGGCTTGTGTTGTGCTGTCCGACCTCGCAGGGGTGGTGTTGGTCCCCTCGGTTGGGCTGGCGTAGGTCTCCCCCGTCTGGTTGGCGGTGGTCGACCTGGTCGGGATGTTGTTGAGGGGCTACCTCTGCGGGGCGGCGGAGGTCTCCCCTGCCGGGGTGGTGTAGGTCTGCCTCGCCGGGTTGTTGTCGGCTTTCCCTTCCCCCTAGACCCTGGTCTACCGTCAGGTGGTGTCTGGGGTCCTCCTGGTTGGGTTGTTGTTTCCAGGTTGTCTTTTGCGATGGGCGGGGGTCCCTCTCGCCGGGGAGTCGTGTGCCACCCTCGCCCATGGGTAGTGGGGTGCCCGTCTTGGCTGGGTCCCGGTCTACTCGCCTGGAACTGCGGTCTCCCGGGCTGGGCTGGTGATGGCTGCCGTCACTGGTTGGGTGCGCTGCTCCTCCTCTGGGCAGGTCCCAGTCTACTTGCGGGCTGGGTTGGTGTTCCCTGGCCCTGTTGTGCCGGGTGCCCACCTGGCTGGGTTGGTGTTGCCATCCCCCGTGTGGTTGGCCCCGGTCTACCTCGCTGGACTGCCGACGTGACAGTACCTGGTAGTGGGCTGGGCCGACCTCATCGGGATGGCGCTGTTCTGCCTCGCAGGGGTGTGGTAGGCCTACCTCGTTGGGGTGTCGTAGGCCTACCTCGCCGGGGTGTTGTAGGCCTACCTCCTCTGGGTGTGGTGGGCCTACCTCGCCGGGGTGTTGGAGGCCTACCTCGTCGGGGTGTTGTAGGCCTCCCTCGTCAGGCTGGTTTTCATGTGCCCCCCCCACCTTTTTCGGAGTTGGTCGATGTGCCGTCTACAGACCTGTCCATCTTCCAACTCGACGGTGTAGGATTTGGGGCCGGTTGTGCTGGCAATCTTCCCCTTCAGCCACTTGGGAGAGCCGTTGAAATTCAGCGCGAAAACTGAATCTCTGTTGCTGAAGGCGCGAAGCGGGCGGCTGGCGGTTGCAGTCACTTCCGGGCTGTATTGGGGGTGCAGCCGGTCCAAGGGTGACCTCAACCTTCTGCCCATCAGCAGTTCGGCCGGGCTCTTGTGGGTGGTGGCATGTGGTGTGATGTGCTGGGTGAGGAGGAAGTTGTCTATGCGTTCTTGCCAGTCTCCCGGGCCCATCTTGGTGAGGGCTTCTTTGGTCAGTCTGACCATGCGTTCTGCTTGTCCGTTTCCGGCTGGCCTGTAGGGGGCGGACAGGGCGTGGCGGATGCCCCGTCCTGCCAGGAAGGACTCCATGGTCAGGGATGTGAGCTGGGGGCCGTTGTCCGAGACCAGCACGTCCGGTAGTCCATGTGTGGCGAACAGACGGCGCAGGGCTCGGATCGTCGCTTCAGTTGTGGTAGATGCCATGGGCACCACCTCGAGCCACTTGGAGAAGGCATCTACCACGATGAGGAGGTGTCGCCCTTTCATCGGGCCCGCGAAGTCGATGTGTATCCTCGACCAGGGGTTGCTGGGGGTCTCCCACTTCGCGACTTCGGATTGCGGCGGCGCTGGGTGAACTTCTTGGCACGGGTCGCATCTGGAGACCATTGCTCAATGTCTTTGTCCATGGAGGGCCACCAGATGTAACTCCGTGCCAGGGCCTTCATGCGGACGATGCCCGGATGCCCTTTGTGCAGCGTTTCTAGCGTCCGCCGTTGCAGAGTGCTTGGGATCAGACAGCCCTTTATAGTGGACAGCTCCTTCTGTTTCCTGGCGAACGGGCTGAATTTCTCCTCTGGCTTTTCCGATGGCCACCCTCTGAGGATCCAGGACTTCACTTGGCGGAGTGTGGGGTCCCTTTGGGTGTGGACGGCCACATCTGCGGATGACACAGGACAGCTGGCGTCGTCATCTATATGGAGTAGATGGAGTGTGGGGGCTGGGTCTTCGACTGGATTCTTTGACGGGCATCTGCTGAGCGCGTCGGCGTTTCCTATGGCTGTGCCTGGCTGGTGCACGAGCCTATAGGAGTAGCCGGCTAGGAAGATGGCCCATCTTGTCATCCGTGGGGACATGAAGGTCGGGGTGGGTTGGTCGCCTGCGAGGAGTCCCAGGAGTGGCTTGTGGTTGGTGACTACGGTGAAGCGTCTTCCGTAGAGGTATTCGTGGAAGCGCTTCACTCCAGCCACGATGGCCAGGGCTTCTTTGTCCAGCTGGCTGTAGTTGCGCTCCGCGCTGGACATCGTCTTAGAGAAGTAGGCAATTGGGGCTTCCGTGCCGTTGGGCAGTTCATGGCTGAGGACTGCCCCCACCCCGTATGGAGACGCATCACAAGTCAGCTTGATGGGCAGCGTCTCACTGTATTGGATGAGGACGCTTTTGGACGTCAATAGTCCTTTGATGGCCCGGAACGCTGCTTCCTCTTCCTGGCCCCACTTCCAGGAAGCCGATTTCCCCAGCAGGCGGTGGAGCGGCTCAGCAACTGTGGCTTTCTGTTTTAAGAAAATGGCGTAGAAGTTGAGCAACCCAAGGAAAGCCTGAAGCTCCGTTTTGTTTTTTGGGCTTGGAGCTTCATGGATTGCTTCCACTTTTGATTTGGTGGGGTGGATGCCTGTGCTATCGATGAGGTAGCCCAGGAACTCGACTTCCTGTACTCCTATGATGCACTTGTCCCGCCTGACCCTCAAGCCCTTGGCCTTGAATCGCTGCAGGACAAGCCTGAGCCTTTCAAGGAGTTGAGCTCTTGAGTCACCTGAGATGAGCACATCGTCGAAGTAAGGCACCACCCCTGGAACGCCTTGGAGAAGGCGTTCCATCATGGATTGGAAGATGCCGGGGGCAGCGCTGACTCCAAATTGGAGGCGGTTACATTTGAATGCCCCCCTGTGCGTGACAATTGTTTGAGCCTCCGCCGTTTTTTCGTCTACTGGCAGTTGCTGGTAAGCCTGGGCCAGGTCCAGTTTCGCGAAAATTGATCCCGATCCCAGGGAATGCAGCAGGTGTTGCACCACTGGGACTGGGTATGCGCTCTGTGCCAACGCCTTGTTGATGGTACAACGGTAGTCGGCGCAGATGCGCACAGACCCATCATGCTTCAGTGGGGTCACAATGGGGGTCTCCCATGAAGCATGATCGATCGGTTCCAGGACGCCCTGGGCGATCAGCTTATCCAGCTGCTCGTCTACTTTGGGCCGCAGGGCAAACGGAACTCGGCGGGGCTTGAGCCTAATTGGGGTGATTCCCTTGTCCAGGTTGAAAGAGATTGGCCTCCCCACAAATTTCCCCAGCTTACCATCGAAGACTTCCTTGAACTCTTCGATGAGGTTGTCGAGTTTGTCCCTGCGAATTTGGTTGATGCCTTCGATTGAAAGCCCCAGTGGCTTGAACCACTCCACTCCTAGCAGGTTCGGTCGGCTGTCCTTCACGACGGTGATGGGGAGCTTGCCTTCGAATTCTTTGTAGGTGACTCGGATGTAGGCTCTTCCTAACACTCCGATGGGTTTTCCCCCAAAGTCGACGAGCTTGGAGTGTAGTGGCTTCAGCTCTCGCTTGGTGATGCTGGGATGCAGGCGCTTCAGCTGCTGCCAATCCATGATGGAGTAGACCGAGCCCGAGTCTACCTCCATGTTGCAGGGTGCTCCTTCCACGTGGATGGTCACGTGGAACTTGGTGGCGTTGTCCGAAGTCGTGTGTGCGATGGTCGTCTGGTGGACCGCTCCGCTCCGGGGAAACTCGTCGTCTCTGCGTCTGGAAGGGCCAGAGGACCGTTTGGATGCTCTCTGGTACTCCTTCCGATTCTCGCGGGGACGGTGGCTGGAGGGCTCTGGGGCTGGTTCCTCGGCTCTGCAAGCTTCGGCGATGTGACCCCTTCTGTTGCAGCGTCGGCAGGTCGCATCTCTCCACTTGCAGGTCGCCCTGGCATGGTCCCCTCTGCAGCTGGCGCAGCGCTCCCCCTTGTAGCTCCGTTGGGCGGTTTCCCGCCTTGGGGGTCTGGATACTTTGTGTACGGTGGACTCCCCCTCCGACTCGGATCCAGCTGTGGAATCCTCTGTTGATGATTGCGCTGTGGAGCGAATCTTGTGGATTCCCTTTGCTCTGCTTACTGCAGCAGCTGCTTTCTCTGAGATTTCGGATGCGGTGGCTTCCTCCACCACATCCTTTAGCACGAGTTTCTTCCTGCTCAGGAATTTCTTCTGCAGGCCTCTGTCCCTCATGCCGAAAACCACACGGTCAGCGATGGCATTGTCCACGTGGTCGAACTCACAGCTGGCTGCGATCTGGCGTAGGGCGGCCACGAATTCCTTGATAGTCTCACCTTCCATCTGGTCCCTCTGATGGAAGGTGAAACGGTTCGCCACCGGTGTTCCTGTTGGGGCATAGTGGTCTTCCAGGATTTGCAGCAGGTCTGCCCATGGCACTTCTTCGATGTCTCGTGGTGCTACGAGGTCGATTGCCATGTCGAGGACCTCGGAGCCGCAGTTGGCCAGGAAAATGCCCTTTTTCCGGTCATCATCGGCATCCCTGATGTTGTTGCCTCTCAGGTATTGCCGGAATTTCACTACGTAGGATTTCCACTTGTCCTTCCCTGGGCGGAAAGGAGCAAGGGCTGGCAAAGTGACTTCAGCGGATGCCATGCCTTTGGAAATGCCTACTGTAGTTTCAGGTGCCGGAGTCTTGGTCTTGTTGGCTTGGTGCCGTGAGGTTCGTTTCTTCTCTCTAGTCCTTCGTCGCCAGTGTTAGATCGGCGCAGGAATGGAAGACGTGACCAGCTCGTTACATAAGTAACTTTTATTAAGAACAGAAACAGTAGCAAGACTGCCCGTGTGCTGCCGGAGCTCTCCTTATATTCGCTCCCGGCAGACGCACCGCCCCTTGCCAGGGATTCAAATCTCCCGCCCAATGGCTAGCAGCCAATCAGGGCGGATGTCCTTATAAGGACATAACACCCAAGCCTTCACTTACCAGCATCAAAAACAGGCCACGTGGGGACTCCTGGGAGGGGCAGGGTGGGCAGAACCTGCCAGGAGTGGGATTTGGGGGTTCTCTGAACTGCACAGAATTTTAGCTAGAGGTTCTCCTGAACCCCTGCAAACCCCCAGCAGCCCACCCCCCTGATCATTGTTTCTGAACCTTCAGCATGGCAGCTCACAGTTCACCTGCAAGCCACAAACTTACCTACTGCGCACTTACATTCTCTTTCTTCAACTCCTCAGATGAGGCAAGCTATATCATGCTTCCCTGTCAACCAGTCTGATGAAAAACAGGCATCTCAGGATTATTTAATATGAGCTTCAGTCAGACGTTTCAGTCAGATTAGTTTATTTTGTCTCTTGCAACAGAGAGAAAAAAGCAACAAAAAAGATAAGAGTTAACTGACAATAAAAAGCAGTTTAATTCATAAATTAAAATACATCCACCTCTTTAAAGTAAAGGTAAAGGTTCCTCTCGCATATATGTGCTAGTTGTTCCCGACTCTAGGGGGTGGTGCTCATCTCCGTTTCAAAGCTGAAGAGCCAACGCTGACCGAAGACGTCTCCATGGTCATGTGGCCAGCATGACTAAACGCCAAAGGGGCACGGAACGCTGTTACCTTCCCACCAAAGGTGGTCCCTATTTTTCTACTTGCATTTTTTACATGCTTTCGAATTGCTAGGTTGGCAGAAACGTTCACCTCTTTAAGCATAGACTTTTTTGTATGAAGCAGCTTTAAAGAATCGGCCCAATCCTTCCAAAATTAGAGTGCCAAATTCCTGAAACTTTCATATATTAAAAATATATTTTTTTATTTATTTATGTGTATATGCATACTGAAAGTTCAATTTCACTTTTTAAAATTCATTTTTGAGAGGTAAAAATGCCATATAGTTAGCATATTGCCGGAAGGAATACAAGGTTTTATTAGACAGACAGACAGACAGACAGACAGACAGACATAGATAGATAGATAGAAAGATAGATAGATAGATAGATAGATAGATAGATAGATAGATAGATAGATAGATATGTGTTAAAACTGTTTAAGTTTTAATATTAATCTAAGTCAGGATATTTGCTTGTTTAAAGGCTCATCAAAACGTTAGTAAAATAATTGTGTAGTTGCAACAATAAACATATTGCAGAATCAAATCAAAACCAGCTTACGTTTTGTAGCCCAAGTAATTCTCTTTCATAGATATGGGTTCTGAATTCTTGATGCAGTAGATCTGCCTCTTTATCTGTATATACACTCCTTGGGGGAAAATAATAACTCCTTATTGGTGTGATTATGAAGCCTGAAGGATATCCAAAACATTTTAAGAGATAAAATTATAATTGATAATTTCACCTTGTGTGCTAGTGCATATGCATATCTGCTTACTTATGGATAAATTCAGTTTGGAGACTTTTTCTCCCATCTACTTACTTAATTTTCCTTATGATTTAGTCATTATTCTAATAAATGACTGACTCAGTTTTACAGATGAGTTGAAAAATTCATGATGAGGATTTAACATTTTTAATCAGTTGGCTGACTTCCTGAAATATTCCAAACTTTGAACACCAGCCAACATACAGAATACAAACATCACAGTTTCCATGGAAATGCAGATCACCTTGGAGATGATTAATACCATGACGACTCTACAGTTTGCATCAGGTTGGTAAAAGTTGAATCATGCTTCAATAACTTATAACTTAATAGCTTGATGGAAGGATTACTACAGGATACACTATAGAAACAAACCAAACCTAAGTTTCCTAATTTTTATTTTATTTTTACTTTTAGAGAAAATATACTAGCTGGAATGTACAAGCTTGACTGGAAAAGAGGTGTGGATGAAGCTTGCCAGCCAGGAGGTATATCTGTCATATTTAGCCATACACAGCATACAGCAGCATCCACCATGGAGTGAAGTGTGACGAATGACAGCAAGCATTTTATAACATCATCGCATAAATGCCATGAATTACATACTTGTGTCAGACATCATGTTACAAATATGTAAGTATTGCATTGTCATGATGTCATCATGTGCAGGTCATTTTCATGTCGCCGTAGTGTTTTTACAGACAATTCAGAATAACAGAGTTGGAAGAGACCTTGAAGGTCTTCTACTCCAACCCCCTGCCCAAGCAGAAAACCCTATACCCGTGATGGCAAACCTATGGCACGCGTGCCATAGCTCAGCTCCACCGTGCATGTGTGCACGCCTCCCGGTGGCCAGCTGATTTTTGGGTCTCTGGCATGGTGGCGTGACGCATGTGCGGGGGGGCACGTGTGCATGAGCAGGGGGTGGGGAACCGTGGGGGGAAGCAGAATGCCCCCCCAGCCTGTTTTTGGTCTCAGGAGGCTTCAGGGGTCTGCCAGGCACAAAACGGGCCGGGGGGGTTGCATGGAGGGGGGTGTTGCATGCACATGCATGGGGGTGGGGGAGCATGGGGAGGGTCACACATACATGTGCAAGGGAAGGGGAGTGTGGGGGTGATGCGCACATGCGTGGGGGGCAGGACACGTGGGGGGACATTGCATTATGGGTGTGGGCACATGTGTGCATGACTCCCCCATGCTCCCCCCACTTTTGGCACACGATAGCAAAAAGGTTAGCCATCATTGCACTATACCATTCCAGACAAGGGGCTGTTCAGTCTCTTCTTAAAAACCTCCAGTGATGGAGCACCCACAATTTTTGAAGGCAAGCTGTTCCACTGATTACTTGTTCTCACTACCAGGAAATTTCTCCTTAGTTTTAATAATAATAATAATAATAATAATAATAATAATAATAATAATAATAATAATAATTTTATTTCTATACCGCCCATCTCCCGAAGGACTCAGGGCGGTGTACAGCCAGTTTAAAAATACAAGACAGAACAATAATTAAAAATTAAAATAATTAAATAGAATTGGCTGATTTAAAACTCTAAAAATTAAAATACCCCAATTTAAAATGATTATATTGACAGCCCTGCCTGGCGGAACAACAAGGTCTTCAATGCGCAGCGGAACACCCGGAGGTCGGAGATCTTGTGTATTTCCGGGGGCAGTTCATTCCACAGGGCTGGGGCTCCCACAGAGAAGGCCCTCCCCCTGGGTGTCACCAGCCGACATAACTTGGCTGATGGCACCCTGAGGAGACCCTCTCTGTGGGAACGGACTGGTCGGTGGGAGGCTATTGGTGGCAGGAGACGGTCTCGAAGGGTCCTATGCCATGGAGCGCTTTAAAGGTGGTAACCAACACCTTGAATCGCACCCGGAAGACCACTGGGAGCCAGTGCAGCTTGCGCAGGAGGGGTGTCACGCGGGCACAATGGGTTGCGCCCATAACCACCCGCGCGGCCGCATTCTGGACCAGTTGGAGCCTCCGAGTGCTCTTCAAGGGGAGCCCCATGTAGAGAGCATTACAATAGTCCAGCCGGGAGGTGACAAGGGCATGAGTGACCGTGCGCAAGGCGTCCCGGTCCAGAAAGGGCTGCAACTGGCGGATCAGGCGAACCTGATAGAAGGCCCCCCTGGCCACGGCCGTCAAGTGCTCTTCTAAAGACAGCCGTGCGTCCAGGAGGACACCCAGATTGCGAGCCCTCTCTGTGGGGGGCAAGGATTCACCCCCAATAGTCAGCGATGGCGTCTGCTGACTATATCGGGACGCCGGCAACCACAGCCACTCGGTCTTGGATGGGTTGAGTCTGAGCCTGTTCCTCCCCATCCAGGCCCGTACGGCCTCCAGGCAGCGAGACATCACATCAAGGGCATCGTTGGGGTGGTCTGGGGTGGAGATGTACAGCTGAGTATCATCAGCGTACAGGTGACACTTCACCCCAAAACCACGGATGATCTCACCCAGCGGCTTCACATAAATGTTGAACAGAAGAGGCGAGAGGACCGACCCTTGTGGCACTCCCCATGCGAGATGCCTCGAGGTCGACCTCTGCCCCCCTGCCAACACGAACTGCGAGTGGCCGGAGAGGAAGGAAGAGAACCACCGCAAAACGGTGCCCCCTACTCCTAACCCTCTCAACCGCTGCAGCATGATACCATGGTCGATGGTATCAAAAGCCGCTGAGAGATCTAATAGGACTAGGACAGAGGAGCAACCCCTGTCCCGGGCCCTCCAGAGATCATCCACCAACGCGACCAATGCCGTTTCTGTGCTGTGCCCCTGCCTGAAGCCCGACTGGTACAGGTCTAGATAGATAGCTTCATCCAGGTGCCTGGGCAGTTGTCGTGCCACCACACTCTCAACAACCTTCGCCACAAAGCGAAGGTTGGAGACCGGACGGTAGTTAACTAATTCAGCCGGGTCCAGGGAAGGCTTCTTGAGGAGGGGCCTCACCACCGCCTCTTTCAAGGCGGCGGGAAAGGCACCCTCACTCAAAGAAGCAGTTATAATCCCCTGGAGCCAGCCTCGTGTAACCTCCCGGGAGGCCAGTACCAACCAGGAGGGACACGGGTCCAATAAACATGTGGCGGCACTAATCCTACCCAGAACCCTGTCCACATCCTCGGGAGCCACAGGATCAAACTCCTCCCAGATAATATTCTCAAGGCCTGCCCTCGTCTCCTCCCCCGGACTCGCCCAGTCGGAGTCCAAGCCTTCCCGAATCCGAGCGACTTTATTGTGCAGGAATTGCACAAAATCCTCAGCTCGACCCTGCAAGGGATCCTCCCGCACTCCCCCCCGAAGAAGGGAGTGGGTCACCCTAAACAGGGTGGCTGGGCGGTTCTCTGCAGATGCGATAAGAGCGGAAAAATGGTTAGATTTTGCCGCTTTTATCGCCACTAGGTAGGTCTTGATATAAGACCTCACCTGTGTCCAGTCGGAATCAGAATGACTAGTCCTCCAAATGCTCTCTAGGCGTCTTTTCCGACGCTTCATCTCTCTCAGCTCCTCAGAGAACCAAGGAGCCAATTGAGATCGGCATCGGGTCAGAGGCCGCAAAGGCACGACACGATCCAAAGCTCCGGCGGCCGCACTCTCCCAGGCGGCTACCAGGACTTCAGTCGAGTCGTGTGTCAGGGTCTCAGGAAATGGCCCAAGCTCCGTCAGGAATCTTTCAGGATCCATCAGGCGCCTGGGACGGAACCATTTAGTCAGTTCCGTCTCCCTGCGGCGGGGGGAAGCGGTAGGAAAGTCCAAGTGGAGGAGCGAATGATCTGTCCATGACAAGGGTTTAATGTCTAAGTCCCCTCTACCAAGATCATTCAACCACTGACCAGAGATGAAAATCAAGTCCAGAGTGTGTCCTCCTACGTGAGTTGGGCCTTGAACTAACTGGGTCAGGTCCATGGCCGTCATGGAAGCCATGAACTCCCGAGCCACTTCTGACGTCTCACCCGCGGATGGAAGGTTGAAATCCCCCATGACAATAAGTCTGGGGGTATCCACTGCCACCCCGGCAATGACGTTGAGTAGCTCGGACAGGGTCGCTGCCACGTGGCAGGGAGCCAGGTACGCAGTCAGCAAACCCATCTGCACCCCACGGCCCCACTTCACAAACAGGGACTCACATCCGGCTATCTGAGGAACAGTGGTCTCCCTCGGACAAAGACTCTCCCTAATAATCACCGCCACTCCCCCACCCCTCCCCTGGGCCCTTGGCTGATGAAATGCACGAAAACCTGGTGGGCACATTTCAACGAGGGGGACCCCCCCCTCTTGGCCCAACCAGGTCTCCGTAATACCTGCCAGGTCCGCACCCCCCTCTAAAATAAGATCACAAATGAGGGGGGATTTATTGACGACCGACCTGGCATTACATAACATCAGCCGTGGACCCTGGGCTTGAGACTCTGCACAACCCAGGCCACGAGATGCGCATTGGGGACCGGAGTGCGCAATTGCTCGTAAACAGCGTATGCGCACCCCCAGCACATGATATGGCCCCCTGCGCCCGTCATACCTGCCCCTCCCACTCATTATTTCAATTGCATTGCCCTTCTTGTTATCCCCCTGCTCCCCGGATAAATTTTCTTTCCTGACCCCTCTGCTGCAGCCAATCAACCTGTCACCCCGCTCAGTAGCTATCTGGACCCCCCCCCAGGTCCACTTTCACAGCCCCCTCCCTTCCTCCCGGGTCCCCTTAAAATTTTCTTTAAAAATTTAAATAAAAAACCCCTCAACCCCCTCTTCGCTGCATGCCATCTCTCGGGATTCCAAAATCCGTCATCAAGATAGGCCCTCGATAGCGTGGTTCTTTCCTTTTTAAATTAACTTTAAAGTTAATAACTTAACTTTAAGTTTATTAATTTTATTAATTTTACTAATTTAGTAACACACTGGTACAAAGTAGGCAGATTCAACTAAGTTTTTTAAAAAATTGTTTTATTACAGTTAAATGCTGCCAGTGGTGGGATTCAGCCAGTTCGCACCACTTTGGGAGAGCCGGTTGTTAACTTTCTGAACAGTTGGGTGAACTGGTTGTTAGAATAAATCATTAGGGCAGAGAACCAGTTGTTAAATTATTTGAATCCCACCACTGGATGCTGCCCACCTGTGTCTCCAGGTGGCTTTGTTTGTCTGTTTTTTTATTCCAAAAAGAATATTCTGACCATTTTCTTCTTTTTTTTTTCTTGTGCCTTTTTAGAAATCAGAACAGCAAATGAGACTCTTTCTAGAAAAACACATTCTGTGAGTCCCAAGAGTTTTGGGTTTGGTTTTGTTTTTTTAAAAAAATTGATTTATATGCCGCCCTTCTCCGGAGACTCAGAGCGGCTTACAATGCGTTAAGCAATAGCCTTCATACTTCTGTATATTTATACAAAGTCACCTTATTGGCCCCACAATCTGGGTCCTCAATTTACCTACCTTAGAAAGGATGGAAGGCTGAGTCAACCTTGAGCCTGGTGAGATTTGAACGTGTAGTTCTTGCAGGCAGCTGATGTTAATAACTGTGCTTTAGTCTGCTGAGCTACCAGGACTCTGTTAGAGATTTTGTTTGCCATGTACAGAGACTTTCCCTTGGAATCTATTGTTTTTGTACATGTTTTTTGATATATAGTACTATTTTCCAAAATAGTGTTTGATGAATGGTGTTATTCTTTATCTCTCTGCAACAGGAGAGATGAAACAAAAAAATTAAGGGATTTTTGATCCAGGAGCATAAATTAATATCAATATTTAACTTTTTAAATCTATTTAATTTCTGTTCATTCTAATAGTTAATATTAATGTTTTGTATCTCTGTTTTTACAATGTTTATAAGCTGTTTAGAGTCAGCTGACAGCGAAATAGATGGCATATAAATTTAACAAACAAATTAAATAAATAAAATTCTCTCTCTCTCTCTCTCCCTCTATTATCGTTATGAACTAAACGTTTGTAAAGGGATTTTTCAAAGACAACACTATTGAGAGAAAAAAGAACTGTTTACTTTGAAGCTAAAACGAGTCCCTTGGAAGAATTTCACAGTTTTAGCAGTTACAACAACTATCTATATATAAGGCTCATGGGAATTTAAAGTGTTTTCTGAGCTCTTGGGATGGCACATACCAGTAAGATCACAACTCTCTTTTCCTTGAATCAAATTCTCTTTCTGATACATAACCTATGGATATTGGTTTAATGAAGACTATATAATCTAAATAAATGGGGACAGTAGGACAGGGACGGTAGGCATGTTGGTGCATTTCTGCACGTCCCCTTACAGACTTCTTAGGAATGGGATGAGGTCCACGGTAGACAGTTTAGGTTAAAGTTATGGGAGTTTGAGAATGTAACAACAGAGTCAGGTAATGCATTCCAGGCATTGGCCATTCTGTTGCTGAAGTCGTATTTTCTGCAATCGAATTTGGAGCGGTTTACTATGAGTTTGTATCTATTGTTTGCCCGTGTATTATTGCGGTTGAAGCTGAAGTAGTCATTGACAAGTAGGACGTTGTAGCAGACGATTTTATGTACTAAGCTTAGGTCAGACTGTAGGTGATGTAGTTCTAGGTTGCCTAGGCCCAAAATTTCAAGCCTGGTGGCATAAGGTATTCTATTGCAAAAAGATGAGTGGAGTACTCTTCTTGTGAAATAACTCTGGACTCATTCAATTGTATTAATGTCCATTATACAGTGTGGATTCCAGCAACAACAACTACTACTTGCAACATCTTCCTGATGATTAATCTTTAGAAGTTTCTAGACAACCTGTGACCCACTAGGTCATTGTTTCAGAGATATTTTCCCCAAAGCTTTTAACAATAGCAGAGCTTCTGATGTATTGCCTTCGCTAGGTAAGTTCTTAAAAATTCAGGGACATATTCAGAGATATGTCTGCTTTGAAAATAGCCCATACTGAACTGTATGGCATAGTGAAATGTTAGGTGTTGATCATAGAGAATGTTTTATGACATTTTGTATTATGCCGTGGAATGTTTTATCCTAAATTTTTATGTCAGTAAATGTTTTGTAAAATTTATCAAATTTTAATGTCATGGGAGTCCTGGATTCCAGATTTTGGGTACAACTCTGTAAGTTAGCCAATTTAAGGTATCTTAGTTCAAAAACCATTGCCCTTCAATACACTACTTTGCCCAATTCAAGTTTACACAGAGACAAACAAGAGAATTTTAGTAGTATATAGATTAGAAAATAATTAACTGATTGCGTGAATCACAGCAGTTCTCTTTCATCAATTATTGTAGGAGAGTTACTGTAGTTTACAGAAGCAAAAACGAGTCTGGTAAACTCTTTTCTAGCTAACAAATTTTATTAAAAGGCATAAGGTTTCTTGATTTGTGGCAGACTTCATCAGATGCTATTTTTGTTGGTCTGAAAAGGGGATAGCAGATTCCTCCTCATCTAAGAATCTAGGAACCTAAAACTAAGGCTGCCAGAAGTGGACGACAAAATCCAGATGACCATTGGATGGCAGCAACAAACAAGACACAGGAATTTTAGCGCTTTGCTGCTATCTAGTGGTCTTCTGGATTTTTACAGCCCAGATGCACTAGGTCCACAAAAAAAATTCAGAAACAAATGCCTGGCAGAGAATTATTCCTTATTTCCTGAGATGCCTAATGCCTGACCTGAGCCGCCATAAAATCGGAAAACAAATAGCTTTCAATGGAATGTATTAGTGGGGAAATAAGTTTACAAAACCAGCACTTGGATTAATATATCCACATGAATTAACCTGGAGAGTAAATTGGGTGACAGATCCATACACAAAACTGCCTTGTCTAACAATGCACTGCTCTGCCAACAATGTTTAACCATCAAGAGCAATTGGGGTACCATATTATTTACCAATCAATAGTGCTTAGCAATAGTTAGGTGTACTGGAAAATATGTACTCGCTACCCATAACTGGGTTTTCCACAGCTCATACTTCAATCCTTGGCGCCTTTCCTCTACTATCTCTAAGTACGTTTCCACAAAAAGTTTTATTTCAGGTTGCCTAATACAAACCCAATTCTTTCAAGACAACTCCTGTTGTTCTTTTAACATTCTTAAATCCCAGTAAGTCCAATTTATAAGTATGAAATCCTACAGACATCCTGCTCATTAATATTGAGAGGTGCTACTGGTCTTTGATGTTCTGACGAAGAAATAAAATATACAAGAAAGCAATGACAGGAAGAGCCTGCAAGCGACATCTGAAATGTAATGTGGTGTGCAACAAACAACCCATTTACGAGAGCAGAGGTTTTGCCTCAGAATTCAAGGATGTTGTTCCTGCTAGCATAGCTGGCTTTCTTCTCTTGGATGAAATAACGGCAAAGTATCCCCATGCTGAGCTTCTTCTACACTCAGCAAAGTACCCTTCAGCTCTTTTCCAGCAGTTCTTCCATAATCAGGTAACTTTCACTTTTCCAGTCAAAAGGAGATAACAATGGTTCTGTCAGAGTGAAACACAGGTATTTTCAGACACCAGATTGAAACCAGCTCTTTCAATCAATCAATAATACTCTGAGGATATAAAACTTGCATTGGTCATGATGGTTTACTTAGGCTATTACCATCTCACTTCTGTACTATTGGTGTACAACTAGTGGGACATTCATACATGCCAGTGGTGAGTTTCACTTACCTTTGCTACCAGTTCGCATGCGCAGAGTGTATTTGATGATGTCCAGGCGGGTGGGCGGAGCCTCCCACCACTGCTGCTACTGGTTAGCTCGAATTGGGGTGAACCGATAGCAACCCACCACTGATACATGCTGTTTACATGCTGTTTAAAAGCTAATATCATTACCATGTCAATATCCAGCTTGAGAATTCAAATGAAACTCCAAGATCATTTTCATTTCAGAATATCTTACTGTTTATTGAATATACTTCATGGTAATGTCGAGGCAAAACTAACTCTCAGGTTCCAAAACACCAGTTCTTAGAATTAAATGATTTCCCCAACCAAACCCCCAGGCTCTCACGTAGTCCAGAATTTAGATAAATTCTGTTTGTTATCGGAACCTTCTGCTTCAAACTCCACACCTGTTAGGATGTCCTTGAAAAGTTTCCAGGCTCTCACAGTCTTCAGCAGAATTGAAGTTTCGTTTTTCCATCTAACCCATTCGAAAGCAACACCTCCCCTCCTTAGTCTAATGGAAAGTTGAAATGCAGAGCCACGTAGCTGTCAAAGTTTCATCCTTGACATCTAGCCATTGTCTATCCATTGCAGGATGAAGGCCGCCTCCACATGTTTCGAACCAAAACCAACTGGCAAAAGAAAGCTCAGGACCGCATTGGTTGGAAAAGCTAATATGAGAAAGATAAAATATCAGAGTTGGGAAATATTTTCTGATCTTGGGCACCTATTCCATAAGGGTCTCCTGAGATTTTAATGTTTTCACACAGATCACAGCATTCTCACAGGAATTTGTCTATCCATCTTTTTAAAAAAATATTTTATTTTAAATCAATACTGTGGCTCTAGCTGCCAGGCATGGGAAGAAGGAAGTCTCCACTGCATGGTCAAAAGAGATCATATAAACTATGCTAAACCATGGAAGGTACAAATAAACACTAGATCTGGGTACAGAAATGTTACATGATTGTTTTACAATAAAATGTGGGATTGCTATTATAAATAAAATAAATGAGAGTAGTTTGTGCAACTGACCCAAGATTGAAATCAGGTTTCCAGATTTTGGAGGCAAGTCAGCTAGCATTTCTGGGTCACCTTCAAGAGCATAAAGTTTACTTTAAATAGTTTAAATTAGAAGGACAGCTGTGCAACTGCACTCATATCTGTTTTGGATTTTTTAACCAATTGATATTTTAGCCATTCCAGCAGATTAATGTAATTATTTGTGTTTATATTCTGTTGCTTATCTTTTTCTCATAATATCTTGTACAAAATAACATTCTAGCACTCTCTGAAGATCTCTGCAAAGCTGATTTAGTTATGAAAAATGAAACCAATTGTGAATAGGAAGAATAAAACATATCCTTTACAATATTTCTGACTATAACTATAATTTCTTCTGTGGGTGACATGACTACCATCCTGGAACATAATTTAAGTAAGATCTCAGTAGGTTTGGCTGAATGACTGGTGCATGATTCAGTTCTAAGACAACAATAATTCAGACTATATTTAAGAATAAATCTGTACTTAAACTTAGAATGGGTCCTAAGTGAAAACATATAACATAACTCCAAAAGTAAGTGGTGGGTGGAACTAACAACAAAACCAAGCTGTGTGGAATGCTTTGGTTCAGGAATCTCATCACAATTTCTTGAAGTCCACTCAAGAGCACCCATTTTGAAATGAATTAGTTGCTTTGTGCAATTTCCCAGCTCCAAAGCTGCAAAGATGCTACATACATTTCTTTTTTATAATCAATATTCCTGTTTCTTTTTTTTAATATGTATAATTGACATTTATTTGATGCCACCTGAAGACAGAAAAGAAAGAAATCCATTGACATGGAACCCATTCATTTTCAATAGAAACATCTTTATTTCTGAATACTATTGGCTCTTGGGGTGCAAATGCACTTCAAATGCCATTTAAAAAGAGAACCACACAGAGAGAACAGCCTCAATGCACAGAAAAAGTTTGCTGTGCTGCATGCAGATTAGGAACAACAGTTTAGGGTAATTTTTCACAAAGTACCTGCCATTTTTCCACTGACAGGATGATGACGATGATAATGTTTCATTTTTTCTGACCTACAGGATGCAATCCCATACGTCTGGGTTTATTCCAATTCACTTAATGTGAGAAATTCAATTTCTTGGGGAAAGAGGATGGCTGCTTTAGTGGCCAGTGATAGGAGGTCAAGAGAAACCTTATCACCCGCTGAACTAATTTGCAGTCCAGCTAGAAGCTGCAGTGAGAATCCAAGAATTAAATTGACAATCAAAACTCCTGCTTCTCCCTTAAGGACAGGGACAGGACTGAGACAATTAGATAGAGCAGGGGGGGTAGATTTGCAGAGGAGCATGGTGGCTAATTAGAAATTGCTAGTCTGCAGAATGATCGTTCAGGGAGTTTTTACAGAATTTGCTCTCACTACTTTTTTAAAGTGCAAGACAATGGATTTAAAATCTGACATTATAAGTGTTTCAGATGAGCAAGACTGCAAGAGTTTATAGCAAATATTTCCAATCATGTGAGACATAACTTTTCTGCTGGCTATTTTATTTATTTATACATGCAAATATAGTGATATATAATGATTTTGTTAGTTGCGAAGTTGTGTCTGACCTATCATGACCCCATGGACAATGTTCCTCCAGGCCTTCCTGTCCTTTACCATCCTCTGGAGTCCATTTAAGCTCACGCCTACTGCTTCAGTGACTCCATCCAGCCACCTCATTCTCTGTCGTCCTTTTCTTCTTTTGCCCTCAATCTTCCCCAGCATTAGGCTCTTCTCCACTGAGTCCTTCCTTCTCATTAGGTGGCCAAAGTATTTGAGTTTCATCTTCAGAATCTGTCCTTCTAAAGAGCAGTCAGGGTTGATCTTCTCTAGGACTAACCAGTTTGATCGCCTTGCAGTCCAAGGGACTCGCAGGAGTCTTTTCCAGCACCATAGTTCAAAGGCCTCAATTCTTTGGCGCTCATATATAATGATATATAATGATAGTAGTAGTATTATTCCTGAAAATTTGCTGTTTGATTTTTTATTTTTCCAGCACAACAGAACATGAGAAAGAAATTCTAAGGGACTCCTCCTGCCTGTAGCTGTCCCTCAGTAGGGTAATGCTCCTGAAACTGAACAAAATAGAACCATGCTTGGGGTGGGAGAGGCCAAGAAAAGAAATCTTGATTTGAAAAGTAGGTCTAAATATATAAAGGAGCTAAAGAGAAAAGCATTCCAGAAAAAGATCCTCATATTCCAGGCTGTCAAATGTGTGGCCTGCGGCCCAGATGCATCACGTGCTAGCCATGCCCACACCTGGTTTAGCGAAGGAGGAAAAAGTCCTGATACGTCATGTGACGCCTTCTTCCAAGTCATGTGACCAAAGTATCTCTATGGTGACATTTAAATCTTGCCTATCCTACAAAGCTCAAAGCATGCATTGTGCTTCCTTATCCCATTTTTACCCAGAAGGCGGTGAGAAAGCTTGGGTTGGGCAAGTGGTCCAAAATCAGCCAATGAATTTTCATGAAAGGAGTGGATCTGAACTTGGATCACCCTCTTTGTAGTTCTGAACCTTAACCAGTATATCAGTCGCTTTCTATTAAAGGAGTGGAAAGAATTCCAAAAGCCATGCTTTGCATACTGGATCAGACTGGGGGTGTGGACAATCCTCAGATGCTCACATGATTCAGAAAAGAGCATATACAGCCTGCCTTATGTTTCTCAGTACACTTGTGTGCACATGCAAAAACACATGAAATAAAAGGAAAAAGCAGAAATCCCACATTCACAAAGCACAACATGCCTCTTAATTACACCTAAGAAAATACTGAATCTTCTTATGACTACTATATTATAGAGTTGGAAATAATTCCAGAAACTGTTCTTTGCTTGCTTTCCCAACCGTATTTATAATAATTTGGATTTATCTTTAACAATAGCAAAAAAAGCAATTGCACCAGTGAACAAAAAATATCCTTAACCAAGAACATTAATCTTTCAAGATCTACGCAATTCCACACAATACATTACTATGTGGTCTTTGGAAACCCTTATATTCAAAACTCTGGTATATTTTGTGACTTTTTACTGGAAGCATTCATAATAGTTAAAAAAAAATAGACAAGTAGTACAAAGGCAAGAATCACTGGAGAAATTCTGATGCCTGGAAAAAATGGAAGCCAAGTCAAAATACAGACCTATAGAAGAGAAAGTAGATGTGGTAGATACTATCACCTGAGCGTATGCTTACAAAAACTCAAAGCAGCAGTCACCAACTGTCCAATGAACTTGTGGTGACTGGGTCATGAAGAACGTTCGAATAGCAGCATGATCATATTGCTTTACCTACCTTGATAGGTCTTAGTTGTGTTGAAAATGCAGCTTTTAGAATTTTTAGCCAGAGTGGCCATTGAATTCCTTAACTGATTTGTACTGGGAAATCAAAACCATTCCTTTCCTGACTTTCTGAATAAATACCAGTCCTGGTCTTCCTGCTTTGGGTATCAGAATATCTGTCTATCCCTATTATATGTGTGGCTAGCTATTTCTTGCTTCTCCATCTACTCTCCTGTCCCTATTTCCAATTTGCCCTGTGGGTAGATATTGCATCCCTTTCTCTTTTGTGCCAGTCCATCTCTGTCTCTATATCTCCATACCTGTCATGCCTAAGCCATTCTCTCTTCTTTCCCTTGTTATCATTTTTTTTTACTTTCTTGTGTGTTTACTTGTCCCCATTTTTCTCTAGGCGTCTAAAAAGCAAATGAGAGAGATAAACAAGGTTCTCCCAATGTTTTGATGTAAGGCACATCTCCTACAACACTCAGTTTTTAATTAGCCCCATCCCCACCCTTGCAAACTGCATACATAATTCATTTTAAAATACCAAATGTCCCTGAAACAGAACTTCAAGAAAATAGCAGAAAGAATTCAAAGGCCAAAAATGTGATGCAAGAATCAGCTTGAAATCAATCAGAGTATGCCTTGCCCAACCTTTCAACACCACCAAAAACCAATAATATGCACTATGAGATGAAGTCCAGCAGGGCCTATGTCAATAGATCTTGCAATTGACCCAAACTATATTATTATTACTAACACCCAAAAGTGTTGATACACCTCCAGGAACAGGTGTTAACTTTACTTCTGATTTTTACAGAATAGTCCCAATAAATCCACGGTTTGCCCTAATCAGCCTAAAACAATGGACGCAATCTAATAATAGTCAATAATAGTCAATTTTTAATGGCCAAGTGTGATTTAAACACAAGGAATTTGTCTTGGTGCATATGCTCTCAATGTACATACAAGAAAAGATACGTTCATCAAGAATCATAAGGTACGGCTTCCGGTTTGCTGCTGGCCGCCGCCAGACGTTCCTTTGGGATCGTCAGCTTCCATTCCCTGTCAGAGCCGCCGTTACAGCGGATGGCGGCTCGAAAAAACTCCATTTCCAAGAGGAAACGGAGATAGAGCCGGCAGGGGTGGGTAGAACTCTCCGCAGAGTCCCAAAAGTTTTTTTTTTAACTTTTGGGACGGAGCGGATGAGAAGCCCCATATCCCCTGCCGCTGCTCCGGGCTTTGGGAGACCTCTGCTTATGCAGAGCCAGGCGTCAAGAGCAAGCCTGCGAATTCAACAGAATAATTAAAGAAATGACGAGCTGGACCCTTAATACTGAACCGCAAGTATTTCACCTTTCCAAAATCTATCTAAGAGAAAAGAGGAGAGGAAAAGAGGGAAAAAGAACCTTTTAAAATGGCGTCTGCTGTGGCTGGAGAAGGGCTAAAAGGGAAAGTCCTTCCGTTTCTTCTTACTACAATGTAGCGGAATAAATATCACTGGCTACATTTGTAGATAAAACCTCGCTCCTGTGCTGTTGATTGAAAAGAAGTTTTTTTTTTCCTTTTTTAAGGGAAAGTTCTTTTGTTTTCTATTTCTTCTCTCTTTTTTGCTAAATCTTGTCTGTGTGGGAAATGGCATCGGGACTTACACAGCTGGACAAATGGGGGGGGGGGAACTTCCCCTCTCAAGAAATTGCGCCAACAAATTTCAACTCTCCAGCGTCAGAAACCCGATTTTAATATATTAGAATTTATCCTTGAAGAGATTGTAAGAAGGGATGAGATTGTGAACCAGCAACTTGAAAAATTTAAGCAGGAAATTAAAGAAATTGGTGAATTGGTCAAATCAAAGTTTGACTTTTTGAATCAAAAGATTTTAAAAGCTGCTAATGGTTTATCAGGCTTTCTGATTCGGGTGGATGCAAAGACTAAATTATTAGAGTCTAAAATGAAGGAAATTGAGGAGAATTTGGATGACATGACTCAAAAAATTAAAAAGGATTTGATAAACATTCAGGATAATAGCTCGGAAGACAAATCTAAAATGGAGACTGACCAAAAGATTGGTAATGAAGAAAATGTACAACAGAGGATTGAAAGAGAAGTTTTAATGATTCAATATAATTTTACAGAATATGCAATTAGACTGAGAGGTTTGCAGGAAAATAATAGAGATGATCTAAGGAAAATATCTTCTGAAATTCTGGCTGGGATCTTAAAGGTTCAACCTGATGAAGTGTATTGTAGGATTGATAGAATTTACAGAATAAACTCCTGGTTGGCAAAGCAAAGGCAATTGCCTAGAGATGTGGTGATCTATTTTACAGATAAAGAAATTAGGAATAATATTGTGCAGAACTCTTTTAATTCTACCTTGCAATTTCATGGAAGAAAGATTTGGATTTTTAAGGAGCTCCCGCCCAAGATGTTAATGGAGAGGAAGAAATTTGGCTTTCTAGTGACTGAATTAAAAAAAAGAAATATCCTATTCAGGTGGGACACCCCAGTTGGCCTAATATTGAGATATCAAGGAATAAGATATCAATTGCATACTGTTGAAAAAGCGGAAGATTTTTATCAAAAAATTTTAAAAATGAATTTAACACCTTTAGGCAGAACACAGGATAAGCAAAAGGAGTTGGAAACAAAAGGAAAACATCAAATTACAGAGGCTGTGATGGATAAATTGTCTTTGGACTCCCTGGATACCCCAGCTGGACTGTCTATAAATAAGAGAGCAGTGTCATCCGACTCCAAAGTGATGAACCATCAAGTCACAGACAAGTGCGCAAATCAATCAGTTGAAATACAAGTGATGGAGAAGAAAGATGAGATGATAAAACTAACCCAACAACAACAATACATAAAGCAGAATGAAAATCAACTAGCAGACACACAATTGGTAGGCAAGAAACGAGGATGGAAATTCAACCCGGAAAAGAAAAAGAAAAGAAATAGATCGCATAGAAACAGCAATTTCTAAACTATGCAACAGTGATGCCAGGGACTTTAAAAAATGAATGAATATTTGAAAAGATAGTGGAGGCGAACAATTGTCTGATACTATCCTGAGGATTGTGGCAGATCTCTGCAAGGCCATGATTTTGGGATGTGAAAAGAGCCTCACTTTGTTGGATTTGAATCATCTAAAAAAAATTTTTTTTTTTTTTTTTTTTTTTGTAAATATATTATAATCATTTTGAGTTATAAGGCAGGAGAGTCTCGCCGGGGCATGCAGAAGATCTGGATGTTACTCAGTAGGATGATGGGAATTAATAATCCTGATGAATACCACAACTATAACCATATGGATATAATTATAATTATAATGTCACTCGGGTGGTTGTTTTTGCTTTTATACAGATGCGAGGATATCTACTACTGATGGGGGCAGAAGATGACTGGAGATTTTGAACAAACTGTTGCACCAGCATGTTATTTTACCCTATTATGGGTGATGGATTTAACAATCCAGAGGAAAGACATCAAAGAAGATACTATATGGATTATAAATTTAAAGTTATTGTTTTTTCCTTTTTTACAAAATGGAATGCATATATAGATATGTGTATATCTTAGTAATGTGGGCAGTGGATTATATCTAGAATTGTACTGCATGATTTTGTAGGAATTGAAGGGTTGAAATAGGTTAGTTTACTGATTGATTAGTTTAAGAAAAAGGATTCTTAAGTCATATATTTAGGGGAGTGGAGGACTTAACAATTCAGTGGAAAGATACTAAAGAAGATATATTTTTTTCTCTTCTTTTTTTTTTCTTCTTTTTATAAAATGGGATGCATATATAGATATGTGTATATTTTAGTAAAGTGGGTAGTGGATTATATCTAGAATTGTACTGTATGATTTTAAGTCATATATTTAGAGGAGTGGAGGAATTGGACAGAATTGAATAAATGTTAAATTTGGATGCAGGGAGAAGGTCGATTTAAAATGTTATATTAATATATATAAAAGATTAAAGGTTAAATTGTAATAATACTCAATAAGCTTAACATGTTAAGGGTCAGTACTTCGAGAAGGGATTAAGGGAAAGGAAAGATATTATGTATGTAACTAGTTATGAAATAGCCTATTGTTGTGAAGAAGTCACAGGGGGGGTTGGGTGGAAAGGGTGGGTTAGGGAAGAGGGGGGGAAAGGGGGAAAAACTTGTATTTGAAAACTTTTTCAATAAAAAGAATCATAAGGTACAATATCTGATGATAGTCATAGGGTACAAATAAGCAATCAGGAAACAATCAATATCAATCGTAAGGATACAACAACAAAGTTACAGTCATACAATCATAAGTGGAAGGAGATGGGTGATGGTAATGTTGTATGTGAAGGCAAATACTACTCGTGCCATTGGCTTCTTGAGCTCAGTTGTCCACAGGTGAACGATTTACACTCTTATGTTCTGTTGATGTTGAGATTTAGGATGCCTTTAAAAATAAAGTAGTCTTTGTCTTCAAAAGCATTCTAAAATCTGCACAACCAACACGATAGAAGAGTACATACAGAACTGGCTGGTTGAGAGTTGGCTCTTCTGGAGCACGAATGCGTTTTTAAAAAGCTAAGATAAAATGCCCTATATTGTGTTTGATTGACTTGCTAAGCTTCCATTGTTTACTGCACTTTGAATTATCTTGTGACATGCTGTTTGTAGAGATTTTAGAGTGCATTGAAAAATGAAGGCTCTTTCACCCACTGTTCATGCTCTTGTGCATGACTGATGTGGTCCATAATGAATGTTGTTGCAAAGGCATGATTGAATGTGTTTAGCTTGTTTGCTGAGTTCTTCTAACACTAGGGCACTTCAAGTATAACAGTTGTGGGGCAACATTGCCGAGCAATGAAGGGTGCATAATTCATTATTGTCTTTTTGTTCTCAGCTAAAAATGTAGGATGTCAGGGCACGTAATCAGACATAGAGGCTTTTTGGGTTTTCTGCTAGATCTATCTCCAGCATAGGGGACTAACACTTGCTGTTAGTTACTTCTTTAGCTAATGGTCTTATTCCAGCAAAAAATTGTTGAGAAAGTGGTCAAGCTGTCAGGGTTCCAAGTAATAATTACATAGCAAATAAAACTCCGAGGCAGGTAAATTCCTCAAAGATTAGTTTTATTGGGTATACATCATATTATCATATTGACTATGGGTGACATGATAGCAGTGTTTCAATATCTCAGGGGCTGCCACAAAGAAGAGCTAAACTCCAAAGCACCTGAGGGCAGGACAAGAACCAATGGGTGGAAACTAATCAAGGAGAGAAGCAGCCTAGAACTAAGGAGATATTTCCTGACAGATAGAACAATTAATCAGGAACAACTTGCCTCCAGACGTTGTGAATGCTCCAACATTGGAAGTTTTTAAGAAGATGTTGGATAACCATTTGTTTGGTGTAGGGTTTCCTGCCTAAGCAGGGGGTTGGACTAGAAGACCTCCAAGGTCTCTTCCAACTCTGTTATTCTGTTATTCTGTTATATTGGCACAGTTCTGGTGAAAACCGACTCTGAAAGATCCTGCTGTTTCCACCTAATTAAAAGTAAAAGTTTTTCCCCTTCCCCAGTCAGTCACATGGTCCAATCAGGTTGCCGTCCAGTTGCTTGGTAACATCACTCCTCTTCTCTCTGACCAGATGTGAGAATGTCCTTGGTTCCCAGGAGAAAGTATTTTGTTTTGGTTACAAAGCCCCAGCTATCTCTATTCCCCCCTATTCCTCAACTCCAGTGTGGCAACATTGAAGTCCAAAATAGCTTCAGCCAGGTTAGCTTCAGTGTTGACACAGGCTGCACGTTCAGGGGCCTCTGGGGGAACCCTTGGATCATTTTTTAGTCAGGTTTTAGGCCAGGGGACAATCATGAAACAGCAATGATCATGCTTATTGGTGAGCTAGAGCAGGCTCGGGATAAGAGTTGTGCATCCAGTCTGACCTTCCATGATCTTTCAGTGATTGTTGATATCATCAATCATGATATCCTTCTAGATTGGCTAGTGGGATTTGGGAATTGCTCCTCCTTCATCTGGGACTGTTTCTATTTGGGATTAGTAGAGAGAGAGATCCAGCTCTAGGTCCTTGTTTCATAGGATGCCTCAGAGCTAGATTCTCTCTCCACTCCTGTTTAATATCTACATGAGCCTGAGTGGCGTAGGAGGCTAATGCCTCCTAAAGACAGCATTTAACATCCAGCTGCCTACAATTACTGCGAGTTCAATTTTCCCCAGGCTCAAGGTCGACTCAGCCTTCCATCCTTTCTAAGGTGGGTGAATTGAGGACCCAGTTTGTGGGGGCAGTAAACTGACTTTGTATAAATATACAAAAGTATGAAGGCTATTGCTTAACGCATTGTAAGACGCCCTGAGTCTCCGGAGAAGGACAGCGTATAAATCAAATTTAAAAAAAAAACAAAACACCACTACTAATATATGAATTATGCTGGTTCTAGAGCAGCTGCAATTCTGGCTGAGCTCCAGCACAGCCTGGAGTTTGATCCTGATGGGGGTCAAGGTTGACTGAGCCTTCCATCTGTGAAGCCATGAGGCCCGGGGCTTGTCACAGCAGGGCGGGCAGAAGGAGGGGCGACGAGGGATGTCTCAGGAATGCACCAGTGATGGGGGGTGTTTTAAGAAGACCCAGCTGTAGCATGGCAAGCATGGCACGATTGGCTCAGTGGCCTTATGGTGGCAGAGGAAACAGCGGAGCTCAGCTGCGAGGCGTGGAGGCGTGGCTAAGCCAGGAAGTGCTGAGCAGCAGTTTGGACCGACAATCAGCTGGGTCAAAACTGTGGCGTGTGACAGCAACTAGAGCGAGTCCTGCACAGTGGAAAGGTGTGGCCCGCCTATTTACAGGCACTAGGCGGCGGACGTTCCCAGCATTGACTTTGCATCAAACAGCTTTTGCTAACCAGACTTTGCTGACTGCTGTCTGGCTGCTGATTGAACTCATTGCATGCCTGAGTCCAGCTGAATAAACCTAGTTTGCCTTCAAGCCTGTTGCTTCTTTCCTACTGGTATCAGGCCAGAGTTTGGATCCTTGAGACCATCCTTCTGAGATTGATAAAATGTGGATCCAGATTGTTGGAGGGGGAGTGGGCAATATGCTGACATTGTAAACCACCCAGAGAGTGCCATAAAACATTATGGGGCGGTATATAAATCCAACCGCTATTGCTATTATTTTCTCATCGAGCTTCTGGGTGCAATTCAAACAGCTGATGGTCTCCTACAAAGCCCTTTACAGATCTGGCTATTTGCAGAACCACCTGTCTCTGACTTCTTCTGCCCATTTAATAAATACAGGGTTGAAATGTCTGAGGTCCCATTATTTAAGCAGTGTCATTTTTTGAGACTGGAAATGTGCTTATCTATCATCTCACCAACCTTCAGAACATCATTCCTCCTAAGACCCAACATTGCCTGTCATTCAAAAAGCTTTTAAGACTGGTTGTTTTTCTGGAGACAATGTGAACCTGTTTTGTTTGAATGTATGCATTATCTTCAACATGATCTATTTTAATACTTTGGCTTAATATGCATTGTTTGTTTCCTTGTTAGCTACCCTAAGTTCTATGGCAAGCATGTGACTATATAGAATAGCAAATAAAATAAACACGTTGACTGCAGATGATGGTCAACCTGTCCTGAAATACTTGAACTGCTGGCTGAAAGTGCAAGGGAGTCACAGATTAAAGTGATGTTTTAAAAGAACATTTTAAAAAGAAAGCTGATTTAGGTGCACTGGCTGGGACTAAATTTAGGTGACCTGCTCTCTGGGTTCTTGAAAGAAATGCAAAAATTAATATGTCTCTTAAAAATAACATCATCAAAGCCAGTCCACATTCTTTTTAGTTACTATTTAAAAAATTTAAAAAAAATTTTTAAAAAAATTTAAAAATTAAAAAAAAAATCTCTGGATGTTAGTATAGGAAACAGTGCATTGCTTTCATATTTTTATAGGATATTTTAATAGATTCAAATCAAAAGCACTTAGACTTATATAGTGCTTCGCAGTGCTTTACAGCCCTCTCTAAACGGTTTACAGAGTCAGCATAGTGCCCCCAATCTGGGTCCCCATTTTACCGACCTTCGAAGGATGGAAGGCTGAGTCAAACTTTTTTTTTTGAAAATATTTTTTATTTTTTTTAAAAAAAAACATAAACATAAAATACATCTTTTAAGAACGAAGTCTTGATCTGGTCATGAATAGATACATTCGCTTAAAACTCTTTAACAATTCTTTCCCGAATTTCCTCCATTACATCTTTTAATGTAAAAATCAAAACACAAATTTTTAACAAATATTCTAACATCTTAATCTAAATATTTATCTTATTATTTTATCACCACAAATTTTAATTTTCAAATAAACACAACTCTATTTTTATTTCCATTTATAAATCAAATTTCTATCTATACTCCTTCATCCCTGGACCCATTGCATCAAATCTATAAATCTTAAACTCTGTTAACCTACATATAATTTTCTAAACTTATCATCAATTACCCTTTTGATTTTACACAGAACCATTTCATATTCATCTCGCTTCATTTTAATAATCTTCCAATATATTCTTCTTCACCCCGTATCTATTATTTTGTCTATTATTTTGACTGATTCGCAGCATATTTTATTTTACCTGTTTTTCAGCATATTCTCCTCCATGCCTCTGACTATTGTTTGGCTGATTCCCAGCATATTTTGTTTTGGCTGTTTTTCAGCATATTCTCCTCCTTAGCTCTGACTATTATTTGGCTGATTCCCAGCATATTTTGTTTGGCTGTTTTCTAGCATATTCTCCTCTATACCTCCAACTATTATTTGGCTGGTTCTCAGCATATCTTATTTTGGCTGTTTTCCAGCATATACTCCTCCATACCTACTTCTATGGCTGCTTTTCAGCATATTCTCATCCTTATCTCCAACTATTATTTAGCTAATTTTCAACATGTTTATCTGTTATTTCCAAACATGTTTCCAAACATATTCTTCCTGGGTGATTCCCAGCATATTTCTAAATGATAACCATTTCCAAAATACATTAAGCTCAATCTTAATTTACTACTTAAGTCTGTGTATCTTATTTTACCATCCAACAATACATTAAACATTCAAATTTGAGCATATTTACCATTCTCTATTTTGTTTAAATTTAACATTGAGACTTATTGCATCAAACATATTTGTATATATTCTCCACATATTCTCCTATGAACTAATAAATTTTCTTGAGTTTATCATATGTTCATGTATGTTCTTATTCTTTTATAAAATTATCATTTTTATCTACCTTTGCATTAATTCTATTTTAATTACCTTATTTTATTTTCCATCTTTGTTATTCTATAAACACCTCCTATTTAAATTCAAAAATCATTTAGATATAACATTTTCATTTTCCAGTCAAACTATTTTATATTCTTATTTCAAAACCAAGTATATTTTATTTCTTCATTTTCTTATCTGTCCATAAATATTCCATTTCAAATTCAGTGTTGCCAAATTTAAAACTCTATATGTCATTTTAATTCTTTAGTTGCTTCTATACCATGCAAAGTCCATCAGTTTCCTTCTTTTGTTCCTGCACCATTTGCCTTCTTTTGTTCCTGTGCTAATGCTTCAATTTTAATAGATCCGCTAAATTTCTTCTTTCTTTCCACCAATAAAATCTCCCATAGACAGAATAAGAATCTCCAAAACCAAAAACCCTTGGTTATTTTCAAAGTAATCCAGAATAAACGATAAATCACATTGTTTCTTTTTCGAACAGAAGGTGTCTCTCTGCAATCAACACTTTCCCTTAGTCACGGCAATCTCCATTTTGTTACAATTATGTAACCATCCATTTGTCACTCCTCTTTTGAATTTTAAAGGTGTTGAATCCCTATTTGTCCCTTTTTTTCTCTTCTCCAAACTTTGTCAGTTTCAATTTAAAAAATATTTCTCTAGCGTGTTTCAATGTTGAATTATTCCAAATCGGTCTGTGTTTAAATAAATTCCTTAATGGGTCTTTATCTCCTGTAATTGCTTTAATAACTCTTCTTGCCCCAGAAATCCACAGCTGCTGTTTAAGGCTAGGGGTTTTACTTATAAAAATCCATACTTTAACGTTGTTTCTTGCCTGGGTTGGTGTCATTCACCTGGCTTCAAAGCAGATTGTTCTTTTCTTTTTTCCTCCTGCACAATTCTTTTTCGGTTTGTCACAGCTTTGTGGCAGCCGCCGTGGCTGCCCCCCCCCCCCGCCGCTGACTCACAGAGGGTTCCCTCCGAGCTCCGAGGAACTTGACTGTTCCTTTTGGTCATCCGAGGCGTCTCTCTTCTCCCCCCATCCCTGCAAGACGGGTTCGGTCTGAAGACCTATCGGCGGCGGTTCGGCAGCCAGGGTTTTCGCGGGACTCATCAGAGCCCGCTATTTCCCCGACTGTTTCACCGCGACGCCAAACCGGAAGTCAGAAGGCTGAGTCAAACTTGAGCCTGTGAGAATTGAACTGCCAAAATGCAGTCAGCCAGCAGTCAGCAGAAATAGCTTGCAGTACTGCATTCTAACCACTGCGCCACCATGGCTTATTCCAAAATAATCTGTTACATTAATTTTTCTGATATTTGCTAGCTGGTGGCAGTCAGCATGGGCTACAATTTGTCATCCTGAAGGCAATGGAGTAAAAACAAGGCATCCAGTGACTTATTCTCAGTTCTTATTGTTCCATATGCCAGATCACCTAACAGAACAGAATAACAGAGTTGGAAGGGACCTTGTAGGTCATCTAGTCCAAACCCCCACCCAGCAGGAGAACCTACATCATTTCTGACAGATGGTAGTCCAGTCTCTTCTTAAAAGCTTCCAGAACTTCTGAAGCTCCCATAACTTCTGAAGGCAAGCTGTTCCATTGATTATTCTCACTGTCAGAAAATTTCTCCTTATTTTTAGGTTGAATCTCTCCTTGATCATTTTCCATCTGTTATTCCTTATCTGGCCTTCATGTGCTTTGGGAAATAGGTTGACCCCCACCTTGAGTTTTGCTCTGTCAGTACATGGAATAATGAATATGGTTTGAGTTTTATACTGTCAAAATATAAGTAACTCAGACTATTCCAATGGAATTTCCAAATAGAGCTATTTTATTCCACATCTGAAACAAAACACATTTTCTTTTTATTGCATAACACTATTTAGGCCAACATTTATTAACCTGATTTTTAATCTCATAAAGATACTAAGTGCTAATATAGCATATTTGGCAATTATAATGTACAACATGTGTCTGTAGTCATGACCATCTCCAGCCAGTAAAATCTTTCTTAAAGCAAAACTGCAGCCATAATTTTAAAACAGGTCACTAATAACCTGATTTGTTTACTTCCAACTTCATAGCAACACTGACTTAAATAATGCATAGCTTTATTTATTTTTCCAGTATCTAATGATTACAGTCTTTTCTTTTGCCTTTAATGATTCTACAGGGTCTCTTATATGTTGCTTCATGAACAGCTTCCCAGTTTCATTTTCTAGCAGTAAATTAAAATGAAGTTTCCCATCTGCTCCACTGGGCTAGATATGTAATCAGTTCTCACCAAACATTTTGAAAATATTATTTAAAATTTTAAACTGGATAAACAGCAGGTGCTTTCAAGATAGGAAAGGTGAATGTGTTATGTAGAATAAATAATTAGGAAAGAAATTAAAGAATATTATACCCAAGTGAATTTCAGGTAAGAGAAATGAAAAAGAGCATTGCATTCCTAAATATCAATTAAGTACTAATATGCAACAATTACAATTAATTGACTTTTAATGTTTGTTCTAGAAAATTATGACAAGCTGTATTAACATTAATTTTATTTTTTATAATTGACTCGTTTCTATCTAAACTTTCACCAGTCCAATTGATAAATTTAAATCCTTCTAAATATGGTTTAAAAAGTAAAGAGGGGGGGATGTAATTCATTGCAAAGGTTTAAGGAACACATTCCTCTTGTTTTGGATGAAATTTAGAAAGACACAAACCAAGTTAGGAAAACCCAGACTGGAAAATTAATTCAAAGACAAAAAGAACCAAAACATAAAATACAATATGACACTTATAAAAATTAATCTTAGAAAACAAGAAGAATTTAGTTTTTTTTTGAGCTACATGGGGGCCAAATAACCATCCCGGAAAGATTAACTAATCTAAAAGGTCTGCAAAAAAAGGTCATATTTAAAATAGCAAAAATTGAAGAGGGAAAATGAAAACTAGAATCCTAACAAATCCAATAATCAAAATCTACTAATAAAACTACTAAATAAATATAAAAATCACACCTGAAAAAAGAAAAAAGGAAAGGAAAGGATCCCAACCTTTGGGTACAATTGCCCACAATGGAAGGGGACAACTCATCGTGGCCAACTCGGGCATGGACAAGATACCGCATCCAACTCACTGTAGTTTGCTTGCTGCAGGACAACTCACCACAGCCAAATCACCACGGAACAACTTGACGTGGGACAATTCCATGAGGGATAATTCAACACGATAAATGTTATCCGCCACTGTTTCATTTACACTGTTTATTTCCACTGACAAAAATGGAAATAATGTTAAAGAAACAGCGGCAGATAACACTGATTGTGTTGAGTTATTCTGTGTGGAGTTGGCCGTGGCGAGTTGGTTTTGGCGAGAAGGCCAAGATGAGATGGCCATGGTGAGTTGGCCACAGTGAGTTGTCCTAGACTCACTCCCAAAGGGGGTCTTGACTATCTGTAGGCCCTAGCTTAAAGATGTAGGGGCTGACTCTCAACCTGAATAGGAAATTATGTAAAATCAGAGCAGTTTCTACCCTCCACACAAATATACACACACTACCCTACATTTCAGCTCCTAAGCCTCTTTCATTTGCCTTGTATAGCAGGCTGGTTGTGGTCCATTTTCTCATACAACCTGTTGGTTTGACCAGATTTATGTTTATAGAATAGTCTTTTCTAAACCCAGACTCATTTCCTATCTCCCTAGCTTCAACATCCGCACATATTATCAATAGCATTTGAACTGGAGGAACTCTTTGGCTCCATGTTGCTTTAAAAAAAAAAGAGTAGACTTACACATATCAAGGTATCTGGAACAATTCTATTTTGTAATGAAGCATTGATTTTTTTTCCCCCTTAAAGTCATTTTCAAATTACACACAGTTTAGCCTGCTGGTTGCTTGTCATGGCTCAAAATTTGAGATATCATATATCTAACAAAAGTCGTGTTTATTTCTGAAATTGTTTGCCCTGAAACTTTGTTCCAGAAAGCTTTTTTTAATTCCTGGTTGCTGTTTTGAGTCAGGTACTCCAATCACCCATTTACATACTTAGTAGAATACGAAGGCTTTCATTAGTGTTAGATTTAAAAGTCTCTTTCAGAATGTTGCTTCAATTCTATTAATTGTATTTCCATGTAAACGTTTTCTCCAGGGACCGAATATATCACTTACTAGAGCATATTTGCTCTAAAAATAATGGAGTGCAATCCTCTGGGATTTATTCATTGATTTTACAAAGATCTCACTTACTTTGCTCTGAGTCTGCATGATTTCCTGAAATCCACCAATCCACTTTGAATTGCTGTTTTTGGTGGAATCCTCAGCTAGTTATTTATAAATTATTTTCTAATGCAGGAGAGAAAATATTTGTGGGCTTTTTTTACACCCCACCACAATTGGCAAGGCAATCAACTGTAATGTTGGTAAGATTATACTGTAACTATATTAGAATTAATCATAGGAAGTAGTTTGAGATGAGCTAATAACCATCATCAAAAGCTATGCCAGAACCTGTGGATCAAATCCAAAAGTCAAATAAAAGAATAACCAGGAGATGGAACTGATGAGAAAACTGAGGGCCAAAATATAGTGGGACACAGAAAAGCTTAGGACGACAAGGTCAACTAGAACAGGAAGCTCTCTTTTGTTCATCTCCCCCCCCCCCAAAAGATGGCTGCCCAAGAAGATAGCCAGTCTCTCTGGTAACCATTGCACAGAGAGCAATAGAGTTGCAGACCATGGCAGCCAAAAAAGAGAAGGGAGTTCCACAGAGCAGATCTGCTTGGCCCATTAGGCGCTCACTGATCTCTGGAAGACCCTTCTTCTCCAGATGCCATAGATTGTTCAGGTGGGAGATATTGACACAACAGCTGGAAAAATACTGATGTATGTGCCAGAACACCTTGGATCATCTTCATCTTTAGCTTCCTCAGCAATGACAATGCACTATAGGAAGCAGGCTACATGGATGAGTACTATGATATTTCATTATTTACTTCAAAGATCTTCAAATGTCGCTGAGCTACTAACTGGAACTCCTGCAAATTATGATTCAGCATTACATTACCAGTTGTCCAGCCAAGGGAGACATTCTAAACTACACTGGATACCTTTATCACCTGAAACAGCTGTGCATAGATCCAGAGATAATTTGCAATCCAGCAGCCTACAATATCTAGTACTGTAACATTAATGTAAGTACTGTAGTCTGTTGAACACTACTGGAAGTGTAAAAGGGCAGAAATTATTTATTTAATCTCTGATTGTCTAGATTAATTGAATGAAAATTTTCTATTCTGTTTTTTCCAACTTATTTTATCCCGTCTGAATCCTATACCAGATTCCCAGAGTGAGTTAAAAGATATCAATATCCATTAAAATACAGCACTTGTGAAACCACCCTAAAAGTTATAAATGAAGCCTCAAAATACAAAATGAAGAATGAAAGCAAAAGATTTTCATCATTATTGAGAATATTGAGACCCTTTTGCTAAAAGCCAGGAGAGATTTAGTTAGTTAAACTTCTGTAAACAAAAGTCAAGAAACATGTCTCAGATGTTCTCCAGGACTTATTTTTTTCAGTTATACCTTGGAAAGAGGAAAATTGTGAAACAGATTTGTTAAATTGTCTACTCCACTTACTCAGAGAATTCCTCCATTCTTTCTGCCTTACTTGGATTTGAACATGGGCTGCCTGAATGTTAGGCAGTTGTATTAACCTCTGAACCACAAGTTCTCCTCCATTCTCTCTCCACATGCTGGGGTAGACCAGGTGTCTCGATAGAAAAACACTTAGTATGTGTGTGTGTGTGTGTATGCATGAACAGTGTGTTGTTTGGGTACAGTTAGACATTGTTGTTAAATCCGGGGTCTCTAAACTTGACAACTTTAAGATGTGTGGACTTCAACAGAGGAATGCTGACTGGGGAATTCTGGGAGTTGGAAGTCCACAAGTCTTAAAATTGCCAAGTTTGGAAACCTCTGACTTAAATGAAGTTTTGCATACATATTATGGAAGGATCCCCTCCTTTCTGTTGCTCTAAATAAAAAGGAAGCCTGGCTAAACAGATGAATGTAAAGCCTGTCCCTATCACCAAAAGAATTGAACAAGAGTGACAGAGATGAAGCTGATCAATTTGACATTGCAAAAACTCAAAATCCTTTTCTTCCTGAAAGGCTTCAATTGCATAAATGCCCAGTTGAAGAATTCACATCTGAAAGACAAAGCAGCCACATGTGAACACATTTTCTGTGGCTTCCGACTGTGGGCGTACAATGACCAATTTAAGGGCACCACCATTTAACTTGTTCTTTGCACAATGAACTTTTAACAGGATCAGGAGAAATGGGGAGGGGGGAGGGGAGGAAGAAAGAGGTAATCAGATGAATCGGACATGCACCAGTAAAAAGAAAGTAAAAGAAAATTCTCCTTTGTGAGAATTTTTTTTAAAAAAAGGATTTCAAACAATGTCTTTGCCTTTACAGAAGGTGCTTTACTTCTTTCTTTACAAGCAAAGTCAAGCATTAGTGAAAGATGGATAAATTTCAGATTTTGTTGTTTTGAAAAGGCCTGTATGCTCACCATTATTTTATTTTCTATCTCATGGGGTACAAAATAGAACAGAACATTTCTGTGTATGTAATCAGAAAAAACAACGTCTTCAAAAACATCATTTGTGGCTGTCCTTTGTTTTCTGCATCAACTGCTAACCCATGAAGTTCAGATGCATAATCTCAACAGGAAGCAATGTGCCTGTAAAATAAATGCTGTCAGATGAATCCACAGTCTTGGAGAAAATGAGAGTGAATTGCCAAAGGAAACATCATTTGACAAGCTACCTTCTTGTCAGCAAGTGTTACAATGAGAGAAACGACTGATCAAGTTCATTTTGCTAGAAAATGTAATCTTAGAGCACGTATAGAGATGTGTCAATATGAATCCATATTGAATCCATGAAACTTTTCTATTGCATTATGGAAATGTCTGTGCACAAGGAGAAGCCCTGCCTGTCTTCTCACCACATGTTGCCCAGAGCTCAATGTTCAAATATAACAAGTCAAGTCATGTCAAGCTTCTGCCTCACAGGCTATACTAGAATCAATTAAACAGTCATACAAGAATCCAGGAGTTTTATTACAGAAAAGCAGAGAAGCCATCACAATAGATTACTAGCCACTGCTGTATATCAAATGCAAACATATTATTTTAACAATTAATGTTCAAAGCTCTTGTGTTTATTTCTCCTGCCCCCTCTGTGTAAAATGCTAACAATCAATCTATTTGGGTAAAGAAAGCAAATTAATGTCTGTTGATTATTTTGACAATGGCTAAACCTATTTATTTTTAACCATCACTATATGAGAACTAATGTTCACCAATAGAATCCTACATTAATAGGACTCAACTGAGTAAAATCTGTACACAGTCTAATGCTTTTTTCTCCAACAGTGAAAACCATTTTCTTTCCTGAACTATTTCATATTATTCCAAACTAAAATCTGAGCTCTAATGGATAAGAAGGAAAGGAAAATGCGAAACGGAAACACAATTCTGGTTGGGTATTATGAAGATGGTAGTCTAATCCACAAGTATACATTCTATTAATGTAGGACTCTACACTATAGTCATTGTCAAAACAATCAACAGATATAAATTTGATTTCTTTACCCAAAATAGATTTATTTTTAGCATTTTACAGAATGGGCAGGGGAAATAAACACAAGAGCTTTGAGCATTAATTGTTAGAAATGATGTTTGCATTTGATATACAACCATTGCTAATATTCTTTTGTAATGGCTTCTCTGTTTTTCTGTATCGTATCAGTGGAAGGCTGATTCTTGGCTTCAATCCATTCAGTATAATAAATTGAACTTCCTAGCAGAGACAATGAAACGAGAGCTATCCACCAGTTATGTTGATGCATTACTGATGAAGTTTCAGCTCGTTTTGAATGTAGTTGCTTCGACCATAATTGGGACCATCATTTTATTCCAAAACTAAAAGACTTGTACTGGTTATCAATATCCTCACAGGCCAAATTGGTGCTTCTTATGAAAGACATAATTATCTCCAGAACTAGTTCTCTTTATGCTGGCAAGCCTCAGAGGAGGCTCTTGTTCAAAGTATTCCTATTATATAATGTGTCAACAGAAAAGAAAGAACCATCTCTGTAGCAATACTTTTGCTATGGAAGAGGTTCTCTGTAGACGTCCAACTGGTAAAAGGTGTATGGAAGCTGTTTCAAACTTACTTGTTCAACTCAAGCATTTTAAATTGGTTCAGTAACCAGCTGCTGGGTGGATTGCCTCCCCTCCCCTCCCCCACCCTATTCCATTTTTCCCTCCCATATAATTGATGTTCTATTTTTGCTTTATAAAATGGGATTTATATATATATATATATATATATATATATATATATATATATATATATACATATATATATATATATATACACACACACACACACACACACACATATATATATATATATATATATATATATATATATATATATATATATATATATATATATTGTGTGTAGTATTTTGGTATCATAGCAGGAAAGGAGTTATTTAAATATGTTTGCTATTTGCAAGCTTAAAAATAGTTCAACCAATTTATTTTCTGTATGTAATTCTAAAAGAGAATACTGAGAATTTTGCAGGGGAAAAAAGTGAAATGATGTGGAAGAATCCACTTAGAAATGTGAGACTCTGTATATGTGGTTGCCCTTTGTGACTTTCTTTATAAAATCTTGTTTCCATTTGAATTATCAGGAATCTCCCAAGTGGGACAATAGATAATTTAGTAGCTTTATGGTAGACCATTAGCCTGCACAAGAACTTCTTAATTTTTCATTACCAGTAATGATGGGTCACATCTGACTTGTAGATTTTGTTTCATATATATGGAATAATAATTGTATCCTAAAGCAGGAAGCAGCTCTCTATTTTAAAGGTTATGTTTAACAGTGTACAATCTATTTTAATAAGGGCCGAATCCGTGTCTTTCAAGCCGCAAACAAGTTGTGCTGTTTCCATAGAAACAGAAGGTGGTACTATTAAAAGAGAATACACCATTCAGTATTGCTTCTCTTTAGGGGATCCTCATTTGCAGCCAGCTTCAAACAAATGGTACACAAGGATTATACCACCCAGGGTTAAAAATAATTCAATATGCCTGTTTAAGACTTTGTTAACTGACAATCATAAGGAAACACTGAGAGATTAGTAGGAGAGATTCGGAGAATAAATAGATACTTTTGCACTACATCTGAGTAGCTGTGTAAAATGATTTTTAAAGCTATTTCTAATTCATTTGCTTCCTAGAGCATCTTCCTCCTCAATTCTTCTCCATTATATGTTTGAGCAAGCTTTTTCTTTCATTCCCTTTTATACCAAGTCAATTGACATATACCTATAGATCCCAACCGATATATCTGACAAGATATAGAGATAATATGACAATTTCTTTTTGAGTATGTTGTCTATATTCATATTGTCATGATCCACTAGTGCATGGAGAACGATGTAATTGAAACAGATTTGGTTATCTACAATATTATCTCTTCATTGAGTCCTCTCACCTCCAACATAACCAGTTCCCTCTTTAAAAATTCGGCAGTCATACTTATTTCTCCATCAAATTACTTTTCAAATTCTTAGGTAGATGTGAGTTTATTCTGACAGCCATGCTATATTGCATGCATAAGTCTGGGATTTCCGACCTGTTCATCTGAATTCATGGTTCTGAGCAAAGGCAATACATTTCCGGAATCAACCCTATTTCTATTTGATAATTATTAAATATTTGATTTTATGATCAACATTTTAAAACAAAATCAGTGGGAGCATATCTCAGAGTTTGCGGACAAAAGCAATTTGGTAGGAACCAATGTGCAATGGCAAACCTGCAGAAAGTCTGCATACAACATCTTTAGGTAAGTGAAGATTTGCTCGCTGGGGAATTCTGGGAGTTGCCAAGCCAAGGTTGGGAAACACTGACTTAATCTATTCTGTTTGCTGCAAAATCATCATGGATATTTTATATTTGAAATGTATGCCAATTCTTATTTGCCTCCTAGCAAAAATAGAAATTAGAATAATTAGGTCATATCTCTGAATTTTTGATGAGATAGTGTTGAGCTGCACATATTTCCTCCTGTTATTTTTATACTTGTATGAAACCATATGGCAAACCCACTTTGATTTCTATTTCAGTGACTCTGGAGACTCATATTGCTGGCAGAATCTCCATTACACAGCCACTATTAATAATGGTTAACATCTTTAAATGTGCACAAATCTAATTACTGAGTGAACTATATTGTTCCTGCCAATACTCACCCTCTTAAACACACACACACACACAAAGAGAGAGAGAGAGAGAGAGAGTGAAAGACTGACGCAGAGAGAAATTCCTTCTGTTCTTTCAGCAAAGGAGCAACTTCTCCTTTCTCTCTCTTTGTCAAGCCAAATTTTGATTTTACTATTTTTAAAGAAAGCTTTCAGCTTTACAAATTTCCATTGAAAGGGAAATCCAGGTCGTTCAATATCTAAACAACATTTCCAGCAGAAAGCCCATTTTTGGCAGCTCCTCTTACTCAATTCTACAGGGAAGTCATGATTTATGGAACCTCTAGCCCAAGGATGTCAAACGTTGTCGTCACATGACCTAGCATGACTTTTCCTCCCTTCGCTAAACCGGGGGTGGCCGTGGCCAGTACATGACGCATGGGCCGCGTGTTTGACACCCCTGCTCTAGTCAACATAAGGAAGTGTTACTCAGAAACATCAGTAGCAATGTATTCACAGGAAACATAAAGATGGTATCACTAGAACAGTATTTCTCAGCTTTGGCAATTTAAAGATGTGTGGCCTTCAACTCCTATACTGGTTAGAAAGGCCACATGTCTCAAAGTTGCCAAGATTGAGAAAGACTGCTCTAAATAACTGTCATAAGTTGAACTAAACCAAATAAAGTTAATTATACCATTTTTCACAACTTGATAATATAGACAAAGAAGTATTTCCTTGGAAGAAAGGAACAAGAAACACATAGTGAAAACTAAACTGAGAAGATTGTCAAATACATAAAATATGCCCTAAATGTTTGAACTAGCTTACAAGGTTCTAATTTTAAAGCCTAACAATAGAAATGCTGAAAAGAGAGACTGTATTACTTGGATTTCAAGAAATCTGCTTCATTATAATTCAGCACTCTTTCCGAAAATTGGATTTAAGTGAGATATTGAGCCAAATCCACTACCAGACATTCTTTTTTAAAATAAAAACATGTTTCCGTGTTACACTTATTCTTCCATCCTGTGTCTGGTCAACTGGGGTTATAAGACAATATGCTTGGAGAAGGTTAGGTTGCCGTACTTACTCATGATAAAAGAAAGTTTCAAAATGAACTTGGTTTAAAGAATCTGATTTTTGCTATTTTAGAAAATGTGGATAAGATAATCAGAGTTCCTGTGAAGTATAACTTGAAGGCAGCTCATATTGGCAAGCTGACTTTGTTGGACAGCTTTCTTATTTTCATGGAGCTTCAGAAACATTTGCTGGGTGTGATGAAATATTTTGAGTACAGACCATCTGCTGCCCATGGAATTTTCCTTTTTATATTTAAATCATTTAAAACTGCAAGTTCTTTAGTTGCATCACATGCCACTGTGACTTTAATAATTTCCTACTAGCCTTAGGGAAAATAGAAACAGCCTGTCAATAGCTTTTTTATGTAATAGAGATTTTCCTAGCAGATTTATTAATATTGTAACAGCTTTGTGACCAAATTAGAAATATTGGGATATTCTGATATAAATCACAGATCTAAATAACACATGGTGATTTCATTTAGGGCAGTAATAAAAGTTTTTACTCTTTTTTAAAAAGCCTTTTTGACAATTTCTGTAACAGTAGATAAAAAAGTTCCTCAAAAAAACAAACCCTCAATTCTTTTAGCTTGCCAGAAAAGATGGATTTTCTGTATAAATAGCAGATGGCAGCATGTTCTACTATATATCACATTTTCCCACTAAATAGCAAGTATCAAATTTAAATATGCATTGTTGGATATTATTTACTGTTGTAAAATCTTCACAACACTAAGACTGCTATCCTGTTATGAATATTAACTTAAGACCAAATGCCATTCAGCTCAATGAGAATTATGTCTGAATAAAGTTGCACTGGTTCATCCAGCACATAACTTTTTCAGAACATTATTGAATTATTGAATTAAACACTGATGATGATGATGATGATGATGATGATGATGATGATGATGATGACATGATGATGACAGTCTATTTTGGTCTAGTGGTTAAGGCACCAGACTAGAAAGTGAAAAACTGGGAGTTCAAATTCCCCCTTAGACATGAAAACCAGCTGGATGACTTTGGGTCAGTCACACTCTCTCAGCCCAATTGACCTAAGAGTTGTTGTGGGAAAAATAGGAGGAGGAGGAAGTATTGTGTATGTATTCGCTAACTTGAGTTATTTGTAATAACAATAAAGGTGGGAATATATAAATATGTAGGTCTTTGGTTATTTGGGTTTTCTCCCGCGTAAAATTGGAGGTGTCTTGGCAACGTTTCGACGAAGTCTCATTCGTCATCTTCAGGCTGGTGTTCTCGGCTTTGTGCTTCTAGGAGCAATGTGTGTGATTGCAGCTGTTTCTTCCTTTTAACTGCCAGTGGAGGTGTGAACTAATTGGGTGGGAGCTTGGCTGTGTTCTGATTGGCTGTGCTCTGATTGGCTGGGTGTGTGTTCTGTTTAGGTGGGGGCTTGGTTGTACTCGGGTTAGTCTGAGTAGCATGGGGATTTGAGCTGGTGAGCTGTGTTGCTGTTGTTTGAGCTCACCAGCTCAAATCCCCCTGCTACTCAGACTAACCCGAGCACAACCAGGCCCCCACCTAAACAGAACACACACCCAGCCAATCAGAGCACAGCCAATCAGAACACAGCCAAGCTCCCACCCAATTAGTTCACACCTCCACTGGCAGTTAAAAGGAAGAAACAGCTGCAATCACACACATTGCTCCTAGAAGCACAAAGCCGAGAACACCAGCCTGAAGATTTTTAAACTTTTAAACATTCTGGAGATCATGATGTCTATCGCCTCTTCTATAACTATACCTGGAACTTGCATCTTTAGGACAATTCTCTCTCTCTCTCTCTCTCTCTCTCTCTCTCTCTCTCTCTCTCTCTCTCTCTATATATATATATATATATATATATATATATATATATGTATGTATGTATGTATGTATATGTATATGTATATGTATATGTATATGTATATGTATATGTATATGTATATGTATACACACACACACACACACATATACATACATATACATACATACACACAGATACATATACATATAGGCTGATATTGCATGTGCCTTGTTACTTCTTTTGATTTTGCAAGCAGCTTTATTCAATATGCAGCATGGAAGAAATTCTTATTAAAGGTGGAATGAACTGTATTAGACACCTTGTAAAACAGAGATTTTACAAGGCCAACAGTTTTTCAATGCCATGGCAGAACTCTGTCTAAATGGACTTTGTTTGTCTTCACCAATGTCAGGAAATCACCGAACCTATTAGATGCTCATTTCTATTATATTTGATCATATTTAATCTATAGCCTTCCCTGGGATCATTTTAGGAAGGCGATAGAAACTCCTAATCAGAACAAAAACATGTCATTAAAAACATAAAAAAACCCCAACCCTTCTGATCTTGCTCGAAGCTTTCAAATGGATCATATTTATAATCATAAAGAGCCAAGGTGGCACAGTGGTTAGAGTGCAGTACTGCAGCTACTTCAGCTGACTGCTAGTTCAGCAGATCAGCGGATCAAATCTCACCGGCTCAAGGTTGATTCAGCCTTCCATTCTTCCGAGGTGGGTAAAATGAGGACCCAGATTGTTGGGGGCAATATGCTATTTAGTATACTGTCTATTGGGGTAAGCTGCCCAGAGTCCTCGGAGAGTGGGTGGCATAGAAATATGATAAATAAATAAATAAATAAATAAATAAATAAATAAATAAATATTTGCATATTTTCCCCAAAACATTATTTGCTTGACTACCTGAACAGTTACTTTTATCAAGCAAAATGAAATATGTAAATCCTAACTGCAACCCCAATGTAGCAGTAAACTCCTTGGTTTTTATACCGTTCTTATCTGAACTTATGATAGTTCAGATAATATCTTATTGGCTTGCTTCACAAATTGATAAGTCTTTATTGATTAGGAGACAATCAGAAATATAATAAATACAATGGTATGTTATGTCTATAAGAAATTCTGCTTTAATTCCAGTTCAGTACAGCCTGAATCAAATGATTATTCAGGACAGTGATGTCATGAGTCCCCCCTTCTGTTTCTATTTCCATTTTGCCCTTTAGGTTATATTAACAATTCAGTTTATTAAACAACATGACCTAGGCTCTTTTGCCCTGGTGTGCATTGCTCAGATTTATAGTCCAGCATAATATATCAAGAGAGCTCATTCTAAATCCAGAATGGGCATTTTGAACCCTCTAGAGCAGAGTTTCATTGGACTTTATGCTGGTTGCAAAATTCTGGGAGTTGATCCAGACGATTTAAAGCTGCCAAAGTTAAGAAAGATTGCTCTAGAGAGAGACATTGTGAAGAAGGACACCTCTTGCTCACTATTACCTGCAATGAGAAACTCACCCTGTCACAAAAAAGCCCATTGAAGAAAAACAAAGCATCTATGTTAATTAGTCTGTATTTTTTTTCATCCTCAGGGTTCCCTGATGGATCTCAATCCTTTAAACCGTTTCCATGTAAAAATGTACTGTACAGTACAGTCACAAACACAATTATTTTTCAGCTCCTGCAATCTGTGCAATCCAGCACAATTTTCTGATGAGCTGTAGCTAAGAGGTCAAATGTCTTTTAGCTTTAAGAAGATCAACTTTATCTTTTCTTACTCTCTTGCTTGCTTGGTGTAAAAGCATTTTGGACAGCCTTGCTTGGTTTCCTGCAGTTCATAGTTAGGTTAATCTCTTTCAGAAGTCAAGCAATACTAAGAAGGACAAGATAGACAAAAGGAGAATTGTGTTGACCTTTTCCAACCTTTAATCAGATGTGTATTGGAATGAACAATACACTGAACAATATTGTTTTAGAAAAAGAATATGAAATCTGGAAGAGTTTGAAACATAGAAGTAATTACAAGACCATTTGTTTTACTCAGTTTTCTTAGAATATTGTTTTTGTCTTGGGATATAACCATTAGAAGCCATCTGGTATAAAAACAAGTTCAAAGGACAATCTTGTTGGCACCCATATAAAATAGTATCTTGTAATGCTTCAAGCTTCAGTGAATAGAAAATTGAACATGCTAAAATAATACCGTTAGAAAGATGGCGATGGCTGACCTCTACCTAGTGTCTCACAGCAAAAATAGCATCTAAATGCACCAATGATTTACAAATATGTACAGTATATGATAGTTCAATATTAAGATTATCATTCTATTTTTTAATGAAAATTAGAAAAAAATCCAAGTAACTATATTAAACATTTATAAAATTGTATCTTTATGGTCTTCTGAAAACTAAAAATTATATATTCGATTTTCCTTAGATAATTGAAAAAAATGAAACTGTGTTATCCTGATCGGTGCTTAAAAGTGTGTTTTTAATCACTCTGATTTCAATCAAATCTTCACTGACTCTAGAAGAATTAAGTAGGGGAGACTGAGAAGCATTTATCATCAAACATGTTTGTGGGTGCCTCAGTCTATTTTCCAAGTCTCCCCCACTCCTTGTCAATGTTTGGATTCATCTTGGTGAAATGTAGCTTTCTTTCCTAAACCAAGGACGCTTTGCAATAGCTTGACAATATTCCAATATAGTGCCACAAAGAATGTGCATCAAACTCTGATTTCAGAAATACCTTCAAAGAAGAGATGAGGAGAGGGATAGAGGAGGAGAGGGAGAGAAAGGAATGGAAGAAAGGGGAAGGAGAGGAAGAAAGGATAGGGGACAAGAGCAGGAGAGAAGATGAGAAAGGGGGAAAAGAGGGGAGGAGTGAGAGAGAGGAAGGGGAAGTAGGGGAGGAGAGGAGGAGGAAGAAAGTAGAAGAGGAGAGGAGGGAGGGAGGGAGGGGAAAGAAAGAAGGAGAAGAAGGCTTGTTGTGAAAAGAGAGGGTAGAAGGGTATATATATGATCAATTATGGATAAGAGAATGTACATTTTCAATATGTGTATAAGAAATAAAAATAAAAAACGTTTTTCAAAAAAAAAAAGAAGTACTTTCAAAGAAGGCCAAGATTTTGTTGTGCTTCTGTCTGGAATCCAAAGAAAAATATCATACCATTCTTCCATGTCAAGGTCTCAGGTGCCAATTCAGAAAAATTGTGCTGGTTTTAGCATAATTACTGTAGAATTCCAGACATGTAAATGAGAACACACGTTGTATACATATAACTATTTCTTATTTTCTACCTGAGGTACAGATTAGGGTTCATCCAGTTTCATATAGAGAAGACATTGATCTTTCCCTCACAGAAAAATTAATACTGCATAAGCTGTTTTATATTGAAAACTGTTCATATTTATATATATAAAAAAATGAAACCGGAGACGGAAAGGTCAGATCTTGCCTCAGGAGTGAGAGTAACAGTTTGAAACTTACAGCTGATATATTTCTGGCACTTTAGAAAGCTGGTGCCTGATGTGCGCACTGCACTCTGCACATAATTCATCGACTCCGATCTGAAAGTGTTGGAGTTAACAGTTCCATTTTAATGAACTTATTTCTTCATCTATGTGTGGCAAATTTTGTCCTTGAATGGAGAGAGGGGGGAGGGAGGGAGGGAGGGAAGGAGAGGGACACACACACACACACACACACACACACACACACACACACACATATCTTCATCTACGTCTGGTGAATTCTGTCCTTGAATGAATGAATGGAGATTGTAATATTGAGAATTTCCAGAAACTGCAATTAGATTTAAAGGAATTATCTCCCTTCCCCAATTAGTCACATAATTAAAAAAAATATTTACCTCAGACTGTTGGCTTTTGTTCGTCTATATCTAGCTGTCTGTCTATCTATCTATCTATCTATCTATCTATCTATCTATCTATCTATCATCTATCTATCTCTATCATGATCTATCAACTATTATCTATCTCTATCTATCATCTATCTATCTATCTATCTATCTATCTATCTATCTATCTATCTATCTAATCTATCATCATCTACCAACTATCATCTATCTATCTCTATCATCTATCTATCTATCTATCTATCTATCTATCTATCTATCTATCTATCATCTATCTATCTAATCTATCTAATCTATTATCATCTACCAACTATCATCTATCTATCTCTATCTATCATCTATCTATCTATTTATCTATCTATCTATCTATCATCTATCTATCGAATCTATCTAATCTATTATCATCTACCAACTATCATCTATCTATCTCTATCTATCATCTATCATCTATCTATCTAACTATCTATCATCTATCTATCAATCTATCAATAGCTGGAATAGTGAACTGGATTCAAGGAGGAACTAAAAACTCTGGATAGAAAGATCAGAAAAATAATGATAATGAATCATGTCCTTCATCCATTCAGCGATGTTGATAGACTCAACTTACCGAGGAAAATAGGTGGGCATAGAATGTTACAAGTACACCAAGCAGCTGAAGAAGAAAGATCACTGGAAAAATATCTTTTTTAAAAAAAGTTTTTTCAGTTTTATTTCTTATACACATAATATAAAATGTACATTTTCTTATACATAATTAATCATACATATACATGTTTTCCTTAAAGAAAGCATTAAAATAAGGCATTTTACTCTGGTGTCATCTGGGTTTCTATTTCTTTTTTATCCTCTCCCTCGTTTAACTTTCTATTATCTAAATCATTTATCTAATCTCTTATCTTCATATTTCTTTTCTAACCATATATAAAATCTTCCCCATGTCTTGAAATACATTGATTCCTCTTCATCTCTTATTCTTAAAGTTAATCTATTCATTTCCGCACAGTCTAAAATCTTTTTTATTACTTCACCTTCTGACGGAATTTTTTCTGTCTTCCAATTTTGTGCAAATACAATTCTTGCTGCTGTTATTATATGTATAATTAGATACACATCTTCCTTACTATATCTCTCTGGGAGAATACCCAATTAAAAAAACTCTGGTTTTAATTCTATAGAGTTATGTAAATCTATAGATTTATATCTTTCTTCACACCAGCTTGCATTTTGCCACCATACCTTTAACACCATCAAACCATAACAGCTGCCTATCCCAGGTCCTTGCAAAGGACTCAATGGGTGGATACAAATGCCAAATCTAGTCTAAACATCTGGCTGACTGTGTGACAAACCATAATAATAATAAGGGTTGTTTTTTTAAAGATGCTGTTATTGTTCCCTGTAACTACATCTTTAGCAGAAGCTAATGCAAAATGCATCCAGATGTGAAGACAATTTTTTCCTTTGTGTCAGAGACAGTTTTTAAAAAGGTGATAACTTTTTGGCCAAAGTAGTCTTTAGAATTTGTAATCTTTGCACTTTGTCCTCATCATCTCTAGGGCAGGCTAATGTGATGTTGAAGTAACAAAGAGGGAAATTTGGATGAAAAAAGAATGAAGAACGCTGTCTCAAAGCCTCACAATCTGTCATACCTACCAAAAAGCGTTCCTAAGAAACACAATTGCTCATTGTTGTTCCAATATGCCTTTCAGACACATTTCATTTCAGACACATTCAGAAGACTCATTTTCAGATATGGAAATTAGAGTTCAGATCAATACCAAGGCAATCTCAGGCGCTTTTTAAAAGAAGGCAGTTAATGAGTTGAAGAGGAACAAATATTTCAAGCAGGGCAGAATTGGATGGAGAGTGGATCTGACCTTCTGAAATATATTTTCAGTATTGTAGGGAAGCAAATTAAATTTCCTTTAAGCCCACATATATGCAAATTATAATATCCAACAACAAATATCAACTGTCAAGGAACTTTCCAGTTGTAATTGCTTTGTTTGCTAAAATCAGTAGAAGAATTGAAAAACTGGGATATTGCAATCCAGCCACAATACACATGGGGCTTTCTGGTTCTGGCCAAAAATTGGGGGAGGGGAAGAAATAATATAGACAAACACTTGTATAAAAATGTTTGACATACTTTCCCTGACTGAAACCAGGTATATCAATAAATCTGAAGCACAGATTGGAGTACAGTTTCTTTTGGGGCGATAGTAGATCTACAAAAGCTGTTTTCTAAAAATAATATACTTACTTGTAACAGCAAATCACAGTATCTATTAGGAGCAAATGCTTAATTATACTACATCTATTTGGATTAATAAGAACTGGACCTGTTTCATTTAGAATTTTGTGAAGTTATAATTCTGTACATGGGTTTCCTTTTCTGGGAATTATAATTTTGGGTGGTCATTTAAAACATTGCCTTATTTGGGCAATGCAGCAACTCATGTAATATTATTACCCAATATTTCCTGTATATGAAGGCTTTCTTTGTGATTGCACAGCATCCTATCCTAGGCCTGGAGAAAAATATCATGAAAAGACAATTAAGCACTCAACATGTCAGATATCATGAGAATCAGGGATGGGTTCTACTTACCATTACTACCGGTTCGCATCGCACCCGGAAGGTTCTGCACATGCGCAGATCACTTATAATGACGTCTGGGTCAGTGGGCGGAGCCTCCTGCTGGTTTTACTACCGGTTCTTGCTAACCGATCCGAATCAGGAACAACCCACCACTGATGAGAATGTTAGAAAATGTGATGAAATGCAATGGATTGTGTCTATTAAGAGGCAGGTGGTGTGATGGACTACAGTGAAGTGGCAGTTTCCTAGGAAAGAACAATCGCATTCCAAGGTGGGACAAGTAACAGCATAGCCCTGAGCTGGATTGGAGACAGAGGGAGAGATTTAGGATAGCTATTCCCTAGAATCTCCGTGAGTATCTCTACTAGAATTAGAGTAGTATAGGTTTAATCTGGCAAGATTCTGTCTGATGTGAACAAATAAAGAACTGAACTTTGGTTGGATTGTTCTATGTCATTCTTAGGCTCAGCCTGACATGGAAACATATTAAGAATGTGAGACAACAGTATAAATGTGATAAATATAACATGAACATATTTCATGCCTGTTGTACCTCTTATCAGAACATCCCCATGGCAACCTATGAATTTGTCCTAATTTATTTGAAGATAAGCAGACTGCAGAAGGGCAGGAAGTAACCCGAGATATATTACTTCTCAATCAATCAATCAATCAAATCAATCAAATCTTTATTACATTCAAAGACCAGCATATCACTATTTTTGCATATGTATACCTGCATCATTTTACTTTTTTTTTTTTTGAAATGTATAAATATCTGTTATGTCCTTATAGGGACATCCGCCGGGGGATTGGCTGGTCCACCGGCGGGAGATTTAAACAGCTGTCATTGGGTGGCGGGGTCTGCCGGAGCGTATAAAAAGAGCCCTGGCAGCACAGCCACCAGTCCTATTCCTATTACTGAGCTGAATAAAAGGTTCTGAAGGAATCACTGCTGGTCGCGTCTTTATTCCCTGCGCCGATCTAACACTGGTGACAAAGGATTAAAAGAACCAAGCAAGAACCTCGTGGCATGAAGCCAACAAAGAAGAGCTGATCACTTTGAGCTAAATCACTCATCGATCTACCAGACCATGGCATCACAGGAGACTGCACTGCTGACCCTCACCCCTTTCTGGCTGGGAAGGGAGAAGTGGTCATCCTACATGATCCAGTTTTGGCAGTTCCTGAGAGGCAACAACATCAAGGACGTAGACGATGACCGGAGAAGAGGGCTATTCCTAGCCCACTGCGGCACCGAAGTCCTGGAGATGGCTGTTGACCTCGTATCACCAAGAGACATTGAGGCAATGCCGTGGCCGGACCTGCAACAAATCCTGCAGGATCACTACGCACCGACGGGAACGCCGGTGGCAAATTGTTTCCCCTTCCACCAGGGAGATCAAAAAGAAGGTGAATTGATCAAGGAATTCATGGCCGCCCTATGCCAAATAGCTGCCAACTGTGAGTTTGACAATGTGGACAATGCAATCAGTGACCGCATCGTCTTTGGCATGAGGGACAGGGCCCTGCAAAAGAAATTCTTGAGCAGAAAGAAGCTGGTGCTCAAGAATGTCGTGGAGGAAGCCACGGCTGCCGAAACGTCTGAAAAAGCGGCAGCTGCGATGCTCCGGGCAAAGGGGATCCACAAAATCCGCAGATCCCCGCAGTCATCCACGGAAGAGTCAACAGCTGGATCGGACTCGGAGGAAGAAGAGGCCGTCCATAAAGTCTCCAGACCCCCGAAGCGGGAAACCGCTCGAAAAAGTGACCAGGGGAAGCACTGTGCCAGCTGCAGAGGAGACCATGCCAGGGCTAGCTTCAAGTGGAGGGATGCAATCCGCAGACACTGCAACAAGAGGGGTCACATCGCTGAAGCTTGCAGAGCTGAAGAGCCAGCCCCAGAGCCATCCAGCCACCAGCCACGCGAAAATCGGGAGGACAACGTGAGATCATCCAGACGATCCTCCTACCAGTCCAGACGCGGTAAGGGCGACGGAAACTGGAGAAGAGCGGTCCACCAGACGACCATCGACTTCTCCGACGACGACGACTCTGCCACCAAGTGCCACGTGACCACGCACGTGGAAGGGACCCCTTGCACCATGGAAGTAGATTCCGGCTCGATTTATTCCATCATGGATTGGAAGCAGCTCAAGCGCATCAAACCAGGCATCAGCAAAAAAGACCTGAAGCCCCTGTGCTCCAGATTAGTAGGTTTTGGAGGAAACCCGATCGGAGTCCTGGGAAGCACTTCACTACAGATCTCCTACCGCAAATTCCAAGGCGACCTCCCCATCACCATCGTCGACCACAGCTGACCGACTCTGCTGGGCATGGAGTGGTTCAAGCCACTAGGGCTTGAAATCAAAAGGGTCAATCAAATCAGGAAGGATGGACTTGACACCCTCCTCGAAGAGTTCAAGGAAGTCTTCAATGGTAAGCTGGGGAAATTTGTGGGAAAGCCCATTTCCTTTAACCTAGATAAGACAATTACACCAATTAGTCTTAAGCCCCGCAGAGTTGCGTTTGCCTTGAGGCCCAAAGTAGATGCTCAGCTAGATAAGCTGATAGCCCAAGGCATCCTGGAGCCAATCGATCATGCGACATGGGAGACACCCATTGTGACCCCCATGAAGCATGATGGAAGCGTGCGCATCTGCGCCAACTATAAATGTTCAATCAATAAGGCCCTACAGCAGAGCACATACCCAGTTCCAGTGGTGCAACATCTGCTGCATTCACTAGGGAGTGGGACAATTTTTGCTAAAAAGACCTGGCCCAGGCTTACCAGCAACTGCCAGTTGACGAAAAAACTGCGGAGGCGCAAACTATTTAATAAAATTTAATTTAATAAAATGAACTATTGTCACCCACAGGGATGCCTTTAAATGTAACCGCCTCCAATTTGGAGTCAGCACAGCCCCCGGAATTTTCCAATCAATGATGGAATGCCTTCTCCAAGGCGTTCCAGGGGTGGTGCCGTACTTCGATGATGTGTTGATCTCCGGGCACTCTAAAACCCAGCTACTTGAGCGATTGAAGCAAGTTCTTCAGCACTTTAAGGAGAAGGGTTTGAGAGTAAGGAGGGACAAATGCATCATTGGGGTCCAGGAGGTCGAGTTCCTGGGCTATCTCATAGATGGCACTGGCATACACCCTACCAAATCTAAAGTAAAAGCAATCCATGAAGCTCCAGCCCCCCAAAACAAAGCGGAGCTTCAGGCCTTCTTGGGACTGCTGAACTTCTACAGCGTTTTCTTAAAACAGAAGGCCACAGCTGCTGAGCCACTCCATCGCCTGCTGGGGAAAGCGGTACCGTGGAAATGGGGGAAGGAAGAGGAAACAGCTTTCCGGACCGTCAAAGGGCTTCTCTCCTCAGACAGCGTGCTCATACAATATCATGAGACGCTCCCACTACTGCTGACCTGTGATGCATCCCCCTATGGAGTTGGAGCAGTCCTCAGCCACCAACTTCCCAATGGCACGGAAGCACCCATCGCATTCTTCTCCAAGACCATGTCCAGCGCCGAGAGGAATTACAGCCAGCTGAACAAAGAAGTACTGGTCATCGTGGCGGGCACCAAACGCTTCCACAAATACCTATATGGCAGGACAATTGTAACGGACCACAAACCGCTATTGGGTCTCCTGGCCAGGGACAAACCCACCCCATCATTCATGTCACCCCGAATGACCCATTGGGCAATATTCCTGGCTGGCTACGCCTATCAACTCATCCACAGACCCGGAACGTCCATCGGAAATACAGACGCATTGAGCAGATGCCCATTCAAGGAGCCAGTGGAGGACCCCGCATCCATGCTCAGCCTGCTCCACATCGACGCCGACAGAGACTGTCCAGTAACATCAGCTGACGTGGCAGCCCACACCCAGAGGGACCCCATCCTCAAACAGGTCACCTCCTGGGTCCTGCGAGGCTGGCCAACTGAGAAACTGGCAGAAGAATTCAGCCCATTTGCGCGGAAGCAAAAGGAGCTGTCCACTATGAAAGGCTGTCTGCTATGGGGAGACTGAGTGCTGATTCCCAGCTCCCTGCAACGAAAGACACTGGAAACGCTGCACAACGGGCACACGGGCATCGTGCGAATGAAAGGACTGGCACGGAGTTACGTCTGGTGGCCATCCCTGGACAAAGACATCGAAGAATGGGTCGCCAGATGTGACCCGTGCCAAGAAGTGCGCTCAGCACCAGCCCAAGCCCAGCCGTCGGAATGGGAGACGCTTAGCAGCCCCTGGGCAAGGGTACACATTGACTTCGCCAGTCCGATGCAAGGGCAGGACCTTCTGATAGTAGTGGACGTGTTTTCCAAATGGCTGGAGGTCATCCCCATGGCATCTACCATGTCTGAAGCCACCATCAGGGCGCTCCGACGCCTATTCGCAATGCACAGGCTGCCGGATGTCCTGGTCTCGGACAACGGACCTCAACTCACTTCAAAGACCATGGAGGAGTTCCTGGCCGGACGGGGCATCCGCCATGCCCTCTCGGCCCCCTATAGGCCAGCTGGCAACGGACAAGCGGAAAGAATGGTGAGACTGACCAAAGAAGCACTCACCAAGATGGGCACGGGCGACTGGCAGGAAAGAATAGACAACTTCCTCCTCACCCAACACATCACGCCGCATGCCACCACCCAAAAAAGCCTGGACGAATTGTTGATGGGCAGACGACTGAGGTCACCCTTGGACCGGCTACACCCTCAGTACAACCCAGAGGTGACAGCGACAGCCAGCCGCCCGTTCCGCGCCTTCGCCATAGGAGACCCGGTGTTTGCGCTAAACTTTCACGGCTCTCCGAAGTGGCTAAAGGGGAGAATAGAGAGCACAACCGGCCCGAAGTCCTACCGAGTGGAGTTGGAAGATGGACAGGTCTGTAGACGTCACATCGACCAGCTCCAGAAAAGGTGGAGGGAGACGGGTCAAAACCAACCCGACGAGGCAGGCCTACAACACCCCGAAGAGGTAGGCCTGCAACAGCCTGGCGAGGTGGGCCTACCACACCCCGACGAGGTAGGCCTGCCACAACCCGATGAGGTGGGCCTACCTCAACCCTGCGCAGTAGGCCTGCGCCAACCCTACGAGGTGGGCCTGCCATGACCCGATGAGGTAAGCCCACCCACCCTGGATGAGATAGACCGGCACCACCACAGCAAGGTGAGCCATCGGTGATCGGGACAAGTAGACCAGGACCTACAGACGGAGAGGAGACCGCACCGCACCGACCAGGGGTCCAGCCGTCACCCCAGCGAGGGAGACCTCCACCTCAACGACAAGGTAGACCGGGGACAACCCAGGGAGGGAGCGCCACACACCCCCTGTGAGGTTGTCCTACAACACCCCGGCGAGGGAGACCCGAGCCACCACACAGTAGACCGGGGACAACACAAGGAGGGAGGCACACAACGCCCCAGCAGGGCCGGTGTACAACCACCCGGTGAGGGGGACCACTGCCACCACCCCGACAGGGCCGACCAACACCACCCAGGCGAGGTCGTCCAACACCACCCCAGCGAGGTCGACCTGCACGGGCCCAACCAGACAGGCGGGAAACCCCCCGGCGGGGTCGGCCACCCGCCACGACAAGCCAACACGCAGACGGAGAGGAAACAACAACAACAGCAGCAGCAGCAACATCAGCAGAAGCAGCTGCGACCCCAATATCAGCAGGAAAGTAAAGGAAACCCAATGGACTTACCGGACGTCAGTCGGCACCCACCAATCATCAGCGATGTCCAGCCATGAGGTTCCGAGTTTCTGATCAGGGAAAAGACCAGAGACACCAGCAGGTACATCCAGATGTTGCGGCCGGAGGTGCTGGGGCAGGGCCCGCACACTCGACAGCCGGACTCCGGTCCTCCCTGGACCAGAGACCGGAGAGGACAGAAGCCCTGCCTGCCCAGGTCGGCGGTGAAGCTCCGTGTGAACTGCGCAGGTCATCTAGATCCACCAGCCGTCCCGCCTACCTGCGTGACTACGTATCACTGATTGACTGTGATGGACATTTTTTGGACTGGCGGGGAGGAGTGTTATGTCCTTATAGGGACATCCACCGGGGGATTGGCTGGTCCACCGGCGGGAGATTTAAACAGCTGTCATTGGGCGGCTGGGTCTGCCGGAGCGTATAAAAAGAACCCCAGCAGCACAGCTGCCAGTCCTATTCCTATTACTGAGCTGAATAAAAGGTTCTGAAGGAATCACTGCTGGTCGCGTCTTTATTCCCTGCACCGATCTAACAATATCAATACATCTCTTTCTTTGCTGGGGTGACTCCCTATCTTTTTCATTGGGTCTCCTCTAGTACATATTATTTATAGGATAAACTCTGCAGGGAGCTGGATTATTTGCTTTGGGTCCTGTGCTTTGATTCCACATATTTAAATTACCAAGAGAAAAACCCAGCCACCTTCCAAATTAGTAATCCAAATTTTCAGAATAGAATCAATGTATGAAAAATTGACAAAAATTATATTCTTTATACAAATATAGACTCTTTACATAAATTAATACACACAGAAAATGATTTGCATTTGCAATGTACTAGTGAATCATCAGTATATAAATATGGCAGCCTTCTGGAAGAGACTATATTAGCGTTGTGGCAAAGTGCATTCTTAGCATGTAGCTTCTGCTAGCTATAGAAAAGATGAAATGGGCTTAGAGGATTTAGCCATATCTCTGGCAGGGAACATCCCAGCATCACTGAACATCAGCTGGGCCCTCAATATTTCAAATATTGCAAGCTCCTAATTATAATGCAAAAGAATCCTAACTTACTCTGCTTATGGGCACTGTATGGGCCTTTAGAAGTATACCTTTTTATCACAGCCTGATTCATATTGTGATTTAATTATATCTCACAGACTTCTTTCATCACAAAATATTTGAAATCGCAAAGCAGATACTGCTCTGGTATCAATGGCAACAGTTTTTAGCTTAAAAAGTTCATACCAATCACCTCAAATATAGAAAAAAGCATAGATATCCATGAATATATGGTGGGGGGGGACCCTCTTCCATTTCAAAAACCTCTATTTGCAGGGAAAATGGCAAAACAGCATTAACTTAGCTGCCTAGAAAAAAATATATAGTGTACAGAAAGTAGTCATGGTATGCGTAGCAAAATATATATGGCAGCCACTGCATATTCCCTGGGGTTTTAAAAATGATTTACTAAGTAATTGTATGGAAGAGAATTGTATGGTATAAATATTGAAAAGGGTTTGACCTTATCCAGTCATTTCTGCCCTCTTGACAGTATCCATGAAATTCTCCTGTTGTTTATCATTCCAAAATAAATTGTGTATGTTTGCTAGTTATAAGAATAAAGTTATGGGAAAAAAAACTTCCAGTTTGATGTCGCGGCGAGACAGTCAGGGAAATAGCGGGCTCTGACGAGCCCTGCGAAAACCCCAGCTGCCGAACCGCCGCCGATGGGTCTTTGGACCGGAACCATCCTGCAGGGACGGGGGAAAAGGAGGGGTACCTTGGAAGACCAAGAGAAACAGGCAAGTTCCTCGGATGTCAGAGGGAACCCTCTGTGAGTCGGCGGCGGGGGGCGGCAGCCATGGTGGCTGTCATGAAGCTGGGACAAACCGGGCAAGCGATGTGCAGGAGGAAAATGGAAAAGAGCAATGCCTTTTGAAGCCGGGTGAGTGACAACCAACCCAGGCTTGAAACAACGTTTGGAGTAATGGCTTTTATTTGTAAGACCCCTAGCCTTAAAATAATGGCTGAGGAGCTATGGGGCATAGAAGATTTTAAGACTTTTAAAAGAAAACAAAAAGACCCGACTGAAAATTGATATTTGAATAGACTAAATTGGAAAATAAACATTGAGACTTGGTTCAAAACTGAACAACTTTAAATTTGAATTGGATTTTTTAAAAAAAGAAGATAAAGAAGAATTATTACTTTTAAAATACAGAAGGAGTGAATTAGACTGGAATGTTATATAATTGAAACAAAATGGTGATTTACATGACTAAAGGAAATTGTGGATTGCAGAGGGACACCTTCTGGTTTAAAAAGAAACATTGTAACTTGCTTTTTATTTTGGAACATTGTGAATGCTACAGAATGCTACAAAAATGGGCCAACTGGGCCATCGGGAGCGGGAGTAGCAGGGGGGGCATGCGTGCATGTGCAGAGGCAGTGCGCATAGAATTATGGGTGTGGGCACATGCGCACGTGACCCTCCCAACCCACCCCTTCTGGCATGCGATGGCAAAAAGGTTAGCCATCACTGATCTAGATAATTGTTTTTACTCTGATAAAGCTTATCATAAATACTGTTAAAGTTCTTGGTGACCTGTTCAAATACAGTCTGAACTGATACACTGAGACAATGTTAAACCTCTGGAGAAGTAGAATCTAGAGAGAAAGTGGTCAAACGGAACAGATCTTTTTCATTATAGGCTTATAGTTGTGTATAATACTGTGTTAATCAACTCCCTGCAATCATATTTGAATAGTTTTTTGATATTTCCAGAATCTGTAATTAAAATAATTTTTGTTTTCTTAATAAGTGTGGTGGATAAAGATCAGGGACTTATTAACCATTTTTTAGCAATAAGGCAATTAAGATATCCTGCATTGTGGAGTGCCTCAGGGGGAAGTGCTTTCTCCTCTCAGTGGAGGAAGTCATTGACAGTTTAGAATGGGGGTATCATCAGTGTACTGATGATACCCATCCACTTGAGTAATGCCATGGAGGTTCTGTCCCAGTGGCTTGAGGCCAGGTGAACCTGCAGAGGGTAGAACAGGGAAAATCTTAATCTGTTTTGGGATTTTTGAACCTCCTGGTACCAAAGCCTCAGGCACATCTCCTAACTCCCTCAGGAACCTGTCAGGGTCCATCAGGTGCCTGGATGGACCATTCAAATAAGCCATCTTCTTCAGTGGTGAAATGTAAAATTTGTTATTACCAGTTCGGTGGGCATGGCTTGGTTGTGGGGGGAGGTTAATGTGACTGGGTGAGCATGGCCAACTTTTTTTTTAACTTTTAAAAGCATTTTTTCTACAATCTTAAGAGGTTGCAGAAAAAAAATGCTTTTAAAAGCCTCTGACAATCAAGCAGCTCAGCTGGGATCACCAGAGGCTTTTAAAACCATTTTTTTTCTACAACCTCTTCAGCTGAAGAGGTGGCAGAAAAAAATGCTTTTAAAAGCCTCTGACGATCAGGTAACTCAACTGGGATCGTCAGAGGCTTTTAAAAACATTTTTTCTACAACCTCTTTAGAGGTTGTAGAAAAAATTCTATTAAAAGCCTCAGATGATCCCAGCTGAGTTGCGCAATCATCAGAGGCTTTTTTTTTACTTTTAAAAGCATTTTTTCGGCCAAAGAGGTTGTAGAAAAAATGCTTTTAAAAGGGATTTTTGCTACCGGTTCTCTGAACCACCCGCCGCCATCATTACCAGATCGGGCGATCCGGTCTGAACTGGGAGCATTTCACCCCTGCTCTTCTTGCAGGGACATATTACACCAGAGAACTCCGGAGCCAGCAGGGAGTGGTCTGTCCATGGCAGGGACTGATAGTAACATCCTCCCAACTAGCTCACCATGCACTGCACCAAGATTAAAGAAACAGGTCTAATATATGGCCTTTTCTTTTATGTCAGACCAGAAATGATTTGGGTCTGGTCTATCGTTGCCATGAACTTTTAAGCGTTTTTGTTTGAGCCTTAGGAGATGGCAGGTTGAAATCCTCCAGAACCATAAATTTGGAGAATTCCCCCTCCTTTTCAGTCACAGATTCTCACAGCTCCAGTAGAGAGGTTGCTATACAGCAGAGAGGATGGTTTTTCACCTATAACTGCATTGTATAATTGGATTTTTTATGCATTATGATATATGCATAATTGTGAAAGATGATGCATCTATGGAGAGTGGTTTTACAGTGAAATTATTCTGTGTTCTTGATTGTCCATGTCTGATTTAACATCTCATGTGGAGATGTGCATTTTTGTCCTTTAGTATGAATTCACAGCAGCCTGAGGTAAATCCAGATGGCTTGCATTTCAGTTTAATACTTACTGCAAGTGGAGAGAACCTATTTACATGGCAGTGTGCTGTCAATGTGTAGATTTATGTGCACTGTTTCCAGACCAGTCTAGAGAAGTGTAAATAACCACAGATTACCCATGCCTTATATTTGGATAACTAGCAGGAGGAGCAATTTATATGTATAGTTACCACTTCTAATGAATCCCACAATTTCAGACATAGTGCAGGAACATATGATCCCCATTTTTCAAATATTGTATTCTGCACATGCTAGAAACAGCTTTGACTGGGGGAGCAATTTTGCATCAAGATAACATTGGCAAGGAAAAATCCAATTTTAATCAGCTTCCCCATAGTATCTGTCAGGTAAGCACTTAAGATTCACACAACACATATTAATGTAGTTGTCATGGCCCCGTTGGAGCCTGAGTCTATGGAGGAGGATGAGACAGAGCTAGGACTGATAGAGGGAGAAAGCATGGCCTCATTGGCTCTGGAGGAATGATCAGAGGAGCAGGACAAGGCAGCCCTGGGTCCCTTGGGCCTGGGGAAAATTGCCAGCAAGGAGGAAGGGGCACAGGATGACCAAGAGAGGGCAGGCTGTGGAGAAGAGGAGCAATGGAGCTCTAATGATGAGCAAGGATTGCCCCCTCCAGATCCCCAAGCATGGTGAGTAGAGAGGAGGTAGGAGCAGCACAAGCCAACCCAACGACTTGGGAGGAGAGCATCCCGCCCCTCTTCACAAGACTCACCTGGGGAATGAGATTTAAAAAGACACTGTTGGGGAGGGGGGCATTTGTCGGGAACAAACACCAAATTTGGGTGGATACGACCTCATAGACGACTCTCACTCTGTCAAGGAACTTGAAGTACTCATCTCAAAAGATCTAAGTGCCAGAGCTCACTATAACATCATTGCCAAAAAGGCATTAAGAGTAGTCAACCTAATCTTGCGGAGCTTCTTCTCCGGTAATATTGTACTGCAAACCAGGCATACAAAATCTTTGCTAGACCAATTCTCAAATACAGCTCATCTGCCTGGAACCTGCACTGTATATCAGACATTAATACAATTGAGCGAGTCCAGAGGTATTTCATGAGAAGAGTATTCCACTCCTCTGCTCCTTTTATTTTTGTAAAATAAAAACCTTGCACATCTATCTCTCACATTCCAACAATCTTACAAGCCTCCCCTGTGTCTTCTAATAAACAGGAACTGACATTTTTAGTTTGTGCTGAAAAATATAACGAATAGTAAATATCACCAAGTTTGAATGTAAGTATTCGAATAAGATGGGCCATGCTGACAGAAGTTTAATTAACACTGCTGCCAGAGGAAACTATAGGTAGTCCTCAATTTACAACAGTTTATTTAGTGACCTTTCAAAGTTGCAATCACAGTGAAAAAAGTGACTTATCACCATTTTTCACACTTATTATTGTTGCATCATCCCCTGGGTCACATGATCAAAATTTGACTGCTTTGCAATTGGTTCATATTTATGATTATGGTTGCAGTGTCCCAAGGTCATGTGATCATCTTTTGCACTCTTTTGCCAAACAAAGTCAATGGAGAAGGTAGATTCACTTAACAACCATGTTATTAACTTAACAATTGCAGTGATTCACTTAACAACTGTGGCAAGAAAGGTCACAGAAAGGGGCAAACCTCACTTAACAATTGTCTCACTTAAGAACATAAATTTTGGGGTCAATGGTGATCATAAGTCAAGGACTATCTGTACACTAAGGTTAGCTTTGGAATCTAAATGAATAATTAGCTTTATTCTTAGTCTCCTTTCTTGCCTTTACATTAGGATTGTCAGTCTGAGGCCCCAGAATCGCTAAACCCTTTTTTGACACACATAATAATCCCTGCAAAAACAGCTGTAAAATTTCATGCCATTTTGTAGCAGATGTGCTCTCCCCCAATCCAATTTATAGTACAAGCACTAAAACAGATTAACTGGGTTTTTCTTTTTTTTTTTAAATCCATCTTGTAGAATTAAATTGTTCTGGATAGTCATATAACTTTGGGGGCATTTTGCCTCTCAGCTTGAAGGTAGTGGCACCTTCAGTTGGTGGTTCTTTAAATAACATGGCCATTAAAATGCTTTTAAAATATACTTTTATGGAGCCGCGTTTATGCTTTAAATTTAAGAAGCAGCCCTGAGCTTTTTGTATGCCTGTTGGAAATGATGTCTGTTTATTTGGAGAAGGGCAGAAATTCTACATCGGAGGAGATTAAATATCATTGCTATGTTTACTTTGAACAGAAACTTAGGAGGGAACAGCTTGAATTAGCATTTTCTTTCCTCCTAGATCTGAATCTAATTTCATTATTCCCTCACCTCATGAAGTATTTGCAGCTTTTCTTAAGAGAAAACTGTGGGGGTGCGAACTGAATGTAGCCTTCTTAATACTTTTCAAGGCATAGTTGCTACAAACACTTCAGAGCTACCTGGGCTGATTAAAATGAAATAGCCATCGACGCTGGATTCATACTGATGAAGAAATATCTGGCGGCCTTTAATGGATGCAGACTGTTCCAGCTTTCCTATCAAGGGATTTGGATGGAGACTGGAGCCTAACATAACAAGAATAATCTCCCAATTCATCCTGACATTTTGACATGCTGTCCATTTCATTATCTACCAGATGTGCCTGTCTGACAGTAGAAAACAATTAATATTTTCTTTGATTTACCACGGATGTTCTGCAGTCACCAATTCAGGGTCTCACTGAACTCTTGATTGGAAACAGGAAGAAAAGCGATGCTTTCTACAGAGATGGGAAACTTTGTTCTTTAAAAAAAAAAACGGTTTCCTATTGTGCATGTTGCCAACTAAATGTTTCTTTCAACAAAAGAAGCACAAGTGAACCCCTGCTAGAGAATTCAGCACAAAGCATTATTTAACCCAACCATTAATATCTTAGCATTAGGAACATTCCACAGTGTTTGCTAATGAACTGTGGAGGTTTTACAAAATATAATCACCAGCTCGAACATGATAAAAGGGAATGATTGCATGGCAGTATTTGGGCAATGATGGAAATTTAAAGCCTTGTACTAACCCTTTAGTAACTAGAGTTATAGGACCACTATCCGTTATGGTGTTAACAATTTGTTTGGCTCAGTCTATGAAAAATTCCTCTACATCACTAAACCCTTGTCTAATAGAATCAGTTATTTTTATATTATTTGACATTTTCCAGTATTTCTTTACCATTATAAGCAGTGACTGTTCAAAGTTACAACGGCACTGAAAAAAGAGACTTATGACCATTTTTCACACTTATGACCATTGCAGCATCCACATGGTCACATGATCAAAACTCAGATCCTTGACAACTGACTCATACTTATGACTCTAGTATCCTAGAGTCATGTGAACAACTTTTCCTATCTTTTGATAAGCAAAATCAACGGGGAAAGCCAGATTTACTTAACAGCTGGGTTACTAACTTAACTGCAGTGAATCGCTTAACAACTGTGGCAAGAAAGGTTGTAAAATAGGGCAAAGCTCCCTTAACAAATGTCTCACTTAGCAAAAGAAATTTTGGGCTCCGTTGTGGTCATAAGTCTACCTGTATTGTAAAATGCTTTGATTTTTAAAAAAAATTTGCAGTGGTATAAAATGCTTAAATATAGATCATAACAGCATCTTCAGGATAGCAAGGTTCCAAACCACCACCACCACCACCCCCGAAAAATCTAGATGAGTTCAGTGGTGGATTGCTTCTGGTTCAGCCCGGTTCTTGCGAACCGGTAGTAAAAGCGATGGGAGGCTTTGCTCACCCGTCCAGACGTCATCATGGATGATCTGCGCAGAAGCGTGCACACATGAGCAAAGCGAGCGCGCATGTGTGTTCCCGTTGCGAACCTGTAGTAAAGGTAAGTAGAACCCACCCCTGGATGAGTTTTTTGGATTCCAGCATCCTATGAGCCATTTGTAGCAGCAATGTTGTTGGTCATTAATGAGGAAATTATTCTGCAATGCATTTTGAGAGTAATGGTTTGGAAACAGTAGCATTAGAATATTCATATTGAGTACCCAGAAGCCTGCAGGGAGAAGGGGTGTGTGTGTTAATTGTTGATGGTACAATTAAAGTTCCACCTCTTTCTATGTAAGTTCCATATGCAAACATTTTGACTAAGTTTACGTCCTGCAATTTAAATTTGAAATTAAGCCAACAAAAGATTATTTTTCAGATACCATCCAGAATTTTTTTTTTTGTAAGGAATAAACTAGTCATTATTTTTGTTGGTGTTACAAAAAAATCGAGGGCACTTTAAATCATATATTATGGCCATGGTCTTTTTGCAATTAGCGCGCACTTTAAATCATATATTATGGCCATGGTCTTTTTGCAATTAGCGTTACACAATATGTTGACAAAATTATCAAGAATGCTTTGGTTTTTAAAGACATGCATGTTGCATTAAATTATATAGCTATTACTTGGAACGGAACATGTTCTGAACATAGTCAGGTTTTTCATATTCTAGGAATAGCAAAAGGAATAATTCATAGGAGATGAAAAAATGCTATAATTCCAGATATCAAGAATTTTATAGATGTAAATTTTAGAGAAGTGTGATCCAGCAATTTCTGAGAAAATTATGTATTCTGTCAATCAGAAAATGTCACATTATCTCTCCCTGTGGGAAAAAGTTCTCAGATGGGCTTAGTGAATATTGAAAGCTTAATTTTCTCTTTTAAATGTTTATAAAATTGGAATTAGTTGTAATTATAGGCTTTGTGTCTTTTTCTGTTTTTATGTGTGGTGTTGGATGTTTTTTTTCCTTTGAGTAGTGAGTTGTATAATTATTTAAATGAATTAAATAAATGCAATCAACTTTTTAAACCCCCATTCCCACCACGGATGGCCAAGAGTATACCTGGATTGACTTATAACTCATGGTTGAAAGAAATCCCTATGAATGGTTCAACTACCATTCTAAATTTGGTGCCCCCAGTTTTCACTGTAAAAAGAGCAGGGAAAGTTTCTGCTCAATTATGTCCTTTTATATGTGAAAACCTCTCACTATTTTAATGCTGTTTTTATTTATTGAAAAATTCCCTCTATACACAGGTATAGAGATCTAAAATCGCAACATAAACACTTCCAAGTAAACCCCAAAAGAGATCTCTTCAGGTCAATGGTGTTCATGAAAAATGTCAAAAGAGTTAAGATGGCGGACATGACCATGCAATCCAAACCACTCTCTTCACTTTTCTTAACCCAACCTCTCTCCACAGATGATCCTGTGTGGCAACCTACAATATTTTTAATTGCAAGTCTTTAAGCTGTGGAGACACTAAGAAAATTTGGTTGCTTACAGAGAAGGACATGTGAAAATTGCAGTAAGAAATTAGTACTTCTTTTCGGGTGAAAATATTTATACATGTTTAGTATTTAGAGAGTTACAATTTTTCAGGCTTTTATCTCCAAAGAAGCTGAAAACGAATGCTGAATTCCCAGGCAGAAATTACAGTGTCAAGCACCAACAGTATAGTGTGCTAACGTAATTAAAGGCTCATCTGAAAATTGTCCAAATCACATCCTTCAGAAGTCCTTAATTCAAGAACTTCCAGACAAGACTTCAGTTACTTGTTTTCTTTTGGTTGGTTAAAACCTCCAGGGATGGGCATGCAGTGGCAAATGTCCCCTTTAAAAAGGGGGTGGGTGATAATGGTATGTGGGAACGACTATGGGAGAGAGGGGGGAAAGGCTGCTAAGGAATGATGAGGTAAGAGAAGGCATAGCCCCCAGAAGGATATACTGTATGTACTTTCAGACTTGCAAGATTGGTGTCAGTTTACCCAGGTAAACCAGGCAGAAAACAATGACCAAATGAGCTAAATCTACTTTATGGTAAGGTTACATTAACAGAATCTTGGATTTAGAAACTGGAATGTTTCCATCTTTGGTTCTGGACAGGGTGGCACTGCCTCGTTCAGAGCAGATATACAATCTGAGGGATGGGGGGAGACTCAGATTCACAGCTCCTGCTGAAAGAGCTGTAGCCAGGGGCCCATTTGTACAACAGTGCTTGTGGAACTTGTTGTATCTATTCCTTAGACCAGGTGGCCTTGCTCATGGTTACGCACAGTCACTCATGCCCTCGTCACCTCTCGTCTGGACTATTGTAACGCTCTCTACATGGGGCTCCCCTTGAGGTGCACCCGAAGGCTCCAACTGGCGCAGAGTGCGGCCGCGCGGGTGGTTATGGGAGCAACGTGGAGCTCCCATGTAACACCTCTCCTGCGCAAGCTGCACTGGCTCCCGGTGGTCTTCCGGGTGCGCTTCAAGGTTCTGGTTACCACCTTTAAAGCGCTCCATGGCTTAGGACCTGGTTACTTACGGGACCGCCTACTACCATCAATAGCCTCCCACTGACCAGTACGCTCCCACAGAGAGGGGCTCCTCCAGGTGCCGTCGGCCAAACAATGTCGGCTGTCAGCCCCTAGGGGGAGAGCCTTCTCTGTGGGGGCACCGATGATCTGGAATGAGCTCCCCCCAGAGATACGGAGGATTCCGGATCTGTGCACCTTCCGCCACGAGCTGAAGATGCTTTTATTTCATCAAGCTGGCCTCGCCTAAATCTTCTCCCTTTTAAGTGTAAATTTTAAAATTTTAATGTATTTTAAAATATGGGTATTTTAAATTATGGGTATCAATTCAGCCAAATTTATTTAATTCATTTTATTCGATTTTAAATTTTGTATATCTATGTGTTTTATTTAAATAATAATAATAATAATAATGGTCACTCATACCTCAGTCTACACTACTGAAACACACTCCACATGGGTTTGTCCTTGAAGACCATCCAGAAGTTTTCCTTGATGCAGAATGCTCCCAATAGACTTTCACATGCAATTCTCTATATTCTCCTTGCTAATTTTACCTTATTGGTCTGAGTATTCCCAGATGATGTCTCTTGATTAAGGTTCTTGCTTCTCCCAGGAATTTCACTTTAAGTGTGGTTTGTGATTGACCGGAATCTTAGTCAGTACAAGATTGCTGTTGCTATGTAATATTTATTGATTAGTTATCTGTAAATGGGGGAGGGCTTATACCTTGACTCCCTTACAGCAGCTGCCCAAACAGACTTTTTAAACCTTGCATTGATTGCACTGAGAAAACTAAAGATATGTGGTTTTAAGGGAAATATTGATTGTGTTCATGACATATGATTAAGTAAATGCATCATGGTCAATTCAATTCATTTTCTCAGTTCATGTGATTTCACTGACCCATGAGCTCATCACAGACAGGAGATAGGCTAGAGATCTGAAACAAAATTTAACACAAGATATTAAGGAAATAATCTATATACAGCCAGAAGCTGGTTATACTCTTCCATTCTTCCGAGGTCAGTAAAATGAGGACCCAGATTGTTGGGGGCAATATGCTGAGTCTGCAAACCACTTAGAGAGGGCTGTAAAGCACTGTGATGTGGTATATAAATCTAAGTGCTATTGCTATATTCACACATGGCTTTGGAGCTTGAACTAGGCCACCCCTTTTTGACCTAGCATCTTCTACAATTACAATTAATGATTTAATTAATAGTTTATGATTAAGTAACTGGAACATAAACATTGTTCCAAAATTGATAATTAAAACTAAACCTCCAAAACTTTTTTCCTAGACTAGGTGATCATCATCAGACATTCTGAAGAAAATATCTTCTCACAAGTAGATCCCAATTTCCAAGAAAGTCTTTATTCTTGAAGAGTTCTGTTTCTCAGGCATAGTAAGCCTTCAATAATAAGCTTGATCTTCATCCACCTGCAACCCTGAGTTCATTTAATGTCCCAGTCTTCTTCTTCTGGTTCAATGCAAGGCAGATATTTACATCAATGATGGTTCTTTATCTGAACCAGAGGAATCATCACTACCATGAAGATCTGATTAGCATGGCTGAGGATCCCTGAGCCTTTAAAATCACATCTGGGATTTCACCCATTCCCCAGGGAATTTCTATATTATGAATGACTATCCCTGGAGTAGGGATACTCCAATCCTTCAGTAGCTCCTCTTCCAGAAGAAAAGTGACAAAATATCACATTTAGCCCAGTAATGTTTACCAATTGAAAATCTTTTCTGCATATTTATTTTCCTGCTCTGTTTTGGACTTGCTAATATCCAGTTTATAGATAGTTCACGCAAGGCTGAAAACCACTGATCCACGAGAACATAATTTTATTTCAGATTCTGAGTTACTTGGTTTAATGAGTACATTTCTTCTCATTTTTTTCAATCCCCTCTCTCCTCAATCCCCCTTACTCTTTTCACAAAAACAGCAGTAATTATAAGTGACTCAAAAGCAGCTAATGAAGTTTTCTTTAGACTTACCCTAGAAATGTATGAACTTTTCTCTATGGAGCAACACATCCAATGCCTATTTATTTATTAATCCATTCAGTATTAGTCCTTTCCCATTGGATGTGTAACCTGATAAACAAGGATAATGTTTGCTACTAACTTTCTACTTCATTCAGTCTACAGAATTCATCATATACAGTAAAATGGTATTTTCCCCTCTTCTTTCTATGGTCATTATGAAGTTAGTGGAGTGAAGTGATTTAAGTTCTTTAGATTTTGAAGGAAGTTACACAGTCATTAGTTTCAGTCCAAGATAGGATATATTGATGTTCACATAGAAAGGGTGATTTTCACTAACTCTTCACTCTTTCTACAGTTTGTGTAACTTAGGGCCTTTCCCTTAATCTCTGGAGATGAGTGTTTCTTCTGACCTTCAGATGTAAAGGAAGAGGAGAACTGTTGCCTCCAGTCCAATAGTTTTTCCAACACATTAAAATCCGACACATTAACAATCCAACCATTTTCCAATACATTAAAACAATGATGAAGCTGCTACACTCACATGAAAGCAGATATAGAGAGTTTTGCTGGTACTTTTGGAGACTAATTTCCTTCTCTGCCCTGTCTCTGCCCATGGCAATCCTTACCCTTACCTTTGTACTTGATGGAAAACCCCATGCATCTACAAAGAAAGAAATAGGGCTGCTGTGTTGATGAAGAAGGTAGCAGTATTCTTCAGCAAGCACAGAAATAAGCCAGGGATTGTAGTGGAGGAGAGCGTTGGATGTTACCAGAAAGAAGACTATATTAATCTATGAAATACCTTCCACAATAGTATTCACATCAAAGGCATGAAAGAGAGACATGAAACTGGTTGCTGGGGCTTGTCAGCCCTCTCAGGCAAATCAGACAGGAAAGACAACTAGATGAGGTAATTCTTCTATATTGTAAAGTTACATTAACAAAACCCTGTAAATCTGAAAGTACAAATCTCCCATTGTCTCTTTTTACAACCTGACCAATTAGGGTGAGTCAATTCTAAGTTTCCTTATCTGACAGTTAAATAACTGCAGGCTCCTGCCTCTCTTGTATAATTGTTCCCTAGGCAGTATATCTTCCCTTTGTCCAAGGTTATTCCCCCAGACCATTACAGGTTTAGGCCTGGTTTTGCAGCTGTAAAGGGTAGCCTTGAAGCTGGACAGTTGGAGCCCTGCACATCACCAACCTCCCTCAAGTCCCTTCTCCAATGCAAACCACTGCATCCACTTAAGGGAGGGTTTGTACTTTTTCCCACACATGTCCTGCCATATTAATTTATTAACTTTATTTGCTGTCCATCTTACTGCAAGGTGACTCTGGGAGGCTTACAACATTAAAAGCAATTAAACCATAACAATAAGAATTCAAAACTATAATTAAAAGAATACAAAATTGTAATTAAAAGATGGGAGGGGAGGACAGGATGGGTAGGGGAGAAGGTGGGATCTATTATTAGTCCATCAACTACCTCCAGCATGGTATTCCCCTGTTGGAGCCCCAGGTCAACTGCCAGAGCCAGTTCTTCAGGCTCTTGTGGAAGATCACGAGGGTGGGAGACAATCTCACCTCAGGGGGCAAGATGTTCCAAAGAGCTGGGACCATAGCAGAAAAGGCTCTTCTTTTGGATCCAACCAGCCAGAATTCCTTGACTGACGGGATCTTCTTCCATCATGGGTGTGACAGATCTGTATCACATTAATCTACCTAAACTGCTTCTAAAATGAAGGCAGTAGTATAAAGACACATACTCAGTGACCAGCAAGGAAGCCATCTTGGAGTCAAAGGAGTTGTGTGGAGTGTCTACCCTTTCCTAAAATATCTCAATATGGATTTGTAGAAATCAAGGGAAGATGAGAAAGCTCAGTTTTGTTCATAGTAAGGCAGTGAGTCTCTATGATAGCTCTATACTTAAATGTTTATAATCTTCATTTGGGTTTAAGCCATAGATGCTTTCTTTCCAAGGTCATTTTATATATTACCATTTGTTCGTTTTCTTCAGCTACAATTCCTTGACAAGTGTTCTACTGCCTTTAGCAATGATACTTGCAATATTCGTAAATCATAGCAAGTATTGGATACAGTGAATTTTAGTTAGCCACTTTTCAGATTTCCCTGCCTCCAAATGTTAAATGGCTCAGTGAAAGTAATTTAGAAGAATGGCTCTGTTGAATTCTTTCTCCACAAATTCAGTTGCTCTGAATATGTATGAGAAAAAGCACCCCCGCCCCCAAAAAGGTCAGCTGTCTTTTTGTAGTCCTGCATATCCTTCACCAGTTTGAAAAAAAATTGCCCTTAGGCAGTATGGCCTACAACTAAGATATAGGAAAAGAAGGCAGTAATGTTTTCGAACCCTACTTTGACATTTTCCCCTAGATGATTCTATACTCTATTTATATCTATTTTCTAATCTAGACAAGACCCAACATCTCAGAGATCAAGACTTTAGAGAATCAATGTTTGTGTCACATGTCAAATACAGAGAAGAGACGAGAAGAGCAGAGGAAGAAGCATCATATCTCACAGTGTAAATTCTCATAAATCAAAACATGTATAATCAACAGAGCCCTTAAGTGAAACTGGAACCTGAATTTACCCTCATGTCAGTAAATGGCAATGATTGCTGCTTAATGAAGGTGAAAATTAGCATGAGCATCCTTAGAGAAAATATATTCAAATGATAAGGGTATTAAGTGTTTCCTCATCAGGTACGGGAGCCTGAACTCTGATCTCTTCAGTTATGAAAACATCAAAGAAAGTGTTCAAGTTAAAGAAAGTTCACTAAAGGGATTTGCAATAAGTAATGCTATGTAATTATATTTTTAAAAAATTCTAAAATAACTGTCTTAATTTTCACAGAATTGCCACTGGTGTCTTTAAGTCTAAGCCTCCTGCTTTATATAAGAAACCAAATTAAATACCCACAACAGATGGCTGTTTAGCCTCTGTTTTAACCTGGTTAGTCAAGGAGATCTCACCACCTCTCTGATTTTGATGGTCAAACTGGAAATGCCTCCTAGTATTCATCATGATTCTATTTCTCAGTGAATTCATCCATTACAGGTTGTGGCATCCTTCTGTGTGATTGATCTATATCTATATCTATATCTATATCTATATCTATATCTATATCTATATCTATATCTATATCTATATCTATATCTATATCTATATCTATATCTATATCTATCTACCGTATTTCCCCGAAAATAAGACATGTCCAGATAATAAGCCCAACTGGGCTTTTCAACTCATGCGATAATATAAGCCACCCGCATAAAATAAGCCCCCCATCAACTACTTACACACATATGCAGATGGTCCCGCCATTTCCTCTGGTTGCTTGCCACCCAACCAAAATGAGGTGAGGTGAGGCTGGAGGGGGGGAAGGGGGGACATGCCCATCCCTCCCTGTTCTTTGCACCAGCTGAGCAGCCCAACACGTCTCACCCCACCCCAATGGCAACAGCAGTCTGGCTGCTTCTCTTCCCCACCGTCTCTTTATCAAGAGGGGTGGCAGATGGAGTGGGGGAGAAGCAAGATGCTTGGAGCGAGTCGTGGTTCCCCTTGCTGTCTCTTCTCCCCCCCCTCACTGGGCATGGCAGGGCTCCTGCCCCTCGCTTAGCCACCCACCCCCTTTAGGGATGCAATTTGGAGGTGGCCGGTAGGTTGGGTGAGAAGCGGGACGCAGGTCTAACTTATCCAGCTCCGTTGCGTTCCTCGCCATTGTGTCCAGGGAAACATGCTGTAAAAGAAAACTTTCTCACAAGTTCAATCAAACTTCTCGAACTCACAATAAGGTTTGCCATTGGGGTGAGGTGGGACGTGTTGGGTCGCTCGGCCGGCGCGAAGAACAGGGAGGGGAGGCGACGGCAGCAATGGGACAACTAGTCCCACACTTGCTACCTCCTGCACCCCCAAAATAATAATACCCCCCGATAAGAAGGCCAAGCCCTTATTTGAGGGGTCAAAAGAAAATAAGACCCTGTCTTATTTTCGGGGAAACACGGTATCTATATCTATCTATCTATCTATCTATCTATCTATCAATATCTAGAGGTGATCGCGCACAAAGCGCGCACACAAAGAGAACCGGTAGTAAAGCCGGTTAGAACCCACCTTGTGTTACTCCATAGTAACAGTGCCAACTCAGTTAAAATATATCATTAGGTAACATTCAAACAATGCATAAGTAAATTGATGGCAAAAATGTTAGTAAAATCAATTCTTAAGCAATTCTAGAGTAAAGGGAGATTAGACACTGGTTAGATGCTGGAATAGCCTGGAGTCTATGACACTGAACATGCCTACATTCTTGAATCATAATTACACACAAAAAAGTTGAGCTTAGAATTCATCAGGCTGACCAGGAAGAGTTTGACTGGGGGTAGCATTAACTTACTCTGGATGGCTATCAAAGAGACAGTGACTGTCATTACTGGGCACCGCCTTGGTATTAAGTCAGATTAAGGTAAATTGGAGGGAAGAGGGAAGAGGAGGATGTTATTTACCAAGCCCTTAGTATATTGATTTAGTGAGCAAGTTTTTGCAAGGTGGTTAGACCATCTCATCTGTCCATTTTATCTTTTCCAACTTCAGGAACTTCTTGTAACTCTACCAGGAGATCACACTGATTACTTAATGGAAACAAGTCTTTTGTACTTACTGGCATGCTGACTTTTTTGGGAACCAAAACATCAATTTGTAACTGCTTGAAGGCTTTCCTTTTTCTTGTTTGTTCAAAATTGGGTTGTGATCTCTTCTTTTTCCCCCCATAATGCGTCATTGTTTCAGGAGATGTTGTGGTCTCCTTAAATTGATCATATGTTTACACCATGAAATTAACATAAAGATCAAGGGTAATGACAATGGAGATGGGGCTTATTTCCACCTGAAAAAAAGTGCAAACAAGGGTGCAAATTAGCATCCTGCTGTCCAATCTTTATATTAATTATATTGCTGAGTTTTTGTCAGTTCAGATTTTTGTTTTACACCTTTTGCCAATCCTCCCATACCTATTCTTTTATATTGTTCACAGTCATACATGCCTTAGTTCAATGGTGGGATTTAACAACTGGTTCTGTGGGCGTGGCTAAGGTGGGCATTGCTAGGTGATTATGTGACTCGGTGGGCATGGCCAACTCAACGTCACTCACTGCAAGGTGGGGCAGCACTTTGCTGTGAGTGACATGGTGTTGGACACGCCCACTCAGTCATAATCAGTCATGACTGATGCTGCAGAGAGAGGGGGATTTCCTACCTGCCCCTGCCCTCTGCCCTTGGGCTGACAAAAGAAGGCTAGGGGGGAAAAAAGGGAAGGGCCGATGGAAATGCCCCGTTTTCCGCACTATGCTGGATCGGGATGGGGAGGTGTGGGGAGCAAAAAGCCTACTCCATACAAGCTATATTTCTAAAAACAATAACCCAATTTTATTAGCATTACAACATTAGAGGTCAAGTGAAGGATACACTTAGAGTCTTGGGCAAAACAAGACCCTAACAAACCCTTTTGTGTACTTCCTTGGTTCAGCCTAAGATGAACAATAGATTTGTATCTACCTTGCAAAGATAAACTAATTAAGATATGATGTACTATGTATGTAAATATCAGTTTTGTTTGTTTTACGCCTGCTAAAATTGTAGTAGAACTGAAATAGAAGGTCTGGGATTTAGATATTCAGTGAGATGAGACCAAAAATTTTCATCTCTATTACAGTAGAATTACCCCAGCCTCCTGGACTTTATTATTTGTTTTAAGATCATGAAGGCTTTTTTCCCTGCTCCAAATCGATCCACTATCCAGCAGGATGACAATTGAAAGCAATTTCAACCTTCTGTATGAAAATAGTATTTGTGTATCTTCAAATGCAGAAGTTGAATGTGTGTCTCCTATTAAAAAGTCAATTCAAATGGTGCTTAAAAACTTATAAACTCAATTATTACAAAGTTTAATTTCCCTCATGATTAGAAGGCCACTGATTTCCTTTTAAATGACCGATATCTAAGCCTATTAAAGGCAGTGGTAATTTTTTTATTTGCAAGTTTAGCCTATAGGAATTAGATTGGTTTTCGCTCATATATACAATTAATGCATGATTTTTAAACTGCTGTATATGTTTAGTGCTTGTTGATTTGATCTTAGATTGCAATTTATGCACAGGAATGTCTAAAATTACTTTTATTGAGATTGGCTATAATAATTGAATCTTGCAAATCTGATTCTGTTGTACCTCCTCTTCCTTCTTATAATTCATTGAGTTAAAGCAAGGTCTGCCTTCCTTCCTTCCTTCCTTCCTTCCTTCCTTCCTTCCTTCTTCTCTCTCACACACAGTCTCTCTCTTTTTCTTTCACCAGTGGAGGCTTGCTTTCAGAAGTTGTGAATGCTCCATCACTGGAGGTTTTTAAGAAGAGATAGCACAGCCATTTGTCCAGAATTGCATTGTGTCTCCTCCTTGAGCAGGGTGTTCGACTAAAAGACCTCCAAGGACCCTTCCAATTCCATTATTTTGTATTCTGTAAAAATGTTTCATCCCCTTGGTGAGTGTGATGACCAGGGCATGGCACAGAGATAATACAAACAGTTAGCAGTTCAAACCGCCCCTTTATTGTTCCAAATTTTCCCAAATGCTCCCACTTTCCTGGCAAGTGCCAGAGCAGAGTGATAAGAAACCCCCACACAAACCTCAAGCAGCCTCTGCCTGCAATTAGTCCACCCAGCGCTCTCTGCACCAAGGCTGCACAGCAATAAATCCAAATTTATTTGGCAAATCAAGGGCAAATCAAGGAGTTCAGGAAGCAAAAGATCCAGGTAATTAATCCAGAATGCCAGGAAGAATGCAAGGACTCTTGGAAAGTTCAAACGTCGGCATGCAACATTTCAGGAACTCAGGGTTTGTTCCTGACAAAGATCCCTCCCCATAGCATCTCCTTAAGTCTCATTCTCCAGATGTGCCTTGTGAAGATGGGTGGGGCACTCTTCTCCTGAGTAGCCTGCTCAGTCTGCGCTGTTCATGCCTTCTCTCCACTCTCTGAGTCCTTGGATAAGGAGGGGGTGGTCCTTGCTCCTCACCTGAGCTGTCTCTCATGTTCATCCTGCCTCTGTTACTCCCTGCCTACAATCTGTCCTAATCCTGAAAGTCCCTGACCTTCCACATTTTCTTCGAAGACAATGAAACCTCCCCCTCAATCTCTGTCGACCCAGGTTCCAGTTCGTCTTCCCCTGCAGATTCAGGCTCTGACGGGGGCATGGCAGTGAGTTTCTTTACTCTCTATAGTAGCATGTGTCCGAATATGATTGGCAAGGATGGATAATTGTCAGAGGACTTCACAGAATTTTTAACATTTATCCCACCCTTAATCTATGCTCCTGGTAGGTAACATATTTTACAGAGTAATAAGTATGTCCAGTAGCTGTTTCTTTCAGTTACTCTCAGTACTACACTGCCAATTACCCAGAGGTGGGTTTCAGCAGATTCTGACCAGTTCTGGAGAACTAGTAGCGGAAATTTGAGTAGTTCGGAGAACCGTTAGTAAACATTCTGACTGGCCCTGCCCCCGTCTATTCTCTGCCTCCCAAGTCCCAGCTGATTGGGAGGAAATGGAAAATTTACAGTATCCTTCCCCTGCCATGCCCACCAAGCCACACCCACAGAACTGGTAGTAAAAAATTTTGAAACCCACCATTGCAACTACCACAACTCTTCCTTTTTGTTTTCTTGCACAATACCACTGCATATGTGCTACACTTCTGAGATGATGAACCTTCCTGCTCTTGACCAACAATATCACATTTTTAAAGGCCCAAATTCTTTTTCTCTAAGGACCTCAGACCTATTCTAGAATTCTAACACTAATCCTCATCTTTTCTTGTTTCTGATTGTCACTCTTGTTCACTGTGTACCTTTGTTTCTCTCTCTTTTTTAATGGAAGTTTGTTACTTTATTCATTTGTAGCATCACTTTTGCTTAATCCAACAACTCTTTTATTTATGCATTAACAATTTCCTCTTTTAGGAGCTGAAGCATAGCTACTCATTGCTCCAATCTCCATACTTTTCCTTCAAGCATCTCTATAAGCTTACTCTTGTAAATTTATGCCAGGTTGTGTTCCTGTCTGAAAACAATCATGCCCCAAGGAATGTATGTCACTATTATCAAGTCCTGTCCATTTAGCCTCACTTTTGTTTATTAAGACACTAATAGTAGTAGGCTTTTATTTCTTCTTGCTGCCTTTTTTGGGCTCTCACATATTTCAAGAATGGACTGTTGACATAGATGGAAAATATGTTAGAGCTTGCTCTTGAACAAACCCCTAAAATTCTGCTGTCAAAATCTTGCTAGAATTCCTCCGTATGCTAACCCAGTAAACAGATGAATAAGGATTACTTATGAATGACAAAACATTCATTACATACATTATGTGCCTCTAAATTGCATTAATCTTTTTAAAAATAAAAGAACAACAACTGATAACAGGGCCCACTGATTTTATTAATATATGACAAATTCTATCTATAATGTATGTAATAAAGGATTAATTCTCAGAAAGGACACTACAGTATGCGTGAATTTCCAATTCACTACTAGTTTCATTAAACCTTTAATGTAGGGCATATCTATATAGGCAGACATCTCCAACTAAATTTGGAATTATTGGTACAATTCAGGCCAAAGCACACTGCCTATTAACATCACCCACAATGCAAAAGTTATTTGAAAAAAGAAACAAAAAAATGGATTTTAATACTGCTCCCATTCTCTCTTAACTACCAAAGAATATGTGAGTTATTACATACACAGACAGGCAACTGTCACAAATCTCCTGAGATTGCTGTTTTTCAAACTATAGTCTTCCATCAAAACCTTAGACCTAGAAAAATTCAACCGCCAAATATAGAAACAGTTCCGTATGACTCCTGCAAGATTCCTACTTTTCCTTTTTCTTTTTCTCCTGGAGGTCAAGGGGCTTTTTCTGAGCATGTTCATTGGTTGCCTGTTTTATCAATGAAAGATTTATCTTTTCCCTCTTATAGCAAACCAAATCTTTTTCCAGCTACTTAGGAGCAAATGCAATTTGATTGTAGCAAATTAATAACCTCATATCTACAATTGTAGGGCTGGCTATTCCTTTTCCATCCCAGACTTCAAGAATATATTTGCTCAAATAACTGCCAGGAGCAGAGGTGGGTTTCACATATTGTTACCACCGATTCACCCCATGCGCGCATGCTTGCTTTGTGCACACACGCGCCTTCTGTGCGTGCGCCCGGCCTTCCGTGCAGGCACTTTGCCCTCGCACTCAGCCTTCCGCGCATGCGCTTTGTTCTTGTGTCTGCCTTCCACACATGCGCTCAGCCTCGAAAACATGGCTAAATAGGATGGCATAGTGCCAGGGCAGGTGGACAGGTCCACCCATGTTGCCGCTACCGGTTCGCATGCCTGTGTGAACCAGCTGAATACCACCTCTGGCCAGGAGTAGAGAAGAGAGATTCATGAGTGAGCCTAGCTATATTTGGTAAAATGCTGATGCATGTTATATGAGCTATACATTATACTGTAGTCCTCAATTGACTACTGGTAGTCCTCAATTAGCAACCATAGTTGGGACTGCCAACTCAGTTGTTAAATGAAGAAGTCATAAAGTGAAACCATGACTCTGCTTATGAACTTCCTTCATTGTTCTCTTCATAAAAAGAGCCTTGGTAGTACAGTGGTTTAAAGCACCCTGTTATTAACACAGCTGCCTGCAATTACTGCAGGTTCGAATCTTACCAGGCTCAAGGTTGACTCAGCCTTCCATCCTTTCTAAGGTAGGTTAAATGAGGACCCAGTTTGTGGGGGCAATAAGCTGACTTTGTATAAATATACAAAAGTATGAAGGCTATTGCTTAACGCATTGTAAGCCGCCCTGAGTCTCTGGAGAAGGGCGGCATATAAATCAAATTTTAAAAAAAATTGTTCCATTGTTTTAGAGACCTGCAAAGGTTGTAAATGAGGTCATTGGTCGTAAGATACAGTATAGTGTTTCATCACAGGCATAACTGTAAACAGTTACTAAAGGAGGCAGTTACTAAACAAGGATTACTTGTATTGATCTTACGCTTGTTGATATTTTATTTTGAGTCGGTGATTAAGGGGAAGGAAAAGAATTTAGGGACTTTTATAGGAGGTACTGCAAAGTTGTAAATACAATCAGTACTTATTGTTTCATCTCATACGATTTAATTCTGTTCACTGTGCATTCCTTTGGCCTGGAAATAAAACTGAATTCCTTTGGACTTGTTTCTGAATAGATATGTATAAGATTGTGCTGCATGAACAGCAGTGTATTCCAATATTCTAAAAAAGATTTCCAAAAAAAGATGCTTTGTGCTTGCATAAATAGTTTGGCGCTGACCTTGAAATAAAAGGGGTCAGAGCAGAACAATTTGCTCTTTTGTTACCTGTGCGACCAGTTTATTGTTTGATTCTTTATAAGGAGGCTGAGATCTTATAAATGCTTTCCTGGGAATGAATCCAATGAAATTCATTTCTGAGAAGGCAAACAGAGATTCAAGTTTTTGAATTGATGGCTTTACTTTCTTCTAAGAAGCCACAGATAACAAGGGACAACCTATTCTCCAAAGCACCAGAGGGCAGGACAAGAAGTAATGGGTGGAAAATCATAAAGAGAGATCCAGTCTAGAACTAAGGAGAGAAACTTCCTGTCAGTGAGAACAATTTTATTTATTGTGTCAGAAGCATCACAATTAAAATAAAGCATACTATACAAAGTAAAATATAGGTTTAAGGCATCCGGTAATAATTCTGCTAGCTACATTCAGAGCAGCAGCAACTTCCCAGCATGTAATAATTTTAATCTGTGGAACAGTTTGCTTCCAGAAATTGTGGGTGCTTCATCACTGGAGATTTGTAAGAAAAGATTGGACAAACATTTGTCCAGAATGGTACAGGTTCTCCTGCTCAAGCAGGGGGTTGGACTAGAAGACCTCCAAGGTCCCTTCCAAGTTCCAACTCTGTTATTTTATGTTACATATGCAAGGGAATGGCTTATGCTCATTTTGGAGTGTTGGGCAGGCAATGGAGGTCTGTATTCACTTAGCCTTGGTCTCATCAAGAGATATCTCTTACAGGTCTCAAGCTCTTTCTGAGAATTAAGCTAACCAAGATTTTCCTTCCTCTGATGCAAACATATTGAATGCAAAGAAAAATAAAGGAATAATTATGTGGGTGTCTTTTTTGTTTTTGTTTTGTTAGACTTATATAAATCTGTCTAACTACAGCTTATGCCTTGAGGTGGAAGAGAAGATGATAAAGAATTGCATGTTGTGCTCTCTGAGATGCATTAAAATAATCATTCCCTATTTCTGACTCTGAAATATCTGCTGATCTGTATTGCTAAAGTAAATTATGCTTTTTTTTTCTTAGATCATCATTTGTTTAAAAAAATACAACTATGGAATTTGATTGTTAAGATTAGCATCACTGTATTGATGCAAAGTTGCAGAATTTGTTACCTGTCATGTCAAATTCACTCACTGGGTAATCATTTTTGGAACACAGATCACCAAGTTGCTTTTGATAGCTACTTCTGGTCTATTTGATCCATTAATTACTCCCCAGGAGAGAGTGTCAATCTGCTGATACTGGCATTCAGTATTCTTTAGAGTGTCATTATCATAAAATGGAATCTTGTATTAGTCTCCTTTTTGGTACTTGGAGATCATATGTTACACTATATAATTCCAGAGGCATTTAACTAGTTTTCTCTGAATATCAGTTGCACATTCTATCCATTAGGATACATATTCGCAGAACATGGTCTGAATACAAAGAAAATAATAAAAGTGAAATTGTAGGTAGGTAGTGTAGGTAGGAAAGATAATATGCATGATATTTCTTAATAGCCATTTTAATTGCCCACATGGGAAATGTGTTTTTAAAGTGGGTAGCTGATAATACCAGAGATTGAAGGAAACTTAAATCAAATATTTGTTCTGTATCAATGTAATGAGCTTTTGAGCTGAATGGCCGTAGTCTAGTTTTCTGATGTTCTGACATTTCAATGACAGCTGTGACTAGCATCTTCAGAGATGAGTGACATCCTTCTGGTGTATTTCTCAGCAGCTGACATAGAACTGAACAGAGGCTAATTGGGCTCTTGCATTTATACTTGACAAGCTAATCTCTGATTGGTCCATGTGACAGAAAACTGGGTCCTGATTGGTTTCTGAAATGGTCTATTGGAAAGTGGTTCTGACGAGAAACATCAGGAAAGCTGAAAGCTCATCAGTAGTTCATTGATATTGACCATGAAAGCCCACACAAGTATATTTCCTCTGTATGACTTGAAGAGCCGGGCTGCTGATATGTTGGTATATGCTGATATAAAATATAAAAATATAAATATTCAATATGATGGAAATGAGAACCTTGAACTGAGCTGCTATGCATTTAAGAAGGAATGTCCTGTTTATTTCCTCAAAACGCTTTTCAATAATTCACACATTGTTTGCGCTGAGTTTAATCAAGTTTCTAGAGATATATCAGCATCCTAATATAGTTTATAGATGCAATGTGACTTCATTCAATGGTTTGAACTTTTCAGAGGGCAGCCTTGTTTTCAACTGTTCTTCCCCCCACCCCAATCTTGCATTCTTCTCTCACTATCACCGTTATTCATAAAAATATAATTGAACAGCCGTCTGTGGGATGGAGACATTTTTTCTCCCTTCTTGTTAATACGCAAACTGACTCCCAGGTTAGCTTTTTTACTCGCTGTGTTTTGACATTTTCAAAGCTTTCGAGGGCTTTATGTATATTATTGGATTCTCCAGGTTACAACCTGTCACGTCTGACGGAAGGGATAATTAAAATCTAAAGGCAGATATAAACTGACAAGCCGAGTTGTGGGCTGTGTCTCTCTGTGCTGATTTATATTAGATCTGTATCTCGCAATGAGTTTTTTGCTTCCAGCACCAGATGTGAGCTAAAATGCTACAGGAGGCTGTTAGCTGATGCCAAAAATTACTAGCAACATGAGCCAGCTATTTCTTTCTGCTTTAACATCTCCTTAGCCGGTCTGTCTGTCATGATAGACTCTGCATTATGCCGCGGGAATGGTGGAGAAACTGACAGGTTTTCTAATATAGAAATATAACCCAGGTAGTCCTTGACTTGCAACAGTTCATTTGGAGACTATTCAAAGTTATATCAACACTGAAAAAAGTGATATCACTGTTTTTCACACTTCTGACCATTGCAGCCAGTGGTGGGATTCAAATAATTTAACAACCTGTTCTCTGCCCTAATGACTAGCTGGGTGAGCGTGGCCATGGTGGGTGTGGCCAGGGGGTGTGACAGGCAGCACTCGGCCTCCTGCACCACCCTGGAAGCCAAAACTGGCTGCAGGGGGGGGTGCGCACCACACACCCCTGCACCCCATTTTGGACCTAGAAAGCCCCCTGCAGCCCCCTGGGAGCAAAAACGGGCCACGGGGGGGGGTGCACCACACTCCCCCAAAATCATTTTGGACCTAGTAGACCTCCCTGCAGTCTCCTGGGAGCAAAAATGGGCTCCGGGGAGGGCGCACCCCCCCACACACACACTGTTTTGGGCCTAGTAGGCCTCCCTGCACTTACCTGGGAGCCAAAACGGGGCGCATGGAGACTTCTGGAAGCAATTTAACAACCAGTTCAGCCAAAGTGGTGCAAATCAGTTGAATCCTACCACTGATTACAGCACTCCCATGGTCCCATGATCAAAATTGAGATACTTGCCAACTGACTCATATTTATGACGGTTGCAGTGTCCTGGGGTCATGTGACTAGCAAAGTCAATGGGGAAGCCAGGTTCACTTAACAATCATGTTGCTAATTTAACAATTGCAGTGATTCATTTAACAACTGTGACAAGAAAAGTCGTAAAACAGGGCAAAACTTACTTAACAAATGTCTCACTTAGGAACAGACATTTGGGCTCAATTGTTATCCTAAGTCAAGTACTACCTATACATTGAATATACTAATATATTTACCTTCTTTTTCTTTATGCTTTGGGTATGGTATAGGATTTCCTGCTTAAGGTCCCTTCCAAAGTCCCTTCCAGCTCTATTCTGATTCTGATTCTGATCCTTTATAATGGTCCTGATTCAGAAATGCATACAGCAAGTAACTGTCTGCATATGTAGCACACTCTGAACAATTAGAGTGTTCAAGTTTGAAACTGTAGAATTAGTTTCTGGGAAGGACTCAATAGGATTTACTATTAACTAGACTAATAAAGGAGAATATTTGTAGTTCAGGGTTGAAATGAGGGATCCTTGGTACTCTCTGAGCTAGCTTGTTTTCTTACAGAGTCACCTGAATCAGAGTGCAAATGGAAGTGGAATCTTCTTGGGCCTGCTGAAAGGACTGCATTGTAAACAGATAATAAAAGTAAAGGTTCCCCTCGCACATATGTGCTAGTCCTTCCCAACTCTAGGGTCAGTGCTCATCTCCATTTCAAAGCTGAAGAGCCAGCACTGTCCGAAGATGTCTCCATGGTCATGTGGCCAACATGATTAAACGTCAAAGGTAAGGTGACCAGATTTTAACATTAGTAAAGAGGGACATTGTGGGCGTGGCTTATTTTGTGGGCGTGGCTAGCTGGTCATGTGACTGGGTGGGCGTGGCTAGCTGGTCATGTGACTGGGTGGGTGTGGCTAGCTGGTCATGTGACCGGGTGGCCATGGCTATGCGTATACGGTAAGGTGAACAGATTTTAACATTGGTAAGAAGGACACCATTGTGGGCGTGACTTATTGTGTGGGCGTGGCTTGGAGGCCATGTGACTGGGTGGGCGTGGCTAGCTGGTCATGTGACCGGGTGGCCATGGCTATGTGTATAGGGACTACTCAGAGGGCTGAAAAGTCATTTCTGACAGGTCCTCACACTTTTGACTGGTCCTCACACTTATGACCATCCTCACATTTATGCCCGTGCAGTATTCTTAACAACCATGTCGCTCATTTCACAACTGCTTCTCTTCACCATGACAAGATAGGGCAAAAATGTAAAATGTGAGGACAGTCATAAATTCGAGGACTGGTCAAAAGTGTGAGGACCAGTCAAAAATAACTTTTTCAGCCCTCTGAGTAGTCCATATGCATTAAAGGATACAGCAATAGAGAGGGATGAAGGAATGGAAATTAGAGTAGGAGTGAGGGTAAGAGAGGGAGGAAGAGAGGAGGAGAAGGAGAAAGGAAGAGGAAGTAGGGAGGAGAAAAAGAGGGTGGGGGGAAGAGAAAGTAAGAAGGAAAGAAAAGAGAGTGGTGGTAGGTTTGAGGAGAAAGATTGCTGTACAATAAAAAAGATGAAAGGGAAGAAAGCCAACCCCAAGCAAATATAAAGATATTAAGATTAAGAATGAATTGTTAAACTTTAAAGAATAAAAGAGAACAAATATGAATAAATAGCAATAATTAGAAACACACATACAAACATGCAATGTATTTTCTTTGAACAGAATATTTGGCTGGTTCACAAATTTAAACAGCGTTTAGTCATTTCAATTAAATTTACAATTTCTATATTTCCTTTTTGCCATATTTATTCCTCATCTATTTTTTTAAAAAAACAATATTACCCTTCATCCTCATCTCTAATCTTAATCAAATTCAATTTTTCCCTTCTATTCTATATTATACCCCTTCCCATTGTCATCTATTTTTATATCCATCCTCACATTGGTTAATTATGTAATTATGTAATACAGTTGTTTAATACAAATTCAACATTTTAATATAAATCAATTAGTTATATAACTATATTTTTTGTATATTAATCAATATGAACATGAATATTCCAATTATTTCCATGCAATCCAATTTCTTACAAATCAATTAATTATATTTACCAATAATAATAAACCAAATAATTTCCCCCATATATTCCTCCAAACCACAACTTAACCATTTCTGCTTTCAACACAATATACAATTATTAATAGTATCTCAATTATTACAATTCCCTAGTTAAATAGAGCTTTTTTTCTTTTGTGTTTTAAAATCTTGAACGCTCCTCTTTTGCCCAAAATTTCCCATTGTTTGCAGTTTTGTACCTACCTTTTTTGGTGAGGAAAAAGAAAAAGAAAAAGAAAGAAATCTCTCTCTGCCTCATTTTGTCATGTTGCAGGTTTAGTTTCGCTTTCGCCTTTGTTTTCAGTATAGCTAGGGGGGGTGGAAATCTGCTCCAGGAACTTTTTGCAGCTTTTTGCAGCTAATTAACCTAGTGGAAGCTGTTAACAGGGGCTGTTTTTTCTATTTTTGCAGGCATGGGTCTATTCATTTTTTTTTAACACTGATCAGCTGTAGGTCGGCCCTTTGAATCCCCGCGGCAAGAGTTTAAAGAGTTTTTTTTCCCTCTAGCCATCAGCGGGGATTCAGGAGGCAGAATGAAAAATCGGGACTTTTTTAAAACGCTGCGGGACGTGGGACAAATTGCTCAAAAGCGGGACTGTCCCGCCAAAAGCGGGACGTCTGGTCACCTTAGTCAAAGGTGCACGGAATGCTGTTACACTCCTGTGTTGTGCCAACTTGCCATGCATTTGTGAAGTGGTTGTTTTGTTTCCCCAATATATAGGTCTGCACTGCCTATACCAGATTGCTTTGTTTATGTCTGGGTGTTTTTGGGGTGGACAAGCTTCTGCCTTAATGTATTCTTGGGTTTAAACTGTGCATGTATGTTATGTTGGTTGAAAATCCTCCTGAACGTTTCAGATATTCCTGCAATGTATGGAATGACAACATTGCTTCATTTATGGTTCTCTTCTTTGTCTGTTATGAAGGAGTTCCTGCTGAATCCTTTTGTGGATTTGATGAAAGTCCAGTTAGGAGATTTACAGGTTCTGAGAGCTTCCTTCGTGTGTTTTTGTTCTTTCTATTCTCTTTGATATACTATAATAAAACACAGGGATACTCCAATAGCTTCATCCTCATCTTCTCCTTTACTTTACTGTTAATCATACCTGTTTATTGAATTAGTTAAGATTTTGACTTTCTTTTTCATGTTGGGTTTAACAACACTCTGAAGAATCATAGGGGAATCCAGCTGTTACAAAAATTATAATTTCCATGATAATGCTTTCTTGCAGTTCTGAGTCTGATTAATATATTTTGTCTAGAAATGTAGTTTGTATAATTATTAAGCACCTTTATTACACAGTAAAAAAGACCTTTATTAGATACACAAGTTAGGATTTTATAAATTTAAAAAAAGCAAGCCATTGGCTATCTCAGGGGAAGATCTGAAGCTTTAATTGCTTTCAATTGAACAATACTTCTACTAATATTTGACATCATTATAGAACTGAACTTGGCCTTCCTTGTGTAGCAAGCATTATAATACTTCCTTGTGTAGCAAGCATTATAATACTACCATTAAAATGGATAAACTACGCAAATTTAAACTAGCTGATGTCAGATTGAATCAATGAGAGTCATACTCTTCTTTGTAAATTTTATTAAACTTATCACAGCTGGCAATAGTTGACTGGGCTTGGAGGCTAAGTAGGGTTAGGTTCAATTAGTACACCTATGGAAGATTATCAAGAAATAGCACAGCTGTAAACTGGACTAGGTTGAAAATGACAAACTAGAAAGAGATAATAATGAATTGTTTCAAGAAAACTGCATGGGCAACTTCGGGAATTGAGCATGATCTTAAGTCATCTTTACCTATTATAGTCATATAATATGGTTTTATTTCTTCTTCATATATTCTGGAGATGGTGTTAAAGCTATTACAGTTATGTAATGCATTCCATTTCTATGTCTTTTGTATATAGGTTATAATCTTTATTCAAGAGCTTATTTGTTGACCAATAAGATGCCATCCTCCATTCTGCTAGTAATTATTTATTAGTATTAATTACCTGAAAGGGAGTTTCGATTTCTCCTCAGTAATTTACCTTTAAAATGGAAGAATCACCTTAATATTCTAGAATATAGTAGATGGAATTTTTCTGTTTAATCACTGGAGGTGAGAATTGTGTTCAGGGGTCAGCGTTTCAAATAAGATGGTAACTTTTATGATCACTTGAAGCATATTACATTATTTCAAGACTTTTATATGCACATTTCTGAGAGGAAAGGGAATTGCTAGTCTCAAAGTGTTGAGTTCCTTAGTATCATGTATAAAAACAACAGAAATGAACTGAGAAAGCATGGAAAAGAAAATTGTGATTTAATAATATAAACCATTACTGGCATTATTCATTGGAAATATTAACTATTTGTTTATATCCCTCCTTTGTTACTTTTACCAGTAACTCAAGGCTGCAAACACATTCAAGACATATTCCTCCTCCTATTTTTCCAACAACAATTCTGTGAAATTGATTGGTTGGGCTAAGAGACTGTAATCACCAAGCTGACTTTCCTGGCTAAGGCAGGACTTGAAATCTCCTGCTTTCTAGCCTGGTGTCTTAACCATTAGACCAAACTGGCTGTCTATGAAATACAATGACTCTCCACCAATATAGGTGGAGGATTTAACTTACAATCTCTTAGCTCACCTATCCAAAATTTGCTGAAAATGTTGGAAGAATTTGCAGAACAGACTTGGGTATAAATTTTGTAGGGAAGAAAGGAGACAAACATTTTGTTGTATGATCAGAAAGTTACATCTCATGTATAAAATTAGATATAAGTAAATGAAGCTCTGATATACTGTAGATCCAGGCGGGGCGGTGGGAGAGAGAGAGAGAGAGAGGGAGGGAGGGAGAGAGAGAGAGAGAGAGAGAGAGAGAGAGAGAGAGAGAGAGAGAGAGAGAGAGAGAGAGAGAGAGAGAGAGAGAGAACGCTATCTGGTTGCATCTGCTCTTTGTGATTGTGGTGATAACAACACATATATTTACCTGCCCTTTGTGCCCTGATCAGTGTAGACTTGAGAACCTCATGACAGCACAACAAATCACAATTAATATGGTATTACTGGTTTCTGGGCAAGATCTGTTTAATTTGTCCAAATTTTAATCTTGTACTTTATATTTTAAATATTATGTCATATAGTATGCCTTATTTTAATTGTGATGCTTCTGAAACGAATAAACAAACAAACAATTCAGGAGTGGTAGCTCAAGTACTCCTTGCTAAGTGTACTGTCCTCATTTACTTTGTAAAGGATCTGCTGTAGTGGAAGTGGGAAAAAACACAGTAAATTGAGTCTCTCCTCTACATGCAGTAAATTGAGTCTCTCATCTTTGGAACCTTCATTATGTAAGATTCTAAACTTTATATGCTAGAATTGTACATTGATTATAATAGAGTTTTGACATTGGAGCTCTTCACACCTGTTGGTAGGATTGATATATAGACATATTTTTTTTTTAATGCAGGTTCAAAAGTCATGATCCTACCTTTGAAGGAAGTAGCTTCTTGTTCTACAATTATGGCTACCAGATCAGGGCTGGAAAAATCCAAATGGCTACGAATTTTAATATTTTATGTATACAATTGAGAGCTCACCAACTCTGAACAAGGGCTTACAATTTTAAAAGAGAAGAACGTTGAAAAAGATATCATGAGCAAGTCAAAGCAGTGGTGAAATCCAATTTTTTTTACTACCGGTTCTGTGGGCGTGGCTTGGTGGGTGTGGCTTGGTGGGCAAGGCAGGGAAAGAATACTGCAAAATCCCCATTCCCTCCCCACTTCTGGGGGAAGGATATTGCAAAATCTCCATTCCCACCCCACTCTGGGGCCAGCTAGAGATGGTATTTGCCAATTCTCCAAACTACTTAAAATATCCGCTACCTGTTCTCCAGAACAAACATATAAATAAAGAAAAGTCCATCTGACTGGGGGCTCAAGAATCACACTGACCTAGGAGAACAGTCAGGTCTTTAATAGCTTTCTAAATGCCATTAAGGTGGAAGCCATCTGGATTTTGGGGGGAGGGGTATTATAGCAGTAGGCAGATACTACAAAGAAAAAAATCATGCTTCCTGGGTCCCGCTAGATGATACAGCATAATTGGTGAGACCCAAAACATGGATTATACAGTTTAATTGGTGGGATGCAAAACAAAACACGCAAACTTCAGGCTGATCTCACCTGATGGCAGTAAAGAGTTAGCTTTTTCTGTAGTGTTTATCCTAAGAATTACAGAATCACAAAAAGAAAGGTGTTTAGAAAACCTGTGCTTTCAAATTAAAATAAAAAGTGATTAAGGTGCTGGACTAGAAACTGAAGACAATGAATTTTATCCTCCCTTAAGCATGAAAGCCAGTTGGGCTACTTAAGTCTTCCCCTCTTAAGCCACCCCATCTCATAGGATTGTTGTGGATAAAGCAGGAGGTGGAGCATTATGCATGCCATCTGGAGTCGTACAAAATGAAGGTGAGAGGATGAGAACATTACTTTGTAGTAAACTTTATAAAGACTTAAGAGTAACAATCCAAGCTTGTGGCTGTTTTCACAGCACTCTGTGCCAAAACAAATCAAGCACATTTTAGATTTGCATAGCTCCTTTACGGTTCAGGGTGTCATGTGAAGACACACACACACAAACACACATACACAAAGTTGAGTATATCATTGCTTAATTAACAATGGAGAAGTGTAACATGTAAAACAGCCTCAAACTTGATTCTATCAATATCATATTGGTTTCACATATCATGGTGGGACACAGTTTGCTGTAACCATGATGACTCAACAAGCCATCTAGTTCACAAATGATGAGAAGACTAAAAAACATAATTTAAAAATCACGGTTCAGCTCATACATCATGCTAAAGCCAAACAAAGCAATCTCATAGCTTAGTGACTCACCAGCTCAAATGAAACAATTCAGTTGAAAGGATTTGTTTAGGTGTCTTTATTGTTTCTGTTATGTCTGTATATGGGCATCCCTACTGGATTGGCTAGTCCACCGGCGGGAGATTTGAAGATCTGTCATTGGCTGGCTTGCCTGCCGACTCCCCTTATAAGGCGAGCCCGGCAGCACAGTTGGCTGTTCTGATTCTCTTAATAAAAGTGCTGAATGGACCACCCGCTGCTCACGTATTCTTTTCCCCTGCGCCAATTTAACACTGGCGACAAAGGATTTCAAGAACCACAGCGAAGAACCTCGTGGCACGATCACCACCCAGCCCGACTCAACAGAGCAAGTCACTGAGCTGGAGTCACTTAGAGCTGATAACACGAGAACCATGGCAGCACCACAAATCTCGCTGGCACCATTCAACCCCAATCAGGAAAAGTGGAAAGCCTATATGATTAGGTTCTGCCAATTCCTGACCAGCAACGGCTATGAAGACCTGGAGGACAACCGCAAATGAGCCTTGTTCCTGGCGCATTGCAGATCAGCAGTCCTGGAGATGGCCTTTTTTTTTTTTAATTTGATTTATATGCCGCCCTTCTCCGGGGACTCAGGGCAGCTTACAATGCGTTAAGCAATAGCCTTCATTCTTGGTATATTTTATACAAAGTCAGCTTATTGCCCCCACAAACTGGGTCCTCATTTCACCTACCTTAGAAAGGATGGAAGGCTGAGTCAACCTTTGACCTCGTGGTACCCCAGGACATCAAGACTATTGCGTGGAGTGACCTCCAAGACGTTCTCCAGGAACACTACGCCCCAACTGGCACACCGATGGTGAACAGATACACCTTCAGCCAACGGAATCAACAGGAGGGCGAATCCATAAAGGACTTCGTGGCAGCACTGCAGAAGTTGGCTGCCAACTGCGAGTTCGATCACATGGACAACGCCATCCGGGATCGCATCGTCTTTGGGATGTGGGACATCTCCCTGCAGAGAAAGTTGCTGAGCAGGAGAAAGGTCCTGCTAAAAGATGTGATAGAAGAGGCCACAGCCACAGAAACATCAGAGGTGGCAGCAGCAGCGATGTGGAGAGCCAAGGCAATCCACAGAATCAAGAAAGCTTCCCAGACCACATCTGAGGAATCCACCACGGGATCCGAGTCGGATGAGGAAAGGGCAGTCCACAAGGTCTCCAGACCACCAAGACATGAAACCACACAAAATGGCGACCGAGGGGAGAGCTGTGCCAGCTGCAATGGCGACCACGTGCGAGCCAAATGCTGGTGGAGACATGCAACCTGCTGCCGTTGCCAACGAAAAGGCCACATCACTGAGGCCTGCAGAGCTACAGAACCAGTCCGGGAGAAAGCCAAACCGGAAAACCGTGATCACAAGAGGACATCCAGATGGTCCTATCAACCAAGGCGCAAGGGAGACGGATACCCGCGAAGCAGAGCGGTCCACCAAATCACCATTGCCCACAACGATGACCACAATGCCACAAAGTTCATTGTGACTGTGCACGTGGAAGGGACTCCATGTGCCATGGAAGTAGATTCGGAATCAATCTATTCCATTATGGACTGGCAGCATCTCAAAAAGCTGAAACCGCAAATCTCAAAGAGCCAACTGCAGCCGCTTCACGCAAGGCTCGTCGATTTCGGCAGAAACCCCATCGGGGTCCTGGGGAGAGCTTCACTAAGTGTCAGCTACCACGGCTTCAAGGGCGTCCTACCCATCACCATCGTTAAGGACAGCAGCCCGACCTTGCTTGGAGTGGAGTGGTTCGAGCCTCTAGGGCTCTCAATCAGAGGAATCCATCAGATTCGGCAGGATGAACTCGACAAGCTCCTCGAGGAGTTCAAGGACGTCTTCAATGGCAGCTTAGGTAAATTCTTGGGGAAGCCCATGTCTTTCAATTTAGATACGTTAATCACCCCAATTCGGCTCAAGCCTCGCAGGGTTCCATTTGCACTTCGGCCTAAGGTAAACGCTCAGTTAGATAAACTGATTGCCCAAGGCATATTGGAACCAATAGATCATGCTGCATGGGAGACCCCCATTGTGACCCCAATGAAGCATGATGGATCTGTGCGCATCTGCACCAATTATAAATGCACCATTAACTGGGCATTACAGCAGAGCGCATACCTAGTCCCAGTGGTGCAACATCTGTTGCATTCACTCGGGAGTGGGACCATATTTGCAAAACTGGACCTGGCCCAAGCTTACCAGCAACTGCCAGTCGACAAAAACACCGCGGAGGCTCAGACTATTGTCACCCACCAGGGTGCATTCAAATGCAACCACCTCCAATTTGGAGTCAGTGCAGCCCCTGGCATTTTTCAATCAATGATGGAGCGCCTTCTCCAAGGCATTCCAGGGGTGGTGCCGTACTTTGATGATGTACTAATCTCCAGCACCTCCAGATCTCAACTCTTGGAATGGCTTAGGCTCACCCTGAAGCAGTTCCAAGAAAAGGGTCTGCGTGTAAGGAGAGACAAGTGCATCATTGGGGACCAGGAGGTTGAGTTCCTGGGCTACTTAATAGATAGCACTGGCATACACCCCACCAAATCTAAGGTTAAGGCAATTCATGAAGCTCCGGCCCCCAAAAACAAGCCAGAGCTTCAGGCTTTCTTAGGATTGCTAAATTTCTATAGCATTTTCCTTAAACAGAAAGCCAGAGTGGCTGAGCCACTCCATCGTCTTCTGGGAAAAGCGGCCCCTTGGAAGTGGGGTAGAGCCGAGGAAACCACATTCAAGAACATCAAGGGGCTCCTATCCTTGGACAGTGTGCTGATACAGTATCACGAGATGCTTCCACTGGTATTGACCTGTGATGCGTCTCCATATGGAGTCAGGGCTGTCCTCAGCCACCGACTGCCCAACAACACAGAAGCCCCCATCGCCTTCTTCTCTAAGACTCTGGCAACAGCTGAGCACAACTACAGCCAGCTGGATAAGGAAGCCTTGGCTATCATGGCCGGCATCAAGCACTTCCACGAATACATCTATGGGAGGGGATTCAAAATCATCACGGACCATAAGCCCCTCCTCGGACTCTTCGCAGGTGACAAACAAACACCGACATACATGTCGCCCAGGATGACGCGCTGGGTCATCTTCCTCACCGGGTATTCGTACACTCTCACACACAGACCCTGTAAAACCATCAGTAATGTGGATGCCCTCAGTAGGTGCCCAACGCAGGAACTGGTGGAAGACCCCGCACGCACCCTCGGCCTTTTCCACATTGATGGAGACCTACAGTGCCTAGTATCTTCCACGGACGTGGCAGCCCACATGAAGAAGGAACAGACCCTCAGGCAAGTCATGTCCTGGATCCTGAGGGGTTGGCCAACAGAAAAAGTGGACGAAGAGTTCAGCCCTTTCTTAAGAAAGCAGCAAGAACTCTCAACTATGAAAGGCTGCCTACTCTGGGGTGACAGAGTAGTGATACCATGACCGCTGCAGAAGAGGACCTTGGAGAGCCTTCACAATGGGCACCCGGGCATCGTGAAGATGAAGGCGCTGGCCAGAAGCTACGTCTGGTGGCCCGCCCTGGACAAGAGCATTGAACAATGGGTCTCCAGATGCGCCCCATGCCAGGAGGTCAGACCAGCGCCAGCACGAGCCCAACCCACAGAATGGGAGACACCTAGTGCCCCCTGGTCCCACGTTCACATCGACTTTGCGGGGCCTATGGCAGGCAAATACCTCCTCATTGTGGTGGATGCATTCTCCAAATGGCTGGAGGTCATCCAAATGCCCACCATCACCATCGAGGCAACTGTCCAGGCCCTGCGCAGACTCTTCGCCACCCACGGCATTCCAGACGTCCTGGTGTCGGACAATGGGCCACAGCTCACAGCCAAGCCGATGGAATCGTTCCTGGCCGAGCTGGGCATCCGCCATGCCCTCATTGCCCCATACAGGCCGGCGGGTAATGGGCAAGTTGAGAGTATGGTGAGGTTCACCAAGGAAGCTGTCACCAAGATGGGCACCGGGGATTGGCAGGAGAGGATCGATAAATTCCTCTTCACACAGCATATCACCCCGCACGCTACCACACACAGAAGTCCAGCCAAATTACTCATGGGGAAGAAGCTGAGGACACCATTGGACCGCTACACCCCCAGTAAAACCCAAAGAGCCAGCAAGTGCAACCCGGCAGCCGCACATCTTCACCGAGGGAGACCCAGTCTTTGCTCTCAACTTCCGCAAGCCTACGAAGTGGCTGAAGGGAGTGATCAGCAGAACAACGGACCCGAGATCGTACCAAGTGGACCTGGGAGACGGGCAAATTGTCAAACGCCATGTCGACCAGCTCCAGAAAAGGTGGAGGGAAAGCGGCGGAAGCGGCGAAAACTAGGCTGACGAGGTAGGCCCACACCATCCAGACGAGGTAGGCCTGTGCCACTCCGATGAGGTAGGCTTACTACAACCAGATGAGGTAGGCCTAAAACACCCAGATGAGGTAGGCCTACAACACCCAGACAAGGGAGACCTCCGACACCCCGGCAAGGTCGGGCCGCTCCACACCGGCGGAGCAGGCCAACTACCACCACCAGAACATTGTTCCCCGGGGCTGCCGGGGAGTCCCGAGAACCCAACTGGAGGTACTGGGCCAGAGCCCGCACACTCGACGGCCGAGTTCCAGATGGTTCCAAAGCGGGAACTGGGAGAGACAAGAGCCTCATCTGCACGGGTTGACAGCAAGGCAAGAAGTGATCTGCGCAGGTCAGATAGGATGGGGAGGCGCCCTGCCTACCTGCGCGACTATGTCACGTACATGATCAATGGAGAGACGGACTAAGAACTAGGAGGGGAGGGGTGTTATGTCCGTATATGTGCATGCCTGCCAGATTGGCTAGTCCACCAGTGGGAGATTTGAAGATGTGTCATTGGCCGGCTTGCCTGCCGACTCCCCTTATAAGGCGAGCCCGACAGCACAGTCGGCTGTTGTGATTCTCTTAATAAAAGTGCTGAACGGACCACCGCTGCTCGCGTATTCTTTTCCCCTCCACCAATTTAACAGTTTCCCTATTAAAAAAACATATCTTGCAATAATAGGTTTTAGGGACTTTAAGGATTTCTTTTTATTAAACAAGTTGTAAGCTTGTGAATTACTGTGATCAGCCGATTTTCAGAGGGGGGGGGAGGAAAATATTTTCCACCATTTTTTAAATTAACATTCTCCCTGGATGGTTGTGCTCCCCACGCCAATGTCTTTTTAACATGCCTTGCAGTTAGTTTGGTTATACTAACACTAAACAGACACACATCTTCCTCTGTGTTAAAGACTCAAAATGGCTCTCACACTTGTTTTAGGTGTGAAATAATTTCAGTTAATTATAACTGAAGCTGCATCATTGTTGCTAAATTAAACCCATAATTTCAAAACAAATTGATTCAGACTTAATGCACACCATACAAATGAAGATATTTTAAAAACAGAATATTTTTTTTTTTCAAATCCAATCATTCTTCATTCCCAGTGAAAAAAAATTGAGGCCTTGCTAGCTTTTCTGCATTGGCTTCTAATTTTTCGTTACCTCCGTCTAGCAGATTATTCACATCTAAATTTAAGAATGTAAAAATAAAAAAATAAAAATCAAGGGGAAGGCTTCAGGCTATCCCCTCCATCTTGAAACCCCTACATTGATACAAAATATTTGTAAGAAATCAATGGTTTTTCACTGAATGTGATTTTAGTTTCCTTGCAGAGCTTCCCTGAAGATGGAAAGGATAGTGGTTTCCATCTCTGAGAGATGTTGGTGTGTGTGTATGTGTGTGAGAGAGGGAGGGAGAGAGGGAGAGAGATGGGGGAGGGAGATGTCTGTGTGTTTCTCTTATAGGCTTACTTTGCTAAATGTGGATGAGAGGCAAATGAATGGCAATGTACCTTCTTATCACAAGGATGCTTCCATTTAGTGCAGACAGTTGGGGCTCCTAAGCGTCTTGTCACTCAGATGAAGAAGAAAGCTGACTTGGAACCACAGAGAGGAAATTACCCCAGAATAATTTCCAACAAATTCATTCTTGCTTTGATAACTTACTGAAATATACATAGAGTACACAACTTAGTTGTTTAATGAAGGCCATCTATTCTGGAGGAGGATTGGTTTTCTGTTGTGGCTCCATTACCTGAGCCTGTGTTATCGGCAGGAGAGGACTCCGAGAGTGAAGGAGAGGAGTTGGCAAGGCCTCCCTCTCTAGGACTCTCCTCTCTGGCAATGCCTTCGGTGTCCTCCGAAAGTCAAGAGATAGGCCCGGGGCCAAGCATGTCCACGCAGCCACAGGTGGACAGTAATGAGGAAGATGAGTCTTGGCTGGACCCTCGGCAGTGTCGCAGAGATAAGCGCGTGCAGCAGCAGAAGAGGCATGCCAGGGATTAGGCTGAGTCACTGGACCACACCCCACAGGGTATAAAAGAGGGTGTGGTGGCCAGTTCAGCTCTGTGACAAGCAAAAAACGAATATCGGACGACCTTCTTTGTATTTACTGGACTTTGTTGATTATTGTGTATTGGCTTTGTTCCCGGACAAAGGGAGAAACTCCCCCCTCGTGAGTAAAGAATACCTGGCAGCCAGCCACTGGGTTGCTGCCAATTCGGATAAACTGTTGTCGGCTGAGTTCTTTAACTGTTGCCTGTCTGTGGAGGTGCGTGTGTGAGACAGGGACAGAACATTTTCTTGCTGCAATGGTCATGTCAGTTTGCTCCCTCTACATGTCCTATTTCCCTCAAGATTGAGGTCGTTTATTATTAATAAAATATTAATTTTATTACACACACATACTAAAATGTTAGAGAAGCAATTCAAATACTTGCATGAACACATTGATTTATGCACCTCCCACCATGGTCTTTTTTATACATTTATATCTACGTACAAAGATCAGTATCCCTGAATAAGGGATTGGCAAAAGTGTAGTATTGTAGTATCACAATACAATTCCCACCTCCTTTTACTGTTTGTTAGGCCACCTCACAAGTGCCAAAAGAGGCAGAGCTTTCAAACCAATGCTGCTTTTGATCACTCCAATGAAAAATAGTTGGATTCTGCCAATGACAATGACCATCCAGTTGTGTTGTGTTATGATGACAGTCCAGGAAAATCACAACATTATAAGATATTCACAGTACTGTGAATCTCTGCATTTCTCTATGCAATACAAGGGACTATTTCCAGCATAAGCCACTATTGAAATCTAAAAACTTTGATAAATGTGACAGCATTAGATCAGCCATTTTTCTTATGGTTGAAACCACTGCATGCAAAAAATTATTGGAGTCTCATTTTCAGGTTCCCTCCATCAAACAGCCCATTTTATGTTTATAAGTGCTTAATAAGAAAGGAACACAACATTGAAGATATCTGCCACTGAAGTATGCTTTTTTCATCAAGGAGTTTGTTCGACCAAAGCACAGCTAGAGAGCTGCCTTCAGTCTTTATCCATAGAGAAAAAACCTGTGCCAATTAGTCTCAGATATGCTGATGGACATATTCTTCATCTTTTACTTAGGCATTTAAAAAACCTGAGGGAGAAGAAGATATTTGTATTGCTTTTTGCCTGTTGGTTTCAGTGACATCATTTATCTTGAAATGCTCGGCTGATTTGCTGTTCATCACCGACTCTAACCTAAAGTGACAGCACTTCACAATCTGATTCTCTTAAACATTTTCAGATGCCAGACACACTGACACAAAGTCAAAGTTCATATCTATTTTCCATTAGAGGTGCTCACATCTCAGGGGTATTCTTTATTTTGCCATAAATTTGGTTTCTAGAGCATAACATTTAATATGACAAGTTTAATCCTCATCAATTAATGCCTTCATATGTGCAAGAAGTTCTAAATCATAGGGTTAAGCGGATCTCGTATACCAGACTTGCTGACTGTAAAACTAATCCTTCTTCCACATTATCCCAGATTAGGTAAAAAAAAAAATCGTATCCACTATAGTTTGAATTCAGAAGCGTTGATGCAACCTAATCTGTGAACGTGAGAACACTTCTCTGATGTTGGATATTTTCTATCCTGCAAGGTTTCCCAGTCAGATGATCTTCTGATGGTTGACTTCTTTGATCATTTTGGCTTGGAATCATAGCCATTGCTGCCTAGTACCTCTGGGAGACACAATATCAGAGAAGATTGGTTTTCTGTTCTTACACAAGAATGGTGCTGTTTGCCTGAAATGTATTACTAATTAAATGCTTTCGTCTGTGGTACAGTTAAGTCGCCTTGAACAGCATTGACCTTAATAGCTTTAATTTTACATGCAAACATTTGCTCACACATGACCATCTCTTCCGACTGAAATATTGATTCTTTTATTTACTCCAGATTCCAGTTTGACTTATGGTAGGTAAAAATTGTGCATTTCTGGCTTCAAAACCAAGGCCGCGTTCCAAAATATACTGGTAGAAGTTTTCTCGATATGTACATTTAATACGTGCCTATTTGATCTGCAACCTGGTAACAATTTTTGTAGTAATGCTTGGAGGGCAAATAATTGAGGTCTCAGGCTGCGCACCTCTGTCTGAAGGTTTTAAAGTAGGGAGGCGTGTCCTGTTATGCTTTTTAAATTATTTTAATATTTTTCTTTTCTTTTTTTAATCTTTTGTTATCATCAGTTACATGATGCTCCCAAATGACTGAAAAAGCAACTGCACTCATTATTCTTGAAAACCTTCAGCATGAAAGAATATTCAGGCAGTGCTTGTCTTAGGTTGGAGGGGGGGTCAAACTCAATTTCATTGAGGGCTGCATTGGATTGTGTTTTAACTTGGAGGGGGCATGGGCGTGGCCAGGAGGGACATGGCCAGCTTGATGTCACTCGTGTTGGAGGTGCCTGTGGTGGCCCAAGTACTCTGCCAGCAAAAACGGGCGCTCAAGCTCTGTTTTCAGCTGCTACATCCTCCTGCAATCCTCTGCCAGTGAAAATGGAGCTCAGGAGAGCCACACGCGGCTTCCCGAGCTCAGTTTTTGCTGGCAGAAGCACTGCAGGCTGGTCCTTGGCTGTTTCCAGGACAGCCCCGCAGGCCAGATCTAAGCTCCCCGCAGGCTGGATCTGGCCCACGGGCCTTGAGTTTGACATCTTGAAAGTACTAACATATTAATTATGATTTTGGTGATGTGTTAAGATTTGAGACTACTGAGGAAGGATTCAAAATATGTCTGGTCCACTCAGTGTTAAGTTTCTTTTGGAAATAGGACGTAATTATTCATCTCCTCCATATTTATGACATTCTGCTATCACCCTCGGACCAGAGGATAGAGTACCTACAAGAGAAGGATATTTCATTTGTGAACTGCTGCAGGAAATTAACTTCCCAGGAATCTAGTGACTGTGTTTTATTTGTGCATTTTATGGATGCTTATATTTTGAAACTGTGTTTAATCTTGAGTAATTTATCTACAACGTGTAACTTGTCCTCTATTCACATGGCAGGTCATAATGAGTTAACCTGAATCTTGCTCTGGTCTTTACGCAATTTTATTAGGTTTTTGTCAACTTGTTTTGCAATCACTCCAGGCTCACACAGGATGAACTACACAGAGAAGAAAAACAGATTCCACAGAAACAAAATCTTTTTAATGCCCTATCTGTTTTGCTTTTCCAATCAAAAACTTTACGATTTGGATAGATGGTATCAGGTAGATATTTGCAAATCATCCAAAGATATTCTAAGTGGTTGCTTAAACACTTTCTTACAAAAGGACTTTTCTACCCAGCGCAGGCCAGAAGTTGTTGGGCTTTTTTATTATTGTTTCAGAGCATGGATTTGAAATTTCCAAATTTCCAGATCCTGTTTTCTTCATCTAATTAAAAATAGATTGATAGAAATAATATAGTCTTCGCTAATTTCTAAAAGGGCATGAATGGAATGCTTCACTGGTATGAAAAAACACCTGGAAGCACAGATGATAACAAATAGAGAAAAATTACAGCCCTCAGGACCCGACTCTGCAAATATGTGTTTGGTTAAACTACAGCAGTCTGCAATAAATCATCACTGTTAAGGATATTGTTGTTGTGTTACCAACCAGCAGAGTGTAGAGCACAGAGAAACGTTGCTGAGAGCAATGAATAAGAGATGTGCAAACTGGTTTATCAAAAGTTTACTTTATAGTGAAAAAACAATCTCATAGTCTTTAAATCAATCCAAATCTTTGCCAGTTAAATCAGTCCAGTGATACAAAAATCTTCTTACCACACAAATAGTAGTTGGCTAGAATAACAAACTCACTCTGGTTCACAAACCACGATGGTAGCAGATCCATCAAACGATGATAGCACAATGATAGCAACTCCACACACTATGGTAGCTTATCATCAACTGAATACTTTACAGTACCTTTCTTAAATACGTTCACAACTAATTACAGCATGACTCAGCATTACAATGAATCAGCAGTAAAACTTTAAAGTCACACAATACATATTTATATTAAAGTCACAGAACATATATATTGCCTAGACAACTTGTTAGGCTCAAACCATATCCTAACAATCACTTTCTACTCAAAATGCCATCATTAAACCTGCTTCCCCCCATCCCCTAAATATCTTGCTTGAGACACGTATTTTTGGTAAAGCAGCCCATGCATTACTTCTTTTGTCATGCCGTTTTCTAAATTAAGCTTAAATGAGCTAAGATTTTTAAAATGTTATAAAAAGTTCTTCATCCATGGGTTAAATCAAGTTTTAATATGATTCACAAATCCTCTTCATATTTACTTATCTATATTGTAACAGGTGGTATTTTACCTATGGAATTATTTAAACTGGAGCATATTCATCCATGTATATATTCATTCTTTTCCTTCCTCTCCTTGTTTGCTCTCCCATAACTTCCACCAACAGAGTACTACCAAAGACTGTTTAAGGCTTCCCCATTTATCAAAATCATATTGGCAGAGCATGAGGACTTTCTCTCCATGGGATCCATGATCTCTTTCAGGACACATTTTTGAACTGTCAATGGGGGTACAATTGTTCAATAATAATTATCCACCAAATTTTGGATGAGCTCCTAGCTTTGTACCCCAAACAACAATTGCATTGGAAGATGGAAGAAGCATAAATAATATCTACAGCCAGTTTTTTTCCCATTTAAAAGCACTTTGAGACATAGATATAGACTTAGACATAGACAAATTTCAGAGGGATTGGGCTTGGACATAGTAATTCAGTGTCCCTATCCCATTCCTACAAGCAGTATAATTGTTCTATAATACAATTTTATTTTGCCTAGACCAGAAGTGTAAGGTTCATACATAGTTCTTACATTCTAGTTTCACAGAACTTGGGTTAAGCTAAAAGATGGTGAGCAGCCCAAAGTCATCTACTGAGCTTCATAGATTGTTTCCTTCAGTCTTAGTCCAGCACAGTGGTGAAATCCAAATTTTTTTACTACCGGTTCTGTGGGCGTGGTGGGCATGATGTGGCTTGGTGGGCGTGGCTTGGTGGGCGTGGCAGGGGAAGGATACTGCAAAATTTATTTATTTATTTATTTATTGGTTCGATTTATATGCCGCCCTTTTCCGGAGACTCAGGGCGGCTTACAATGCGTTAAGCAATAGCCTTCATACTTTTGTATATACCTGCTTAGTAGGGCTTTCGCCCCCCCCCCAAGCAGTGTTCTTTTTTATACAAAGTCAGCTTATTGCCCCCACAAACCGGGTCTTCATTTTACCTACCTCGAAAGGATGGAAGGCTGAGTCAACCTTGAGCCTGGTGAGTTTGAACTTGCAGTAATTGCAGGCAGCTGGTGTTACTTAACAGTGCTTTAGTCTGCTGTGCCACCAAGGCTCTGTTAAATCTCCATTCCCACCCACTCTGGGGCCAGACAGGGGTGGTATTTGCCAGTTCTCCGAACTACTCAAAATTTCCGCTACCGGTTCTCCAGAACCTGTCAGAACCTGCTGGATTTCACCTCTGGTCCACCATGGCCACCATATTGCCTTGGCTAAGTTTTAAATCTCCTTCACTCATATCTTTGAATGCTATAGATTAAGCATGAATTAAGTTTATATCCACTTATTTTTCAGCAGATGGCTATCTAAATAAAGGTAACGTTCTGGAGATATTCCCAAATTCGGGGCAGCTATTTGACAAGCAATTTCATAGAAAAGATCCTAATGGGGCTCTTTGGTTACAATGAAATAAGAGAATATATTTTGTTTTCTATTATATTTTTATGCTGTGGGCTCTGAAGGGTTACTCTTCTTCCTGGTCCAATTAAACAATAACATATACATAACATGAAAAGTGGATTCAGATGCTTACACCTTTTGACTGTAATCAGCCCAAAAGTAAGTTATATTTACTGTTGAAATACAAAAAACTAAATCAGGGAACAAATAGGTTATAATATTCTACCCACACTAAAGAGCTTTAATTAACATTAAAGGATGATTTTCCTTTTTGAGCAAAAAAACCAACAACCTACCCATGGGTATTGTCCAAAGGGTTTAAATCCTAATAAATAGAATGATTAATGTAGTTAATGGAAATGCAAGCTAATTTATATTTATTTTTTATTACGTCCTTGAACAGCTGTGATAAGAGATGTACATGAACTTTACTTGCTGCTTTTAGCTAGCATTAAAACATTTTTGGACCTCTGCCTGGTCTGAGAGTCAGTAAAATAAGGAGAACAATTTGTTTTACTGAACCCAAACATAGCATATTTTGTAAAAAGTCTTCACCACTCCAAATCCAGTATAATGCTACTAAATGCAATGGGTTCACAATATTAATAGCTTACCTCAGGAAGATAGAAACTCTTACTAGGCATTCAGCTGTAGAATGCTTTAACAGCCAGAGTTACCAGAGATAAAAGTGTACTGCTGTGAAGGATGCAGCAGCGAACCAATGACTTCTTACATTACAATTGTTTCAAAAAGCAAGCCGGATGATCAAACCTGGTTTTAGTGTGGCTTACACCGCTAGCCTCATTGTATTTTTCTGATACTTTGGGTGACACCAAGTGGTAAACTGAAGCACTGCTATTTTATATTGTGTACATGTAGAACATGAAGATGATAGAAACATGTATAGGGCAGTTATGAGGAAACTTTCAGGCTTGGTGAGTCAAAAATTGAGAAAATGCCTAACTTGACTGCTATCCCCCAAATAAAAAAAGAAACAATTCATTTATTTTAAAAACTCTGTAACAGTAACAGAGTTGGAAGGGGCCTTGGAGGTCATCTAGTCCAACCCCCTGCTCATGCAGGAGACCTGTGCTAGGGATTCAAATGGCCGAACTGCCAACCTTTCTGATCGACAAGCTCAGTGTCTTAGCCACTGAGCCACCTAGTGAGGAATAACATAACAGTCCAATTGTGTGCGTGATCCCAGGATCTGCCGTATGCCATTTATCTTCAGACTGTGTTTTTTTCCTGTTGATAGGCTGTTCCAGTCTACCTGAGACTTCTCCAAGTTGCACAAGGCCTTCTTTCTTGAAGCGGCTTCAGAGAATTCTCCTCTGTGGCCTCTGTACTTCCACAAAACTTGTAAAAGCGCACCTTGTTTTGGTGTGGCTCACGAGAGCATTGCCCTCTCCTGAGACTTCTGGGGAGACTGGCCGCTGCATAAGAGCATACCCCATTCTCGCAAGAACTGCCTAGCTGCATGTCGTAGGTTTGCCATCCCTGGCATTGGGTATACCTGAGATTTGATTCATTAGGTTGAAGTCCTAGGCACAGTTACTTGGACTAACCATCACTGAACAAGGTAGACACCACAAAGTGTTTTATGGCACCTTAACAAATTGCTGCATGTATTTTGGGGCAGCACAATGCCACTCCATGCATCGAATGAGTCACAAATGCTTGTGTGATAATACATTTATTAGGTTTTAAAGTGCCACAAGATTACTTTTGTTGTTGCAATGCAACTCTCTTTGACCAGAGGTCTTCAGCTCCCTCCCTTCGTTGAGCCTCAACTCTCATAACATTTAAGGATTTTGCTGTATCAAATCAGCTAGCCAATGGCTGCAGAGAAGACATGAGCCACCTACACACCAAGCCACAAGGTGGTTTGGAGCTTTGAAGATGAAGATTTTTGAATACAGGAAAAAGATCAAAACAATTCATGTTAAGAATAGTATTCCATTATGTTGGCCAGAAAAAGGAATATTTCTGTTTCCTTAATGACTTAATAAGCGTTCTCATCTGGTCTCATGTCTAATAATAAAGGAAAAGCTAAATTTAGGCAGACAATTAGTACTTTGAAGCCATCCATAAATTATTTTACTAAGCTTTACCATAATTAATGTCCTTATAAATTATTTTTCTCTCTGAAGCGGGCAGTGATAACAAAGTCAAAAATGTGTAAGCTCATCAACTTTTTCACTGTTATCATTTTCTTGTTAAGAACACTTTCTGTGACAGAGATGCTCAATTATAGGAAATAGTATGGGAAATTTACAGTAATATATTATTATATTTCATTGCTTTCTGCCAACGGATGTTGATGGTGTGCTGTTATTTAAGCCAGTAAGCCTATAGAATAATTATTTGCCTTTCCAGAACAATGGAAAAATTGAAGTCGCAATTTCCATTGCCATGGGAAAATAATATATTCGTTCAGTGATTGATGAGATAATTAATAAGAATTTGTTTTGTTCCATTTGCATAAAATGAGTTTGCAAGTAGCCTTTGTTTGCTTGTACTATACATTGCTGCAACACATTTCTGCAACAAGCAAGTCAGAAATTCTGTCATTTAAATTTAACCTGAAAAGTAATTAAAAATAATCTCTGTGCTGTGAGATAGGATCACATATATTTCTGGGACAAGAAGTTTCCAGCTGCATTATATTTAAGAATTCATTTCTTTTTGTTAAAATTAATTTAAGAATGTAGATGAATGGTTTCTTTCTTTAGAAATCTGTTTTTTTAAGTAATAAGGGAATTACAGTAAATTATAACAAACAACTATAATACATCATAATAAAAATCGCTTTTTTCAGTTTATAGTTATATGGTCAAATTTATCATTTTGTGTAGTGGATAAGGCATTAGGCTAGTGACTGGGAGCCCATGAGCTCTAATCAGAGCTGGTATTCAGCAGGTTCTGACCAGTTCTGGAGAACAGCTGGCAGAAATTTTGAGTAATTTGGAGAACTGGTAAATACCATTTCTGACTGGCCCCGCCCCCATTTATTCTCTGCCTCCCGAGTCCCAGGTGATCAGGAGGAAATGGGGATTTTGCAGTATCCTTCCCCTGGAGTGGGAAGGGAATGGATATTTTACAGTATCCTTCCTCTGCCATGCCCACTAAACCATGCCCACTAAGCCACGCCCACCAAGCCATGCCATGCCCACCAAGCCACGCCCACAGAACAGTAGTAAAAAAATTTGAATCCCACCACTGGCTCTAATGCTATCTTAAGCGCAAAGCCAGTTGGTGAACCCTTGGGTCAGTCACTTTTTCTCAGTCCTAGGAAGGAAACAATGGCAAACCGCTTCTGAAAAAACCTTGCCAGGAAAACTGCAAGTAAGGCTATATCTGAGAACAGGATATGATTGAGCTGAAGAAAAAAAAATCATGTAGTTATTTTACAATTTTAATAGCCTTCCCTAATCAAAAGATTTGAAGATCCATTTTACAACTTATTAAGTACAACAATAGTAATAAATTATAATAGTGGCAATAAATCAATTATTAGCAAACTCAATATTTATACATTAAAAAATCAACTTTCTCTTTAGATGTATAGTAATCAATCTAATTAGAGTTGAAGGTCTGGTGGAATATAATTGTCTTGAAAGGTTGTTTAAAAATCCAGACTGAGTGAACTTTACAAGCTCTGTTATAGTCAGAAGTAAATTGAGACATTTAAAAAAAAAAGAAGTTCCCCTGGGCCCCATCAATGTTTGTGCAATCAGAAGTCATGTTTCCATTTTTTAAAGCAGGAATGGTTGCCCTCCAGCTTTTCCACAGGATAGAGTCAAGATGGCAGCACCACATCTGTCTATGAGGAATGAAAGGATGGAAGGAAGGATTTGGGAATGTTCAGTCAGAAAGACCAACTGTATTTTACTAGGAAACAAACCAGGGTTTAACAATGGACATCTGTGCCTGAATGGATCATAGTTTGGAGAATGTAGGAAAGAAAGGAGAGGTGACTTTCCTGCTGAAATTGGCCATGCCCTTCAGCTGCTGTATTCATGCAATTGATTTATACAATGCCTCGATATGACTATAAAACCTTGTTATTGTTCCTCCTGTGATCCAAGAGTATATTCTGTTAACCTACATTGCTTGAAACTTAGGGGCCAAAGCAGGTGTACAGGGATGGGATGGGTTTTTAGATCCTTAATCTTGATATCCTGATCAATCAATTTATCAGCCTTAGGTAGATTCTCCATAAATTCTGATATTTCTCCATAACCTATGCTACATTTCCTACATTGACCAGTTCAGAACAAGATGAATCAGAACATCTTTTTTTTATTTTAGATATATGCAAAGAGAGAGCATATGCTGTTTCCTGCAGTGTTAGATGTTATGTTCAAAACTCGAAATCTCCCCAAGAAAAGAACAGTAGTAAGAAGGCAGAATGGGAAGAGACAGGAGGAAACAAAGGCGTTGTTTGGATTTTACTGCAATAAAGCCCTTGATCAATAAATGGCAGCAACTGGGTTCTTGGTGTTCTTTCACATTAGCTGTTCTCCTGAAGATGTTTTATTACCTGGCTAAGTAATATAATCAGTGCACAGGAGAGTGGAATTTGCTGATTGCTTATATATAGTAACCAGTCTTATCAGTCTTGGTTGGCAATGTAATTTTTCTCCTGATTATTTATCTGATACTATTTCCTGTTTACCTGAAGGTGGTTGGTAGGAAGGATGTGCTCTGGACTAGACTCTTGACCTTTGATTTCATATGGATGAGATTTACCTCTACACAACTGGTTTGTGTGTGTGTGTGTGTGTGTGTGTGTGTGTGTGTTTTTGTTTTAATTTGATTTATATGCCGCCCTTCTTCAGAGACTCAGGGCGGCTTACAATGCGTTAAGCAATAGCCTTCATACTTGTGTATATTTATACAAAGTCAGCTTATTGGCCCCACAAACTGGGTCCTCAATTTACCTACCTTAGAAAGGATGGAAGACTGAGTCAACCTTGAGCCTGGTGAGATTCGAACTTACAGTAATTGCAGACAGTGGTGTTAATCACAATGCTTTTAGTCTGCTGAGCGACCAGGCCCAGTCAACTGTTGATGACTGATTGATCCGAATGCCATGTTTTTGAGAATTTTCTGATTTTTTTAAACTTGGTTTAATAATAATAATAATAATAATAATAATAATAATAATAATTATAATTATTATTATTATTATTATTATTATTATTTTATTTCTATACCGCCCTTCTCCCGAAGGACTCAGGGCGGTGTACAGCCTATTTAAAAACAGAATAGACATCGAATTAAAATAATTTAAAAATATTAAATAATTGGCTTAATTTAAAACCCCAAAAATTTAAAACATCCAATTAAAAATTATGTTGCTAACCCAGCCTGGCGGAACAATAGGGTCTTGAGTGCGCAGCGAAATACCCGGAGGTCAGAAATCTTACGAATTTCCGGGGGCAGTTCATTCCACAGGGCTGGGGCTCCCACAGAGAAGGCCCTCCCCCTGGGTGTCGCCAGCCGACATGACTTGGCCGATGGCACCCTGAGGAGACCCTCTCTGTGGGAGCGGACTGGCCTGTGGGAGGCTATTGGTGGCAGAAGACGGTCTTGAAGGTACCCGGGTCCTATGCCATGGAGCGCTTTAAAGGTGGTGACCAACACCTTGAATCGCACCCGGAAGACCACTGGGAGCCAGTGCAGCTCACGCAGGAGGGGTGTCACGTGGGCGCAACGGGTTGCACCCATAACCACCCGCGCGGCCGCATTCTGGACCAGTTGGAGCCTCCGAGTGCTCTTCAAGGGGAGCCCCATGTAGAGAGCATTGCAATAGTCCAACCGGGAGGTGACAAGGGCGTGAGTGACTGTGCGCAGGGCGTCCCGATCCAGAAAGGGCTGCAACTGGCGAATCAGGCGGACCTGATAAAAGCCCCCCTGGCCACGGCCATCATATGTTCTTCTAAAGACAGCCGTGCGTCCAGGAGGACACCCAGATTGCGAGCCCTCTCTGTGGGGGGCAAAGATTCACCCCCAATAGTCAGCGATGGCACCTGCTGACTATATCAGGACGCCGGGAGCCACAGCCACTCGGTCTTGGAAGGGTTGAGTCTGAGCCTGTTCCTCCCCATCCAGACCCGCACGGCCTCCAGGCAGCGAGACATCACATCAAGGGCATCGTTGGGGTGGTCTGGTTTAAAATGTCATTAGCTTTGAAATTGTGATTGAATTTGTCTCTGTTCTGAGAATATAAATGATCAGAAATGATCATCATCATGTCTTCTTATTGGTGCATAAATTTATTTATTTATTTATTTATTTATTTATTTATTTATTTATTTATTTATTTATTTATTTCTATCAATGTTCATGGATGCATTCTGCCAATCTTCTACCTGCTTCTACTATATACTGGCTGTAACCTAGCTCAGAGAATACCAATAACCCAACAGTTCAGCTTTGAGGTGAACTGGGAGTAAGGTACACCTTACTACAGGCCTGAAGTACTTACCCCAAGTAAGTAAAGACTGATTGAGAGGTTGCCAAGAGGAAATACATTTAGACAAGGAAAAAACAGGACTTCATTTTTATTTGAATCCAGAGAAAAAAACATCTGTTCCAAAGTAATACTGGTAGTTCTTACATACTCATGTTTAATCAAAAGGCATAATAATTCTTTATAAATAACCATATTTCTGGCAAAAAACACCCCAATTCTTCATTTATACTGCACTGTTTCCTTAGTGGTATGGTGACAGAGCAAGAGAAACTGCTAGAAGCTGTACTCATTTTCATGTATAGGTTTCTATGGAGACAGTAATTTTTTTTGGTCATTCCAGCTTTTATTAGTGCCTTATTTTAGCTCAAAAATGGGACTAGTGGATTGTTTAAAGTCACAGAGGCAAACCTATGTCACAAACTCACCATAGTTTATGCATTATGAAAGTTAGCTGTCCTAAATGTGCACAGTATATATATGAAGTAAACACCAATGAATTCAATGGAACAAGAGTGTATATGATTTTAGTCTGCTTGGTGTCAGGAAAAAAAATTGATGACGAGAGAATGCAGGAATACTTGTCTCTTAAAACTATGATTTCCAGGTGAAGAGATAGTTGTTTAAATAATTTAAGTTAGTAGTGTGAAAAGGTTCTGAATTCATAAACTTCCAGAGTCTTGAAATTAGGATTTGTGTGGAAATTCCTGTTTTATGGTCACCCATCAGCCCATTACGATGGGTCGGACATGACTTCGCAACTAACAACAATCTTTCCTGCAGTCAAAAGCTTAGACTTTGATGAATCAACTGTGAAAGTGGTTTATAAGTGATGCTCAATGCATATCAGAGAAATTTTAAAATGTTCCTTTGAGAAATAGACAGTTATTTGCAGAAGAATGAATCAGTTTTTTTATTCCAGATTGACAGTGTCAGATTCACATTCTTTCTGCCACAATGTGAGTGCCAATGGATGAAAAAAAAATCACTTGGACACATTTTAAGCATTTATCTCTGGGAGAGGAAGATTTGGGAAAGAGGGAGAGTGCTACTTGTCCAGGTTCAATAGCTACAGGGAAGTACCTGGAAACTTTACAAACTGGTCTATTTAAGTCATAAATGGAACAATTACTAGCTGAAATCTTCCACTAGCCACTATCAGAACTAACTCTGTAGAATTAATGATCAGAAACAAATGTTAAATCATTGTAGGCTTCTCAGTCCCAATGTTCAATTTATTGTCAACATGTTATTATTTTTTGTTAGGAAAAGCGCTACGTAATAATTGATTTAAAGCAGGTGAGATTATGCATTTGCCACAAGACATATTTCTTACCAAGTTTTCTCTTTTTTTACTAAGCTTTCTCTTTCCTCTTTGTCCACTAGGAAAGGCAAACATAAACATTCATGGGGAGCCAAAAAGAGGTGATTATTGCCAGAAGAAAAGTCAGTTTTTGAGAAAGAGAAAAGCATTTCAGTCACCCTTCCCTCACCTTTTACAAATCCTCCCTTCACGCACACACATGCGATAGGTGATAGAGAAAGATGATAAATGGATGATAGATAGATAGATAGATAGATAGATAGATAGATAGATAGATGTTCTAACTCACAAACATACAGGCTCTTTTTAAAGGAAAATCTCAAAGGATTTTTTTTTAAATAGGAACATTCATGAACAAGTAAATATCCTTTAAAATGGCATTTACAAAAACCCTGGTGTCAGGTATAAATGCCCTACCCGTGCCAGGGACCAGCTATAGCTCAGCAGTGCAAGGGTTAACCCAGACACCCACCTGGCCAGCTCCTCCCATAGGCCCCTCCTTACCTGAATCCCCGCCCACAGGTACAAAAGGTGGGCACACTCCTCCATGTTGCTCAGATCCTAATGTAACCAAGTGATGATGTGATGAACCTGCAAATAAAAGGAGAGATATTTTACTTGAAGTCTCAAGTCTCTTTATTGGGCCTGATCCACCAATCCTTGTAACAAAATGGTAGCAGAGGATGGTTGGTAAGGCCCAGAGATCCCAAGACACAAGACAAGGACCCGTACCTACCTGCAGAATGGCGACACCCCCGAAGCAACGGGAAAGCAACCCATCGGACTCGCCAGGGAAGGCAGGAACCTCAACCCCCCCCAAAGCCTCCGCGACGGAAGAAAGGGGGGAGATCGAGAAAGGGAAAAGAGCCCACCACGACCAAGAAGAAGAGAAGCTACGACTCGACGTCCTGCAGCTGTTGAAAGAGCGAGCCGGCGACAAGAACCTCCTTGTCGACCTGCGGAGCTTCATAATCGACCGCGAGGTGGCAAGGAGCGAAGAAAGCTCGGACTCCGAACTCGAGGAGCTGGACTCGGTGAGTGGATCGCCCAAAAGGGCACTCCCAACGGCCACCGAGCCCCAAAGCCCCGCTCTAAATTTGAAACGGCGGCCATCTTTGTCCACATGGTCGGACAAGATGGCCGACCCCCAACCAATCAACAAACAGAATTCAAAATGGCCGGCGCGCGAAAAATGCCGGACCATGAGCCATGATGAAAGTGACCGGGGAGAGGGGACTGAATCCGACTCCGACCCCTGGTACACCCCCAGCGAGCGGCAAGTGGATAGGGCCATGAAGACCCTTGCCGCCGCCTTCGGCCCAGGCCTCAAAATCACTAAAGAGAAGCTGGAGAGGCCAAAACAAAAGGGAAAACGAGGAGAGGGGCAACGAAGCACCCACCCGAGAGCCACCGACGCCCGCGACAGCTCGCCAGCCCACCTTCGCACCCCAGGGACACCGCGCCTCCGATCGCCCAGGCCACACACCCCGGACCGCATGGATTGGGGCAGCTACTTACAGCCATCGCCGGAGCCCCAGCGCCGCCAGGATCTTCGTTCCGGAGAAGCAGCTGCTGGACGACGCCTTCCGGAGCACACCTGGACCCCCAAGGCCGAAGCCGAGGCCTACCCGACCGACAGAGGCCTCTACAGCGGAGCCGCGATGAACAGGTCCTTCCACAGCGACGGCGGAGCTGAAATGGACTTCGCGCATGCGCTCTTCCGCCTAGAGGAAGAAAAAAGAAAAAAATTACAAAGCGGGACTTTTAAACTACCGGCAAGCGTTCCCATGCCTTACTGCTGCTATAGGCACATAAGGAACCATGGACAACAGCCAGCAGTAAGTAATTTTACTAATAGTGCTGGGAACTTACCTGTTGACTTTCCCAAGTTGAGAATGGATGGGGGCAATATCCTAGAGTGGTCACAGCAACTCCAAGTGGTATTCCTAAAAGAGAATATGTCTCATTTTATTAATGATCCCCCAGAGAGACCATGGTCTTTAGAGCTGGATTGCATGCACCACAGGGCATTCTACCTTTTAGTTGCAAGCATATCACCCACTATTTACCACTGTATTGGACATAACCTCACTGTATCAGAAATTATAGGAAAAATGTTTGGGTTATTTTACAGTGAGAGTGTGTCCACCACCACCCAAATCTCCAAAGACTTCTTTTCTGCCAGACTTAAGCCAGGAACACCCATGAGTGAGCACCTAGTGTCCTTAAGCGGTACCAGGGCAGAGCTACACCTCAGGGGAGAGGTTATTTCCGACCAGATTATGAAGAGCGTAATAATTAACTCTTTAGATCACTCATGGAATAACTTCTTGACACACTTAGATACCGTTAGCCTGGGAATGCTATCCGTGGAGAAGCTATCCAATAAGCTGATCGCGGAAGATAATCTGAGAAGGAGCCGCCCCGGCCCTCCCAGAGAACATAAGAGTGAGAAGAGAGTAGTCTTCCAAGAGAGACAACACAACATGCCAGAATGTTATATCTGCGGGTCAAGGGGACACATCAAAAGGGACTGCCCCAAGAACTATAGGGAGAGAGGCAGACCAGAGCACAGGCACAGACAAACGGAAAGGCACACATCGGAAGAAAGGTATAGGCGCAGGGACTCACCCAACCCCAGGGACAGGAGGGGGAACAGAGACAGCTCACGCGACAGCAGGACAGGGTCCTTATACGGGATAGGTGAGCGCACACACATCACATACCAAGACAAAGACACCAGCTCATGGCTCCTGGACTCGGGAGCCTCCAACCACACCACCTACAATCAGAAGCTACTCTCATCATTCAAGAGGGAGGACTTTTCGATCAAAGTCGCAGATCAAAATCAGGTTAGGGTGACAGGCAAAGGGGCAGTTACATTGCCAGGCTTGGGAAAAATAGAGGGGGTGCTGCTAGTCCCGGGGATACCCCACAACATCCTAGCCGCAGTAAAACTTAGCAAGGAATCAGGGGCTGAGGTGACCTTTACAAATGGTTATGTCAAAGTTAGCAAGAATGGGGAAGATATAGGGAGAGTAACCGTCAACCAAGGGTTACCATACATAACTTTCCATGAGGATGACGCCCACAGCGTGTGCACCAGTTCAGAGGACACAGAGGGCACCGATCAGGGCAGGACTGAGGGAGAACAGGTAGATGGGAGAGAGGTAGATAGCGATGGCGACACGACACAAGAAACACGACACAACAGACACACCCAAAAGGGGCCCTCAATAGGCAAACCCATGCATGACGACTGTGCTCATCTGCTACACCGGAAGCTAGGGCACGCCAGCTTCCCCGTGGTCCAGAAATGGCCAATTGTACCGAGGGTGTCAAAATAAAGAACTGCGAAAACTACTTCGAGTGCTCGGTGTGCAAATGTTCAAAATTAAAGGTAAAACCCAGGCCCAAGAAGTCGTTACGCGCTGCCAAACAAATATTCGACCTAGTTCACATGGACCTGGTAGGGCCCCTAAGGCCATCCATAAATTACAAGAAAAGATACTTTCTCACCATAGTAGATGACTTTAGCCGATATGGCTTCGTCTATACTTTAAGGAAAAAGGATGAGGTCTTCCAGAAATTCAAAGAGTTTTACAAAAGAGTAGAAACACAAAACAACACACAGATCAAGCAAATCATGACTGACAGAGGATCTGAGTTTCTATCTAAGGACTTCTCCCATTGGCTCAGATCCAAAGGCGTGATTCACTTTACGTCGTCCCCGTTTTCCGCCTTTCAGAACGGGGTCGCAGAACGGCGCAACTCCACGCTCCAGACGATGGTCAGGTGCGCCTTAGAGGACGCGGGCATTGGCCAGCACTTCTGGTCTGAAGCCCTGGTCTATTCCAACTACACTCTCAACAGAACATGGTCCAGTGTGATAGACAAAACACCATATGAGCTCATGTATAACAAAAAGCCACAGATAGCACACTTACATGTGTTCGGCGTGACCGCTGATGTCCACATACCCAAACAGTTACGCAAAAAAGGGGACAAGGTATCCAGAAGACTGAGGTTTATGGGATACGAGCCAGGAACCAAGGGCTTCAGGTTTGTGGATAGCAATAATAGATTCGTGATATCTAGGACAGCGACTTTCCATGAGCAGGCCAACTGGTCCAGAATACACTTAAACGAGGTACTCACCAAGCGAGAGGATAGTCCAATTGAGCAAGCTCAAGACGAAAGCGAGGCAGTGGATAGACGGGAAGGGGGTAGGCCCAGGCCCAACCTCCAAGGCATCAAGGTTGAGGGATGGAAGGAGAATCACCCCAAGATAAGTGTAGACTCACTGACCCAAAGAGAGGCCAGACATCTGCATGACACTGAGCAGACGGTAGACAGACCGGTCAGGTCTACCAGAAACCAATTGCCAAGAAGACTAAATGATTACGTGATGCACATGCACACGAATCACGTCACACCCAACTCCTACGAAGAGGTATTGAGACTACCCCAGGAAGAGAGGGCAAAGTGGGAGTTAGCCATGGCCAAAGAGCTGGACAGCCTGAGGAAGCTAGAGGTCTACACCCCAACCAAAGTCCCAGAGGGCAAGAACACAATAGGCACCCAATGGATCTTTAAGATCAAAAACTTAGAGGGTGGGCAAAGCCTATACAAAGCAAGATTAGTTGCCCAGGGGTTTGCTCAAAGGTTCCCGGAGGACTACACTGACACCTACTCGCCCACCGTAAGGACAGAGAGTGTAAAAAGCGCCTTGGTCATCGCATCTCTGCTAGGACTGGAGGTGCACCAGTTTGATGTACAGACTGCCTACTTGCACGCCAATCTAGATAAAGAGATATACATCAGAGCGCCTCACAGCAAAGAAACCAACAGGGGGGACACCTGGTTACTCCACAAGAGCCTATACGGACTGAAGCAATCGGGCAAGCGCTGGTACGAATGCTTGGTAGAGGCACTGAAGTCTATGGGGTTCACGGCGACCATAGCTGACAACTGCTTCTTCACCAGGAAGGAGGGGGACTCGCCAGAATACATCCTGGTTTACGTGGATGACATACTATATATCAGCAAGCACGAAGAGAACCGCGACACCTTCGCCAGCAGACTGAGCGAGCACTTCACCCTAAAATACCTCGGAAAGGTAAACCGGTACCTGGGGGTGCAAGTCAACCAAACACCAAAAGGTTTCCAGCTGTCACAGAAAGAGAAAATAGAAGAGTTACTACATAAGTGCAACATGGCAGACGCCAAGGGGTGTGATTCGCCCATGCAGACGGACTTCCTGAGAAACATGCATGATGAATCACCCGGATTTGAAGACAACACGCTGTACAGGTCAGTCATAGGCTCTCTCCTGTATATCGCTAACTGGACAAGACCGGACATTGCTCTATCAGTTAATTTATTGTCCAGACACGTGAGCAAACCCACCACATACCACTGGGACGCGGTGAAAAGGGTGCTAAGATACCTGAAACAAAGTGCCAATGCATGCCTAACCCTAGAGCCTGAAAAATCCAACGAACCCATCCTCTCCTGCTACGCCGATGCTGACTGGGCCGGAGACACCAAAGGCCGGAAGAGCACGTCTGGATACATATTCTACTTAAATAACAGTCCGGTGCATTGGTATACAGGCAAGCAAATCTTGGTGGCAACCTCGACTACCGAAGCTGAATACATATGCCTCTCCAAGGCCGCCAACAACCTCATCTGGTTCGACGACCTACTGGCCAGCGTGTGGAAAGAACTAGCTTACCCAATAAATGTTTACGAGGATAACAAGGCCGCTATAGAAATATCCATGTCCGACGCTGTAGGGCAAAGGTCAAGGCACATAGATATAAAGTATAAGCATGTGAGACAGCTCTCCAGAATCGGTTTCATAAAGGCCATACACTGCGATACAGAAGAACAGACTGCAGACATACTCACAAAACCTCTGCAGGGCAAACAACACTCACACTTAGTTTCCAAGCTCAACATTCGCCACAGGGTACCAACCAGTCAGTCAGGCCTACAGACACAGGTCAGGCATTTAGAGGGGGATTTGTCAGGTATAAATGCCCTACCCGTGCCAGGGACCAGCTATAGCTCAGCAGTGCAAGGTAACCCAGACACCCACCTGGCCAGCTCCTCCCATAGGCCCCTCCTTACCTGAATCCCCGCCCACAGGTACAAAAGGTGGGCACACTCCTCCATGTTGCTCAGATCCTAATGTAACCAAGTGATGATGTGATGAACCTGCAAATAAAAGGAGAGATATTTTACTTGAAGTCTCAAGTCTCTTTATTGGGCCTGATCCACCAATCCTTGTAACACCTGGGTTTATAGATTTTGGCAGCTATCATTTGTAAAAGATTTTTTTAGTGGAATCCTCAGTCAGTTGGAGCTCAAAAGATTTTGTGATCAGTGTGCTTTTCTGAAAGCAGTGTGTAGCTAGAACTTCTGTCACTTGGTACTCAGAAAATATATAAAGCAAATATTTAGTGTAAATCCTCAGGTATTAACTACATGAAATCCCTTTGTAAAGCTAACTTTAGCCATGCTGTACTTAACTGTATATAAACAAGCTTGCTTGAAATGAAATATTTGACAAAAAACAAGTTAGATAGAAGAACAAAACCCAACAGTCTGTAAACAGTAAAATATATATATATATTTTAAATTATCTGACTAAATGGGAAAGGGAGATAATTCATTTAAATCTAATTGTAGTTTCTGGAAATTCTCGATGTTACAATACTTGGAGGAAATTTGGAATGAAAAAGTAAAGAGCAGAGCTGGTCCTATCATTAGATAGTATGAAGCAGCCATCATAGACAACTCAGGATTAATGAACTGATAATGAATTGTTCACTATTCAATTTTCCATAATTGTAAGTGCTAAAGAGAAAAAGGTTTCTGTCCAGAAGAAAATACTTTATATGGATGAAGATAATGAGTAAGGAGAAAAATAGTAATTGAGGAAAGCCTCAATTACTGCAATACAGATCCAGTTTTCAATCTTCAGAGTCAGATACTAATACTTCAATGGGTGGAACAAAATTATGTCATTGGTTATGGCAATCATTTATCAATTTAAATTACTTTTCCCTGGTCTGGTACCGTTTAGACATGTTGGTTTGCAACATTTCCAATTTCTAGCTAGCGAGGCCAAGAATATTCATGGGGCTGCAGGGCAGAGGTCAGAATAATGCAAGTTGTGTCACCACAAAGCCCTGCTCCTTTTCTATTTGCATCACAACATACAACAAAAGAAATTAATTTGCAGTGTAACACTGCTTTTGTCATTTTGATGAAAGCATTGTCACCTGAGGACCCAGCTACCACTAGACACCCTACCCATTTATAGTGATTGAAGTTCAAGAAGATAGAGCAGAGGAAACCCAAAGAATAATTGCAGTCATGGCCTATTTTTTTCTATTTTAAAAAAATCCATGTTTTGATGAATCAGTTTGCCATGTACAGCCCTGTGAAAAGCAAAGCACTCAGATTAAGTCTTTATTTAAACTTTTTATTGCAAATACTGGAATCTGCAAAGTACAAATATGTTCTTATGCTAAATTCAGAGCAGAATGTAATCATCTGCATGTATTCCTCCAGTAGTACATGACATTACATAGATTCCAAGTACTAGTGCTACAGAAGTAGATGTTTCTGTTTCCATTCTTCTGAATCCTTTCATCACTTGGATGGATATTCTGGAGGAACTTCAAGCTTCTGGAGAAGATTGGGGGCAGACATAGACTGCAGGCAGGAGGGAAAATCCTTTCTGCCCAAATTGTTTATTTGTCTCAGTAATGGGGCATTCCTCTGATGTATATCCACCAGTGGGACAAATCAGGCTTATACTAAAAATAATTAAAATTTATAGAAGAAAATTACAGGTAAAGAAAATTTATGGAAAGTTATGCTTCTAGTGCCCATTAGTTTTAAAGCTATAGGCCACATACCTTATGCAAACAAAGTTAAGGATGTCAAAGGTACAGAAGTTTAATTCAAAGCAAGTTTCATAATTTGCTTGTTCTCTATCACTAATCTCCAAGTAAAGGAAATTATGAAGCCCAAACCAATACAGAGCTATAGGAGTCATCTCTCTGTTATGACTTTGGCTGGCCTAACAGAGGCCTAGCTTTATTATGTTACAGAAGCTAGCTAAAATTTCTTGGAAAGAGGACTTGATGAGATCAGAAGAGAATCTGCATACTTAAGGTCCTGCCCCTGATGTTATCTATACTGTTGAGGTTTCGCGGATCCTTGGATCCTCTTATTCTTTTTATAAGAGGTAGAAACTAAACAAGGGCTTGGTTCTCACCAAGGATCTATATTCCTTATAAAAAGAAATGCATAGAATTATATGTGTTTATTTTATAAGAGGAGGAAAGAAAGTCATGAATTTATAGCTAAATCCAGGTCTTCCTTCCTCAAATAAATGATTCATAATTTATAATCCCTGGTACAGTGATAGTATTTAATTGGAAAACAACCTTCACTGACTAAGTTTCAGGACTCTTGCAAAATAAGCAAAGAAATCCCAGACTCTAATTAATTAATTACATAAATTTGCAGTCCAGAATATTTTTTAAAAATCATAATATATAACTGAATTCACTTATTTTGCAGAATGCTGCTATTGCAGAGATAAGAAATTAATTTGGAAAGAAAGGTTTAGCAACAGATTTCATTTACTCATGAGATTTAAGGGAACACTATGGTATTCCTCTGTTGACACTTCAACGAACTAAACAACACATATTATGCAACCTGCACATAATGAGACCTTAAGAAAGTTGCCTTGAAAGAGCCTGATCCTGTCGTTTCACAGGCATTTGGATGTGCTGATTCTCTATTGACACATAAATTATACACTTTTTCTCATCAACATTATTCTGACACAACAGCTGAAATTTTAATCAGAAAAGGGCAGCCAAATCATAAACCTTGGGAGTTGATAGAAACGAGAATCTCTTGTTGGAACTCAGAATCATGACAACTTCACTGCTGATGCATTTTCCTGATTGACTACTTGAGGCTATCTTTACTGCAGTGGCGCCTACTGTTTGTTTGTTTGATTGGTTGCCTGACTGATTGGTTGGTTGGTTGGTTGATTATTCATTCACTCCTTCCTTCCTTCCTTCCTTCCTTCCTTCCTTCCTTCCTTCCTTCCTTCCTTCCTTCCTTCAATTTATATTGATGCCCACCTCACTATCAAGCTGTGGTGGTGCAGTGGTTAGAATGAAGTACTACAGGCTATTTCTGCTGACTGCCAGCTGCCAGCAATTCAATTCTTACCTGCTCAAGGTTGACTCAGCCTTCCATCCTTCCGAGGTCAGTAAAATGAGGATCCAGATTGTTGTGGGCAATATGCTGACTCTGTCAACTGCTTAGAGTGGGCTGTAAAGCACTGTAAAGTGGTATATAAACCTAAATGCTATTGCTATCAAGCAACTCTAACACTGTTGTCCTGTGCAGTATAGGCAAAAGAAGAGTAGGAGACTCCTGCAGGCAAAGCTTCACATGATTCACTACCAATGTGATCATCATCTGTCATGAGCAATATGGTCATTACTGGAAAAGAGCCTAATGCTGGGAAAGATTAAGGGCAAAAGAAGGGGATGACAGGTGGCTGGATGGAGTCACTGAATTTATTTATTATTTATTATTTATTAATTCAATTTGAATGCCGCCCCTCTCCGAAGACTCAGGACAGTTCACAATGCATTTAAAATCATTATAAAAAATATTTAAAAATTAAAAACATTAAAAACATTAAAACTCATTCACACCATTCATGGCCGGATCTCGCCAGATCGCAAGAGCGAGGTCTTCACCACTTTTCGGAAGGCCAATAGGGTGAGGATGGTCCGGACCTCAGGAGGTAACTGGTTCCAGAGAGCTGGGGCAGCCACAGAGAAGGCCCTCCCCCGTGGGCCCGCCAGCCGGCATTGTTTAGCTGACGGGACCCAGAAGAGACCAACTCTGTGGGATCTTACCACAGTCGTTGGGAGTTATGTGGTAGAAGATACCCTGGTACTGAAACAGTAGGCGTGAACTTAAATGGACTCCAGAGGATGGTAGAGGACAGGCAGGCCTGGAGAAACGTTGTCCATGGGGTCACGACACGACTTCGCAACTAACAACAACAACCTCCATAATTTCCAAATGTCCATATATTGCCAAAGTCAGATAGGGCAATAATTGTCAACTCATATGAGTCTCCTCATATCCATTTCTCCTTCCTTGAAGCTTGCTTATAACAATCCCATTAATTGAAGAAAGTTGCCAGATATCCCCCAAGGAGTTAGCCCCAATTATTTTAGCAGCAAAAATAACTAATTCAGAAGTTCTCTCGTTTTTGGAAGATTTAATAAGAAAAGCTCTACTTAGGCTTCTTTGCCTAGGAACTTCTTTCTTTTGTAGATCTGGAGAGCATTTCCATCTGTGATGGTACCCATGAAGTACAAATCTATTTTCCTATGCGATGTATATTTCAGTGCCATCTCCAACACCGGACCTTCTGTTTTGGAGACATCAGTTATAATAATGAAGAATAGAAGGCAGACCTGGTGGTAAATGTACTATCAAAAGGCACCTTAAAGTGTCTTTCCATGTCAAAAACTGGCTCTCGGGTAGTTCATAATCTTTTAATTGAATGAATAATTTAGGTCTATTTTCCAGGTAGGCTTGAACCATTCATTTCAATTTGTAACTAAAATTGAGCATCTTAGGGCATTTCTGCATGGCAGCTTAAGTGCTTGGCTCCCATGCTGCTCCCAGATGTTATGTAACCTCAGTCCAGACTGCAGTCACCACAAGACTGCCCACTATGCTTTGTGTCTTGATGGGAAGGCCAACCTTACTGACTGGCTTCCATGTGAGCCAATCTTCCAAGTTCCTATTTTTTGGTTTTAGGGATTGTTCCTTCTTTACCAATCCCTCTGCCTTTCTTCTAACTTCCCTATATGTTTGGAAATTTCCTTCTTTCTTCCTTCTTATATCTTCTCCTTTGATACTAACATAAACCCTTCCCCCCATCCCATTTTGTAACTCTGATATTATAATAATCTAAGCCAGGGGTGGGCTTCAAAAATTTTAGCAAGTGGTTCTCTGCCTGGTTGCTGGGTTGGCATGGCCATGATGGGCGTGGCCTAGTTGGCCTCTTGCACCACAGCGGGGGAGGCATTTTTGCTCTCCCCAGGCTCCAGAGGCTTTTCTTGAGCCTCCGGGAGGGCAAAAACGGCCTTCCCAGGCTCCGGAGGCCAAAAATGGGCTGTTTCCGGCCTTCCCAAACTTCTGGTAGGCCTGTTTTTGGTCCTCTCCAAGCCTCCGCGCACACCGTGCAATTACCTGCATTCAAAATGGGCTGCGTGGGGACTCCTGGGAGGGGAGGGGCAGGGTGGGTGGAGCCAGCCAGGAGTAGGATTTGAGAATTCTCCGAACTGCACAGAATCTTAGCTAGAGGTTCTCCCGAACCCCTGTTAACCCCCAGCAGCCCATCCCTGATCTAAGCAATACGGAAAAGATTGGTCTTTTGTTCCTGAGGGCCTCTGCAGGTCAATGCAAACTTTGTAGCAATAGTTCAGCTTTATAGAAACAAAATACTAAATACAAAATACTTGCAACTCAAAGAAGTTTTTAAAAAAACAGGGTGGGGAAAAATTTTTTTGCAGTACTATGAGCAGTGGGTAGTACAGCAAGGACAACATGTTTCATCCAGCTTCTGCAGATATCAATAGTGTCCCCTGGGAGATCCAAGGACTGAACAGAGTTTGTGTTGAGGTAGTCTATTTACTATTTATAGGGCTCTCATAGAGTGGCTTGCAGGTATAAATATGCTATCTACTTTATCAGCATTTTTGAGTTATTCCTGATGTAGTGTAACCAATGCTCTGGAATCTGCTTTTAGCCCCAATTTGTTTGCCAATCTCTGTTTTTGTGTTAGTATTGCCACAAATAACAAAGCTTTTTCTCTGTTTTCTATTGTTTGCCACTCTGTGATTAAAAATAAATAGATAAATGTTTTCTCTAACAGTGAAGAAAACTGTCTTCTGTGATACTTCTTTGCAATGTAAAGCAACACTATGTGGGTACTTATTTAAGCAACAAGGAACATTCTTTAGATATAAGCCAACAGAGACAATTACTGGAAGTCTTGGAGCCCACTGTGAGCAATTAGCACTGTATTTTATAGATAAATTTTTTTGCACCCATGCCAGCTTGGATAAAACGTTTATGAAGTCAAAGATTGATGCAGCCAGAATGACTGTCTAGTAACGTTACAGATTCTTTTCAGTTTTTGTAGCCCGAGGATATAGACAAGCTGCTTGTTCTATTCCAAATCTAATGTAGTAGAAATATTTAATCTCCAGAATCTAAATAACTCATAAACTTTAGCATTCAATCCTCGGAATGAATAATTTTAAGCCTTTGGAGGGGGATTGGGAGAAAAAAAAATAAGAATCCAGAAGGCAGACACCATTTATATTTATTTATTTAAATTTATTTATATTTCATGTTTCTGAACTGCCCATCTCCCTCAATATTAAATATGCTAATATTAAAGATTTCTGGGTTTTTTTTTCCCCCTTCTGGGCATGTGCACATGTAAATATTTGTGTGTATAATCTGTGTTATTCTTTCAGTGCATGTACATAATTCCAGTTGGATTTTATTTTTATTTTACCGAACTAGGGTTGCCAGGTCTGCTTCCAAAAAATAGCGGACAAGCGGGGGGTGGGGGTGGGGGGGTTAAGTAGTAAAAAAATTAAAAAAAAATTTACAATTAAATTATATATTTTCTTACAAACATTTTAACACGTATTAAAATAATCACTTCAAAACTTTACTTAAAATTCAAAACATCATATATATTATAATAATATGTAAAATATTAAATTACATTTTACTTTGCTGTCGTGTGTATTTTTTATTTGACTGCACAGCTTTGATCAATTCTTTGTGTTTAAGGAATAATTCTTTAATTTCAGTACAATGTTGAGAAATATTAAAAATATACAAAGTTCACTTTGAACTGATACAAGCCGTCGGTTACGTTCGTCAGTCCACAAATTTCCCATGACGCTGAAAATTCGTTCAACGTTTGCATTTGATACCGGAATTGATGCACAATACTGGAACAGTTTCAGTAAACTCGGAGCTGGCTCTTTCTTGAAAAAGTATGTCCACTTATCAAGGGATGAATCGCCCTGCAGATGAACATAAACTTCTTCTAAGGCAGAAATTTCATCGAAGAGAGTGTTGGGTGGAAGTTCTCTCGCCATGGTGATAATAACCAGATGTTTGTCATTTCTTCTAAAGTTGGAGGATTATTGCGATCAATTAGATTGAAACAATTTAGCATCTCATATACTGAATCGGTGAAATTATACCACTTTTCTAGGTACGCAATGGCTCTTTGATACACGTTGATAGCTTCTTTCTTGAACTTTTGCACGGCATTCTCAGGCAAATGTTTTTTACGTAAGGCAAATAAAACTTTCATTTCAAAAAACTGCTCATCGTATTTTTTTGCAAAGAATCACGCAGCTTACACATGATAATGTGAAGATCATATGCAAGAATTTTCTTGCTTTCCAGCTTCAGTAGGGTGTCTTGCATTATTGACACGAAGAAATGCGTAAAATATAAATACAATTCTGAAATTGTTGGTTCATCGTCCTTTGCGAGTTCATTTTCCTGATCCGAAATAAGGTTCCAGATAACCTTATGGCACTCATCAGATCCAAGAGAAATAAAATACGATTTTAGAGGTATCCAGTTTAAAAGAAGTCTTTCGACCACTTTAAACAAACTTAACCAACGTGTTGGAACATGGCGCAAAACTTCATGGAATTCTGACTCGCAAAACTCAAAAAATGATTTCAACTCTTCTCATTTCTTCGCAGAATTCGAAAATTTGGCAAAAACCTTCAGCACTACATTTTCGATATCAAAAGATAACTGCTTTAATGCATTTTTTGCGCTGTTGTGTAAAATGTGATTATTGTAATGAGCATTCGATCTTTGTCTCATTCTAACTCATTCTAAAAAAAAGACAAAACGCGATTCTCCTATCCTTATTCTCTTAGACTGTACAGCTTTAGATTACGTACCATTTCATCATAAAGCTTTTGAATAAAAAAAATGTCCACTATTTTGTGAAAAAAAAATAGTGAACATAATGTGAAAAAAGTGGACTGTCCGCTCAAATAGCGGACACCTGGCAACCCTATACTGAACTGATCTCAGGGACCAAGGGAAGTATGTGTGGTGGATGGGAAGAAAGAGGATAAGATTGTAATAGCTTTGAAGTTTCTTTTCCATGAGTTGTCTTATCACAGGTCACATTGGTTTTATCATGTCCCCTCAGAGTGCATCAACGTTCAGAAAAACATGGCTGCCATGCTTTCTATGGTGCCTCCAATGTTGGGGGGTTTGTTATAGGAAGAATCAAAGATGTCTGCAAGATTTGGTCAGAAGAGTCAAAATAGCACCCATGCTGGTATGATCAAAGTCTTAACATCTTAACTTTTGGACAAGCCAGATAAAAAAATACTAAGTATAGCACTGGTGGGTTTCAAATTTTTTTACTACCAGTTCTGTGGGTGTGGCTTGGTGGATATGGCATGGTTTGGTGGGCATGGTAGGGGAAGAATACTGTAAAATCTCCATTCCCTCCCCAATCCAGGGGAAGGATACTGCAAAATCCCCATTTCTTCCTGATCAGCTGGGATTTGGGAGGCAAATAGATGGGGGCGGGGCCAGTCAGAGGTGGTATTTACTGGTTCTCTGAACTACTCAAAATTTCTGCTACCGCAGTGGTGAAATCTAAAATTTGTTACTACCGGTTCTGTGGGCGTGGCTTGATGGGGGGTAATGTGACTGGGTGGGCGTGGCCAATTTTTTATTTTTACTTTTAAAACCATTTTTTCTACAACCTCTTCAGCCAAAGAGATTGTAAAAAAATTGCTTTTAAAAGCCTCTGACGATCCCAGCTGAGCCACGCGATCGCCAGAGGCTTTTTTTTTTACTTTTAAAAGCATTTTTTCAGCCAAAGAGGTTGTAGAAAAAATGCTTTTAAAAATTAAAAAAAAGTCTCTGATGATTGCACGGCTCAGCTGTGCAAGTGGGGGGGCAGGGATTTTTGCTACCAGTTCTCCCAACCACCCGCCGCCATCACTACCGGATCGGGTGATCCGGTCTGAACCGGGAGCATTTCACCGCTGTGCTTACCGGTTCTCCAGAACTGGTCAGAACCTGCTGAATACCACCTCTGAAATATAGAAGGAAGACCTGATGCAAATGGACACACAGCAGGTAGCAGCATTCAGTCACAGTTCTGTGAAAGCTTCTTTCAAGCACTCGGAGGCCCTGTTTACTCTTCATACTTCTACACATCACATTAAGGCAGCTAAAATTTGGCAGCAGCTTTGCTGGAATCCTTCCCATATTTTTTTCCTCTGTCATCTCATTGAGGACTTGGGGTATACTGTCATTAAAACTATCATTAAAAAGTGTGTGTCTGAGGGGCAAAAGCACAATGACAGTAAGGAACAACAAAAATCCCCTTAAGTGCTCATTAATGCTTACCATATGTACGGTACACCAAAGGTTCTTTGCTGCTTCACAGAACAAACAGCAACTAAAAGGAAGTTGCAGAGCTTTGTCTCATTTGGCTCATAGCCAACTGTTTTCAGGCTGCATCAACACAGTTTTCATTCACTTCAGTTGCCATCGGTAATTAAGTAAGCAAACCAGAGATTAAAACAAGCTTTAGTATTAGAAATTCTGAAATTGGAGAGAGAGGTAGGTGATGGCAGATGGGCAGGGTTCCCGTGCCCCCTCCTTGCTCCTTTCTTCCATGAGTGGGGAAGAGTGTTCCCCACAGATGTTGGCAAGCTGGAGTAGATGGCTCAGTGGCTAAGAAACTGAGCTTGTCAATCAGAAAGGTCGGCAGTTCGGTGGTTCGAATCCCTAGTGTAGGTCTCCTGCGTCAGCAGGGGGTTGGACTAGATGACCTCCAAGGTCCCTTCCAACTCTGTTACTGTTAAATAAATAAGAGATAGCAGGAGACTCGTCTTCATGTGAGCATAACAAAGCTGTGAACTTCAGTATCTCATCCTCTACATGCAGTCCTTGACGTACAACAGTTTGTTTGGTTATAGTTCGAAGTTACAGCAGCACTGAAAAAAGTGACTTAGGACCATTTTTCACACGTACAACTGTTGCAGCGTTCCCATGGTCACATATAAAAAAGATGCTTGGCAATTGACTCATATTTATGACCTGTTGTAGTTCGGGTCAAGTGATTCCCTTTTGTGACCTTCTGATAAGCAAAGTCAATGGGGAAGCCAGATTCACTTAACAACTATGTTACTAATCTAACAACTACAGAGATTCACTTAACAACTGTGCAGTGGTGGGTTTCACAGTATAATAATAATAATAACTTTATTGTCATTGTACATGTATACACAGGATACCCATACAACAAAATTCACTTAACACCCAAAGACCAGATCCAACACACATAACAATCCCCAAACACACTCTACCCACCACAATTCCCCACCCCTAAACCATCCAAACATCCACACAACAGACCAAATAATGATGTCCAACAGCTCACTGATGGTGACTCACTGATGTTACTACCGGTTCACCGCATGTGCCTGCCTTCCATACATGCACCCAGCCTTCCGTGCATGTGCTTTTCTCTCACTCGTGCCTTCTGTGCATGCGCCCGGCCTCAAAAACATACCTAAATAGGATGGCATAAAGCCAGGGCGGGTGGGCGGACTCACATGAGATCGCCACTACCGGTTCGGGCAAACCAGTCTGAACCGGCTGAATACCACCTCTGCAACTATGGCAAGAAAGATCATAGAGTGGAGCAAACCTCACTTAACAACTGTCTTGTTTAGCAAGAGAAATTTTGCTCAGTTGTGGCCATAAATCAAGGACTATCTGTCTATGGCTATTGAAAACTGTAAACCTGTAATATGGGACCATCAAATGACGTACATGCCAACACGTCAAAGAGTTGTTTTCCCTAAAGTCTCACTTAAAGGTAGACCACCTCCTTGCATAAGTGCAGCCTCTCTAAATGTTCACCGACTAACCGAAAGGATCTTGTATGAATGGAAAAGGAAAGCCAAGAGAGATAGGAGGGATTGAATGAAACTTAAATGCTCAATTTTTAATAGCAGCCATTCTTATGTTGCAGTTAAAGATAAATTGGAGGATAGATGATAATGAGAAATTGCAGTACTTTTGGAAAGCAGGCCCCTCAATTCCCATATGGAAAATGTAGAATCCACATAAATCCATTGCTCCAACTGGAAAGGGAATCATTTGACACAAAAAGAGAACAGCTTGCTTTCCCCCATCACTCCATAACATCTGGCAACAGCTGGTTGGAGTGTCAGGTCAAGGCCTTAATCACATTTTTTTCTGATCCTTGCAAAGGCAGATGGCAATGATTTTATCTGGGATCTCCTTCACGCAAAGTGTTTGTTCCCCTGAAAGCTATAATCCTTGCAGGACGGCACTGCAGATGGTCTACATTTTTATCTACAGATACAGAGTCTCTATATTTTTAAGCCATGATACCGCTTGCAAGAAGGACTAAAAAGGTTAAGCATCATGATCAGAAATGCCCTTGGAGTAAATTGTGTGAAGAATATCCACTTCCTTAGCCAAATGCTCACAAGGCTAAATGGATGAGCTAACACAGGGGTCAGCAACCTTAAACACTTGAGCCACAAAGGTCCTAACCGGAAGCTCCCCATTTAATTCTGGAGCTGCCCAGAAGTCTGGTTCTCCCACCATAGAGTCTGCCCCTAGTGTGGTGTCCTTTTTCCTCTATCTATCCTAACCAAATGCCCTATCAATTGTGGAGCCAACCAGAAAACCTGCCCCTTGCCATAGAGTGTCCTCTATGGTACGCTGTGCTTCCCCCCACCAACCAGAAGCTCCTCTCAAAATTGTGGCACCGACCAGTGACAGGGAGCTGCAGCAGAGGAATGAAAGAGCCACATGCAGCTCCAGAGCCACAGGTTGCTGACCCTTGAACTAACACATTCTATGAGGTGCAGTCCTAGATCTTTGCAGAAGGTGGCTCATGGTGCACTCACAGGCTGTTGCACTTAACTAATCACTCGATATGCAAGATGACTAAGAAACAGGGAATGCTGTATGGTAATGGATGTCATGATCTAGCAATCTTCAAAAACAATACTTTCTTGACAGTGGTGGGTTGCTATCGGTTCACCCCGGATTGGGCAAACCGGTAGTGGTGGTGGCGGAAGGCTCTGCCCGCTCTCCTGGATGCTTCTGTGAATGTGCAGAAGCTTCTGCACATGCGCAGAAATGTTGTGTGCACGTGCACCCACGAGCAAACCAATAGCGATGGGTTTTGAAACCTGCCCCTGTTTCTTGCATAGGAAGAAGAAACCAGCACTTTCGAACTCCCAGTTTCTCTCAGTGAGGGAGGAAAAGGGTATCGGTTGAGCCAATTTATCAGAATTTATCAGATTAAGCAGGTAGGAAAGGAATGCATGGGTTGAGTTTGAGCTCTTATGTATCTTGCTTAAGGATCCATTAACCTTTGGAACTCCAGTGAAGTAACAAGATTTTTCCAAACACCTGGGAAAGAAGTTAAGCTTCTTTAACTGTGGACAAATGAGGACTCTCATAAGTATTATGCAAACTATTCAAAAGATTTGTCATCTCAAGATCTTAAGCTTTTTCAAAATGATGAAAATGGCATCATCGTAACACCCTTTTTTACATCCGCTAGTCAATACATGTTCCTTTGGCTCATCATTTCAGAGATATTTCCTTACCTTAAGAAGAGAAATAGGATGACCCCCTATTAGGCCAAAATCAATGGAAGCAACAGAGACGTCTGGCTTCCTGCTAGTTTCCCCATTGAATGTCCTTGTGGGAAGCTGGACGGGAGTGTCAGAAATCTCCATTCCCTTCCCAATTCATGGGGTCATAGGGGTGAGAAGCAGAGGTGGGTTGCCCCCGGTTTGCACAGGTTCTAGAACCAGTAGTAAAACCTGCGGGAGGCTCTGCCCACTGACCCCGACGTCATCAAAACACTTCTGACATTCGCCGCTGCGAACCGGTAGCAAATGTAAGTAGAAACCCACTCCTGGTGAGAAGTGCCACACCGGTCTAGGATGGCACAAGAGGAAGTAGCATGGGTTGGGAAGTATGCCTGAGGGTGCCTGGGAATGCATAAGAGGCATCATGCAGGTCATAAGTGGTGTATGGCGTAGCAGCGCAGGATGGGAAGATATCTGGGGTTGCTCTAGTTGGGTTGCATGGGTTGTGGGGCATGAACCGGAGAGGTGCAAGTGAGGGTGGTATGTGGGGGTGCACAAGAAGCATTGCACAGGTTGGGAAAGGTGAATGGGGGTGATGCAGGGTGGGTAAGACCAGTGGTGAAATTCAAATTTTTTTACTACTGGTTCTATGGGTGTGGCTTGGTGGGGATGGTGTGGCTTGGTGGGCGTGGCAGGGGAAGGATACTGCAAAATCTCCATTCCCACTCCACTCCAGTGAAAGGATACTGCAAAATCCCCATTCCCTTCCTACTCCTGGGGGAAGGATATTGCAAAATCTCCAATCCCACCCACTCTGGGGCCAGCCAGAGGTGGTATTTGCCGGTTCTCCGAACTACTCAAAATTTCTGCTACCAGTTCTCCAGAACCTGTCAGAACTTGCTGGATTTCACCCCTGGGTAAGACTAAGGACCATATTGGGGATGACATGAGTTAGGAAGAATTCGTAGGGTTCCTTCCTTCATCTTCCTCCCACTTGCTCCCTCCCTTTTCTTCTTCCCTACTCTTCCCTTTCCAGTAAGTACCGTAGCTACAGCTGGAAGGGGGAGAGAGAGCAAGGGACTGTGAGACTGCCTGGGAAACTGCCACGGAACCTTGAAAATAAAGATAGTGTGACCAAGCCAGCAGCAGCACAGTAGCAGCCAATAGCACTGAAGCAGCCACAACTTCCCCAAACTTAATTTCTTAGGGAATCATGGGTCCTGTATTTCAGACACATTTTGTAAATTATAAGGTGACCAACTTTTTTACAATGAGAAGGAGGACATATGCTTGTGAGGTGTATCATATTTCGGTAAGAAATAAACAAAGCCAATTATGTTGGTGCACTCTTGCACACAACACACTCTCTCAAAACAACTCTGTGCGGAGTGCATGCGTCTCATAATCGCACCGCACCGCACAGTACCAAGCCTTGACAAATCATCATGTCAAATACAAATACGTCACATCCATGCAATGGATTGGACTGGCATCGATTGAATACGGTCAAATACGGAGATTTACAGATTAGTCTTCAAATATGGAAAAGGAGAACATGTAGGAGGACACTTTTCGAGAGAGGACAGAACTTACAAAAGAAGGACTGTCCTCCCTAAAGGAGGACGATTGCTCACCTTATAAATTAGCCCACAAACACGGTTGAAAAATTGTTGCCATGTTATGCACCATTTTGCCCAGTTAAAGGTCATGATGAGATGTTCAGTAGCAAGTAGATGAGATGTCATAACACATATACAAACGCTGTAGACAAGGCTCACAAGCTGCTTTGGAAGCTGCTTCTAGCCAACTTTTGCAGTGAAACAAAATGGCTGTGCAAGAAACCACAAGTGATCATGGATAGAAGTGACTAGAGTTTATTAGCAACAGGCCAAATGAATCGACCTGTTTACTGTTTTGTCTCTGCTAAAGAGAGAAAAAATTCCTGCTAATTTCACCAAGAGATGAGTCAGCACATTTTGCTTATTATTTATTGGCTTGTTAGCTTCAAAAGGGAAAAAAAAACAGTTCTTTGTGCTTCTAAACAAGGAGTAGATATTGGGATTTCATACAATTGCAAGCCTCTAACCATAATATTTGATTACTAGGAAACTCATCTTGTGCCAAAGTGGAACTGCACCTTTGTCTAATAACCTTTTTGTTTTTCCCAGACAGAACAAGTGTGTTTCTACCCATCTATCACCCATCAGAATGGCTGAAAAATGCTAGTATTTCTTTCAGGAAAAAAACTCTCACCCTTCCCAACATTCTTAATCTTTAGGAAATCTTTAGGAAATATTGGTGAGCCTCTGGCAGTGGTGAAATCCAATTTTTTTTATTACCGGTTCAATGGGCGTGGCTTGATGGGTGTGGCTTGGCTTGGTGGGTGTGGCTTGGTGGGCATGGTAGGGGAAGGATACTGCAAAATCTCCATTCCTATCCCACTCCAAGGGAAGGATACTGCAAAATCCCCATTCCCTCCCCATTCCTGGGAGAAGGATATTGCAAAATCTCCATTCCCACCCCACTCTGGGCCCAGCCAGAGATGGTATTTGCTGATTCTCCGAACTACTCCAAATTTCTGCTACCAGTCCTCCGATCTGCTCAAAATTTCTGTTACCGGTTCTTCAGAACCTGTCAGAACCTGCTAGATTTCACCCCTGGCCTCTGGCCTGTTTTCCAGTCTTTCACTTTGCCAACGTGGACTGGGAAAATATCTCAAGAGGACTCTTTGAGCTCACTTTTTTAATGCAAGGAGCTGATTGGAAGGAGGAGGACAAAGGCTGTGTAACTTTTGATGGAGCATCTTGAATTCTTCATTAGGAAGACGAAATAAGTTGGAGATATTGCTCAGGGGAGATCGCGACTTAATTAGCTCATAAAGGGCAATGCTGTGAGGCTTAATTTAGAACTGCTCTTTGTAAAGTGTGCTGAGGCTGCGCTGACCGTGACAATGGCTCTTTGCTTTGGAAAACACAAGTGATTTCTTCAAAGGTTTTCCCCTTTGGAAGGATCCCAAGGATTCTCTGGCTTCCACTTTCTTATCATAAGCAGCATTTCCAGGCACCCTAGAAATCACTAAAAAATGCACCAAGGGAAAGCCTCAGGAAGCAGCCCATGCATTCCTTCTAATGGTTTATTTCTATTATAGAGAGCCAAAGCATAATTTTGCCAGAAACCACACCTGTTATCGACTTCTGATGACTCATAAGAAGCTTCTCAGTGGAATTATGCCCAGAGACTTTTATTGTAATTTTTGCACGTCTCTGAAGGAATCCTGACTTGAAAAACAAATCTTGCAGCTGACCCGTGATGCACTATTATTTCCAGAAACAACATTTATCTACCCTATTGGAGACCAGCCTTGGATTAAGTCCAAGTTCAACTGATGCCTAGAACATATCTTTTATGAATACTTTGGTGTGAGTGGAGCCAAAATATGCAATCTGGTTTGTAAAGTTGAGGCATCGGGGCTTTAAAGGAATAAAAATAACGCCTTGGCTGGTAAATGCCTAAGGAATAATTTTTATCTCTTCAAATTAAAAAAAAAAACCAAAACATTCTCCCTCCAAAAATAGGGATTACCCCAGTGTTGGGAGTGAAGCTTTTGATAGGCAGAGGGAAGTATGACTCATCATTGTGTTTTGATACATTTTAAAAATACAGCAAATGGCTCAGTTTATATTTTGTGCCAGAATAGTCTATCTGGCGTTGCATATTGTGTAAATGGCCAGGAATTGGTCTTTGGATTCCCAATAGCGGTACATAAATATAATCACAAGATAATAAATCTTCTTGGTAAGAGAATACCTTTTCCATTTTTGGCAAAAGGAAAGAAGTATCTTCCTCACATCCTGCTGACTCCATCAGGCCCCTTCTTTAGGGCTCACTTGTCCTGCCTCAGCCATGAGCTTCTAGGTTTGCCCACAAACCTAGAATATGCAGGCAGAGAGTAAAATAAGTTTAAATAAAGTGAAGGCAGATAATGCCGGCACAGAAGGCACAAGGCAAGATGCGTCAAAGTCCAAACCGGGTCAGAGTCCAAAAAAAACAAGGCAAAGGCCCAAGACGGAATTAAAGAGCTAGATACAGGAATGTGTAAAGTACAGAGATTGCTTCCAGCATTGGGCTCTTCTCAAAAATGGCAAGTTCTATACAAAACCTTTAAGGCAGTGGTGAAATCCATTTTTTTTTACTACTGGTTCTATGGGCGTGGCTTGGTGGGCGTGGCAGGGGAAGGATACTGCAAAATCCCCATTCCCTCCCCACTCCTGGGGGAAGGATATTACAAAATTTCCATTCCCACTCCACTCTGGGGCCAGCCAGAGGTGGTATTTGCCGGTTCTCCGAACTACTCAAAATTCTGATTCTTTGAACTGCTCAAAATTTCTACTACCGGTTCTCCAGAACCTGTCAGAACCTGCTGCATTTCACCCCTGCTTCAAGGGTTTACCTCCAGAACAACTAATATGACTAGAACAGGGGTGTCAAACTCGATTTCATTGAGGGCCACATCAGGGTTGTGTTTGATCTTGAGGGGATGGGTGTATCCAGAGTGGGCATGGCCAGCTCGATGTCACTCATTCTTTTATGCTTCTCTTATTGTGGCATTGCTGCCCTTGGAGCTCATTCTGAGGAACCCAAACCAATCTGGGGCTTTATGTTGGGCATGATTCAGGGCATTTATTGGTTTCTCAGGTCTGCTTGGTCCTCCTCATTTTCAGCAGACTATGATCTGCTCTGTTATTTTCCTTTTAATGCCGTGGCCCATTTCTTCTATCATCTCTTTTGACCTTTGACCTATCTACCATTAATGTCAGCAATTTAAAGAGCCCTGGACTAATATAGGGGCCGCTACAGAGGCAATCAGTTCAGTTCTCCTATGACTCATCTTAACATATGTTTGACTAACTTTTAAAGGATGACATTTAGCTCAACTTTTTTTATATTTTTGCTGAACTTCCTCACTTGGTTAAACTAATACGGATGGCTGGGTAAAATCCCTGTTTACTTCCTCAGGCTTTGTGCCTAATCTCAGCTACAGCTGCTAAACAAATAGTATTTCCCTTAAGGCATCCCTAACAAGCCCCAGAATTTTAAAATGTCAAAACCTGGCACAAACGAGGTATGCTCCGGAACAAAAAATAAATTAAGGAAGCCGGCGCAGTCTGTCAAGATGAAGATGACACCCTGAGCATCTGAAAACAGCAGAGAAAGCAAAACCGTAAAAGCTTCAACGTCGTTACTTTTCCATAAAGAAAGGCGGGCGATGGCAAAAGACTTCCTCCCTCCTGAAGAAAATGAGCAATAGGAAAGATCAGGATACAGGTAGTCCTTGACTTACAACCATTTCTTTAGCAACCATTCAAAGATGCAAGGGCACTGAAAAAAAAGGGAACTCAATCCTTGCGCTTATGACCATCTCAACAGTCACATGATCCGAGTTTGGACACTTGGCAACCAACATGGATGTACGATGTTTGCAGCTCCCCAGGGCCACGTGATCACAATTTGCCACCTTCACAGCCAGTTTCCAACAAGCAAAGTCAACGAGGTGGGGGTGGGGGTGTAGGTTTATTGGGATTTGCTTAATTACATGATTCACTTAACAACTTCAAGGATTCACTCAACAATTGTGGCAAAAAAGGTCATAAAGTTGGATGAAATTCTGGTTGTAAATCGAGGACTATTTGTACTTTCTAATCTGCCCTCTAAAACAGGGGTTGCTGACCTCTGGGCTGTGGCCCAGTATCGTGCTGCAGCTCGTTCAGAACTGGGCCACATAAGCAGTGGGCAAGCACGGGCGCAGCTCCACCTGCATGAGTGAGGATGTGGGACATGGGTGGGTTCTAAAATTTTTTACTACCGGTTTTATGGGCGTGGCTTATTTTGTGGGCATGGCTTGATGGTCATGTGACAATTCTTTAGGATTTAGCAGAGGTGCTGGTCTACCAGGCTTTTAACTGCTTGCAGAGCTGTACCGGTCTACTCATTTGTTTTTGGAGTGTTCTGGTCTACCCATTTGTTTTTGGAGGCACCGGTCTACCCATTTGTATTTCGAGTTCACTGGTCTACCACCACACTGCCTTTTAACACTGATCAGCTGTAGGGCAGCTCTTTGAAGCCCTGCGACAAGAGTTTAAACAGTTTTTTTCCTTCAAGCTGATCAGCTGGGACTCAGGAGGCAGCAATAGATTTGGGGTGGGGCCAAATAAAAGGTAAGAATAACGCAGGGGGGGCGGGGGGGCATGGGGGGCAGAACGGTTTGGTGACATCATATCGTCACCACTACCGGCTCGGCGGAACCGGGCAGAACCAGGAGGAACCCACCACTGGTGTGGGAGCATATACGGGTGCAAAGCTCCATTTGCACAAGTGGTGTGCATGTGAGCTTGCCACTTGCGCAAATGGAGCTGCGTGCGCACTTGCCACTGCTCACGCGGAACCATTCTCTCTCCCCGCCACCGCTGCCAATCCATAAAGATGGGAAGGTTGGAGACTTCTGCTCTAAAACACTGAAAGGTGATTTGCTAATACACTGACGGGCAAGGCCTGAAAATGAAAGAGGGGTTCTATGCTCTACAGAGATACCTGCTCTGGATGCTTGTCTGTCCAGAGAAGCTTATTAGTACCGAAACTATCCATAGTAGAAGGAGTGGGAGGTTTGGTGGGAGGTTTGGTTTGGGGAGGGGGAGAAGAGGAGATTAGAAATGCATGGATCTCTTGTTGTCAATCATTTAGAAAAACGCCTGAAGCTCTAGTCTAAAGGCATGGATACTAACCTATACAGCAGCAGCAGTACTAGCAACAGCAGGCTTGTTTTATTAGCAGCAACTTTTTATCACCAAGCAGTTTTCAGTTTGATCCCTTGTTGCATGACTAGTTGGCACTTGTGCTTCTGTTTAAATCCACTATGCCTGCCAGCACCCTTCTTAGAATGCCCCTCTTTGGAAGATGCTTACTAGCACAACCCCTTTAATTGCATTTTTATTGCATTTCCTGGATTATTTTAAAAAAAAATAGTATTTTTTTTTTAAAAAAATTTAAAAATTACCAACTTGCTATTGTTCTGTGTTTAGCCTTTATCAATCGAAAACTGGACTACTTGCTTCCAATAATGTGACAAAAAAAGACGGGAAAGAAATTTGTTGATGCCCCTTTTCAGGGGTGGGTTCTACTTACCTTTACTACCAGTTTGCAATGGGATTGTGTGCGCGCATGCCTTTCTTCTGCACATGCACAGATTGCCGATGACAACATCCAGGGCGGTGGGCAGGGCCTCCCACCAGTTTTACTATCAGTTCTTGCAAACTGGTCCGAACCGGGGGCAACCCACCTTTGCCCTTGTTAAATTGGAAGAAATATCAAAAATCTTTCTGGAAAGAGTCAATTTGGTAACATTTAACACTGCAGGGTGGTGAGATAATGTGGGAAAAGCCCTAAAGAGGGATCCACTCATAATGGTAAGATGCAGCTGAAAGATGGGGGAAAGGAAGGAGGAAGAAAGGTTGGCCGCAGTTTGATCATGCATTGTGAGGCTGAGTTGGAAAGCCCTGAGGAAAATCTCAGAAAAGATATTCTCAAGCAAATATGATCTGGCAGCATTTCACTTGGTTCCAAATGAAAGAGGAAGAGAGAAAATTTTACAATGACAATGTTTCTTTCATCTTTACTCCCTCCCCCATTTCTAGTCAAATACCATGCTTATGGACAATCATGGGAGTTGTCATCCAAGCACACCTGGTTGGGAAAATCTACTCCATGATTTCTCTTCTTTGCTTGTTCTGGTTTTGTCTTAAATGGCTTAAAATGTTTTAAAATCCAATCAAATACCAATTGCTATGGTGGTGAAGTGGTTAGAATGCAGTATTGCAGGCTAACTCACTGCTCACTGCTCGGAGTTTGATCCTGACTGGCTCAAAGTTAACTCAGCCTTCCATCCTTCCCAGATCAGTAAAGTGAGGACCCAGGGACAATATGCTGACTCTGTAAACCACTTAGAGAGAGCTGTAAAGCACTGTGAATGGTATATAAGTGTATATAAGTGCCATTGCTATTGCTAATTGCCATATTTTGATATAATTGATCATAGTATCTTTCTGGATCGTCTCAGAGGATTGGGAGTTGGTGACACAGTGCACCTCCCAGTCGCTTTTGGTGAGATGGGCAACTATATGAATTTGACTAATAATTAAATACATAGAATAAAGTAACATACGTTGTGATGATATTAAACTGAAATACAATTAAAATTACAAAGCATAAAAATGAATAAAACAGTCCTAATAAAAAATATTTGGAGACTTATAAATGTAACATGGAAGGAGTCCACTAGATGGAGGTGGATTTTCCACCTTCCTTTGAAGAATTCCCATCCTCTGTTACTATTATCTGCTTCTCAGCAGGATCCCTGATCCTGAGCACAGTAGCAATTTGGGAAGCTAGAATAGTGCCTGTGTCTATGCACTCATCTGACTCCAACTGACAATCACTTAAATGTGTACCAGCCATGTGCGATAGCAGCCAAAAAAGCCAATGTCAAGTTTCCGAAAGATGCCCTAATTAATTCATGAACCATGATCCAAACTTCAAAGGAAATATAGTCATTTATTAGGAGCAACATTCCGGCAATACTGGGATGCAGTTAGGACTGATCCTATCTAGATTTACATTCCCCTATGACCCTGTCTCTCCCCTCCTCCCTGGCCATGTCATAAATCACATTCTCCAATTAACCACTTTGGCTGGCTGTGAAACCTAACACCCTCCTTCTGACTGTGGTCAGAAAGAATGTATGGAATTCACTTCAGTTCTCTCTCCCTCCTGCTCATGGCAACTTGAAAGCTTTGCAAGTTGACAGCCAATGCATTCTAGATTGCATTAACAGAGGGACAGAATCAAGATCACATGAAGTATTAATACTGCTTTATAAAGCCTTAGTAATACCACACTTAGAATACTGCATTCAGATTTGGTCATAAAAAAAGATGTAGTGACTCTGGAACAAGTGCAGAAAAGAGCCACAAAGATGGTTAGGGGGCTGGTGATTAAAATACACAAAGAACAGTTGCAGACATTGAGTTTGTCTAGTCTAGTGAAAAGAAGGACTAGGGGTGACAGGATAGCAGTATTTCAATATTTGAGAAGCTGCCACAAAGAAGAGTGGGCCAACCTATTTTTCCAAAGCACCAGAAGGCAGGACAAGAAAAAATGGATGGAAACTAATCAAGGAGACAAGCAACCTAGAACAAGAAAAAACTTCCTAACAGTGAGAACAACTAACCAGTGAAACAGCTTGCCTTCAGAAGTTGTGGGTGCTCCATTACTGGATTTTAAGAAGAGTCTCAACAGCCACTTGTCTTGAATGCTATAGGATCTCCTGCTTGATCAGGGGATTGGACTAGAAGACCTCCAAGGTCCCTTCCAACTCTGTTATTCTCTTAATTCCGTTACTTTCTGTTATTTATAATGATTTGGTGCAAATAAGATGCAAAAGCCTTCCCTTAGAATCTACTGTTTTACTCAGCTTAAACCTCCAATATGAGTGGGGTTCCAAAAGAAACCAAGACTGAGGTTTTATCATTTATTATTATAAATAATATTGTGGAGAATTGAGGATGAAAAATAGGAAGAGGCTCAAAATAGAGCCTTTCCTGTTAGGGAAAGATTACGAACAGGCAGACAACAGAATCTCATTGTGATGCAGAACTATAGTACTAAGGGGTTGAAATGTGATAAATTAAATTAGCATTTACAAGAAATGAATGGCATGCCATGATGAATGCCAAATGCCATTTATTATTTCATGTCACATTACACCTGCAATCGGTAAGTGACAGAAGGTATTTAATTCACCATGGCTAATAATTGAGTGAACTACAGCATTTATATCAAACTTGGCCCTAGCAAGAGTTTCAAGGGTTTAAGGGTTTTGACCTCAGTTTCAGTCAAGAAACAGACTCCAACATATTTAAATCAAGCCCTCTTGGGTCACTGGGGGTCCACAAATATTACCCCAACCAGGTTCTGACAGGTTCTGGAAAACCAGTAGCGGAAATTTTGAGTAGTTTGGAAAACCAACAAATACCACCTCTGGCTGGCCCCAGAGTGGGGTGGGAATGGAGATTTTGAGGTATCCTTCCCCTGCCATGCCCACCAAGCCATACCATGCCCAACAAGCCATGTCCACAGAACCGGTAGTAAAAAAATTTGAATTCCACCACTGATCCCAAACCTAATTATACTTTCCTTTTGTATTGCCCTTTGCAGGTTTAAAAGAAAGTAGTTGCTCTCAGCTGCTATGAGATTTGTTGCAGAGCACAAACTGTTGGATTATGTCAAATCCTCTCCCCATCCTAGAAATCAATATTGTTGGCAGAAGCAAATTAAACATGGGAAATCTCAGGTTCATTGCACAGAGCAACTCTCTGCGCGCAAGAATGTAGATTGTCACTTCACTTATTATTTAGCTGAGTCACATACATATTCTACACTAATGGGGTATTCTATTTTGATAATTATTCAGATTGCTTTCCTTACACCTTGTGTCACAGCTTCTTTATTTTAGCTCAGAAGAATAATATTATGTTGAATTCTATATAGATGCTTGTGATAGTTTCCAATTTATTTCTTTTCCAGTTTTGAGGCTGTCTGAGTCCTTAATAGCTCTGGGCTGCTTACAAATAAAACAAATATTGTACATATAAAAAGGAAGCACATCCAACTGAAAGCACAGTGCAACCAGTCACAAAACCAAAGGCAGCTAAAGGGGATTCCATATTCATCCTATTCCAAAATTTGAGGCAACAACTATGTTTTTAATGTCTTAAAGGATAAGGATGCAACATATGTTTGAACATAATTTTAAGCACTTCTATATAATTGAGAATATTGAATGACATTATAATCTCTAACAGACATTATATGTTGACAGCTATAAAATATTTCAACCAGAAATCTGTAGGGCTCCAATTCTAACGTTGTGAAAATATTTGAAAACATTTGCTGCTTCTGTGCCTGGGAGTAGAATGGTTGGGGTTTTTTTTTTTTTTTTTGGTGGGGGGGGGCAGGGAAAGAAGCACAAATACACAGAGCCTCTACATTTAATGAGGGGGGGGGGGAGAGGAGAGGGAGAGGGAGGGAGGGGGAGGGGGGAGAGATCTTCATCTCAGGAATGTTCTTAATGAGGCCATAAAAGTTAATCAGATAAATAATAACTATCATTACTATGAAAAAGTAAAGCGTCCCTCACTACCACAAAGTTCATTAAGACTGCTGTTAGACATAATACTTACCCCATATGCTTTAATTGGATATCTGCTAATACAAATTTGTGTAATCCCAAATCTAAGCTTAAAAAAAAGTTTTTATTAGTTAGAATATGTATTTTTTTTTTTTTACAAACTTAACAACATCTGGTTGTAATTTTTCCCAGGTTGTTATACATTTGTCCCACTTTTTTATTAATCTAAGCCGGTTTACACTCCAGCAAGTACTTTAAATGCCATACTGTACTTTCTTGGAGTCAAAATATTTCTCAAGGTCATTTTCCCAGGGTGAAAAAAAACCTTAACACTGTGGTAAACCTAACAAAGAGGAAAGACATAAAGAAGAAAAGATTTAACCATGTTCCAATGAAGCAATCCTTTACTGAAACTTGACCCTAATACAGATAGCTATCCTAATTCTTACTCTAGCTCTTAATCCCAATGGTATCATAAACCTAAAGCAACCAATAACTATTCAACTGCTTAAGCTTTGAATCAAACATTGCATACTAATTGCCAGCTAACTGGAAAGATGGGAGAACTTTCCTGCAAGACCTATTCTTCTAAGGACTCCTGAAGAAGATTCTTAATAGACTGCCATCAGCCAGGCTGAACATCCCAACTCCCTGTAATCCCATGTTTTATCAAACTTCGCCTAACCTGAGAAAGTCCAGACATCTTTAAGATTGGCATCTTAAAGTTGCCAAGTTTGAGATCTGAATTCTGAATTTCCCAGCTAGCATGTTTCTGAAACTTATCAACTTTAGTGTGGCCTTGACTGAAGAATTCCAAGATTCTAAAATTTGCAAAGTTTGAGAAATATCGCTCCAATTTATCCAGCTGGATAGTTTTTCTTACCAGACATCTCTTCCTTCAGGCCAACTCTAGAAAAATGGAAAGAAAAATGTTTTGGATCTTCTTGTCCAGAAATAAAAATTTAACAACTCTTCTGCCAGCTCTGAAGTATCAGGGATATCTTGAAAGCCGTGAAAAATTAAATGAGGTGGTTCTTTTTTAAAGCCAATGGAGCCAAATCTCCAGTTATAAAAAGTTCATTAAGGAAATAGAAATATAGGAAAACCTAAGGGGAAAAAAACAAAAATCACACAATTCAGAGGTCCAAATAAAATCAATACATCCAGCCTAATTTAATTTAGTACTGTCTGCTTGACTACAATCTTGGGATCGAGCACCTAGTCAGAGTTCATTGCAAGGTGGATAGCTGGGAAAAGTTAATTTGGACCTACTGCTTAGTGTTAATAGGCTTTCTTTACTTCTTCTGTCTTGAGCCAGTATCTTCAGTTTGCATGTGAAAGTAGAAGTTTGTGGGGAAACTAACAATGGCTCATCCAATTGTGACGACCTATCTTGAGTTAGCAAATAACAAATTATTTAGCAATTGAATCCATTTTCTTATGAGTCCAGATGGAAAGATAATGGTGCAGGTTATTCTGTTATATAAAGAGAAAACAATGTATGAATTTCATCCATTCAAGCTTCTCAGCATAGATCAGCTTATCAAATGCTTTAAGGGGCATTGTTGTGCTGCACAAAAAACTAGGATGTACTTGTATTGTCCAAACTACAGTATTTACAGTATTTAACAGTATTTATTGTCGTATACATCTTAATTATATAAATATTTTAAAATCCTAAAATTGTTACATACTATATTATAGAAATGGGGACACAGTGGCTCAGTGGCTAAGACACTGAGCTTGTCAATCGAAAGGTTGGCAGTTCAGCGGCTTGAATCCCTAGTGCCATGTAACGGGGTGAGCTCCTGTTACTTGTTCCAGGTTCTGCAGTTTGAAAGCACATAAAAATGCAAGTAGAAATGACAAGCATCTCCTCGATTATACTTAAGGCAGGAAAGAAAACCACCTCCAATCCTACAAAAAGTGCAAGTAGAAAAATTGGGGCCATCTTTGGTGGGAAGGTAACAGCGTTCTATGCGCCTTTGGCATTTAGTCATGCCAGCCACATGACCATGGAGACGTCTTTGGACAGCACTGGCTCTTCGGCTTTGAAATGGAGATGAGCACCATTTCAGTATAGAAAGTGTTTCCCCTAAAGAATTTGCATGATGTAGGTTGAGAGAGACGTCAGCAAAAATAGCAGATGTAAGAGATGAATGCAACAAAAGCAGAATGCAGACAGACCAAACATGAACAAATACAATTACATTTCTATAGGCATAACATCAACTCAATAAGTGTCTAAAGTGATGCACCACTTGTATACTGAAAGACGCAAACACCATATAAAGTAAGAAAGGTAAGTTCAAAAAATACATTGTCACTAAAATACACCCATGAAGGAAACCAAGTAAAATTTCTTGCTAGGTGTTCTGTCCTCACTACACGTTAGTCTGTTAGTCTGTTAGTCTAGTGTGCAGCTTGACATGAAGCTAAAGCCACCTGTCCTCCAATAAAACAGACCGTGTACATAGATCTGGATGCTTTATTGAAAGAACAGGATATGGTGAAACTGGGGAAAATAGGAATACATACAATGAAAACCAAATACAAGATAGGCAGTATTGAGTTACTGCTGAACATAACAATTAATAAATACAGTTAATCTAAATCATACCAGCAATGCTGTTTGTGTGGGATATGGATTTGTCCTTGAATGACCATGTGCCACAGATTAAGATGGATTCTTCTTTGTGCTTCTGCCTTCTCCAAATGCTGAAAGAAATGGAGTCTGGCTTCTCAGCATGCACTTATTTGAGAGTGCGGGCTGATGGGTAAATGGATTGGGTCAGCTTCAAACAATAGAATTGGTATTTGTCTCTCTGGCCTCTGAGGCTAGAGAGCAACAACAGTATATAAAAGTTATATTCTGGGCATTACACTGGACATGTGCAATTTTGAGCGAGAAAGTAATTGTTTTTGACATGACACAATAATACTGACTTCCATAGCCATGTAACAGAACAAAATAAAAAAAAATCATGAATAGGGTATTTATTTTGTCATATATATTAAACCAGTTGCTTAGTAAAACATGTCATTGACAAGATGTTTTTGATTTGTCACTTCTGTCAGCACAGCAACATTAATATTACAAATACATAGAGCATGTGGGATCCATAAAGGAAGCTTGTCACTCTATAAGCAATCAATTGCCTGTTCTCTCATTCTGATTTTCATTTGATCAAGTTCAGTCTTCCATTGCTTTCCTTGCTTACAGGCACCTTACAGTTTAGAAAGTTCAGCAGCAATCCTTAGGGAATTTGTTTTTATGCTTTATTTGGTTGTGAATCGCCAAATAAAGGAGCTTCAAGAGTAATTAGAACAATGCAGAGCATTTGTATTCATTATGTGGAAACTAACTTTAAATCTGTTTAAATCTGTTCTGTATCTGTCAATATAGTTTAATATTTTTATTTGATTCTCATTGAAGAAAATGCAATGCAAATAAAAGAGTTTATTTAGCTCAGAATCAAAAGCACTGTAATTAGAGCAGAATAACATCAAGGAACAAGTTGATACATCATCATATCTGTTCCTGAAGATAGCAGAAGAGATGAACAAGAGACACCAAGCAGAGTTTAGTGCTCAATGAATTTGTTGGCATTTTATGTATGATTAAATTTAACTTTTAAGGGGGGGGGAAACAATCCTAAGACTTTTATCTTTCTGTTTACATCACTAGTTCTATTTAAACATCCAAAACATTATTTTGGATGGTAACCCCACTTTCTTTGGCAGTACCATACTTCAGAATTTCTTAGAGGCAGTCAGTGATAGCACCTGATCCCGAAATATTATACCATATTTCTGGAAACAATGAGAGATAAGAAATAGCAACGTTCACCCCTTAACTGTGCAGAAAGATAGCTCTCAGCACATAGCAATGTAAGGCAAGTGCCAAAAACGCATCTTATATAAAATAATACTCTCATATTAACTGTCTTGATTATAATAAATGATCAGGGCAGAAGATATCCAAAAAATGACTGACCTCAGAAAAGAAAACAAGAGCCTCTTTTTTCAGTCTAGTTTAGTTAGACCATCAGAGTAATTCCAACATGCTGTTTTAAACTTTGCACTGAGTAACTCTGTAACTAAGTGGCCGTCTTATTAGGAATTGCAGGATTGTATAAACAAAACAAAGTCCAGAAAGGGGGAAATGTAATAAGGACTGAGTAAAGGCTCTTCGGCAGAAGCAAGGATTATCAGGGAACGCAAACACATGAAGACGGTGGTTTGGTAGGCCTACGTTTAAAAAGCTGTTCGTGTTTGCTAGGCCATGGGATATACTCTAGGAGTGTTTCTGAGCAAGGTGCCTGGCTGGTTTCTTTTCACTGGAATCTTCCTGCCCGTAACTTTACTTCTGTTACTGCTCATTGCCTACCTCCGGATCAAGCTGAAAGAAGGTAAGTCAGTCACCATTGCGGGAGTCTGAAAGGTGAGCAAGAAGCAGTGGTGGGTTGTTCCTGGTTCTGTCAGGTTCTTGTGAACCGGTAGTAAAAGCAGAGGGAGGCTCCGCCCACCTGCCCGGATGTCATAATGGATGATCTGCGCATGTGCAGAAGCGTGTGCACGCTCCCGTTGCGAACCGGTAGTAAAGGTAAGTAGAACCTACCCCTGGCAAGAAGGCAGCAATATCATAATATAGAAGGCTTTGCTATAAAGTTATATATCAATTACGACCGAATAGTTCAAATTGCCTGTTTGAAATGCTAAATACCCACTATCTTACTTGTAGTTATGCTGAATACATTCCAACATAGAGTAGCTATTCTGATAAGGTATGCTGATACATACAATGCCTTCATACCTGACTGCTGGGACTCGTGGCTGGAATTGATGGAAGTTGGAAGAGTGTTTGGTGAAAAAAATAGTTTATCCATCTTCAAACACGGGGTGAAATGTACTTACCTTTCCTATTAGTTTGCTGATGTGCACGTGCTGCGTGCGCCGTCATCTGCGCATGCGCAGATGGTCAAAACCGGGACATGACGACGTCCTGGTTTGGGGGGGGCGGAGCCTCCCACTGCCGGTGCTACCGGTTCACCGAACTACCCGCCACTGGCGCTACTGGCTTCCACGAGCCGGATAGAGCCGGCAGCATTTCACCTCTGCCTCAAACTATCTTTTTCAAACCCTTTGCCTCATGTCCAATTTGTGTTTCGAGATCTACTGAAAGAATTTGACTATCGTAATGTGCAAAGTGTTTTTCTGAGATGTGAAAGTCATTATTTCTTTCATCTATTTCTATTCTATGCTTCATCATAGCCCCTAAAGCCAAAAAGTAATCTAATCACAACTGTTCCCATTGTTTAAGATGGGAACTATGATAGACATATTATAATTCTATTTATCATAGGCATCGTGGAACTTTTATCTAAGCTGCCTCCAATGCACTAATAAAAATGTTTTTCTTTAATAAGTTAAATATTTAAGTTATATTTTATCGGAAGGGTTCTCTACTTAATTGTGTCTAATTGGCCTTCTTGGCACTCAACACCTGCAAATTTTTTTTATTTTTTTCAGTGAACAAGCAATTGTCTCTGGCCAATAATCCGACAGATGCTGTCCTCCAGTACTATGCCAAATGCAGCAAATTGAGGAATTCAAAAAGAAAGCAAGATCATCAGTAAGAAGATGACAATTTCTTTAGAGAATGTCACTTTGGACGATAGGTTCAACTTCAGCTATTTACTGGAAAAATTCAACTGCAGCTTACTGTTCTTTTAAAACCCAGGAAAGATATTCCGTTGATGTGGATAAGAAAAAGATAAAAAAAGAAACCATTATTTAAAATGACTTTTAGTTATTTTTTTTCTTCTGATGAGGCCACAGCTTTTTGAACCTAATTCAGAAAATAGCTTCATGTTCTCTCAGGGGGAAAAATAAAACTTCTCACAAGATAGAAGCATTCGAGTTTTATTCTGTTTTTCTGTATTTTGAAATATTTGCAATTGTGGTAAGAAATAGAAACATATGAAATGTTTTTATACAGCATAAACTGCTCTTATACAAAACACTATGAGATGACAATAAAAAAATAAAAACATCAAACTCTGCTGCTTTCTTCTGTCTGATGCTTTAGTCTTTATCTTGCTTAGGTCTAATGAATTGATTTTGGCTTTTGTTGCAAAGTATTGACTTTCTTGGTTACATGGACTTTGTGGTAGAGCTTTTTTTTAATACAAATACAAATACTTGCTGTCATTGGGGGGGTTGGGGAGGAAGCAAATATTTCTCCTCCAAATCAGTTCTTGCAGCTCAGGCAGCTGTGACTCAGTTGGATACTTCTGATAAAAAGGAAAAAGGAAACTATACAAGTTCTTGATTTACAGAATTATTGAGTCTACATTAACTACAGAAAATTTATGAGAGTCAGTGTAATGTATTAGCCCGAATATTGGAGTAGTAAGAGGTATGGGTTTAAAATCTCACAAACTAAGCAGCCAAAGGGACTATTACATGTTGAGAATGGCCATTCACAAACTGTTAAAAGGGGAAATTCTTGATTACTTTACGTCAGGCGTGTAAAACTGGCGGCCTGCAGGCCGGATGCGTCACGCACTGGCCACACCCACTCCAGCTCCACAAAGGCAAGAAATGTCACGATACGCCATTTGACGTGATCGAGTTTGACACCTGTGCTTTACATCTTTTCCATCTCCTTTTTTGATTTAATTGAAAGACTTATCCCCAAAAGGAAGTGGATCACGAAGCCCAGCAGGCACAAAAGCAATTCAGCTACCAACCTTAATTTAAATTATGAGAACCAACAAAATAATGGTCCATGGGTTTTAAATATTTTGCTAAATACATAACTAAGGGGACTCATTTTTCAAGCCGGAGCATCTGAAATTAAAAACAATGGATTTCAACAGCAGGAGCTTCCATAGGATCTACCACATTCATCAAAATGATGAAAGTCATTTTATGCTGTCATCATACAAGCTGCTCCATTTTTCTCCATGCAAAGTGACAACATGACACAGTGTTCACACAGAAACATTGGAACTTGCACTGTATCAGCATAGCATTATTTTCATCATTTGCATACCCTGCCTTGGATGCCAGCAAGTAATAGTTGAGGCATCAGCAAAGAAGAGTCGGAATAGAGTATGGATATGTAGAGAATCAAGGCCTATTTTTTGTCTTAGGGCACAGGTGTCAAACTCACAGCATCACGTTGCTGTCACATGACATTTCACGACTTTTTTTCCCTTCGTGGAGCTGGGGTGGGCATGGCCTGTATGTGAGGCATCCGGCCTGCGGGCCGCCAGTTTAACACCTGTCTGAGGGGGAATTTTTACCAATCCTAAGTGGGCTTTCTTTCTAATCAGGGAATGTGTGTTGCTAACCCAGTAAACTCAGTAACCTCACATAAGGTAGGCCCCAAGGCCTTTTTTGCAGCTCAAGACCACCTTCAAGAATTACCTTGAGATAAGAGAGCGGCCTACAAATTTTATAAATAAATACTGTATTTTTCGGAGTATAAGACACACCTTCCCCCCCCCAAAAGGGGGTGAAAATTTAGGTGCGTCTTATACACTGCATGTAGCCCCACCCACCCACTGGCCCCCACCCTTTGGCCTCTGCCTTGCAACAGTTGCCTCCTTGCAAGCAAACAGCAAGAAAAAACAGCTCCTTTCAGCTTCAGCACAGGCTAATTAGCACAAGTTGATTGGATCGGCCTCCCTACTCTCAGTTGATTTGCTCTCAGCTGTTTTGCGCAGGGCTCTGCCGCTTGCTGCAAAGAGGTAAATTGCTGGAGCAGATTTTTTTTTCCTTGTGCTAATCAAGCTATGCTGAAAACAAAAATGAAAGTAAAGCAGGCTGTTTGCTGCAACGAGGCAAAATTGCTCAGGCAGAGACAGAGGGAGATTTCTTTTTCTTCTTTTCCTCACCAAAAAGGTAGGTGCGTCTTATACTCTGAAAAATACGGTAAGTTACTACTAGTAACTATTGATGATGTATTTTCCTGTCATTTTGAGGATCGTATAGGATACACAAAAATTCTGGTCTGAAAATAAACTTTCATTTTTAAAAAGATACATATTTGTTATTATAGTTTCAGGTTTTTTTTAAAAAAAAAACCCCAATAATTACTGAAAAAGAACAGAAAAAATGCTTACCACCTTTGCATTATCATTCCACCAACTGCAGCTCTTAGATCCACAAAATTGTTAGATTTATCACGAAGCTGAACAAATGATGTATAGCCTTGAGTGTTTTGGAAGAAATCCTTTTCAATCTGGGTTATGGCCTGGCTTGGGACTGGCTAGCCTGATAGATGACTTATTGTTGGAGAGAAAGGAGGGAGAAAGAAAGGTAATTTTACTTTACTGATTTGCTTTGTATCTCAGCAGCTTTTGATAGTGTATACTACACTACACTATTTCCTGGACCATCTGTGCGAGTTGGGAATTGTGAAAGAACTATGCTAGATGGATTCAAATCCTATTTGAAAGGAAATTTTCAGAGAAGAGCATTTTTTGACCATGCCTCTGCTCCCTGACTGCTGAGATGCCATAATGTTCTATTTTGCTCTCAGTGCAGTTTAATATCTACATGAAGTATAAGGGAGCAGACATCATCAACAGAATTCTGCAGTAGCATCCTATGCTGGCATACAGGTTAAACTCTGTTGAAGTAAGTGCACTGGCTAACAATTAGCCACCAAACCAGGTTTACCTTGGGCATGTAAACAGTCTCTTGAGAGATCACTTGAGAGATCATTTCCCCCAGTAGAGACCTGCACAATCAGTAAGATTAACAAAAGGCAATCTGCTACATTTGCTGTGATTTAGACCTACAATCTTGTAGTCTCTTGTCCTCTTTGTAGTAGTACCATCTGTATAGATTACTTCCCTTGGTATCTGTGAGGTGCTCATTACTATTTAATTATTTTAATTCTAGTATTTGTACATTGCTTTAAAACTAGGGAGTATCCAGGTTAAAAATCATCCTAACCCACAAAAACTCATTCTGAGTACTGTAAAATGTAAGAATGCAAGACATAGGGTTCTAGAATTTAGCAAAGTGAATTCATGGTTCACTGCAGCCTGTTTTAAGCAACCAAAACACAGGTTATATCCCTGAGTGTGACTGCTTGGAAAACATTGGAATACAATTGAGAATATACTAGAAAACGCAAGATGGGGAAGTAGAATCTAGTCAGTCAGTGCAGTGTGGGGACCAGTTCATGAATTACTGATGTCAGATGTACATATTAGATAAAAAGTTAAAGGGAGAAGATATTTAAGAGAATTTAAAAGATTTTATTTTGTTTTATTAATAACAGCAGGTTTGTTTTGAAGGTAGCTCATGTCAGAATTTGAAAATAAAGCCAATGGATATACTGGAACATTTGGTTATTCTTTGGAGGATTCTTTACAATGAGTAAGAAGCTACTGTTAATAACAAAGTTTGGAGAAACCCATGGCTCAGAATAATGTAGGGCAGTGTTTCTCAACCTTGGAAGCTTGAAGATGGGTGGACTTCAACTCCCAGAATCCCCCAGCCAGCGCCGCTGGCTGGGGGATTCTGGGAATTGAAGTCCACCCATCTTCAAGCTACCAAGGTTGAGAAACACTGATGTAGGGAGTAAAGAGAAGGACCTATACTGTCCCTGAACTTGTTTAACTTACACTGATTATAAGAATAGTGGTGTGGGTGAGCGGGCTGCTCAAATTGCCAGCACCTGTGTTGCTTCTGGCCCTTCTCTTTAAGCCCTTTCCTGTGTGACTGCACAGCAGTTGCCTATAAAAGCTTTGCTGTGAAACAGCTGAGGGTGTGTGCTGAGAGGAGTGGCGGAAGAGGGAGAAATGTTTGTGTGTGGAAGTGAAGAAGCAGCTGCAGCCAGAAAGGGATGTTTCCAATAGCAATACTCACAACGAGTAGGAATAGCAGCAGTAATAGGAAGAGTGGGGAAGAGTGAGTAGTGACTATAGTAGTATGTGAATGCTTGTGTGTGTTGTCTAGGGACCTGTGCTGTTGTTGGCTGTCTTGTGGCATGAGCACACCTAATTGTGTGTAGTTTTTTTTAAAAAAAATCCTATGATAAAGTAGTGGCAGTCCCAAAAGGCGTGGGATGCAGTGGTGAAATCCAAATTTTTTTACTACCAGTTCTGTGGGTGTGGCTTGGTGGGCATGGCAGGGGAAGGATACTGCAAAATCTCTATCCCACTCCACTCCAGGGGAAGGATACTGCAAAATCTCCATTCCCACCCCATTCTGGGGCCTGCCAGAGGTGGTATTTGCGGGTTCTCCGAACTACTCAAAATTTCCGCTATCGGTTCTCCAGAACCTGTCAGAACCTGTTGGATTTTACGCCTGGTGGGATGGGATATCCAAACCTTAGCTGCAAAAGGAAGTGAGATTGGCCCTTGCAGAGTTCAGACTTTTCAGGCAACAGCCAACAATCCTGGCTGCAGAAACTGGACCTCTCACTAGAGCCTGCACCAAACAGGAATGGAAAAAGTAGAAGGGGCAGGTTCTCCCTTAAAAGAGATAATTATTTTGGTAGAGACAGATATCTACCCTAGCCAAAGAAAAGGTAGACCAGGTAGAAAAATGGCTAACTTCAGATATCATTGCAGGAATGTTGAGACAACAGCAAGTGAAAAGGCCCTTTTAAAAAGAAAGCTTTTGAAGGGAGACTGAAAATACAGGCTGGAATGGGAAGAGTGAAAGGGAGGCAAGGAGGGAAGAGTGTCCACTCACCAGGATGGGGGGTGGGGGGGGAGAGACATTCACCTCACCTCTAGGGTTTTCAGAACATACAAAGAAGAGAGATGGTCCCAAAGATATCAAAATCCCTAGGTTAACAGAAGAGGAAGATACAGAAAGCTTTGTCATGCTTGAAAAAGTTACTACCTCTTCTAAATGGACTGTGAATGAATGGGTGGCCAGATTAGCCCTATGTTTATCAGGAAATGCTCTCTTTTAACAGCCTTTCAACCAGGGGAGTAATGTATAGGATTGCTTCTTTAATATGATAATCCAAGTATTATATAACTCCTTACACCTATAGGCAGAGGATTAGGAACTACACAGATGACGAACAGGAAGGGATTCATGTATTGTGGGGAAGATGGGAAGACCTAGGTAGGAAATAGTTGAGGCCAGAAGAAAAATTGGGAGAAGTAATTTTAGAACAGTTTCTACATGTACTCCCTAGCAAAATGAGATTTTGGGTGCAAGACCACCACCCAGAAACAGGTCAAAGGGCAGCAAAAAAATCAGAAGAGGTTTGGAAGACATAGCAGAAAGAACAAGAAAGCCTGTCTCAGAAAGTAGGAAGAATTAAGATCTGGAAAGGTTAAAGGAGAAAGGTCTAAAGAAGCCTTTAGCCCCTACTCAAATGAAAGGAAGGCCTTTGATAAAAGATTACTTTTAATGATGATGTCTGTATATTTATGTTTTTAAATTGGCTGTACACTGCCCCAGTCCTTCGGGAGAAGGGCGGTATATAAATAAAATTAACATTAACAACATTAACATTAACCCACGCTGTGTGTGAAGCCAATATTGAAATGGCCTAATTTTAACCAACCCTTTGTCCTACAAATAGACATATCTAACGGGTTTAGGCATAGTGCTCACCATAAATCATGAAGGGATGGACAATCCTGTAATTTATCTCTCAAAGAAGCTCCTCCCAAGAGAACAAAAATACAGCACCATTGAAAAAGAAGCCTGTGCACTAAAATGGGCAATCAATACTCTACGTGTATATTTATGGGGTTGGGAAGTCATTGTAATACCCATCAACCACTTACTTGGCTGCAACAGATGAAAGATACCAATTCACAGCTAACCCAAATGATGTCTCACATTACAACCTTGCCAGTTCAGTATCGTATGACAGCAAAATGTCATTGCTGATTTCCTACCATGGCATAGAAAAGACACAGAAATAAATGGCATTAGCCCCATTAAAAACACAGGGTTGATTTTTTTTTTAAAATTAAAAGAGATGAGGTATGTGGTAGGGTGTTTAAACAATTTCTGTGCTGCTTCTGTCTCTTCTCTTTAAGCCTCCTCCCCAGTGTTAGCACGACAGATGCCTATAAAAGCTATGCTGTGAAACAGCTGAGAATGTTGGGAAGAGGTGTTTGTTGGAAGTAAAGAGGCCAGAAAGAGATGTTTTCTCTAGCAGTATTTATGAGGAGTAGGAATAGCAGAAGAGCGAGTAGTATTGAGTAATAGTATGTGTGTTGTCTAGGGAGCTGTGCTGCTCTGAGTTGTTTGTTTCTTGAGCCGACCAAGCTAGGTATAGTTTAAAAGAAACTGACAGGCAGAATTGAAACTTGGAATCAAATTTGGAGGTTAGACACTAATGAAATATGCAGAGTATGCTATTTTATTATCTGAAAATAAAAATGATTCAGAAGAGCTCATTGTGAAAGTAAAAATGGGAAATGAAAAATCTGGGCTAATATTAAAGAACAAGACAACAATTGTCAACCAGCATGCTTAGTGAACCCACAATGAAGAAAACAGACACTTATGAGGTTTTTTTTGTGTTCAGCAACAAAAATGGGTATCAAGCATTAAAAATGAGATTAGTCCTAGGGAAGAACGCAATTTACAAATTTAAACAAGGTATTGAAGGCTAAGGACATTGCCATGACAACAAAAATCAGAGTAATTAAAGCAATGGCTTTTCCAGTAGCTGTACAGTATATGGCTGTTGAGTAATAAGATACATGTCTTTAAATTATGGCTTTTAGAGTCTGTTAAGTCAGTTGCTAACAGAGCAATGGATTGGGAGAAACATATTTTGGTCATGTGATATCAGCAGGTGATAATTAGAAAAAGATATTTTCCAAATATCCTTTGAGGGAAGCATAAAAAGGGAAGGGAAATAGATAAAATTCGAGTGGACCAAAGACATTATTGGAATGTCACTGAAAAAGATGTGGATCATCACATGGGACAGGACTGACACAGTTGGCAATCACCAAGTTCTGACTCAAAAGTTTGTAACTCATAAACAAGCCGTGTTCTTTCATTACTTCACTATTTGAATTGTATTTTTTAGAATTGCTCCCACCTATAATCTGAATTAATGTAGCCCAAATTCTTCATAGTTCTTCTTTAGTCGCCAGTTTTTTTGTTTATAAAAATAACTTTCATGGAAACAAATGGTATAAATACTACGTAACACTAACTGTAAAACATCAATATTTTCAACAGGTCCGCTGCATGTTTGAGATCTGAGAATGGAAATCAGAGGTAGAGTGTCGCCGACACACTAGTGACATTTCAGTCCAAATCTTTTGGTTTTTGGAAAAACTGACAAGAGCCACAAAGGCGATAGAGTGGGCCACAACTCCATTTCCCCACTTTTAAGTGATCCTCTGAGTCAGAAAAATGTTTTCTCTAAATATTAGAAAGGACAAAAGCAAAGCACTTGAGATATGTATTTAAGTATGTAAGAATATGTTCCTATGAAGTTTTTTTTTAATCCCAACACAATATCAACACTAAGTTATGTTGATAGGTTTACATTATTTTTAATGTCAAATATTAAAAGCAGAGAAACATTTAGAGAATAAAGAAACTTTATTTTATAACAGTATTATGCAAGCAAAATATCACTTAATACAACTTCAAGCTGCTATAAATTTAATATGGCATCTTAACTATACAGTTCATATGGTGAACAATGGAGAAAAATGGATATAGTCAACAGGTTTTCATAGAGACCTCCTCAGTAGCAGGCACCACTGATAAGGGGCCTAAGGCCATACCCTTGGTTCCTTCTGGTCCTCAAAACCTGTTCCTATTATTAGGCAAGCTACTTAAACAATAACTGCTCAACAAATGTCAGTTATAACACGAGTTAATGAGTTTTTATTAGGGCTGGGCAGCACTTAAGATTCAAAGACAAAAAGGCACTTCAAAGAGTCCAAGAGAGAGACCGTCTATGGTGCTGGACTGCAACTCTTTAAGTGAGATATGTCTATTCCTGGGATCGCACAGACAAACCTATGGAAAAATCTTGCTTTGTTTAAGGAGTTGCAGAGAGATATTCTGCATGCTGCTTTCAGCGTGTGCTCTGAAACACTTTCTGCATTTGAATCAGAAGCGCTGCCAGCCCTGGTTTTTTTAGGCAAAGCAACCTTTTTCTGCAGATGCATTTATATAATGGGAGTATCTGACATTTAGCATACTAAGAGGAAAGCGTTAAGCTGCCTAAATTTGCTGGAAGGACAGAGCAAAGTCCTTCCAACTGTGGAATGTTGCAGACCCCTATAGGTCTCTCTCTGAAGGGACTGGCTGAGGACAGTGAAGTGCAAACAAAAGGCTACTTGAACAGTGGTTGGTCAGTAGAATTTTTTTTTTTTATAACTAAAACATCGCTTCTATATGATATCAGCACCAGTTCCCTCAAAAAATAGGAGATCATCAGAATAAACAATTTTTTTTATATAGGAATCTATATAAAATCATACAGATTTTCAGTTTACTTTCCCTGCCAAGCTATAAGAACATTTTGTATTTTTTAATAAAAAGAATATTTTTCTTGTATTGTTTGATATTTATCTGAAAAAGTAAAATTTTTCCAGTTAAGTCTTTGAGACATTTTTGAAAAGTCTATATCTAAATTAGTCAGGGTTCCTTTTCCCTGCATATTAAAATTGCTTAAGTAAACAGTGCTTTCTAAATATTTTTGCTTACTTTCATGCAAACAAGAAATCAGTTATATAAAAATAGCAGGGAATTGAACACAAAAAAAAATCTCTATACCTCAGTTAAAAAAAAATCCAAGAATGTTAAAAATCGGTTATAAAAACAAAGACATACATTAAAAACTGTAAGGTTGGTAATTCGGTCTAGAGAAGTTTGGTCCCTGTAGTGAGGCTTCGTCAATTCAGTGAAAGACTGGCTGGGATATCAACTTGGAATTATTTAAGTTCTTCATAGTCTCAAAGCATTCTTCAGAAATCTAAAGAAGCAAGCAATTTAATACAATTATTGTTATAAATCTTAAACTATATTAAAACATTTTTTACTAAATTGCCTTTTTTCCTCTTTTGAAAACAGTTTTCCTTTCCAAGGCCTCATGCTATATTTTTCCAATAAATTTCAGACTCTAATTGGTCCAACCACCATTGAACTGGAGATGGACAGAACCTGCTACTTTATTCTATAATTATAAATAGCAGTATTATACTTGAGTGTAGAACCTAAAACCCATCTATTGTTAAAAGTCCTCTTTAGAGAACTCCTACTTTTGGAAATATCTCCTGTTTGTTTTATTTATTTTTAAAATTATTTGCTGCCAATCTGGCCTCAAGTTACTAAAGCAACCACTAGTCAAATGGTAAATTTCCTCTCATCACCAATGTATCACAAAATAGAATATAGGATATGAAAATTAAAATCACTAGGTATAACATAATTTTTAAGGTAGGCATGCCCCGTTCTGCCTGGCTTAAAGTCAGAGACAAAGTCAGGTATTACCTCTGACTTTAGTAACTCTGTTACTACCTCTTTCCACATCTGGGTAATTTTGGAAAAGCTGTGGTGGGAACAGAGAGACTTGATTTCTGCCAATCTAGACCACAAATTGCTTTGAAATCTGGGAATCTCTCAAGGTGCTGTCATACTAATCCACAATTCTAAGGACAGGAATATAATGGATACTTCCCTGACATCCAAATATAGTTGTGACTTCAAGGCAGGATCAAGAGCTTTTTACTACTTAATTTATAGTAAAGTCATTAATCAGAATAGGATGCAAGAGGTAATGCTTTGCCTCTGTTATGCAGAAAATTGGTAATAATTTTTTTTTAGTATTATCTACATTAAAATTCAAGGCTTGCAATTTAGAAAACACAGAATTAGCATAAAGCTCCACGTTTCCATCAAGATCACTGGTAACGCTGGAATACAGTATACTGTTCTAGCTTATGAATATTCAATTTGATATGTCAAAATTATTTGAAAATCTGTATTATTAATTCACTTAAAGCATTTACATGCCATTTAAAAAAGGCATGTTGTTGACTCTAATAATGCAAAACTTTCTTACCACACATTGGATTTTTTTTTTAAAATGTTGAATACCATCTGAAGGTTAGTTCCAAAAGTTTACGAGCTGTGTGATAAATAGTCATACACAGGAAAACCTGCCTAGTTATTATTAAAAAGGCCTGTGTGGCTTTCACATGAAGGATAATGCTTTCTAAGAGCTGTGTTATTTAGGACAATGGTAAAAACATGATTCTTTCATCAGAAGTTTGTTGATTATTCTAATGATCATTTTAAACTGATTATTTTTACATTTTTACATTTTCTTTGTTGCTGTGAATGCTGGAGTAAACATACAGAGTATTATGATATATATAATGTGTCTATGATACACATATATATAGTTTAAGTAGTAGTTTAAGTAGGATTTAAATCTTCCTGGATAAAGAAAACAAAAAATACTATAAGTTGGAACAGAAGATTGCATGATATCTTCATGGACAAATATTTAATATACCACCAGGTGGCATCAAATATTTTGATAGTATTCTCAACAGACAGGGTTTTTTGCCATTTCTCCATGTTTTGATACTGCAAACTGCCTCCATACCTTTTCCCCTTTTCTCTCCTGTATGCGTTTCCTGAACCATTCTTTTTTTTTTTTTTTTTTTAAAGGAAAAATACAATCACTGCAAAATCAGAAGATCCATTTACCTACCATAAGGAGTATGCAAGTTGAGGTTTTCATATGGCTGGTATCAACAATCAGCACTTCTAAAGCGGTTATGAAGAATTTTTCCTACAACTGTTATATCAACGATTTCTGTATACATTATGGGCTGAAGATTCATACCTTAATGGCCTTCCTCTTCAAGTTCACTCTCCTTATGCACCACTACTCTTGTTACAGACATGTCAGGGTGCTGCTCTTTGGCTTCCTTAATGGCTTGTGCCAATGCCTGCAATGCCAGAAAAATGGACTAATTATATGGCAAATTAAAGTTAACAGAGTTTAATGTGTAATGGCTAGCAAAGCTTTAATGCTTATCTTCCTGGAACAATTTAAATTAAATATTAAACTAAGCATATCATTCCCGTAATAAAACAACCAACTGTAGAACAAAAAAAAAACTTTTAAAGTGTTATATTGAAAGCTATAAATACAGTACATTTATAAATTTGCTGAATGATATCAAATGTTTTAAAGTATTAAAAATTGTACTTTCCAATATGCCTTGTTCTAATGTTTACCCTATTTTTCCTACTTGAGCTGATCTACAATCTCAGACTAATGAAATACAGTTTAGCAAACAAATGGCAATTGGAAAAGTTAAATGTTTTTTTCTTGTTCATCATTTCTACTCTATAATTTTGTCCTTCTTTCTCCAATTTGTGCTAATGTGGTAAACTGCAGAATTTGGAAAATGTGTTCCAGAACACTAGACAATAATTTGACTCTAAAATTTTACTTATTGGTGTGGAAAAGGTCAGCAATCTCCACATAAACCCTAACCCTAAGCCAAAATTAATAACTACTTTCTATATATATTTACCCTAAACTTCAGCTGAAAAAAAATGCAAAAACAAACCCTAAGGAACAGCTCAAAGAAATATACGGATGGATTTTTTTTTTCTCTGCCTGACATTTCTTTAGCAGTAAATTTTTCAAAATGCATGGAAACAAAAAGAATACAACTGTATAAATAATGATTCCTATTTAAAGGTCTATCCCAGAAACAATGACCGGCATACTACTGAAAAAAGCACCCATGTATTTTACACACACACACACAATAAACATTTATGGATTAAATTCATACAAATGCATAGGTCCAACGGTAAAATTACTTTACGATGTCATAATTTTATAGACTCCTAAATAGAGATGATAATTTTAAATGTTATTAAAACAAACATGTCTGACTTTTTCAAATTCCCCAGCCATACTGAGCATGTGTTGGGAAGGATATCCCTCAGATCTAATGCTAAGCAGTTCTGCCATTTCATTTCAAGCTTCAAGAAGAGATTGAATTTGTCACATCCAAATCTCAGATTAAATTTATTTGGAGGCCTTGATACATTACCATTAAAAAGTTAAAATTAAATCCTGGTTACATTTATTTATGAAGAGTTTAATAAGGACATACTATGAGTTTAATGAACATTCATTATTTTTTTGTTTTTCTTTTATCTACAATAATCAATATTTTTGTAAACAAAGCATTTTGCAAGTTAAATATTTTAACTATTGTTCATATTATCATAAATTCCAATTTTTATACCTTATATGTATTCTTAAATCTTCCTTTCCTCCATATATAATTCCTTCATTATAAGCATTCATTTTGTCTCACCTGATCATGATCAAGATCTGCATCTCCCGTGATAACAATACGCTTTTCGATTCTGGTTTCTGACACACCACCTTTTACCATCTACAGGTTTCACCAGAAAAGGTTTATTTAATGCTATAAAGCTGTGAATTTACTTGACAAATATTGCAATGAAAAAGATATTTAACAGCAATCTATCTGTGCAAAATTAGAAGAGCTACAACACACACTTCAAATGCCATTGGGAGTAAAGTTAATGCATTGTCACTTCTAGATTAATATTCCTGCTATCTAAAACTGTTTCTGCTACAAGTGCATTTTATTGAGAACTGCAGTCATTCCTAACCTCTCTTCACCACACCCTCCTCTGAATGCATCATATTAGGGAAAAAAATGACTACAGAACTGTTAATGATATGTTAAAATGTCCAGGTGAAAAAGGGTTTGGAACCATTTTGATATTTTACCAGCCTATCATTTAAAAAGCAGAATTAAAAATGTGAATTAAAATAGTTCTTGCCTAGAAAATTTAATTGTGCCAAAATCAGGGCATCCAACACTTCTGTCTTCACTAGCCAAATAAAAATAGGCCTCATAGATGAAGAGATAAAAATAGGTTTTTGCCGCCATCCCATCAACTTGTGGCTATTTGATCACTGGCTTCATTTGATTCATATTTTTATCAAGGACAGAGGAAGGAAGGGGAATTCTGTTCAAAGGTGAGCTTGAAACCCTTTCTGAGATGGAAACCCATAAAAGAGGGACAGATTGGGCTCTTGAGCTATATATACCATTCTCTATGCCAGATTAGAAAGAGCTTTTTTTCTACCAGTTGCCTAGTTTTTATTAAGTTATTTGGAAATTAACATTTTCTAGAAAGTTCAGAAACAGTAAAATAGTTGGGGACGGGGGAGGCAAAAAAAAATAATCTACTCTACTTTAAGATAGTCAGCAAAGTTCCATCGTTGCAGAGCTTTTGGAATACTCTTCTGTAAATTCTTGATTGGCTGCAACTTTTACAGAATTTTTATCAACTAATCTATAGGAGCATGGTGGCTCACATGGCTAGGAGACTGGGTTGGAGGTTAGCAAGCGTGAGTTCAAGACCCGAGTGCTGCTGTGGGGCAGATGAGCTCCTGTCCTTCCCTCCAGCTCCTGCCAGGGACAGGAAAGCCTCCAACTGGGCATCCTCCAGGCAAAGCTGATGTCATTGGCTAATTCTTTCAACCCCACAAGTGCCATGGTGCTTCTGATATGAGTGTGATACAATCAACTTGCTCTGTTGCTCATTAAATATTATTTCACTTTTTATTTCTGACACAGGTCCATACTTTTATTAAGTTAATATATTATTTTGTATGTTACTTAAATAATTTTATTGTGCAGTATCTATAGAAATATTTGCTAAAATACTAAAAAAAGGAAACGCCTTAGCAAGAACTATGTTTCTTAGCATACAGTAACATATAAAACTATAAAGAATCTTCCATAGCTAGTATTCATGCATGAGAAGCCAACTACACAATCCATCACTAACCAAACCAATTATTATTAAAATAAATATTCTTTATGGAAGCATAAACGTATCACAGTGAGCAAAAATGCTTATGTAAATGATTACTGGCTTCATGCATTCTCTTATAATAGCATATTAAAGCAAATTTGATGCTTTATTTACATGAACATGCAAATATGGCTTCCAACTCCAGTTAGGAAAAGAACAAGGACCATTACGAACTGAGATGCCCCCAAAGCAGGAGGAATCAAATAGAAGCAATTAAACTTGTTCATATAAACCAGAATTATAAAGTTCAGAGACTCAGAAAAAAAACTGAGTGACAAAAAACTTCAACACTCTAAATTATTTCTTTTCTCCTACCTTAGTAATATGTGTGGTTGTGGTAGTAGAGACCGATTCTGATGTGATTGTCTGCGCACTCAACAACATACCAGCATCACCACCATCATCAAACTACATAGGCAAGAAAAGCACATACTGATTAAAAATTAAATAAAAATACAAATTTATGATTTTTTAAAAGCAGAATCAGTCTGGTAAGAAATCAAATGCTGCCTCTCATCAACTAGATTGCATTCAAGCACAGTTTCTGCTTATATCCTGATTATGAAAGCAATGCCATTTCTTCTTTGTGACCTGAGTAGTAAACAGTATGATTTTCAGACAGAAAAATATCCAATTCCAATCCTTTTCAATTTGTGAGGCCTAAGATATCAATGTGTAGTTGATTTATTTCATCTTTCATTATGTTGAGCTTTCCCATGTTTGTGCTTCTTCTATTTCATGATTGCTCAATAGTTCTCTTTGCAGAGAATTCAGGTATTATTTCCTGTTAGGTAAAATCAGTGATTAGCTATCCCGAAGACTTGAATCCATCAGTGTCATTGAACAACACAAAAACTCCAAACTACCATCAACAGATACTCCTGGCATACACTCTGGACATTTTTTGTGCATGTTTTTTCAGGCACATCCCACCACTACCACTACTACCACTATGAGGCAGCATAGCAGGAACTTGAGGAGGAATGATTCTATAGAAGAGTTCAATTTATCAAGGAACAGAACAAATATGTCTTGTGCTGGGGATATACGAAGAGGGAAGCGCTTATAGCGAGTAATGTAATGTAAAGAAAGGCTTTACAAAAAGACAGGGCTTACAGACAGGACAGTAATGTTGCAAATGTACTAGGCATCCCGATTTGTTTAGACAGGCTAATGCACAGTGTATGGAAGAAATCAGTAAATGTGATATAACTTATTCTGTCATCTATATAGGATAAAAAGCAATTATTTCTCTCAAACATTTGGGAAGTATATGGAAAGAAAGCCATGATTGTTGTAATCACAATTGTTGTGATTTTTATCTTCTTAAATTCTTATCTAGATAGGCAGCATTCATTAAATGTAGCTATTTTAATTTAAATATCTGTACCTGAGGAGATTCATAGGTGATTGTTTTAGTCTCTGTCTGAACAATTGGGACTTCTTTGGTGGATATTTCAGTTCTTTGTGAAGCATCTGAAATCGTCACCATCTCAGTTTTAATAAGTGGAGGCTAGTGTTCAGAAAATACAGAAGGCTATATTCAAAAGTCATGAAACAGTGAAGTATACAGCATATAGACTACAACCAAGCTTGACATGAGAAAATAATGGTTATTGTAAAGATATCTTCTATTTTTAAAAGTCAAATCTTAACACCAGGTGCACAATCCAGACAAACAATAGTATCAATAACCTACCTATAAAGCATTTTCAAACTATATTAGTAGATATTCCATTCTATATTAATGGATAATGTTAGCTTATTAAGGAAAAAAGATGTCCAAGTTCTTTAAATATGCAACTCCAAAAATACCTTAAACAAGAATAAAATAAATCAGGCATTGTTTGGCTTTTCAATATACCAGTAATGCCTGACCAGGGATGGTCAAGTAAAATCTACTAAAGATGACATTTAGTTATGAATCTATGCTGCTTAATCCCTGCACCTCCATATACTCAGATTTAGCCGATTGGCACTATTATTTTTTTGACAAGAATGCTCACTACACCTATTATGTGTAATACGATACTTTAAGTTGTTTTACTCCCTATCATTCACTATAATTTGACTGTATATTTTGGACTCAGAAAACTTTGATTTATCACCTATTGTAATAAAGTTATTACGGATCTGCTCAATGATATAAAATAATGAGAAGTGTAAATGCAAACAGCAATAATCTGATAATTATCACATCAATGATGCTTTATGAAGCACAAATATCCATGTACGAATGAAATGACATTGTGCCAAGCTTTAAGCAGTAACTTTTCACAAATGTTTAGAAAATTTTGTGTTTTAAGAGATAAATATCATATTAAACATGCTGGCTGTTTTTGCCATACACCTTATAAAGCTTCATATTTTGTCATGAAAGATCAATCAACTAAATGTTTGAAGACTCATAAAGCATGCAAACAGAAGAGGAACACGAGAAACTTAAAAAAAGAAAAAAAAAGATGATATAATCCCAAACAAATTCCTTCTGAGAGAAATGAAAAATTTGACTCGCCCAATCTGCAATATTATGAAATCTGAATAAGATAGAGAAGAAGAAAGGCAGAAATATTTGACCCTATGATGAAGACACCTCTGGGTCACTTCCTCTTCTACCATTTACCTCTGAGCAACAAATTAATTGTGGTGAAACATCAATGTCAATATGCAAAGCTTCTCCATTTAGTTTGGGTAGATCTTCCTCCTTTTCTTCTTTCGGGTCTTCATCATCCAATCTTCTTAACTTTTCTGATGTGTTTATGGAAGCTTCATTTGTTTGGACCAGAGCTTCAGTCAACTGCTTGTGCTCAATTGCTGTTTGAATTGGACTGACTTCTTCTGAAAATTTAACACAAACTTCTGCTGTTGAGCTCTGTTCTTCCTCTTTGGTAGTTTCATTTTCTTCCAATTCTTCTTTTATAGTATCTTGTATAATCTGCTGGTGTGGCTGATACTCTCCTACTTCATCTTCACTTTCACTACTGCTGCTATTGGATGACAGTGATGAAGAGTCTTTTTTTGCTAGATGTTCCATCTTCTGACTTTCCCCACCACCACAGACAAATGGCATTTTCCCCCTGTTGGTATCATCTGTGACTATTGTCTCTGCTATCCCAACCTCTGCCTGTTTCTTCTCCACTATGTCCAGAGTCTCATGTGAACTCTGCACAAAACAAATGGGTGAGAAAAAACAAAAAGTAGAACACATGAATAAACAAAATAACGAACATAAAACTAAAGGATAGGTGGGTCAGGTCATATGAAGAGCAAAGATGACTTGCAATTGTTAAATGAAAAAAACACAATAACAAACAAAGAAAAGACAAAAGAAGATTTTGAAATGTAAAAGCTCAATGGACTATGGCAATATATTAGAACCTTAATAGTCCTGCTGGTTCCAATGGAAGGTTCTTCTGTTTGGAAAGTAAATTTCTGTGAAACAAAAAAGCAATTGGAAGAGATATAAATACATTTTACACTCAGATGTTTGTTTGACACAAACATCTGCCTTTACATTTTACAACAGCACAGAGGGGCTGACTATACATTCATACATTTATGGGGCAACTTCGTTAGATCACAAACAAGAACATTGAAAGTATATAAAAAAAAACTTGGGCTGTTGATTCTGCCAGGGCTTCATTATGGGTTATGTTAAACACCAATATAAAATCAATCAATCTATCTATCTATCTATCTCTATCTCTCTATCTCTCTCTCTCTCTCTCTCTCTCTCACACACACACACACACACATACTCAAATAGTGGTATTAAAATACTATTTCTCTCATAAATAACAAAAGCCAAACCATCCAAGCTAATGCTAACCAGTACAGACTTCATTCAGTCAAATCAAAGAATTGTTCATAAATTTCATACATGTACACACAGTATTAGTTTCTAGTTAACTGATAGGGACTTCTGACTATGTTGCTACAACTACCAAAATATTCATATTTCAGTGAAAGTAACAAGACTTCCTAAATTAATATAATGTAGAAACTATAGAGCTATTGTAGCTCTAAAGAAATGTGAAATTTGTCCATAACAATACTGCATCAGGTTAAATTTATTTAATAATAGAAGCATAAAGCAATATGACTAGAACATAATAATGATTTCCTGCTATACAGAAACTGACATTAATTGTTAACATTAACATCTTTTATGACCTATGCCACAGGTCATACGGTATAGACAAATTAGTTAACAGAGCTTAAAAGCTAAATGATATAGAGATATGAGCAAATAGAAAAATTGCATTTTTGTTCAATCTAGCACAGCATGTGTGACATAATAGGGAATTTTGGTTTTAACAAGTATAAAGTTTGATATAGTTGACGTTTATGAGTTTTTTCAAGGCATTGTATGTGTGTGTGTATATCTATGTATACACACAAATAGTGAAAAAGAATTTTTAAGATCTACCTCCAAGAAACAGATTTTTGGTAAAATATTTTACATTACTATTCTTTGCTCTACAAAACATATTGCTTTTAATATTTCATTAGATTTTTTTTTAAAAAAATAATGTAAGTGCCTGTTGTCTAGTCATCTATTCTCAAGGCATTTGGGGAGGTAACTCTGAAATAGCATTGATGGAAAAAGCCCACCATGCAAATATATTCAGCATATTTTGGTTCCCATTGAACATTTAGGCTTTTCAAAGTAATTTCAGCTTACATATCTTTTAAAATATGATAGGACATTGAATTTATTGGACATAAGCATTTATCTGACATGTTAAAAATTGCCCATCCACCCATCCACAACTCTATGTTTTGATTTGGGAAAAGGAAATGTGTAAGAGCACCTCAGGTAATAGCTGAGAGATGGATGAGGCAGAGTGTTTTTCAGAAGGTACATTATCTTTCCCAACAGCGCCCTCTGCTGTCCACGAGAAAGCTGAAGTGAAGGCAGATTTCATGCTAGTGGAAAACCCCTCTTTACTAAATAAAATGGATGCTATCTCCTCTTCTAGGCTCTAGACAAGTTAGAAAGTGGAAATCAACAAATTAACACTAGAAGACAGAAGTCAGCTGAAAGAAAGAAAAAGACAAAGAAATGGAAATAAAAGGGAAAGATCATGCGAGAAGAGAAATACATAGAATGGTATATTCAAATGTGTTTTCCTAAAGATAGAAATTATTTTACTTCTATACAAAAATATATTTTAAAGTTAATTCAATATTTGCCATTGCTTTTAATCCTCTTCTATTTTTAAAACTATAAATTTCAAACCAAAGCACCCTGACATGGCATGTCCATTAAAATTTGATCACATTTTCAATTCCCCCCATCTACATATTAGTTGAATTTGTTTAATAAATTTACTCTCATTGTAATATTAATACTACAGTAGGTTCAACAATGAATGTGTGTAATAAATTTGCATAATCAATATGAATCAAATGATTTTATTCTGCTTACTTCTGCAGTTTTACTTAAAATTTTTACTGTTTTGCATATATGTACAACACCTCAATATGGAAGATGGACAGTAAGCTGGAGTTAGTTTGTAACATGAATACAGTTGAACTAATGCTAAGTTTTGATAGTCTCTTTAATTATTTTTGAATAAAAAGATTTGCATATATAAAAGAACAAGTTGGATCAAATAGGAGCATTTATCAAACCACTGTAGTCTGTTTCAAAGTACAGCAAAAAAAGTACCTTAAGATATTTGGATAGTCCTTGAAAGAAAGAATTACAGTTTCTGAAGCGGGGGGCGGGGTAAAACCACAATTTTCTTTAAAAAAATATTTAAGTACTACAAAACATATAACTTCTTTTGTAAAGCTTTAACTTCATTTTCTTGTTAAGGCTGGAAAAGGTCTACATTTACATTTATTGATTAAACTTAGTATATTTGCCATACATCAAAATTTCTCAGTATGTCTAATAGTGATATGTTTAAAATTAAAGTATATCTTGATCAAGACTATATTACAGCATCTTAACATTGCTCTAACAGGTTATTGTAATATTTACTTTTTCTGAAAAGATCCTGTGCTTTCAAATAGGCAAAAGCAATATGAAATAATTACTGATGTTGCCTCACTTTAATATGCCCCATTTATTTGTGTTTGTGTGTGTGTGTGTGTGTGCGCGCGTGTGCGTGCATGCATGCAATTAGTCCCTCTCCCTCTCCCTCTCCCTCTCCCTCTCTCATACACATACACACAGAGAGAGAGACTTTATAACAATAGCAATGATAAAATTCAGGAAATAAGATTGATGAAATGTGTTATTATTTATTTATTTATTTATTTATTTATTTATTTATTTATTTATTAATTAATTAACATTTTATGCTGTCCATCTTCCCTATAAGGTAACTCTGGGAGGCCTACAAGTAAAAAATAATGAACATATTAAAACATTAAAACTACATAGATTAAGATTTTAAAAACGATACTGAAACCAGTACTAAGAGATAGACAAGATGTAGCATAAGAAACTGAAATAGGAACATTGTCCAACTACATATAACATATAACATTCATGTGCAAAGACAAGAAAAAGAAAAGAGTGAATTAGAAGCAGATCCTTCAGTTTGTAAACTTTATAGATTTTAGGTAAACTAAGTAAATCTGTTTAAATATGACACATTTTAATACTACAAATAAATTCTAGCCTATGTGAATGAAAATGTATATGTAGGCTAACGCTAGTATAGTTATCTCATTAAATGGGTGCCATTAAATGAACTACTACAACATTAGAATTATATTCACTTTCTGCTCAGTAATTTGGTATGTACCCAGATGAAGAAATATAGAACATTATTATTAAGGAAATCCAGATTACTGGAGTTTATGTAATTTTTGCAAAATTATTCCATCATATATATTCTATCACATATGCTGTGCTAGGCAATTGTGGATGAAAATGCTGTTCAGAATACCAAAGATAGTTCATCAAGGACTTTGAGTTTGGGGGAAAAAACAAGTATTCTTCAAACTTAAAAGAACTGCCACTGTGCTGGGGATAGCTTGTTAAAGTTTAAATTGAATATCTACTTAGGAAATTGCTATCTGCAGCTAGAGGGGGAAAAAACAAGACATTGAACAATTAAGTACAGTAATAACAACAGATAACAAGGCCCCAGATGCTTAGAAGTATAGGAATAAAAGATTGTAGGCAGCCTCATTTACCATTCCTTTGTGCTCTTCTGTCAACCAGTAGACCCTTTAGTCCATTCCTATTCCACTGAAGGCATATTCCCATTGCTCTTAGTTTACATTCATTGTGGGAAATTTGTATTCTTTTTTCCAAATCAACATGGAAGAAGAGAGTCAAAGAGCTTTACAAAGGGTCAACCCACAAGTAGAGTACCTCTCAGAAACATAGGCATTGAAATGTATGCAATTTTTGTATTCAAAATCCACAGAAATGTCAGACAAGAATGTCCAGCAAAATACCAACACAACAGTGAAAAACAGTGTCTTGTCAACTAGCTAAAAAACTTATATGCTATCTTACATGAGAAGCTACATGCTACTTTTCCCAGAATATTCAAGATATGAATGACTAATCTCACTATGTATAGGATATCATTTACACTATACAAACATATCAAATTTATTTGATGAATTTATAACATTGCACTAATGTTTTACAGAAAAATGACAAAAAAACTCTAAGTCTCCCAGTGGTTATATATTTTATAATGAAGTCCTGGTCAAATCAAGAGGATAATCCCAAAGTCAACAATTTCAGAACTTCAACGTTCACACAGTTTGAAACTGTATTAGAAAATTGCTATAAAAATATTTGGTTCAAAATTCAAATTCCACTAATCTATACTCAAGTTGATACCAATCTCCAACAAGAATCTCTAAATGCCAACTTATTAAAAGAATATATGTATTTCAAAGTACCCTTCTAAGTTGGTATTCTTATTTTCTACTCAATTGTTAACTATGATCCCTAATTGAATAGCGAAGGTATTATACTAAGTTCCATAGATACCCTTAACGCTATTATGTTTCAAGATCTTCTAATATTATAAATCCCTGATACTCTGACTACATTGCATTCTTCAGCAATTTTAAACATATTAGTTTGTGAGATGGAGAGAAAATGCTGTAAATTATGCTTCTCCCGTAGTTTCCTTTTTCTGATAGATTGTGTCCTGCCATTTATTGTAAACAGTGAACCAACAAAGTTACTTAAAATATGATTAGAACTGCACTATTACTCTAATGAGTTACGACCAATAACTTCAACTCTGGTTTCCTTACAATTTGTGAACAAAGCAAAACATGCACACAAAGTTAATAAGTATTAGCTGAAAATAAATCTCACATTAGCAATGAAGAGACGGTTCTTATTTTTCTTATTAATATGAAATAATACATATTGCTTATTATGGAATGCTGACAAGGGTCTTTAATGACATACCCCTTGTGCTTGTAGAGTTAGAGGTGTGATACGCCGTTTTTCCCATTCATTGGGGCGTGGCTCAGGAGTGGATTCCATAAAATTGCGCTTGAGTTCACTAATGCTAGCCTGATGCTTCAGTAATTCATCCTGAGTCTTATCCAGTTCCTACCAATGTGTAATGTAAAAAGAGCAGGGAATTCATACAACAAAGACAATTTTTAAAAAAAACACCATGAAAAGTGCCTAATGTATGAAAATATACAGCAGTTTATCAGGTAAAAAATATTCATTATACCTTTTTTTCAGGAAAATAAATACCTTGTTTTTATTTCCATTATAATGTTGAAAATCATGTAATACACATATTTCAAATAAAATAAAAATTTGGTGTTGCTGTACTACTAGCACATTTTAAAGTTTTTATGCATCATGATGTAATCTGCTGCAAAACTGTGGTGAAATGTAGCCTGGATTCCCAGGAGGGAGGGGCTGCATTCTAGAGAACCAAGATACAGTGAAGTTAAGATAGTTTGGTTGAGAGAAAGACAGTCACGGCAGGTCTTCCTTAGAAGGTTTAATGAAGCAAGTAGTTGGTTGAGAAAATGTATGCCTATATGTGAGGAACAATACAAGAATCTCTTAAAAGTAACCCTGCATGTCTTTCTTGGGTTTTGGAACCTGACAAAAACACAGTAACTTGGGCAGGTGGCTGCCAGAGGCTTTGTGCTACCTACTAGAACGAAATAAATTCTACAACTATGAGGAACTGATGTTTACACAACAAATGAATTGCTGCAGTAAATCTGCATATTCTAAGCTTTCTTACAAGTGTTACCTTGTAATTATAATTGCCTTTGTTATAAATTATAGAATCAGACGATTCATTTTTACATCAGCAAAGCATGCATCACATACATCACTAAGAAAGGGACTGGGAATTAGAGTAGCTTGGCTTAGCTATCAGAGTAAGAGCCAGAATATGCTCTTGCTACAACAGGATCTTTATCAATGAATTTGCATTTATGTGCAGGAATACAATCCACTATTAAAAAAAAGTAAAATAATTCATTTGGAAATATTTGCTGGAGGAACCATAATCTTTCCTTGTCTGCCAATGAATTTACTAGGGGGAAGCAGAAAATTCCATTATTATCTTTTTTAATAGAACAAAATATAGCTTAATGAAAACAGATGACTTTGTCATCCACCTATTGAGCTTTCAGATGAATTATTTCAAGTATAAATCTGACTTCTGCAGTTCCTTCTAAATGTTATGTCATTGTTAATGACACATGAAAGGGGAGGGACAAAAGCTACTCTGCAATTAATCTGCAAATTAATTTATAAAACAAATGAAATAGTAAGGAATTGGACTGATTAATTTAATTAAACTGAGAAATAACATTCTGTTCTTTCATATTATCCTTGTGGTGATAAAGCTAAGAGGATACATAGTAGGGAAGACTGAGAAAACTAATATACTATATATGTTAAGGAAAAAAGAAAAACAGATTCAAGATTATGCTGCTGAAAGAGAACATTAAAACAGCAGGTAGAAAAAATATTTTCCCACAGTTTTGGGGAAACTGGATGCTTTGTGCTGCTATTTGTATAAACAAAAATCTTATTTGACATGATTCAAGCATAGCAATCTATGACAAGATAAACTATATAAATAGAAAAATTTTGTGGGACAATAGAAATTTTAACGGGAATCTAAAAAATGGAAAACAATTTGAATTTATCACAACTTGTCTCAATATAATATTTTAAAAATATAATTTTAAGATTAGGCACTTTTCTTGGATTTGTTCAATGCAATGTTATGCAATAATCTCAACAATGTTTGGTAAAATTACGCCAATATATATTAAATTATCAGAAGCTGCCAGAAAGCAACAGAACATGTTAGTAAGGTTACTGTAAATCTACAGGCCTATACATTATATATCTACCTATCTCTGAGATATCCTAAATTTAATATTGGAAATAGCCCCATCTGGATGATATATTTTTTTAATTTACAAATTATTTTGCCAAAAGAATCTACATCTACAATTTCATCTTCAAACCCTTGGCAATCGGTACCTCTTGGTATCACAAAAATTAATTGATAGTATTATAAAATTAAACTTACAATGCTTTAAAAAGTTTGGTATGCTGCCCACAAATAACTTAGGAAGAGAACTCAGAATTTCTGTTCTAACTTGAAAGCCACATTTTCTCTATTCTTATACTTCCAGGCAGGTGTAGGAAGTGTTGTAACAAATTGAAAGTTCTGGGTGTGCCTCTATAAAGTTATAGACATTTCTAAAAAGTCCTATTTCTTAACATCTAAACAGGGCCATGTTCCACTTGCCACTGCAGAGTATTTTTAACAGCCGAAAATGTAGCTCATTTTACAGAATTACCAAAATAGAACATGCATGTTCAAGTTGAACATCTCCATGCATTTCATGCATTGTGCCCAGAGCAGCCTGCAAGTGATTTCCCATCTCGTGCAGCCTAGCAGCCCATGAGAACAAAAATAACTCCTTTAATTATACAGACCTCCAACATTAAATTGCTATGTCTGACATAAATATTTTCCCCATTTACTCTCAAGGAATAAATCTGTAAAATTAAAGCACATACACACACATAAAAGAGAATAAGGGCGGGGGGGAAAGCCCATAATCATCAAAAAGGCCAAAAAAGTACTTAAAAATTCAATAAACAGGGCTTTGAAATTAAATACAGAAGGGCACCATGCAAACATAAACTATAGAAGCTTCAAACACTAATAATGCAGTCAGCAACCTTCTTGTGAATTTCGTCCTCTTCCATTTCCGTCTATGTAGTGGAATCACCCAGAGATCAACAAAAAATGAGAATTAGAGGAAGCTAATTGTATTAAACCACTAGTCATCTACCTACAGTAGATGTATTAAAACCACTAGTCATCTACCTACAGTAGCAATGGCTGAAATGGAAATTGGGCGTTGGTCCTACCTGAGACGCCCGTTCTCTCCCGTAGGAGGGAACGGCAGGCAGCGCTGGGTAGATCTACAGCCAGAACTCTGTATTAGTAGATTTTTCTCCATAACTTTAAAGGAGTTGTAAAAACAGGATAGTTTGAAAAAATAAGTTTTTGAGTGTTGAACTTTCTGAGTTTGAATAAGCTATTTTAATTATAATATAATTAGAATAAAGTCTGCTGTCTATGCTCAGTAAAATGGTCTTTCAGGATTTTCTTTGTTTTGCTAAAAATGTTTGATATCAACAGAGATCATTCAAAGAACACAGCATAGTCCAAATAAAATTGATAAATTAGATCTTGGTACATATATAATATCAAACTCAGGTTAAGATTTGAACTTGCAGCTCTCCCACCCATCATACTTTTCAATGCATTATTTTATCTTCAATACTTATTTATCTATTATCTATTACTATTAATACCTATTTATTTAGATATGTGCAAAATGTTTCAAATTCAAACTACTTCAGCATAGTGTAGCTGTCCAATTTTTTTAGCATGAAGCTCATTGTTGCATTGAATTTTAAAAGTATTTTAAGTGCTGGGTATATTTCCAAAATGGTTGAAATAGATCATCTGCCTCTCATAATTGGGTTTTCAAGTCATTCTGAATGCGAAACATTTTGCCTACTTCTTGCATAAACCAATAATGGAAATTACTATTTGCAACTGGTTGGCAGTCCTTAGGTGCAATTGATCTGCATTAGCAGTAAGACAAGACATTACTGAGGTAGATAAATAATGAGACTGAAAATATGCAAATACACAGCTCACTCATATTAATACCGACGGATGGTTTGTTGTTAAGCATTGAATCATTTCTCCCCTTGCCACAATCAAAAGAGGGCATCTGGAATCTCTTGCTAATCTATAGCATTTTGTATTCTAAAAATCTGGTAGTTAATCTTACTGATTTAGAGTCTGTTCGGGATAACACTGGACAGAAAATTTAAATCCAAGACTTTAAATAAAGACTTGTAGAGCAATTATAACCAGAAAAAAATTCAGAAGGTTCAACAATATTTAATTGCCTTCTGAGGAATTTATTGATTTTGTATGACCCCTGTTGGAGAAGTTAGAGTGAGGCCAAGGTAAACATCGGAGCAGAGATAGCACAGGTATGGCCCTTTCACTTATGAAATATTATTCAAATATAATGCCAAATGCAACTGATGACAAGTTATCTTCAGCAAGATTAGCATGTTTAACATTTGCCCATATCAAAGAGATATATATTTATGTGCTCTTCAGTAAAGTTAAATTCCCCTAAGCCCCTCAGAAATATTGTTTCACATTCTGATTAGCATTGAAATATAGTTCCAAAATAGGGCCTGCTTTAAATGTACTATATACAGAATTCAAGACTATTCTCTCAGTTCTTCTGGCCCAAGAATTATATTTTATATGAGTGGCACACAAGATGCAATACAGGATGGATTCATGATTAATTTTTTGTTTCATTAATATTTAATTAAATATAAGTATATTTAATAAGTCTGCTTTTCAAAAGGTTTAATAAGTTCTAACAAGTTTGCTTTTCAATGGGTTTAATAAGTTCTAATAAGCTTCTAGAGTTTTGGAAAACTAGGAAGCCATGACTAAAGTGTCAAAAGTCAGATGCAGTTTTGCCATGATGTGACAAAAAGAAAATCAGAATTAGCTATTGGATTACTAACCCGTGACCCTTGTTGAAGAATTCCCCAAATCAGTTTTAAAAATCGTTTGTGTACAACACAGTTTCACAGAACTTGCTTTGAAGTTGGTTTGTATTGGCAAACCCTAACTAAGATTGTGGTTTATTATGAGAGAAAATAAAGGCTTCCAGCCTCCTCTTATATCTGTGCTGGAGGAAGGGATAGCACACAAACTTGTATAAAGCCTTGTTCTAATCATAATACACAACTGCTTATTGTTACATTTGAACAAAGCCTTTTGAGCATTTGTCAAAATGGGACACTAGTATCTAAAAGAAAGAGGCAGAAATATCTTAACAAAAATAGGGAGGAAAGAACACATATTAAAATAAATCAGTTCAATTATTTTTCATATGACTAAGGAATGCTAAACAATTTATAGAATATTATGTCTGAAGACCAATTACTTGTTTCGGAAGTTGTATGTTTCATTTTTGGAAATGCCTTGACCTAATCCATTTTGGAAGAGATATGCCATAAAAATAGCACCTAAGTGCATAGATTTGTATGGACTTGATTGCTACAAGCATGAAGCAAAGCTTCAATGTAAAAAGAGTTTATTTAATTCAGGGGTGTGCAATCTGAGGCCCTCTAGTAGCCTAAGATTGCATTTCTGAAATCTGGTAGCCACAATGCAGTTTTTTATTTATGAGATCCTAAATATACCAGGAAACATCTTAATGTAGCTTGTGTTCTAAAACTTCTCTAAGAATAGTGTCAAGTAAACCATACTATTTGTCTACTTTTTAATACTGCAGAATTTATATAGATGATTATGTATCAATAGATGGCACTAAACACACAGCCACCTTAGCCTCATTCTAGAAATACAGATTACCTCTGAACATGTATTAGCAACTTTATGTACAAAGGACAATTAGGCAACAAAGTTACACACCTTCTCTTCTTTTGTTTTGTCTGTTAGAGTAGCGCCATTAAAAACATTCAGAGAAGTTGCTTTAGGCTCCAGGTTGCAACGTAACAAAAGGATAGGAAGGGACAATGTGAGTGAATAAGGAACTGATTAGAACGTAAGGAGAAATGACACAAATAATGCGAAAGAGAGACAGAAATGAGAAAGAAGTACCAGAAAGATACTGCTGAACACGAAGTGGGAGGAAGGAGATGTACATTTCTGTAAAACTAGGAGATCCAACACAGCTATCCTTATCAAACCATGCACGGAAACTAAAGAAAACCATTTTCTCAAATTAAATACTGTAGCTACAGCATCTTCATTTTCAGTAATTTTATCAGCTTCTCTGTCTATTGCAAGAAGAAAAAAATGCTCCCCTCCCATGGCTTACAAGCTAGTAGCTGGTAAATGATTTATCTTCATTTCTATTGCATTCTGGATTTTCAGCCACAGGCCTGAGAGTTCCTGCTCTCCGTGCAGGTTTCCTAAGGTTACTATAATCTAAAATATCTAAAAGCATGTTTTAGAAGCATTTCATGAATATCAATTAAGTTCGAGGAACAGGATGAAAGGGAATGAATGAAAGGTGAAAGCTGATGCATAAATGCATAAAATACAGAGTGAAGAGGAAGAGGAGAAAAGCAAAATGGGAGTAGTATAGTGGTAGAGAAAGTCTAATCTTAGATGCAGACATGACCATAATATAAAAGTGTATTTGTAAGCAGAAGGAAAGCGTGGTGAAGGGAGAAATTTGTTAGTGAGAATTTTTACTCAAAAATAGGATAAGCAGTACTGTTAGGATATGAATGTATAAACATTTATAAAACCCCATTTGTTATCTAATTAAACAACATACAATCCAAACATTTGGATTATGTCATCTCAAACAGCTTTTTGTTGTCTGTAAAGAACAGTGTAAATGGAAACAACAGACATTCAAAGCTTTAGCAGAAGGGGAGACGGCAGCACAAGGACACACAATGCTTCTAATTATAGATCTTGAAAAATTTCCAGATTTTAAGTCACTCTTACAAAGCAGTTAAATATTTAGAATTGTGAATGTTTAATCTTTTAAGTACACACATTTACTATTCCAACAGTTACTCAATGGTTTTGAACCCTAAGAGGTAGATCATGATCTGATCTCCTGTTATGTCAGTCAGTATACGAGTCCACACCTTCTCCTACATAGGGTTCTAAGTTATAAAAACAGCTGTAGAAGTTGAAGCTACAATAAAACTACTACAACTTAGATAGCATTCCAATTTAATGTTATTTCTACAAAATAAGACTGTTTTCAGCACTCATACCTTTCCATCTTCTAATTGTGACATTTTAGCAATGCCTCCATCCACATCTCTGCCTTCCTCGTCTTTAAACTTGTGCTGCCCAGCTGTTTCAAAGGTCCTCTCACCAGCAGCAACAGAAATGTCCTTTAGCAGACTCTGGTCTACAATGCCTACTGGAGCTGCAAAAAAAATTTTTTTTAAAAAAAATCCCCTATTAGTTTTCAGTTGAATTCTGACCTGTTTCCTTTAAAAACAAACAAGCATTCCACCAGAATAAGAGGGTACATCAGGATTCAGACTCTCTGGTGGTCAAAAGCAACTGTAGGAGGTCATATTTTTTATAAACCTGGTTAGTCTTGCATGGTTAACTGGGAGTTAATGTCAAAGCTCACTCTGGGCTTTGTTCTTCATTTGGCCTGTGCCCCAACAAGGCAACTGTTGTTCTACAAATCTAATTTAGACTTTGATATAGAACATAGTAAAACAGAATTACAATAAAATTACAATAATGTTTGACTATAAGCAAATGTTACAGAATATAAATATCACTAGATACATGTTATATAGGTAAAATATAAAAACAAACTATATTTATCATAATAAAGCATGTTACAGTTGCAGTATTTATAACATGTCCTACTATTTCTGCATATTTGTGCATATGCATGCATAAGATGAAAACTGCTCTATAAATTAATATTAGGTAAGCTTTTGATTTACTGCTGAATGTTCTAGTCCAATATCTAATGCTCCTCACACAAATGGCAGCTTATGAACTACTGCTTGTGGTATGTTCGGTCAATCCATAAATAGAACAAAAATAAATTAATCTGGGCCATATTCTCCAATTAATTTTGATTTATTATTATTATTATTATTATTATTATTATTATTATTATTATTATTTTGCTTTAATTTATATGCCGCCTCTCTCCGGAGACTCAGGGCGGCTTACAATGCGTTAAGCAATAGCCTTCATACTTTTGTATATTTATACAAAGTCAGCTTATTGCCCCCACAATCTGGGTCCTCAATCCACCTTTTTGAATTTGGATGAGATACTTGGCTGTAAATAAACTATGGATAAATAGTTTGACATTTACAGTTCTGCAAAAGGAACTAGCAATAACTTCTATGGAGCAGTTCTTCAATACATTTTTAAATCCAATCCAATCTATTATATACTGAAAAAAGTAGCATTTCTATCTTAAAAAACAGGTTTGGCAAGACCTTTGAAAAAATGTACTTACTTCATGAAAGCTAAAGGACAAACAGGGTTATCACTATTCCAATGTATAAGATTCTTTTATAAGTAATAAATAAGAAAATCACTATAGTTTCTGTCCAGTTCTTACCACCATCAAGACTCCTGGAGATTCGTTTGCTTGAGGTCCGTTCAAAGTATGGGGCAGGTCTATCTATGAGATTGCTAGCCTGGCGTGTTTGTGCTTGGGTACGTCCACTGTAACGGAACTTGGAGCCCAGTGTCAGAAATTTGGCTTTTGGAGGCTGTTCTGGTGATACAAGCCTACAACCATGAAAAAATAAACAAGGTCATTTCCAAACTATAAAAGGATAGTCATTAAACACAATACTTCCTTTTTTCTTTAATAAATTATATCAACTGATTTCTAGGAATTATAAAAGTCTGTACATTTCTGAAAATATTCCCTTCTTTAATATTGTCTTTTGTCCATATGTCATATTTTATTTTTTTTATGACAAGGATGACATTTTATTATAAAGTTCCTGCCAAAAATTGTAATTCATCTGCTGAGAGCAAGATTTCAAATGCTTTTAAGCCATGGAATGAAAGGAAAGGAAAGGAAAATAATGAAAGGAAAATACTGGAACCCCAGATCAAGACAAAGCTAGAGTGAAAAAACTGGCAGAATATGAGTGAATTTCTCCCCTTAGGTCTCTTATAGAATCCATCAGGTTTTTGTGGAAATCTAGAATTACATGAGACACAGTTTCAAAAACCTTGTGCTAGAGCAGTATTTTTCAAAATTGGCAATTTTAAGATATGTGGACTTCAGCTCCCAGAATTCTCCAGCCAGCATCCTAGAGGATTATGAAACACAGACAAAAAATATTTTCCAATGGCAGTTTTCATATTTTAGAGCAGGAGTATCAAATTCAAGGCCAAAGGTCCAGGTTCCAGCTAATGGGTAGCTTAGATCTGGCCTGTGGGGCTGCCCTGGAAACAGCGAAGGACCGACTCTCACTGCCTCTTACAGCGAAAACAAAGCTGGGGAGGGCTGTGTGAGGCCCTCCCGCGCTCCGTTTTCACTGGCAGAGGGTTGCAGGAGACCATTGCAGCCAAAAACGGGCCATGGGCGGCACTCCCAAGCTCCATTTTTCCTGGCAGGAGGCCATCGCAGCTGAAAATGGAGCTTGCGAGGGCTGCAGGTGGCACTTCCAACTCCCCTTTTGCTGGCAGATGGTTGCAGGAGGCCGTTGCAGCTGAAACGGAGCTTGGGAGCCCATTTCCACTGCAGAGCGCTCTGGCCACCATAGGCGCCCCCGACATGAGTGAAATCAAGCTGGTCACCCCCAGCCTGGCCATGCCCATACTGGCCCCCCAAGGTCAAACACAAACCTGATGTGGCCCTCAATTAAATTGAGTTTGACACCCATTTTAGAGAATGGACTGAGTGTTCATACAGTTTCTTTTCTACCACATTCCCTATTTTTCTATATTCAATTTCTTGTTCCTAGCAAGAATCCTAGGATTTAAGTACAGTACAAGGCTATTTTAGTATTACAGAGAAAGTATGTTTTAGAAGGTCTGTATTTAAATGTATAAAAGGTAATCAAGTGAGAGAAGAAAATAAGAGGCAAACTCTAACCCTAACTATCATGAAGAAAGTTGACACTCTTGGATTAAGCCACTTAAATTAATGACAGTTGGAACTGCTGCATTCTTTTGCATGCCAGCTCCTCAGAAGCACACCATGAATATACATCATTCGTTGGAAAACGTAATATGGATTACTATTTATTTCAAAGACACCTGCATAAAATCTCTGAGTTTAAATGAAACTAATGCCAGTAACAAAACAGTATTTTTAATCCCCTCTCCTCAGAGACTGCTCTTATTTGGTGCTACAGTATTCAAGGAGCACATGAAGATGAAAGTTGTCTTAATCATAATTATTATGGTTTACATGCCACTTCATATTGGAAGACCATGAGGCTTATAAAAAATAAGAATACAATTGTAATTAATCTAATGGCCACCATTTGCAGACAACATGATTTTAACAGTCTAAAAATGCATTTCTGAAGGATCATTTTGTTATGGCTCCCCATCAATGTAATAAGGATAGTTTCATTCAAATATCTTGGGAGTAAGTTATTCCCAAGAAGGAGGATCATTGCTGAATACACTTGAGCCTGGGCTCCCTGAAGATGGCACTCCTTCCATGGTAGAACTATCAAGTTTACACTCCCATCTTGCACTAAACAACCATATTCAATTCAGGGAAGGCAGCTGCAGGGGTATCCCAGTCCTGAACCATTTCAGATTTAAAGATGACAACCAGCACCTTAACTGGCAGCAATAATAGTATTATATGGGTAAATCTTAGAACAGACATAATTACACTAGCTGAAACTTCAAGGATGATCTTTAGAGTTAATCTCATGAAAACGCATTGCAGTAATCCTCTGCTGTGAAGTAACACAGGCATGAGTGACTGTGAGTAAAGCCTCTTGATTCAAGAAAGGCCACAACTGGCACACATTATAACTCTGAGATTGTGGGAATTCGGGTGGGGAACAAGCTTCAGCTCAACCCTAGCAAGACTGAGTGGCTTCTGGGCCCTTATGTTCTGGGGGCTTACCATTTTTGAAGCTGGATGTGTTGCACTACCCCAAGCAAACTGTGCACAATTTAAGGAATTTTCTGGACACATGATTTCTACTTAAAGAAGAGTTAGCAATCATGGCCCAGATACCTTTGCACAGCTTCATGTTATACACCACTTGTACCTGTTCCTGAACTGGGAGGTTCTACTCTCACTTAGGCCCTCGTCAGCTCCCAAATGGATTACCTTAAGTGGGGCTGCCCTTGAAAAACATCCAGAAGCTTCAGTGCATATTAAGCCTATGTTCCATGAGCTGCATTGGGTGCCAGTCTGCTTCCAGCTTCAATTTAAGGTGCTGGTTATAAAGACCTAAATGGCATGGGGCTCGGTTATTTTTGAGACTACTTCTCCTCTGTTACATCTACCCATCTCATCATGGCAAGCAGAAAGGGCAGGTTATGGCTCACATCAATTAAGGAATATCATCTGACAGAACTCTGGAGGAGAGCCTTTTCTGCCACAGTGCCTGTCTTTTAGAATATCCTCCCCTGGAGGTTAGACTGGCCCCTACCTTGTTTACCTTTTGAAATGCTCTAAAAATATGGTTGTGTCAATGGGCTGGGATCTGGTTATAGTTTGGAGACTGCTAGCTGTTTATATTGATTGATCCATAACTTGTACTTGCCTGCTTTCTGGGTTTTCGGTTTCAATTTTGGTTTTTAATTAGGCTTTTTATTTGATTTTAAAGGTTGCTGTGTTTTTACTGCTTTCCTGAATTTTACTGATTGTGTTCTTTGGTTGTTTTTAACTGTGTGAACTGAGTCAATGAGTGAGATGGGTAGCTATACAAATTGAACAAATAAATCCTGTTTCGTTGTTACTGTTACTTTTTACGTGAACCTCATTAATAGAGCTGGACAGTAATACAAACGCCAATAAATAAATAACAAACTAAATGAATAAATAACATATACTGTAGTATCCCATACACAGTCTATTTCATCCAGGGCAATCTAAAGTTGTCAACAGTTTTATAAAATAGTTGGATTAAATGATGATTACTCAAGGAAGACATGTTATTACCATCACTTCTTTCAAGATGGAGGGCATGTACCACTATCTACATCCAGTTCCTATCAGTTCCCTGGCTACTTTCACCAACTGGTAGAGCAAGGAACTAATCAACAGATGGCGGGGCTTCCGGTTTGCTGCTGGCCGCCGCCAGACGTTCCTCTGGGATCGTCAGCTCCCTCTGCCTGTATAGAGCCGCCGTTACAGCGGATGGCGGCTCGAAAAAACTCCGTTTCCAAGAGGAAACGGAGATAGAGCCGGCAGGGGTGGGTAGAACTCTCCGCAGAGTCCCAAAAGTTTTTTTTTAACTTTTGGGACGGAGCGGATGAGAAGCCCCATATCCCCTGCCGCTGCTCCGGGCTTTGGGAGACCTCTGCCTATGCAGAGCCAGGCGTCAAGAGCAAGCCTGTGAATCTAAAAGAATAATTAAAGAAATGAAGAACTGGACCCTTAATACTGAACCGCAAGTATCTCACCCTTTCAAAAACTATTTAAAAGAAAAGAGCAGAGGAAAAGAGGGAAAAAGAGCCTTCTAAAATGGCGTCTGCTGTGGCTGGAGAAGGGCTAAAAGGGAAAGTCCTTCCGTTTCTCATTATTACAATGTAGCGGAATAAATATCACTGGCTACATTTCTAGAGGAAACCTCGCTCCTGTGCTGCTCAGAAGTTTTTTTTAATGAGGGAAAGTCTTTTTGTTTTCTATTTCTTCTCTCATTTTTGCTAAATCTTGTCTGTGTGGGAAATGGCATCAGGACTTACACAGCTGGACAAACGGGGGGGGGAATTTCCCCCCTTAAGAAATTGCGCCAACAAATTTCAACTCTCCAGTGTCAGAAACCCGATTTTAATATATTAGAATTTATCCTTGAAGAGATTGTAAGAAGGGATGAGATTGTGAATCAGCAACTTGAAAAATTTAAGCAGGAAATTAAAGAAATTGGTGAATTGGTGAAATCAAAGTCTGACTTCTTGAATAAAAAGATTTCAAAAGCTGCTAATGGTTTATCAGGCTTTCTGATTCGGGTGGAGGCAAAGACTGAATTATTAGAGACTAAAATGAAGGAAATCGAGGAGAATTTGGATGACATGACTCAAAAAATTAAAAAGGAATTGATAAACATTCAGGATAATAGCTTGGAAGACAAATCTAAAATGGAGACTGACCAAAAGATTGGTAATGAGGAAAATGTACAACAGAGGATTGAAAGAGAAGTTTTAATGACTCAATATAATTTTACAGAATATGCAATTAGACTGAGAGGTCTGCAGGAAAATAATAGAGATGATTTAAGGAAAGTATCTTCTGAAATTCTGGCTGGGATCTTAAAGGTTCAACCTGATGAAGTGTATTGCAGGATTGATAGAACTTATAGAATAAACTCCTGGTGGGCAAAGCAAAGGCAATTGCCTAGAGATGTGGTGATCTATTTTACAGATAAAGAAATTAGGAATAATATTGTGCAGAACTCTTTTAATTCCAATTTGCAATTTCATGGAAGAAAGATTTGGATTTTCAAGGAGCTCCCGCCCAAGATGTTAATGGAGAGGAAGAAATTTGGCTTTTTAGTGACTGAATTAAAAAAAAGAAATATCCTATTCAGGTGGGACATCCCAGTTGGTTTAATATTGAGATATCAAGGCGTAAGATATCAATTGCACACTGTTGAAAAAGCGGAAGATTTTTATCAAAAAATTCTAAAAATGAATTTAACACCTTTAGGCATAATACAGGATAAGCAAAAGGAGTTGGAAATAAAAGGAAAACATCAAATTACAGAGGCTGTGATGGATAAATTGTTTTTGGACTCCCTGGAGACCCCAGCTGGACTGTTTATAAATAAGAGAGCAGTGTCATCCGAACCCAAGGTGATGAATCATCAAGTCACAGACAAGTGCGCAAATCAATCAGTTGATATACAAGTGACGGAGAAGAAAGATGAGATGATAAAATTAACCCAACAAGAACAATCCACAAAGCAGAATGAAAATCAACCAGCAGATATACAATTGGTAGGCAAGAAAAGAGGATGGAAATTCAACCCGAAAAAGAAAAAGAAAAGAAACAGATCTTATAGAAACAGCAATTTCTAAACTAAGCAACAGTGAAGCCAGGCGCTTTAAAAAATGAATGAATATTAGAAAAGATAGTGGCGGCGAACAATTGTTTGATACTATCCTGAGGATTGTGGCAGATCTCTGCAAGGCCATGATTTTGGGATGTGGAAAGAGCCTCACTTTGTTGGATTTGAATCATCTAATTTTTTCTTATTTACCTTTTTTTTCTCTTGGAAATATATTATAACTACTTTGAGTTATAAGGCAGGAGAGTTTTGCCGGGGCATGCAGAAGATCTGGATGTTACTCAGTAGGATGATGGGAATTAACAATCCTGATGAATACCACAACTATAACCATACGGATATATTCATAATTATAATGTCACTCGGGTGGTTGTTTTTACTTTTATACAGGTGTGAGGATATCTACTACTGATGGGGGCAGAAGATGACTGAAGATTTTGAACAAACTGTTGCACCAGCATGTTATTTTACCCTATTATGGGTGATGGATTTAACAATCTAGTGGAAAGACATCAAAGAAGATATTATATGGATCATAAACTTAAAGTTATTGTCTTTTCTCTTTTTACATAATGAAATGCATATATAGATATGTGTATATCTTAGTAATGTGGGCAGTTGATTATATTTAGAATTGTACTGCATGATTTTCTAGAAATTGAAGGGTTGAAATAGGTTAGTTTACTGATTGTTATAAAATGGGATGCATATATAGATATGTGTATATTTTAGTAAAGTGGGTAGTGGATTATATTTAGAATTGTATTGTCTGATTTCAAGTCATATATTTAGAGGAGTGGAGGAAGTGGACAGAATTGAATAAATTTGGTTGCAGGGAGAAGGCCGATTTAAAATGTTATATTAATATATATAAAAGATTAAAGGTTAATTTGTAATAATACTCAATAAGTTTAGGGGAGGAGAAAAAGGGCAGATTACCGTAAAAATGGGAGTTATAAGATTAACAAGTTAAGGGTCAGTATTCCGAGAAGGGATTAAGGGAAAGGGAAGATATTATGTATGTAACTAGTTATGAAATAGCCTATTGTTGTGAAGAAGTCACAGGGGGGGTTGGGTGGAAAGGGTGGGTTAGGGAAGGGGGGGGGAAAGGGGGAAAAACTTGTATTTGAAAACTTTTTCAATAAAAAAAAAAAAAAACAGATGGCTATACTAACTATGCAGATGACACTGCCTTATTTTCTTAGCTGTCATATGCTGAAAACAATCCAGATAATTCCGAAATAAACTTGTTATCTCAGCTGGATTTGCTCAGCTGGTGTCTAACTCCAAGTTAATATGAATGATTTTAGTCACAGCAATGGCCTAGTAGATCATTTTCCAGTTTTATTTTTTTATTTTTTCTAAAAGAAATTATGAGTTTAATACTGTTAGATCAAGATTTGAACTTCTTTGGATTTTCTGCATAATGGCTTCAGTTGTAAGAAGGCAATATAAAATAGTAGGGGATCTAGAACAATTGGCATTGTTAGAAACAAGCTTTTGTCTCTATTCAGAGTAAGAATGAAAAATGCTTGGGTGTTTCTTTATATAAGATGTTCAATGTGAAAATGTCACCAAAAAATAAATAAAAAATATCACTACAGAAAAACCAGAAATTTTAAAGACATTAATTTTCAATTCATTAACCAACAAAGAACACTGTTCAGTTAAAAAAAAAACTACATTAGCTGAAGATAACTAATACAGTACTTTAAAGACAAGACTTTGTATTGCTTGTAGGAAAGGTCATTAGAAAACGATTGGGCCATCACAGAAAAAATCCTTGAAATCTCACAGGTGTCACAGAAAACAGGCATAAAAATCTGCATGGAGGGGAAATTAAGAGTAGTTCATGTTTGGTCGGGTGACCATAATCACTACCATAGATACTAAGCTTTCATTAAGAACACTTCTGTTGCATATACAGCTTGAGATAGGACACACACTATGCATTTATTTTATTAAAAAGTTAACCACTTCCAACATTTTGCTGGTGTGTGTACATTTTAAAAAATGCATACCAGGCTCCAAAACAGACTGTAACACTGATGCAGTTTATTAAGTGCTAAACCCCTACAAATTTTTAGTTTCTCTTTGATTTTAGAACACATTTTTCTTAATGCAGGCTTCAAACTAAAGCAAAGTGTAATTTGGTGCTTCAGAATTAAATTTGGTACAATTGAATCAGACACAATTGTTAGTGGCTTTATAGATAAGTATGTGGCATGTCCACAAGTGAGAGTAGCTCTTCCTAGACATTCCATTGATATCCCTGATCCCATCAGCAGCCTTATCCATCTTCGCTTGCTAATCATTGCCTCGTGGAAAGTCATTTTTACATCATCTAGGACAATGTGGGTTGCTCCCGATTCGGACCCGTTCTATAGAACCAATAGTAAATCCCGAGGGAGCTCCACCCACTGACCCCAACGTCATCAGAACGCTTCTGCGCATGCGTGCGGCCCCATTGCGAACCGGTAGTAAAGATGAGTAGAACCCACCCCTGATCTAGGACCAAAGTAGTTTATTTAAGGCTATAAAATCTTAAAATCTTCGCAGGTTCTGAAATACAACTCTCAGCAGCCCCTGCCAGCTAAATATGTGGTATGATGAAAGTTATAATTCAATAGCATCTAAAGTTAGAAAACCAAGATTTCTGTCCTAATACGTTGTAGCAGTAAGACTCCTATTATGAACATTTCTTTATGTATTGTCTGGAAAGCAGTTTCTACAGGTAGATTGCACACTAGTATCAGTAAGCTTATACCTCGGCTTCCGGTCTGGCTTCCATCGCCCCCAGAAGGTCCTCTGAGACCGCCAGCCCCGTTGCCTGTAAAGAGCAGCCTTTACATCTGAAAGGCGGCTCGAAAAACTCCATTTCCTGAAGGAAATGTGAGACAGAGCAGGCGAGGGCAGGTAGAACCCTCTGTGAAGTCCCCAGAGTTTTTTTTTTACTCTTGGGGACGAGCAGGTTGTGGCTCCCTATTTCCGCTCGCTGCTGCTCCGGGCTTCGGGAGAACTCTGCCTTTTTGCAGAGCTAGGCGCTGGAACCGGACCAATCAACAAAATTAACAGATGGACTAATTAAAAAGGATGAGATTTGGACTTGGGACCCTAAATCGCAAGTATTTTTAATGATTTTACAAGCATTTCAGAGTGAAGGAAAAAAAAAGTTTAAAATGGCGACTGCTGAGGCTTGAGAAGAAGAAGAAAGCCGAAAGTGAAAGTCCTTCCGTAACAAGCTACAAAGTAGCGGAATAAACAGTGCTGGCTAGAATCTGGAAGAAAAACATCTATTTTAAGTTTCTTTTTTCTTGGAGATTTGTACTTGATCTTGCTTGGGGAAAAGTTTTCTTTCTTTAAAAAGAGTTTGTGTGGCAGGATGGCGTTAAAACTAATAAAGCCTGACAAACAAGCAGTGGGGGGGGGGTGTTCCCCCATTTACAATTATGTGAACAAGTTCTGAGCTTACAGACTCAGCAGAATGGCTTTAATTTAAAAGAATTTGTCCAGGAGGAAATGGCAAGATATTACGAGACTGTGAACCAGGAACTTGAAAAATTTAGGCAAGAAATTAAAGAAATGATACAACTAAAGTATGATAATTTGCAACGAAAGATTGTAACAGTGACTAATGCTTTTTCAGAAATTGTTATAAAGATGGATACAAATATTAAGTTATTAGATTCCAAAATGGAGGAAATTGATGATAAGATTAATAATTTGGACAATAAAATACAAATAATTGAAAATGATTTGACAAATATTCAAGACAATAGTTTAGAAGTAAAGTCTAAAAAGGAAGCTGCTCATGAGACTTACTATGCAGAATATATAAAGCAAGGGATTGAAAAAGAAATTACAATGATGAAATACAGGCTCACGGAATTTGCAGTTAGAATGAGAGGGTTACAGGAAAATAATAGAGATGATTTAAGAAAAATATCTGCTCAAGTTCTGGCCGGGATTTTAAAGGTTCATCCTGGGGAGGTATCTTGTAAGATTGACAGGGATTATAGAGTAAATTCTTGGATTGGAAAGCAAAGGCAATTGCGTAGAGATGTGGTGTTTTACTTCACAGATAAAGAAATAAGAAATGATATTGTGCAAAAATCTTTTAATTCTACTCTACAATTGTATGGAAGAAAGATCTGGATATATAAAGAGTTGCCGCCTAAGATTCTAAAAGATAGAAAGAAATTTGGATTTTTGGTGACTGAGCTTAAGAAACAAAATATTTCATTCAGGTGGGACGTTCCAGTTGGTATAATATTGAGATATCAAGGAGAAAGATAGCAGCTAAATACTGTTGAAAAAGCGGAAGAATTTTACTACAAGGTTCTCCAAAAGCAAAATCAACAAGAGATAGAAATTCAAGATAAGCAAAAGGAGGTGGAAGTAATAGAAAAACAACAAGTTACAGAGGTCCCCGTAGATGAGCCGCTTCTGGATTCTCCTTCAGAGGTCTCAGCTGGACTATTTATAAATACAAGAGAGGCGGCTCTGGATTCTAAAGTGATGACTTATCAAGTTACAGACCAGCATGGAAATCAATCAGTTGATATAAAACTCATAGAACCAGAATGGAGATTTAAGCCACAAAAGCAAAACCAGCAAGATCAAGTTATAGATCAGCATGAAAACCAAACAGTTGATATACAATTTATAGAAAGGAAATCAGGATGGAGATCTAACCCACAAAAAGTCAAGAAAAGAAGAAGCAGATCACACAAAAACAAAAACTTTTAAACCAAACAACAGTGTAATGCCAGTTATTTAAGAGATGATTGAATACATGAAAAGATAGTTGAGGCGAAGTATTGGTTTATATTATCCTGAGGAGAGTGACAGACTTCTGCAGTGCTGTACTTTTGGGATGTGAAAAGGGCCTTAAACTGAAATGATTGGAACTATCTTTTTTTTTTTGGACTCTTTGATAAATATACTACGTTTATGCTGAGCTACAAGGCGAGAGAGTTATGGAATTGGGGCACGCAGATGATCTGGCTGTTACCCTATTACGGTGGTTGGAATTAACAATTTGGATAAAAGACAGCTCTACAGACACTATATGGAATACAAATATTAAGTCACTCGGGTGGTTGTTGTTTTTTTATGAAGATATTTGCTATTGATGGGGGCAGATGGTAATTGAAGATACCGAACATACTGTTGGAATTAGGACGTGATGTTACCCTAACATGGGTGATGGAGTTTATAATCCAGCTGAAAGACATTACAGAAGATATCATATGGATTACAAGCTTAAAGTTTTTTTTAAGAGGATTTTATTTACATAAGGGAATATTTTTTAGTGGTGTGGGCAGAAGAATAAAGATATTACGAATTATTAAGTATGGTAGTCTTGTAGAAAAGTGGGTGGAGACAGGTTAGTTTATTGATTGTTTAGTTTAAGAAAAAGGATATTATGTTTAGATATGAATATATGTAAATATTTGAGTTAAGAGATATAACGATGGGGGTGAAGGAAATGGGTAGACTATGAATTGAATAAATGTTAAATTAGGATTTATTATATAGTTTTATAGCAGAAGGTTGCTTTGAAATGTTATATTAATATACATAAAAGATTTGATTTAAGAGATATATGTATGGGGGTAGAAAAAGGGTAGATTATGAGCAGAAATCACTAAACTGGGAGATACAATAATATTATTATGCTAAATTAGGAGTTATTATATAATGTTATAGTAGAATGTTATTTTGAAATGTATAGTATAAGGGGGATATGATAATATTATTAGAAAGAAAGGGTCAGCATGTGGGGATGGAGTAAGGGGATGGTAAAGTATTATATAATCTGTTATGAATTTGGGTTTTATTATGAAGAAGCCACAGGGGGAAGGGAGGGTGAGGGGGGGTTAGGGAGGAGGGGGGGAAAAAGGGGGAAAAACTTGTATTTGAAAAACTTTTTCAATAAAAAAAAAAGTAAGCTTATACCTCATGTTAATTATTTTCAGGGGAAAAAAGATTAGAACTGATATACAGATTTTTAAGGATTATAATCCAAAGCATTAATCAGTCACTAGATTTAATACAGATTGTCCTCACCAATTGCCGTGTTCAGTGACTGAAATTACAACGGTTCTGAAAAAAATATAACTTCAAGAGTAATGCCTACATTTACAACCTATGCAGCATCCCTCATGCATGTGACCACCATTGCATTCAGTGCTATCCTGTGCCTGACTTGTTTTTTCCTCCTTGCAGAGCAAAGATTGAGAGGATGGGATTACAACAGAGAAAGAAGGCATGCATTGAAAGCAATGTACTGGCATTGGCAGTTGTGAGCATGTCACAATTCCCCATAATGTGCCGGTTTATTCTCTTATAATCCCTTACTCCAAGCTCTCTGATCCGCAAGAGGGAGAAAGAAAAAACATCAATTTCTGTAGGCAATCTCACCTGTTCCTGACCCATTCCTCCCTTGCAAAACAGAGAGATTGGAGAGTGGGAAATAAATCAGGCTGTTTGCATAATATGCTGGCATCAGTGCACTACTTCCAATGTGCATTCCACATCATGTGCCTCTTTACTCTCTTGTAATTCCTTACCCTCCAATGAAAATAAATACAAACATTAATTTACTTCTTACTAATTATCCCATTGCTGCGATGAGCATTCCAAAACAAACAAAAACTGAAAGTGTGAAACTGATTAGTCTGGTCAATTTTGTGAAAGTTCTCCCAGCACCTCTAGAGTGACCTCCAATTTGGAGTTGGGGGACGGGGATGGAAAAATGAAAGCACAGTCCAGTCACATGATTTTCCTCCTAGCGATCACTTCATTTAGTGATGGAGTTGTTGGTCGCAATTTTGTCAGTAAGCCACAATTTAACTAGGATTAATGTAATCTTTAGCATTAATATAATCCTAAAGATCTTTTATACTATTAAAAATGTAGATTCAGGCACAAAATGGGCCATTCTGGAAAAAGGTATGCAATTTCAGAAGGACATATTTTCAATCCAGAATTCAAGTAATATGTAAGTATAATGTAACAGCTATAAAAACTACCTGATAATAAACGGAATGCAAAATAAATTATTTAGGATCAGTTAGATCTGTTAAAGCCTCATAAAGAGCATCAACTTCTCTTCCATACCAAGTCATTTCTTGCAGAGCCTTGCTTCTTTCCAATAAAAGATTACCAATGTTTCCAAAGGGAAGAAAATCATTCTAGAATATTTTTCTGACAAATTTCAAGTCTGTCAATGCCATAATTAAAATGGTGATGCCAGAAGATACTGATACATGACAATAAGTTTTCTGCATTTTGTGCAGTTCACTCTCCTTTTTCCTATGTTAGAGGTTTTTTCTGTCTTCCACCTCTAATAAAACTTTGTTGATTTCTGGATGATTCTTATATAAGGATTGAATCAAAAAGTCTTTAGCATTAATGCTTTCAAGATCCCAGTATTTTCTGCCACCCTGAGCAGGCTTTTAAATACAACACAATGATATTCTAATCAACAGAATGCACAAATGCAGATACTGATTTTTATTTGCACACAGCTGGAGTTGTAATCACCCAGCACCATTCAATTTTCCTCCCCAGTGAAATCATTTTCACGAATGAATGAAAAGAGAGCCCCATATGCTGGGCAGTTTGATATCGATAGGCATGCTCTTTCAGATAACCTTGGCTTAAACCACTTAAGGTTTTAGAGGCTAAAACTAGCTCCTTAAGTTAGAATGAAAACAACCTAACTCCTGTAGAACAGATGTAGCAAATAAGCTTAACATGATCACTTAGCTCCTACAAACATATGTGTTGCATTTTGTGCTTCGGAGTTGTTGATCATATATAACGGCAGTCTTCCATAAAATGTATAATCAAACCCCAATGATTTAAATTGCAAGCAGGCTATAGAGTGTAAATGTGAATGATTTTAATTATTAATTAAAAGTAAAAGTAAACTGGACAAGCTAGCATTTTTAGGTAAGAAAAGGTAAGAAAAACAAATAGCAGGTAAAATTGAATTCCCAGTAGAAGGGAAAAAAAGCCTGAGATAAATCTAGTTCTTGAGTCCAATCATTTGTCTGCTGAAGCTTTCACTGGAAAGCAAAAAGTACAGGTGGTTTGCAGATCAAAAAGCCAATGAACAGTAGCAGCACTTTCTGTCTGCAGAGAAAACTGGAATAATAAGGCAGTATTGTTTTCTCTCAAAATTCTTTCTATGGCAAATTCCCTCTAACAAAATATTCTATATTACCATAGCTAAGTTATTGCGGCCTACATTTTATCAACAGAAGCATAGAAGATCTACTATAATGAAGGCAAACAATACTGAAGAAATGTGGCTTAAAGATGGGAGAATATTAGGATTCAAAACAAAACAAAAATCTATTTTTACCAGAACCCTTTCATTCTATTTATTGAGTCATTTATTGTCTATTTTTTACTATTGATGCCCTAGGTATCTATCAATATGTTACAGATTGCCTAGCATAAACATTTTGCAAACAACCATGATGGGGCCCACTGTATCATATTACAGATGACTAAAGAAATAATCAATTTATCATTTATTGTATCATAACAATATTTTAGGAGAAAAATCCAGCATATAGCTTGAGGAAAAAAGCTAGGGGCCTTTTGTTTTGTTTATTTTTAATAGATTCACAAAACGAAGAATTTTACACTATTAATACCATGTCATGATAGACCAAGGGAATAATTTAGAACCAAATCAAACTACATATGGGACACACACAACTGAAAGGTACTTATAAGGAAGGTGTATTTTGTCACAGGCTAAAAGAAAGCTCATTTGTCAAAAGCTCTTTTCATATTTAAATTTTCCTCAAGAACATAAAAGCCATTGAAATCCCATAACCCACTAATTAAAAATGTAAATTTTACCTATAAAAAGTATGATGCTCCACACAAACCTTCCATAATCGTTTTGCAGCCCTATGATTTGGCAGCTTAAAGCCAATAGTACTCTCAAACTGTTCCAGCTGAAAAAAATGAATACAATCAGATTAATACAATTTTTGAATACTGTTTGCGCTACATCTCTCTGACTGGTCGCAGTCTGTGTTGGCAGGAGGGCAGAAGTCGACTCCAAGACACCTTATTTGTAGGGTGCCGCAGGGGTCGGTCCTCTCACCTCTTCTGTTCAACATTTATGTGAAGCCGCTGGGTGAGCTCATCGGTGGTTTTGGGGTGCAGTGCCATATTTACGCTGATGATACTCAGCTGTACATCTCCACCCCAGACCATCCCAATGATGCCTTTGCAGTGATGTCCCGGTGCCTCGAAGCCGTGTGGATCCGGATGGGGAGAAACAGGCTCCGACTCAACCCTTCCAAGACCGAGTGGCTATGGCTGCCGGCGTCCTGATATAGCCAGCTGATACCACCGCTGACTATTGGGGGCAAGTCATTGGCCCCCAAGGAAAGGGCTCGCAACTTAGGTGTCCTCCTGGACACGCGGCTGACTTTAGAAGAGCATATGACAGCCGTGTTAGCATTTGATTTCATTTACTCTTAAAATTAATGTAATCATTTTCAGTCACTTGGTGCTGTTAAGGTGTTACAGTTAAGGTGCTGGCCTAGAAACCAAGAGAGTTCTAGGCCTGGTAACTTTGGGCCATCCCAATCCACTCTTAGTCCAATCCACTTCACACAGTTGTTGTTGTTGTGGGGAAAAGAGGCAGGAGTATTGGATATGTTCACTGCCTTGAGTTAAATATAAAAATCATCATCATCACCATCATTGTCACCATAATCTGTTAGAATGCAATTTAATTAACAACTCTAAACCAGAGGCTCAAATGCCTCATTCAGAGGCTACAATTCAAACATAATGTAAACAGGTAGTCCTCGAGTTACGAATGTAATGGAGCCTTCCGATTCCATTTGTAACCCGAGGATTTATGGGAGTGAATCTTGTACCCTGAACAAGATCACTCCTTCCTTTTGCCCATGCATTTGCTAATTGAATGTGAAGCTCATTAAGTACACATGAGGTATTTCAGGGTGGGGAAGGCCATAGGTAGCCTACTGATGGAACAGGTCACCTGCCTAAGATCACCCAAGATCTCCCTGACCCACTGAAATACCTCATGCTCCCCACAATTGCTTCCCCTCCCCAACCTGCCGCACCAGTCACTTACCTTGTGAAGATCTAGCAAGTAGTCTCCTTGTAGGTTGCCAACCAAAATGGAGTTTCTGAGGGCCAGATCTCCCCCCCGGAGGCTCCATTTCGGCCTGCAATGGGCTGGGGGAAGCCTGCGGAGGGCTGAACGGAGCATTGGAGGACTGGATCTGCCCCTCAGAAGCTCCATTTAGGCTAGCAATGTGCAGGACAAATGCTGCACAGCCTCTGCGATTGTTCAAAAGAGTGAACAACTACCGTGGTGCTGCAAGATTCACAAGATTTCACAAATGCTAGGGGGCACTTATCACGTAAATTCAAATATTCACTAAGGGAACGTTCGTAACCTGGGGATTACCTGTACAGATGAATAAACGCTTTCTTGGAAGTTTTTTCAGTAACATTTATGAAAAAGCTATTTCTAAACAAGACAAAATTACTGCAAAGTAGGAACTGGTTTGTCATAATTAAGAATGAAAATGATAGTGTCTCTATTTCCTACTATAGTTAATGTTCAGGAAAAAACATGCATTCATTTTTGTATAATTAAGCTTTGCACTGATTTAATGAGATGCATACAGTACACATCTGGGTAAGTGTCAAAAAGCAAGTCTACAATTGATTAGATTCCATGCTAATTAATTTGTAGGACAATTTTTTTGAATGGCATTTGGAATCTTTTTAATTGCTTATGAATTATTAGTGAGCACCAGTGGTGAAATTCAACCGGCTGTATCCAGATAGTGCGATCCGGTAGCACCAGGAGGTTCCGCCCACCCATCATCACATCCTGTTTTTGACCCTCTGTGCATGTGCAGAAGGCTCTGGCAATGTGTGGATGAGGCGCGCACACTCACATTTGCGAACCGGTAGCGAAGGTAAGTGAATACCACCCTTGGTGAGCACCAAATGCTTTAAAAACATATCTTACTGTTGATTACTTATGTATCTGAACTGTGTATGATTCTGAAATATGAAGCAACAAGAAAACAAAATAATCTAAAAATATCAAAGTGTTGGAGAATATGCTTTTAGACATATTCAATATGGAGAACATCTCAGGAACGCCATGCGCCAGCTAAAAGAAGCCTTTGCGTAGCTATGGCTGCTTTGCATTATGGCTCTTCAACAGATCTAGTATGATTTAAAAAAAACAAAACACTTTATCAGGCAGACGCATATCACACTATGAACTATTGAACTACCTGACATGTGTTCATACAATTTCTGATATGTAAATCATGATATCCATGTACTTACTTCAGTTGGTCTGATTTTAATATAGAAATTACTGCGTTTATAAGAAATCTTCAAAATTTTGGGCCATGCAAAACGATTTATCCGAAGTCTGTCTTTGTAAATGAGTAGCCCATTGGCACAAACCCCCAACATGATGTCCACACCTTCAGAATCCTATCAAATTAAGAATGAAAGCAATTTCAATCTGATTACAGTAGGAATACACACAGGCAGGCAGACAATGAAGCAGCAGGAGTAGAGAAGATTATCTTAAAAGACATGGAAATTTAGCTGAGCAACAATACTGAATCTAAGAAAATACTTCAGAAGTGGACAGATAGGCAGTTGACAATGAAGGAAATATTGTAAAATTATGTCATTGCCTTGTTATGTAAAGTTGGCTATACTAACTGAATATCAAAACAGTACACAGAAGATAGAAATCCATCATATGAATGGAAACAAAACACTTTAATAAGCTTTAATGATCAATAATCCGCAATATATTGTTTAATCCATCCAATTTTGTAGTATGCAAGATTGTACTTAATATTTCAAGTCATTAACTATCCAAATATTTGGCTAGTAGTCTTCTTATTAGTAGAGGAGACCTATCCTGCTTTAAAACGAAAGCATGGGAGAACCCAAGTTTTTTATAATAAATATTTTACAATAAAGTATTTTACATATGCAATTTTGAGGGGGAAAGCAAACATATACACACTCCTATATGCCAAAAGTTGTGTACAATACTTTCTCTGTGGAATTTTTATTTATCCCACCTACTTTTCCAGATCATTTTGGAACGTTCACTACTTTCCCATTTCCTCCATTGTACTAACTGCAGCAATATGCTTATAACAATAAGGAAAAGTTCCTAGTTGTGAAATTGCCAGCACGATAGTCTTTTGAATGGTCCTTTAAATGTACTGGGTGAATAGCAACTTGGCAGCTTCACAAATATTCCTTTAGAGCACGGGCGAAATCTACCTATCTTCCCTACCTGTTCGGAAGTGTGCATGTCACATGCAATAACAGGTTACTTCCTGGTTAAAACCAGGAAGTAACGACGTCCAGGTAGGTGGGCGGAGGCTCACGCTGCCACAGCTACTGGTTCTCCGAACCACCTGCCATCACCACTACTGGTTCACCCGAACTGGTGTGAACCAGTAGCATTTCACCCCTGCTTTAGAACAAGTGCCCAGATTTTTTTTTTTTTCTTTTTTTAAAATGGCAATGGGCTAATAAAAGTTCTGGATACATAAACTGGCAATTTGTTTTCTTTGCTGGGTAAGGAGAGGATGAAATAGACGTTTTTCAATGACTTGCTGGAGAAGGCTCTGATTCAGTAGAACTTTCGCCAGCAAATCAGCTAGAAAAAAAAACACTGACTAAAGTATTGGCATCCCCTACCTGATCTCAAAATTCCAAAACCTGTAATAGTAAATGTACTATTTACTATTTACATAGCTGATTTACAGAATCTGGGACTAGAAATGGTGTTATCTGCAAATAGTATCACTTCTCTCTTCCCTATTACAGAAGCAGCAGCATTGGGGAAAGGTAATTTCTCCCCAATAGTATGATCATGGAAGAAGCAGCAATTCTGCATTTGTTGGCAAAGAGAATGTATAAGGGAGAATGTGACAAGAGAATGGTGTTCAGAAGATACAGCTTTTGATTAAAACAAGTCTAAACGAGCATAAAATGACATATATGCAATGAAAATGTTAAAAATATGTACTATGGGTTTCAAATTATTCTCCAAATATCCCTGTTTTTCAAGCAGAAGAAATAGAATATATCAAGGATTACATCTCTGATACAGGATGGATTTAGACTGATTCACACATCTGCCAGGAATTCTACTTCCCGTATTCTAATCAAATCTCCCTTCAGATTGATTTAGCACCAGCAACAACACTTTCTTCCTTTCCTCACAAACAGCAATATCATGCATATTGAACAATAGGTATTTTTAAGTACATGAATCTATTACATTTTCTAAATAAAATTGTATTTTCTATAGAAATGTTGACTAATACCTTAGCATGATGTAAATCCACTCCATACATGGATAGCCGCTTGGCATTTTCTATGAATTGGGAATCTGCCTGTGCTGGAGTCAAACCCCTGCAAATATTTAGAAAAGAAATATTAAAAATCAATATTAAGTTATGTTTTGTTCTTATTAGTATATAAAAACATAACCCTTGCTACTCAGACCATAGTCTATTTAAACCAGTATTTTGTTTCTAGATATGGCCAGTTTTTGCAAGGGGTAGCACTGCTTTGAATCCCATCCATTTTAAACATCTCAAACATTGTACTATTCATGCTGAAGGAGAGTCCATTTTCAAATATAATCGTTTCCAGTCTTTGCATTTGTGAAAACTACCAAAACATACTGGAGTGTTACATCAATATCTGATAGTTGGTTACCAACATTTTGATAATTTTAAACGCTCCAACAATAAAGGGAAATGCCCGGCTGTTTTTCGAGCATCTAATTTTTAAGCAAGAAAAAAAGAACCAAACTTGCTCTTGAGGGATTCAAACTGCATTATCTCTCAAGATGAAGAATAGCCAGGGCTACTGCTTTTATGAAAATCCTAATGAAATAATAAAGATGTTTGCCTCAAACAGTACTCCCTGCATTATTGAACATCTTTTTTATACTGTTGAGCTTCTTTGTAATCCTGATGTAATCAAGAGGGGGGGGGGGGAATCCCTAGTTTCTAGTCATCTTTGTTTTAAAATTTCCAAATAGTACTCAGAAATAATTTCATAACCATATGGAAGCTGAAAAATATCTTGCATTTTTAAATTCCTGTGTTCCTATGAACTTTTTCCATGTTTTATTGTTGTGCTTACTTGTATCCTGCAAATTAAAACTTTCTTACCACTGGTTCTTAACTGCAGATTTGCCCTCTGGGAAATATTATGGGATCTTTCTCCCAAAACGTTATTCTAACGCTCATTTTCTTCTCTCCCCTTGTTTTTACTTCTTCAGTGAATGACTGAACTTTATTATTTTCATTATTTTTTCCTTTCTCTCCTTATTTATTTGTATGCTATTAATAACAATCTCTTCATTAATTTACCTATTTATGAGGGAGTGGCAGGGTTATATTACATAATGCCTGACTACAGCCTAGGGTTATTTCTTTTGCTTTTAATTGCATGAGCATTATCTGCCACAAGCAAACAAAAATGCATACAAATGAATTATTTGGAACATGACGCACCTGTGTGTCTTGTGTAATTCTACTACTTTATCCTCCAACTCTTTTGTCTGGTTAGGTGCAAACTGGAATTCCTGTATGTAACCACTATCATGCTCCTCAGGATCAAAGTCACCTAGTTCAGCTTGTAAAGTATATGAACCAAGCAGAGCATGGGTCACAAAAGAGCATGGTAGACGTCCAGAAGCAATATCCTGACGAAGCTGCAAACAAAGGAAGTACCTAGGAAAAAGAACATTGATAATTGTCTGACAAATTTTATTTATTTGTTTGTTTCTTTTTATTCTATTCCCTTTATTACTATATATGTAAATCAAGTTAGCGAACATTCATAATACTGCTTCCTTTTATTTTCCCCACAAAAGACTTAATATTTTTCTCTATTTTTAACACTTTAAAAATCTACATCAAAAGCAATCTGCAAACACAGAAATTATTTATTATAAAAAGGTTATATTTTAATAACTGTAAAAAAAACCCAAATACAACCTATTTCTCATATAAAGCTGGAAATTACTGGTATACTATCAGTGAAGTCTTATGCAATTATTCTGACTACTAGTTTTTAAGTAGTATACTTTTTAAAACTACATACACACACACACACACACACTTTTAACCATAACCATAGAAATGTGAGAGTTACAATAGTATTTCCTCCCTGACTTGCCCGGGTTATGATCTATGTTTTGAATATCTACAGTGGATTCAATATTGTTGCTTTTCTGCTTTAACTTATTCTTCTTTTTTCAACAAAAAAAATTGCCATTAGACAATTAGTTTTTCTTAGATGACATTTATCTGCAGTAATTATTTGTATATACATTTCTATACTAGATTTATGAAAAATACTACAAATCAAACACAGAGGAAAGCAATAGCAGCTACTAGCTTTTTTTGAATTTGGCCATTTTCTTTAGGCTTATGAAATGTAGTATTTTACAGATTTTCCAAGAGACCCTAAATAATGTAGGATTTCCATTCAATAATGCTTAATAGCATACCTGGTGATTTCTTCTGTTAATTGTGAAGGGTCAGGTGGGTAAAACTTCACATTAAAGGTGAACTGCCATGGCAAATCTACATTTAACACATTCCCCAGAGAATACATGGGAGAAAAAATGAAAACATTCAAAGTAAACATTATTTTTATCCACAAATCGGAAAAAAATGTAGACACTAAGGATGGGAGAGAAACTCTTTTGTAAGAACTGTTTTGTTTATATTGTAAAATTACTAATATGTCAGATTTTAAATTGTTTTGCCCCTACCATTTGAGATTAATGCATCTCCCTGTGTCTGAGGTCTGTATCGAATCCTTGTATTTCTCTCAAATTATTTTGCATGAAAGTATTCTCCCCCCCCCCACTCCAAAGTCTTAAAGCCTGTACTGGAATTACCACTGGAAGGCATTGAAATAAAAAGTTAAGCCATGTGGGATCTTCATCTTTACTGCTGCAATTCATCTAAAACACTGAAATATTTTGAAGCCCAATTTCTATTTTCTTAATTTCTTGCATGCTGGTACTGTATAGGTTTTTTTATTAATAGATTTATATCAATATATAGATATATGGGTATTACTGATATTTATATAATTGGAATTTATATATTGGAATAATTAAAAGTATGGAAAGTATGGAAACTTTTGAATTTTTGGGAGTGTATGAAAAAGCATCAGATGTGATTTATGAAAATTAACTTATTGTCCTGGCACCTCTGTAAATTCCTTTAACTCCTTCTTAGTATAGCTGGCTGAGTAAGAAGTGTTTGAGAGAGTCAAAATCATATAATCTGAAAATAGATTTAAAAGCTATGTCTTACCTCCCATTTTCATCCCACAAATCTGATTACTGGATCTAAATGCTATTGCCAACACTTCTATGGCTAGGTTGGATAATAAAGGAGCTAAAGAGCAACACTGTTGGTACCTCTTAAATTTGTAATGGGATCTGAATCATAACTATTAAGTCTTATCTGAACTTTAGTTGGTCCATAAATATATACCGTATTTTCCGGCGTATAAGACGACTGGGCGTATAAGACGACCCCCAAATTTTCCTGTTAAAATATAGGGTTTGGGCTATACTCGCCGTATAAGACTACCCCTCTTCCAACGCACACCAAATAAAAATTTAAAAAACATCAACTGGCTCACCCACAATGTAAAAGCAGTTGTGCTAGACCCAAAATGGCCCCTGAAACAAGCAGGAACCTCACACAGCCACAAAAAGCCCAAAAAAACAACTTTCACACTTTACACACACACAACACAACACAACACAACACAACTGGCTCATCCACAATGTAAAAGCAGCTGTGCTAGACCCAAAATGGCCCCTGCAACAAGCAGGAACCTCACACAGCCACAAAAAGCCCAAAAACCCAACTTTCACACTTTACACACACAAAATTCCACTTACAGCTTTGTGAGATGTTGTGTGTTTGTGTAGTTAGAGTGAAACACTACAGAAACACACTAAATCTCAGAAAGCTGCACAAATATTATTTTATTTTATTTTATTTTTATTTTTATATGAAAGCTAAATTTAAAACTTCCTAAACTTTAAATGGCTAGGTCTAAAAAAGAACAACTAAAAAAAAAAACCCAATTAACTATTTTTTTTTAAAGCTCCCAAAGGGGAAAAAAACTTACCCAATAGAACAGGGGTCTCCAACCTTGGCAACTTTAAGACTTGTAGACTTCAACTCCCAGAATTCCTCAGCCAGCTTTGTTTTGCTGGCTGAGGAATTCTGGGAGTTGAAGTCCACAACTCCCTGCCTGCTTGATTGCAGGCAGGGAGTTGCTTGCTGATGGAATGGATTCAGGCAAGCGAAGCAAGGCAAGCAGCTAAGGCAGTGGTTCTCAACCTTCCTAATGCAGCGACCCTTTAATACAGTTCCTCATGTTGTGGTGACCCCCAACGATAAAGTTATTCCTAAAACCATCAAAAATATGTGTTTTCCTATGGTCTTAGGCCAGGGGTCCCCAACCTTTTGGACCTCAGGGACCACCAACTTCATAATTTTAAATTTTGCTGACCACTAATACGAATCCAGTGCACCGCTTGCTGAAGCACCTGGACTCCCAGTACGGGATGGGGTCCTTCAGGCACTCTCCCTCCTGTCTGTCTCTCTCTCTCTGTCTCCCACTCTTTCTCTCTCATTCTCTTTCTCTCTCCCCCTTTCTCTCTCTCTCCCCACTCTCTCCCTCTCATTCTGATTCTCTCATTCTGATTCTCTTTCATTTTCTCTCTCTCATTCTCTCTCTGATTCTTTGATTCTCTTTCATTCTGTCTCTTTCTCTGTCTCTCATTCTCTCTCTCTCTCTGATTCTCTCTGTCTCTTTCTCTCATTCTCTTTCATTCTGTCTTTCTCTCTTTCTCTCTCTGTCTCACTCTGATTCTCTCTCTCTCATTCTCTCTGATTCTTTGATTCTCTTTCATTCTGTCTCTCTGTCTCTCATTCTCTCTCTCTCTCTCTGATTCTCTGTCTCTTTCTCTCATTCTCTTTCATTCTGTCTTTCTCTTTCTCTCTCTGTCTCACTCTGATTCTCTCTCTCTCATTCTCTCTGATTCTTTGATTCTCTTTCATTCTGTCTCTCTGTCTCTCATTCTCTCTCTCTCTCTCTGATTCTCTGTCTCTTTCTCTCATTCTTTCATTCTGTCTTTCTCTCTTTCTCTCTCTGTCTCACTCTGATTCTCTCTCTCTCATTCTCTCTCTGATTCTTTGATTCTCTTTCATTCTTTCTCTTTCTCTGTCTCTCATTCTCTCTCTCACTCTCTCTCTGATTCTCTCTGTCTCTTTCTCTCATTCTCTTTCATTCTGTCTTTCTCTCTCTTTCTCTCTCTGTCTCACTCTGATTCTCTCTCTCTCATTCTTTGATTCTCTTTCATTCTGTCTCTTTCTCTGTCTCTCATTCTCTCTCTCTCTCTCTCTCTGATTCTCTCTGTCTCTTTCTCTCATTCTCTTTCATTCTGTCTTTCTCTCTCTTTCTCTCTCTGTCTCACTCTGATTCTCTCTCTCTCATTCTCTCTTTCATTCTTTGTCTCTTTCTCTCTCTGTCTCATTCTGATTCTCTCTCTTTCTCTCTCATTCTCTCTCTCTCTCATCTCATGGGCCAGCCAGTGTCTTGGGGCTGAGAAGAAGTCAAGCATCTCCCTGAGAGACCGAGGGCCAGAAGAAGTGTGGGAGCGAAGCACTACTTGAACTTGTGCAGCATGAGCATTCGCCTTGGTATATTTGCGCCAGCTGATGGCCAAGGCAGCCCTCATCTGTCTGCTGAAAGTGCAGCATCAGGATTCTGCCTTGCTATATCTGCGGCGCAAGGCAGCCTTTGTTTCCTGCTGCTTGGGATTCAGAGTGGTAAATGGCGTCTGATCCGGAGAGCAGCTGGATTTTGCTCTCTAATCCGGATGCCAGATTGGCCCCCTGCAAACTCTCGTCTCTCGAGGAGCGCTCCCTGAAGCGGAGCTGGAAACGTTGGTTGGATTGCTTGAGAGAGGAGAGCTTGCAGGGGGGCGATCTGGTGTCTGCAATGGAGAGCGGCATCCAGCTTTTTCTCTCCGCTGTAAGAGCACTGTAAGAGCGGCAGCCCTCATCTCCTAATGCTTGGGACACGGAGCGGTAAATGGTGACTGGTCCGGGGAGCAGCTGGATTTTGCAGTCCCAAGCATTAGGAGATGAGGGCTGCCACTCTTACAGCGCTCTTACAGCGGAGAGAAAAAGCCGGATGCCGCTCTCCATTGCAGACACCAGATCGCCCCCCTGCAAGCTCTCCTCTCTCAAGCAGTCCAACCAAAGTTTCCAGCCCCGCTTCAGGGAGCGCTCCTCGAGAGACGAGATCTTGCAGGGGGCTAATCTGGCGTCCGCAATGAGAGCAAAATCCAGCTGCTCCCCGGACCAGTCACCATTTACCACTTCGAGTCCCAAGCATTAGGAGATGAGGGCTGCCACTCTTACAGCGCTCTTACAGCGGAGAGAAAAAGCTGGGTGCCGCTCTCCATTGCAGACACCAGATCGCCCCCCTGCAAGCTCTCCCTTTCAAGCAGTCCAACCAAAGTTTCCAGCCCCGCTTCAGGGAGCGCTCCTCGAGAGACGAGTGTTTGCAGGGGGCCGATCTGGCATCCGGATTAGAGAGCAAAATCCAGCTGCTCTCCGGATCAGACGCCATTTACCACTCTGAGTCCCAGGCAACAGGAGAGGAGGGCTGCCTTGCGCCACTCCTGACACAAATATACCAAGGCGGAATGCTGTTGCTGTACAAATGAAAGTAGTCCTTCACTCCCACAGCTTCCAGCCATCGCAAACGCCGCTTCTTCCCGCTTCTGCCACCCCCTCTCCCACCGCCACAACAGCACCATTCATTCCGGATGGCGAGGGCTGCGCTCGTTTTTCTGTATTGCACCACCTGCAAAACCCCTGTGAAAGGGTTGTTGGATCCCCAACCACTGAGCTAAGGTAAGCAAGCCGGAGGGGGAAAAGTTTTTCTCTTCTCCATGGCTCTGGCGATCCCAGCTGAATTGCCTGATTAGCAGGCAAAGCTGGGATCGTCAGAGCTTGGATCGCCAGAGCCATTTAAGGCTCGTCAGAGCCTTTCGGGCTGGTCTGCCTGATTACAGGAGAACGACACCCGGCGTATAAGACGACCCCCGACTTTTGAGAAGATTTTCATGTGTTAAAAAGTCGTCTTATACGCCGGAAAATACGGTATTTATATTTAATTAATACAAATTTATATTTAATTAATATTTGTATTAAAAATTGTATTTCCAGAGAATCAAAACTTTTAATATATCTAAATAACAAATAGCTAGGGAAGATTAATTTTACTATACTGCATAATGTTTAATAATTTATTGATGGGATAGATGTATTTCAACTTGAAATTGATCCATAAGAATAATTTTACCTATAATCAGTTGATTAGCTAACAGTTTAGTATACAGTTTACAGTCCATGTTAAGAAATGAAATGGACCTATATGGTGCCAAACCCTAGAAATCTTTGCCCAATTTAAGGATCAAAATTATATTAGAATGCTTTCAAAGCTCTAGTAAAGGATCCCCTTGGTGCAAAGTATTGCATAAAAATAAAAATTCAAGTATTAAAATCTCTTTATAAAATCTTATGACAATCCATCAGGGCCAGGAGAAATAGAAAAAGGAGATTCCATAAATTGGATGTCTTCTGCAGCCAATTCTGAGAATGTTAGCCTATTTCAAGATTGATTTTTCTTGATGATTGATTATTTGAGGAATTGTTCAAAAAAAGTTAGAATTGTTCACTTATATCTTTGGTTTTTACCAAGGGCATATGGGAGGACATTGTAGTTGAAGGTCATCTCTAAAACAGAATATGAGTCATTATCAGAGAGGAAAACCATTGCTAATGATTAAATGAAGCCAATTTCATTCACTTCTCCCTCCACCTCTCCATATTTTTATGCCTATTTTTTATTTTTATTTTTCTAAATTGTATATATTTCATTATTTTTCAGTAATATTTGTTCTAATAATGCAAATACTTTAAAAATATTTGATTGATCTGTCTAAGGTTCCTGTATTAATAATGATCTGTACAGATGCAGAACAACAATGTTTTGCAACAATGAATTGTTAAAACTCCGAAGCTGCTATACAAGCAAATCATTAAAACAGACTGTACAGGTGGCACCCATTTGCAGCGCTTCTGTTCCAGATGAACAATAGTGGATAATGAGGCTGTGAAACAAGTACTATAAACATGCACAAAAGCCTTTTCATCAGTTTCCACATGCATAAATATACAAAAAGGAGGCAAAAAGCATGGACAACAAGGGACACTGTACATATTGTTTATTTGTCTGTATAACACCTTGTGAGCAGCCTCACAACTCTTACAAAATGCTCACAAAAAACAAAACAAAAAAAAAAAACACCTAAAATATACCATGAAAGAAATGTATTTAACCAAAGGTAAGGTAACAGGCAACTTGATCAGTATGTTCCAATCACAAGAATTACAAAGGAGGATAAAAATTTCTTGCATTCTTTATATGAAAATCAAAATAGGATTAACAGACATTGTATTTACTAATACCAGATTAGATTATGCAGTTTTACCAAATGATTTTTGGAGTATTGTGCCAGACTGACAAAGTATTTGCATCTGTTCACTTTTCAAAAGCCTGGTTTTTCTAAGAACCTTTCTAACAGATGACTTGGAAAGTTCACCAGAACCTAAGACAATATATACTGATAAAGATTTATTCTAACTCTTCTTATTCTAGAAAGACCTAGATCATTCAACACTGTGCACACTGAAGAAGATTTCTATGGTAACAATCTTAATCTTAGCATACTTATAAATACAGTAAATACAGTATTGTAAACTTCTGAAATTTTAATTATATTAATTATTATTTTTTTGCTTTAATTTATATGCCGCCCTTCTCCGGAGACTCAGGGCGGCTTACAATGTGTTAAGCTTTATTATAAACGTTTTATTTAAAATGCAACATTACATAAGAAGGTTTGACAAAATTAAGTGTGCAAATTCAGCCTTAAAGCATAGAAGGGAGACATCTGTTTTTCGTATTTTGGCAATAAAAACAAAGAAAAAGAAAAACTCAGGATTTCAGCCCCATTTTTACACCCCACCAAAAGAGTTAGCTCCCCTCCATTCATAGAGAGGAGCTGAAATCCTTTAGCAGGCCGCTCTTTCAGCCATCCCCCAGAAACAAGAGGAAGCTGAAATTTGAATCCAGTGGCTGGAAGATAACTAGTTCAGCTCCATTTCTGCACCCTACTGAAAAAGTTCAGCTCCCAGCGATGGGAAGGATTTTTTTGGGAATCTAGCAAGAAAGATCGAAGTGGCGATCACATGATCGTGCAGCACTTAGCAACCAGTTGTGAGAACAGGTTGCCAAGCATCCAGATCACAATCATATGGGGATTATTGATGTAACATTAAGTGACAACCAGAAATACTTTACAGGCTGCAAATCACCCTTCCTGAGGTCATTGTAATTCCAGATTATTGTTAAATGAACAGTCGTATATCAAGAACTATCTGTAGTATGACAATAAGAGATATGACCAAGCACTTACTGCGAATTTGCTTCTTGATTTCCTTTGAAGTATCAAGCCAATTCTAAAAAAAGAAATGACATATAATGAGAAATGTAATATTTAATGTGTGTTTTATAGTGTAACTATTATTGATTTATTTAAAATCAGTATATAATATTCCGAGAATTTTTCATCTATCAATTTCTAAACTGCCTCAACCACTGAAGAAAGTTTGGGCTTACAATGTAAGCCTTACATGTTAAGATTTAAACAGCTACAGAAGTAATAAAATACAAAAACTGATAGTAATAGATGTCCCCACATCTTGGAAAATTCAGCAACTGAATACTATTGTTAACAATAAACAATAAACTGCCAGTGAGTAAATCAATGAACCCTTCCTATCTCTATTAGAAGAGTCACACTTCCACAGCTTTAAACATCTCAACAGCACTGGGGTAATACGAAGCTCAGGGGAAATGATATTTCACAAGATAATACAGCTACATAGAAGACCTGGAGTAGCCCCACAGTGAGAGGGGTAGCAAATAAATTTAACAAAATAAATAAATATTGCCTAGGTCTCACAAAATCACAATGCTTTATAATTGGGATATGAAATGTGCCAACCCTTACAGATTTTATTGAACAGGAAGAGATGACAAGAGAAAGACTGCCCTGCAGATAACCAAGTCTTAGGGGAATCAGTGCTCAATAAGAGACAATATGTTGAACTGCACCCAGAAACCGGCTAGTGTCTTCTGTAGCTTGTAGAGTAGAAATGTTACATGGACAAAAAAGGAACATCCATAACTACTTGTGTACCCACATTCCAGTTATGGTATCTGAGTAGTCTCCAGGGGAAGCACCATAAAGAACATTTCACAGGATTCGAGGATGAAGTGATTACGGTATGAGTGACTGTGAGAATGGCCTGCCAAGGATACAATTGTCACACAAGATTAGTTTGTTCAAAGGCCTTCCTGGCCATTACTGTCATTTGCTCTCTGAGCTAGGATCTGAGAATCCAGGAGGGCTCCGAGAAAGATCACAATTTAAATTGAATTACATCTTTTTTTTTTTTTACTTTCCTTTATGTTAATTTTTTCATTCATTAAAAAAAATGTCCAATTTCCATATACTTCAATACTTATCAATGGTAGGCTCTGAGTACTCAAAATAGTTATCTTTCATTTTGCAAAAGTAAAAGATTTCTATTTGCTATACAATTATAAAATGTTCCTGAAACTAATAAGATAATAGTCAGACAACTGACTATATTGTTCAAATTCTCTCTCTGTAATTTTTGGGAGACACACAGTTTTTTGAAATAAGTCATAGACTGATGAGGCAGTTTTAAACTTATATGCAGGCAGAGGTATCTACAGGATCTAATACTTCCCTCATTTTGACTTATTTAAGATGTTCATGTTGACGAAAGCAGTGTTGTGCTGATGTTTTTTTATTGTCCCCTCCTTTCCAGTGTGATTTATGAATAAGTAATAATTTTTATCTTGGATAAGTTGCTGAGCAAGTTTGCTCTTTCCCTCAGGATAGGATATGCACATCAAAGATAGAAACGAGGAGATAAATTTGCAAACCAGATGGAAAATTCAGAGACTGATGTTCTCTGTGCCTATATTAACTGACAATGTAAAATTATTATCTATATATACAATCAAGCTATTTGCTTTTTTACTGAGGACTATGAAATGAAAATGAGATATCTCTCATATTTTCCTGTCAGTGGCTTTCTCTCTAGCTGAGGATTGCTAGTGAGCTGGCTGTTTGTTTACAAACTCTTTCTCCTTCATAAATCACTGTCTTTTCATGAGCAAGTGAAAGGGCATAAAAATGTTTTTAAAAAAGAAAGAAACACAAAGACCTCAAGTGTCTACAACATTTTTTCAAAGATATTAGATTTTATAGTCATAAAAGATAATTTAATTGCTTCTTCAAATATGCAGATAATATGCAGATAATATGAGAGAATTTCCTTTTAGATTAGATTGCCCTCTACTGTTTTCCTCCTTATAAATTATTTTTCTACAGATACTGTTTTTTCTGTGCTAGTTCATGAAAATAACAGTGCCAGACTTAGCTGTATAAGTGTTCTGATGTTCAGTCTGTCTGTAAACATAGAATGTCAATTAAAATTAGAATAAAATATATTTAATCCTTACAAAGCAGAAAATCTAGCTTTCACAATTAATTATTCATGTATAAGATACTTTTTTTCTATGAAAACATTTGATACACAGGTTTTTCTTGCAAATAAATTAAAAATACCTTCTTATTGCCTTCTGAATACTAGTAAAATGCTCATACCGTAAAATTACTGAATACTAGTAAAATGCTCATAGGATAGACTCTAGATAGTCACAGGAAAAGTTCAACCTCTAGCAAATTTGAGCCACTTTGTTGACAAAGTACTGTGAAAAACTGTCAAAGCTGCCAAGTGGAAGATAACACTCTCCCAAACTGGGAGATGCCACCCTAAACAAGCCAATCGGGAAACAGCTCATCAACCGTTTCTGTTACTATCACAATGTAGGTCTAAACCTGAACTTGTACTCAGTCAGATTTACTGTCACTTTGTCTTTTGGAGCTCCTTAATAAACCAAAGAGACAGTCAGAATTAATAAGAAAGAGAGGCTACTTAGAAGCAAACTCATTAAAGCTTCCTGTACCCAGCCGTTCATTATAAAAGCAACAGAATTGGCTGCCAAATTGTTGAGATATTCCCTAAGTGTCTTTGGAAATCTCTCTAGATCCACTTGAGACCGTCTATTGTATTAGATTTGTTTGCCCATTGGAGGGCATCGTTAACAGTCAATTTTATTTGAACCAGGAAATCACCTGACTACAGCCAAAGGGTCAAGGTAATTAATACCATTTTTATCCAGATTGTTAATTATCTGATCTTAGATGAAGACAAGATCATTTGTATATGATTTGTATAACACAAGTATATGACTATTTATATAAATACATTGGAGTATTATATTTACATAAGATCTAATATACAACCATTTACATATATTGGGGTAAAGATTACAAGTGGTCACTATTGCATTTACAAATTCCTGAGCCTTCCTGGAAGCCTAGAATGAGGTCACCCAACAAATAATAGGAGAGCAACACTGGCCCTAAAACTTGATCTATAAACTCAGCAAGAGATCCTACCAAGCAAGCTTTGTCTTCTAAGGAAACAAAGAGATAATAAAGTTCTTATATCATTTCTGCAGTCAAAAACTGATGAGAAATGGAATCACATCTTTTGATATATATAGCAATGACAGGGGCAGACTCCTAAACAGAGCATAGTATAAGCATAAGACTCCTCTGTATGATATAAACTACAGGCTAGAACTTCTTATGTCTCATCTTCTGTTAAATGAAATTATATATTTCTGTGTAATGAACAACTGGTTCTTTTCTGCAGCCAAAGTTAAAACATGTTCATCTACCAGACCTTATATGCAAGTTCACCCACATAAGACAAGATTATCAGTGAGTGTTGCATTCTAATTGTTAATTGTTCAAACAATGATGATGTTATTTATTGCAAATGTATTTTTAAAAGAAAAGTGAAAATTGAAGTTCAAATGCTTTCAGTCAACATTCTCTCCTTCAGCTGATCATATCCATACAGCATCTAGTCCAGGGATCCCCAACCCCTGAGCCATGATCAGTATCTGTCTGTGGCTTGTTAGGAACCGGGCTGCACGGATGGAGCTGAGCGGCAGGCAAGTGAGTGAAACTTGATCTGTATTTACAGCCGCATCACCACCTTAGCTCCACCTCAGATATCAGGTATTAGATTCTCATAGAACCACAAACCCTACTGTAAACTGCACATGCAAGTGTTTCGGGTTGTGTGCTCCTCCCCCACCCCCCTTGATGGAAAAATTGCTCAGTTCAAAATATGACAGCAAGAGATAGCATTATAGTAACCCCCTTTTCTGCTCAGAAATCTGGGTTCCGGACTATAAAAGACTTAAAGTTCAGTAATAAATTTCCATATATTAGAAAAGTTCTGTCTTTTAGATGTCATTCTTACACATTTAATACATACCTTCTGATCTGTATGGTCTTGGAATAACAAGCCAAAATAGTCCCTTTCCAGTAGGTTAAGATGCTCACATACTTTGTCAAACAACACTTGCCCTTTTGCTTTTTTCTAGGAAAAAATAGGATAAATCAATGAAACATTTATATGCTAAATATATTTTATTTTAAAACACATCAATACCAAAGAAAACTACTATGTATTTGTTATCAATGGTTTCAATTTGCTGTTTCAGAAAATAAATAAAAAGTGAATAGATGCTTCATACCCAGCACATAGGAAAGCACTAATTGAAACCAATGGAGGGGAGATATTTATTTGGATAACTGAAATTTAAGTAGGACAAATGAAAAATCAGCAGTAATTCTTAAAATCCTGAAATACTGGTGTATATTTAGGACTCATCAATGTCTCTTAAAACCTTTTTTTAAAAAAGGAATCAAATATTTGTTTGTCATCTGAGTCTTTGCTAATTATCAAATACAGATAGTCTTCAACTTCTGACTATCACTTACCAACTGTTCGAAGTTACAACGGGACAACAAAAAGTACTTACAATCCAGATTTCTGAGTACTGCACACCTCCATGGTCATGAGACAGCATTTCAGGGACTTTTGCTACATACTCAGCCTTGAATTATCTGATATCTTGGTAAATAGCACAAGCCTCATTATTTTTGCTCTTTGCTTTAAACATTAGACTTATGAAAGTCTAATGGTTTTGATTTAAATATTTAAAACAACTGTTAGCCATCAATGTACTGTTGTCTAATGTTAGATTTGTAATGAAGAAATATAACACTTAAGTGATTTATAGAATCTTATTTCAGTTCATTAGTTTTTTTTTCTTTTTGCGTTAAATATAACCTTCAGATGCACTTACAACCACATAGCCTCAATAAAACTCGAATCGATTAGAAGATAATAAAAGTTAATAGAATGATTCAGAGTGGCTAAGTAAAACATGAAAGAACCAACATTTTTCAAGTCTAACAAAGATACTCCCCCAACTACATAAAAATAAAAAGAATAAATAAAATGTTAACATTTTAAAGAAAATAGGATATAAGATACTGATAAAATAAATTATCAGAAATAACTGCTTTGATTGATATGAATTTTGATATTTCCATATGACACAGAATGTCAGAGAAAACTATTATTGTTTTAAATAATTTGGGGCAGCAAAAATACACAACAAGCAGATAGATAGATAACATGTCAAAAGGTTTGTTGAAAGGTTTGTTCTTTTTTCTGCATTGTATATAATTTTATTAATAGTAAATTAATAATTAGTACTATTAAATAATAATATTTATTAATTATTAATATTAATGAAATGCAGCACGATATAATTATAAACATCCAAAGGAGAAAATTTGGGGCATTCAAAGTACTGTAGTTTGATTTGAATTAATAAATGAGAACAGACAACTTGCCTTTCTGGCTTTTCAAGATTTGTTGAAACATTGAAATAGTGTCTGCTACTGGCAGAATTCAAGAGGTGCAGTATGGTGCCTTTCATTTTCAAGCAAGTCCTACATCCCTATTTGGCTATTTATGGCATTTAAAAAGCCATAATGTGACATTTCTGAGACCTGGCAACTGAAAGGCATTTTTGCAATTGCTTATCACGCAGATTTTAGTAGACGCCACTGCAATTCCAGAGAAGTCCCTTCGAGTGCCTATGTGTAGGCTCTTGCAACACTAAAGTTATTGTGCCTGACAGTCAGAGACAGAAAGCTCTAAACTGAACGAATTATCTATGCTGTTGAGCTATGTGCTACGCAGTAGTTGTGAGAAACACTGTACAAATACAAAGGACAAGGGAAAAAAGGTATGCAATAAAACTACCAAGCTCAATAAAAGCATTGTTTGTTGTCCAAAAGAAATCAAAGCACATTCATACCGAACTGAACTGCTCAATTTATATTCAGCATTTACAATTTTAACTGGATCATTCAGTTTTATCTCATCAGCTGAAACACAAGGAATAATGCAAATAAACCCTCTGCAACGCAAAACTATTTCTAATAATATACTCAGGTACAATTGGGATGTGGGTGTGTAGTTTTTTAACTTGTATTTACTGCTCAAGAGATTTTACCTGTCACCTTAAGCAGGACTTTAAAATGTAATAACAAATAAATCCAAGAAATTAAATAACCTAGTCCAAATTGAGTTAAATATGTAGAAAGTTCCAGTTTAGACTTGTATTGAAAAAAGGTCATCTATGTGCCAAACATATTAAATTGAAATAAGTTTTCTTTCTTATGTAAAATCTAATCCTTTGAAAAAGGATTAGAAAGGAGTGAAATATTTTTGGCTATAAAGTTAGCTATCACACAATCACATAAGTCATGTACTGTTGTTGTTATTGTTATTATTATGATACTTCCTACTGAATTTTCAGCTGCTAAATCTTCAGTGTCCAGAAGATAATCATAGAGTACATAATCAGTTAAATCTTGTATTCTTATTTTGTGCTCCTGGTGCTACATTTTTGCCTTCCAAATACTATTTAAGATTCTAGTAAGTAAAACCCTGGATATTTTCCATTTCACTATAAATACAATTTTGCCAAATGACTCTCAGCAATTATAAAATCCAATTTGCCACCCAATTTTACTTAATATGTTTCAAAAACATCATTTTATTTGGCAGGTTACCATTCTAAACTCTCCTATATAAGCAAAAATTCTATAAAGTACATGCATTGTATGACCATTATAATCTTGGGTAGTATTTAGTTAACAGGATTTTGTTGGAAGTACATAAAAAAATGTTACTTTTGTTGAAGATTTTGTTAGAACAATCCAAAGAAAATGTACTCATGCTGAGAAGGGGCGTTGGTCCTACCTGAGACGCACCTTCTCGTTGGGTGGAGACAGCAGCCAGGATGGATGTGGTCATCTGTTAGGCCGATAGACTGAGCCCATCAAATTTGCTAAGTCCCGCCCTTGTTACCGGGCAAACCCAGCTTTTGGCGAGGACAAGAAGACAGGCTCGGCGTGTGGGACACCAATAACAGAGCAGGGAATAGAAGCAGAGCAGAAATAACAGGGCCAGACTGGCGACAGAGAGGGAGGGTCTGGCTGCTGTCTCCACCCAACGAGAAGGTGCGTCTCAGGTAGGACCAACGCCCCTTCTCCATTGTGGGTGGAGACAGCAGCCAGGATGGGACATACCAAAGATTCACGTCCCTATGATCGGGAGGGATCAGTCTGGTCCGAAGTACCCTCCCCGGAAACAACCCTCTGTAACACTCTACGACCAAAAGCGGCATCTGCCGAGGCAAATTTGTCCAGTTTGTAATGTAGAATGAACGGAGAAGGCGAAGTCCACGTAGCCGCTCTACATATCTCGAGTAATGAAGCCTGAGTTGCCCATGCTGCCGAAGTCGCAGCGCTTCAGGTAGAATGCGCCGTCAGACGAGGAGGTCTTGGAAGAGAACGTAATTCGTATGCCTTGGCTATCGTCTGACGAATCCAACGCCCAATAGTCGGCGAAGATACCTTGCTGCCCAAGGATACCGGAAGGAAAGAGACAAAGAGGGATTCTGTCTTGCGGAAAGCCGCTGTCCGCTTAATGTAGATTCGCAAGGCCCGCCGAACATCCAAAGAGTGCCACCGACGTTCAAGTCTGTGAGTCGGACGAGGGCAAAAATTGGGCAGGATAAGTTCCTGCATGCGATGAAAGGTGGTATTAACTTTAGGTACAAAGGTGGGATCCAAACGGAGAACCACACAATCGGCATGGAACACACAGAGGTCCTCCCGGATTGAAAGAGCAGCCAGTTCGGAGATGCGTCGGGCCGAGGTGATTGCCACCAAAAAGGAAACCTTACATGTCAAAAGGCGAAGACTAATTGTACGCAAAGGCTCGTACGGGGCGGACGTAAGGGAATTAAGAACCACGGAGAGGTCCCAAGTTGGGTACCGGTGCAATACAGGGGGACAGAGGTTTGTAGCCCCTCGTAGGAATCGGCGAATCAACGGGTGCTGCGTCAAAGGAGATAATGAACCGAAGGTGAGGACTGATGAAATCGCCGCTACCTGTCTTCGCAATGTGTTGGGAGACAAACCTTTGCGAAGACCTTCCCGTAAGAAGACTAAAATATCAACAATCGAGGCCCGAAGAGGGGAGATCCCCGTCTCGTCACACCAAGCACAAAAGGACCTCCAAGTGGCCGAATAAATCCGTTCTGTAGACGGCCTTCTTGACGCTTGAATCACGGCAATCACGTCTGCAGGGATGCTGGCCTCCCCAAGCGTAAACCGCTCAAACGCCAAGCGGTCAGACGGAGCCACTGTAAGTCTGGATGTATCAAGGATCCTTGGGTTAGTGCGTCCTGTGGCTGAGGCAACTGCCAAGGTTGGGTTATCGACAAGGACACTAGGTCCGCAAACCAGGGTCTGCGAGGCCAGTGCGGGGCCACAAGAATGACCTCTGCCTGTTCCATCAGCAACTTGCGAATCACCCGGGGAATCAGAGAAACCGGAGGGAAGGCATATAGAAGCCCGGGTGGCCATGGGGAGCGGAGAGCATCGACGGCCTCTGCCTGGGGCGATGGGAACCGTGAGATGAAACGAGGCAGCTGAGCGTTGTCCGGCATGGCAAAGAGGTCCAGCACCGGCATCCCGAAGCGTGTCATGATCTGTCGGAAGAGACGAGGGTTGAGACGCCACTCCGCATGATCCAGGCGCCGCCGGCTGAGCCAATCGGCTTGTAGATTGGTGACACCGGAGATGTGTTCTGCCCACAACGATGCGAGATGGCTCTCCGACCAGAGTCCCAACCGAAACGCCTCCGACATCAGAGAGAGGGACCGCGTACCCCCCTGGCGGTTGACATGGGCCTTCGCTGTGGTATTGTCCGTGAGGATGAGGACGTGAGAGTTGGCAATGAGACGATGAAATGCCCAAAGTGCCAGGTAAATTGCCCGCAGTTCCAGCCAGTTGATGGAGCGACGGGTCTCGGCGGACGTCCAGACGCCCTGGGTCAGATGACCCAGACAATGAGCACCCCAACCTTGTAGACTGGCGTCCGTCGTCACCACCACTCTCTGTGGATCAAAGAAAAAACAACCTCGGGAAAGTGCTGGAGACTGCCACCACTTTAAGGACCTAATCACCCTCCTAGGAACGGGGACCCTCCCGGGAGAAGTACCCCTGCCCGCCTTTTGCAGGGGTAACAGAAACCATTGAAGTTCCCTAGAGTGCAGTTGGGCCCAAGGAACTAATGAAATGGCAGAAATCATCTTACCCAAGAGTCGGGACAGGATTAGGGGAGAGGAAGAAGAAGACCGTTCAACAGTGGCGACAAGGGATCTCAAACTGTCCTGCCTTTCGTCCGAGAGGAAGACCTTCCCTGTCACAGAATCTATCAGGGCCCCCAAGTGAACCAAACTAGTGGAGGGGACCAACTGACTCTTTTCCAAATTAACTGAAAACCCGTGGGAGGAAAGGGAGTGGAGAGTGAATTGCAAGTCAGCAAGAGCTTGTTGGGGAGTAGGAGACAGAATCAGTATGTCGTCAAGATAACATTGAAGTCGAATAGACTTAGCCCTAAGGGAAGCCGCCAGAGCAGCCAGTACCTTGGTAAAGGTACGAGGGGCCGAGGACAGGCCGAAGGGCATGGCCCGATACTGATAATGGTGGCCCCCGTAACAGAATCTAAGGAATTTCCTATGGGCAGGAAGGATGGGTATGTGGAGATAGGCCTCTGTGAGGTCTATAGAAGAGAGGAGATCGCCCCTCCTGACACCGTCCAATATAGATCTAAGAGAGTGCATCTTAAACTTTCGGTACCGGACGTACCGATTGAGTCGTTTGAGGTCCAGAATTGGTCTCCACCCCCCCCGAGGACTTGGGGAGGAAGACACAAGGAAGACACGGGAGTAGAAGCCCTTGCCCCGCTCCAACACGGGAACTGGTTGGATAGCCCTGATCAAAAGAAGGTGCTGAACCGCCAAATCCATAAGGGATCGTCTCTGGATATCATTAGAAAGCGGGCAGCAAACAAAAGACCTCGGAGGGGGGGAGATAAATTCAATGGCCAACCCGGATCGAAGGGTGGCCAGAACCCATTTGTCTGAAGTGGAACCTTCCCAGGCGGGGACGAAAAGAGCCAATCGGCCCCCTATGGGAAGATCCGGGATGCACTTAACGACGGCGACCGGAGAAACGACCTCCTCCCCCTCGAAAGGGCTGTTTGGACACAAAGGACCTACCTCTGGAAGGTCTGTCCTGAACACCCCGCTGTCTAGGTTGAAAGTTCCCCTGCGACCTAGAGAAGAAAGAGGAAGTGGAAGGCCCTTCATAGGGACTAGACTGGGGGCGAGACGGGTAAGGGCGAAACCTGGAATCCCCCCTACGAAAAACAACCGGAAGGAATTTCTTCTTGTCCTTTGTCTCCGAGAGGAAAGGATCGAGGGAGTCCCCGAACAGTTTGGAGCCCGCAAAAGGTACAGACGCCAGGCGCCATTTATGCCTGGCGTCGGCCTGCCAGTAGCGTAGCCAGACCAATCGGCGCGCAGTAACCGCAGAAGCTAGGGACTTGGCCGCAAAGCGAGCAGTATTCAAGGTCGCATCCGCTGAAAACTGCGTGGCGGCAATAATCTTGCTGAGATCTTGCCGCATCCGGACGTCCTCCGTAGACAACGACTCTTGTAATTGACGAAGCCATAAAAGCGTTGTCCGATTAAAAAAGGAGGCCGTAGAAGCTGCTCGGATGGCCCAGGAAGCGCTTTGGTGGGCTCGTTGTAACACATGTTCCGCACGGCGCTCCTCAGGACGAAGTCCTTCCTCAGGATCACCTGGAACCGCCGAGTGAGGTAGGAGGGCAGTCACGGGGGTGTCCACAGACGGAACCTGGAGGAGCGAATCTAGATCCGGAGCGATACTAAAGTTCCGACGATCAGTTACTGTAGGCATCAGCGCAGAAGCCGGCGCAGACCACTGTTTTTTAATAACCTCAAGAAACAAGGGTGGAGCGGGAATGGTATCTACCGTCCTGGATGGTTCTGCAAAAAGAGGACTCAAGGTACCCTTGGGGTCCGTAGTAGAAGATGGCTGCGGTGAAGGCGAGCCCAGCTGGGCCGTAGCAATGGCCTTATGTAACAGCGATTTAAACAAGGCCTGGGGAAAAAGGCCCGTAAATGCGGGCTGCTCAGGAGGAAGGTCCTCATCCTCCGAAAGCTCCAGGTCATGGGGCTCATCAGTCACCTGGGAAGGAGACCCGCTTGCCATAGAAGAAACAGGGGAGTCTGGAGCGTTGACAGACAACGCGTCATGCAGCTCCCTATTCTCCCTAGCAGGGGAGATGACGGAGCGTACCGAGCCCGCCCTACTAGAGGGCTGGAAATGCGATGCCAAAGACTGTTGAACCGCTGTAGCAATCATCTGCTGTATCTGTTCTGGGGACGGAAAGAACTGATGTTGCGGTCCAGTCGGCACAGCATCTCCAGAAGATGGAGCTGGGGGAACTTCCATTGAAGGAGCCGCAGTCAGGGGCGTAGCAGAACCCCATAGACCGGTTGTCTCAATGACCGCCGGACAATCCTGAAGGGAGAGATGGTCTCCTTGCGTACCAGAACCAAGTCCCGTAGAAGCACGAGGCGAGGCGGATGAAACCTCGTTGTTTGCCGACTGAACCCTGCTGGCCTTGGCGCAGAGCTTCTGTAGAACCTTGTCCCTGCGAGCTTCTGCCCGGGAAGGAAGAAGATGAGTAGCCGCCTTGCTGCGATGCCAAGGGGGGGCAGTAGGATCCAGCCTGGAAGAAGCTCCAGTAGAATCGCCCGTTGCAGCCGGGACGTCCTCACGATGATGATGATGAGAATCGGAACTCCCCGCCTTTCGGCCATGTTTAGATTTGTGGGAAGCTTTAGGCATGATGACAGAGAGTAGGCGTTACAGTAGCCAGGTAATTGCCCAGAACTGAGTACAGTGGATTATCCCCAGAAAGTAGGAGTTCCACACGCCGAGCCTGTCTTCTTGTCCTCGCCAAAAGCTGGGTTTGCCCGGTAACAAGGGCGGGACTTAGCAAATTTGATGGGCTCAGTCTATCGGCCTAACAGATGACCACACCCATCCTGGCTGCTGTCTCCATCCACAATGGAGAAAATATTGATCTTAAATCTATCATCTAAAAACTGATTTATAGCAAAATATTTAAATAAATAAATTCTCTTTAATCGGACCAATGAGCCATCATGGACCAGTATCATGGACTAGCAAAATGACAATGTTTAGCAGAAAAGTGGCATAAACTGATTCTAACTGCTGGAAGCTTCTCAGTCGTATTTTGTATTAAAAGATCAATGTGAAAAACTCTGTCAGAACGGATTTTTTACATATAGCTTTAGTCTATCTCAAGTTTAAAATGAAAATAAAGCAAGTATGTTATTTCATTTTACATTATTATAGCTATGTTTCTAAATTTAACATTATATATTCATCATTGCCAAATCCTTTTACAGAAAGCTCAGTTTGAGACAAGAAAAATACTTGGAATAATTTAAATGGAGTTTACAAGTTTTAAACTATAAATAAAAAAATTTATTTTAGCATTTTACTGGAACACAATAAGATTGACTGAACAACCTTCATGTTTAAAAACATACTTGATATAGCTTATTATGGCCAGGAAATCACTGGCAAATTGTAAGACATATGGTACTTGAGCATTTAATTTTTTATAAGATAGCAAGTGCAGTCTTGCACTTCAATCAAGCAAACTACAAAATCCTTGAAACAGTTATGTCATGCCCAATATACTTCAGTTGTTCAGACGTGCATAAAATATAGCCATGCAGTCATATTTAAATGTCCTTGTCATAACATTTTAATTAGAACAGAATGCCCTGTGTAGAATGCTCTAATGAAAATTGTATTTGCTTTGGAAAGAGTTTTTACAATACATTGGTTGCCTAGATCTCATTATGGCATTTTTTAGACTTGATAAATAGTTATATGATTGGGTGCCTAAAATGAACTATAATAAAGCTTGTACATAATCTCAAACATATATTTAGATATTTTAATTTAATGAATAAAAGGTGCAGTTACTGGATTTAGTATTTTCTACTTATTAACAAATACCATACCCTGTGTTCTACTAAATTGCAAATAACCAAAAATATAGAGCAATGAAAATATTAAATGTTAACCTCTTTCATAAGACTGAAAGTAATTCCTCTTTCATAAGACTGAAAGTTATTCATCTATAAGAAGGAAGCAGGGGCAGAGAGAAAGCCGGAAATAGTCTGAAATATATTTGTGAAGGTGCAGCATTCTTGTATTTATATATCGATATAATAAATATATATATAGAGAGACAGATATGTCATATATATGACTTGGCTGCAACTTTTCTTTTTAACATTCAAATATTTCATAGCAGTCAGAGACAAAATAAGTTCCTTAATTTGGACAAATATACCTACAACATATCCATAAAGGGAAAGTGATAGAGATAAACACAATAGGTTACATAGATTTCTCAGACAAGTCATAAATGTCAAGTGTCAATGTTAACATTTTACAAGAAGGTTATTCTAGTGTTGAAATGTGGCCTAATTCAACCATTTGAGCTGCATCTGCTGCCTTATTAATTTTGGTTAATAAACTTCGGTTAAAGTTTGGTTTTAAACTTTAAAAAGAAAACATCTTATATCTTGCATAGCAAGACAAATATAGATTTTTTTTACATTTTTATAAAGAACATTTTGATCGCAACATCTGTGGTTGATCTGACATTTTTTAAAGAATATTGTAACATTTTCACTTCTTTTTCCTTGGTTTAAAGTGACATATATATTGGTTTCTTCAAATAAATCAGCACATTTTCCATAGTTTGTCCTTGTCCTTTATGTATAGTGAGAGCAAAGCATGACTGTATTGATAAATACAATTATTGGAATCATGACAATGTTATTACTTGATGACATATTTTGTGAGATGGACGGCATATTTATTATTTAATTTATTTAAAAATATGACACCGAGATGAGAATTGAACATCTTCAATAGCTGTGCATTATCAGGTACCACTCATTGAAAAGTTATAGTTCAACTCTATCCTGCTTCAGATCCTTCATATTCTCCCATTTCTGAAGACCATTTCCTGCAGCGAGGATACAAATTTTATGTTCATTGAATGACTTTGGGTATCTCCTACTGCATGTACCGTTTTTCTAAACAGAGTTTCTACTGCAATATGTCCTTCAATACCAATTTATGCAGCTCTGTATCTTCATTTGAGTCTGGTATTTTGGCTTGCACAAATGTTATCATAATCTTGGGGTCTTGGCTTGGATGCTTCATCAGGCCAGTGTAGAGTACAAATGAGACAGACCTTGTTTTTGGTCCTAAGGATCCATAAAGCAAATTTAAATAAATGTAATTTGCTGGTTGGGATCTGGCATTAAATGCCTGATTGAATTATGGATTTGCCCTTGAAAAGACCCAGAAGGATTCCATTCATTCCACATTGTAAGGATTTTTATGGCACCAGACAATGTCATTTGGAAAAGGCAGTTGTACTGTCTGATGTTCTTCCAGACTTTGTTTGCAATAGTTTCATCATTGCTATATAAACTGAGGAGTTCATTAGGTAGAGGTTACAAATTGCCCCATCCTGACCTTTTCTTTCATATAGCAAAAATGGGTTTCTCCAGTAAACAAGAACATATGACAAGAGCATACTCTGGCCATGGCATCAATATCAGGGGAAATAATACAATGTGCAAGTTGTGCATTTTGCCTTGTTCTTTTTCTGTTGAGATTTTTGTTGTTGGTAGTTGTCCTGAATGGAGAGATCCAGTAATGGCCTCTTGAGAAGGGAATATACTATCAACTATTCCAAGGCTGGAGAAATTACACCCTACCTCAAAAACGATAATAACGCTGCATGAAATTATCCGTTGGTCATCTCCCAAGCCACCCTGATAACTCAGGAGAGCCCAGAATCTAACAATCATGAGGTTGAACTAGCAGATTAAAGAACCTTATCCATGTGCTCAGTGTTACAAAACTGAATTCAGTCCAGATGACTTTACAAATTTGTGCTATGGGCAACTCAACTTGTGGCTTGGACTGCCAAGTCAAATTCCAAATCCAAGTGACTGCCAAAAAGCATTAATACTCCTCACTGTGGTCCCGTAGATGGTTCTGTGGCAGAAAAAAATGCTGATTTAACATGTACAACAATTTTAGTATTAGAAGTTGAAGAGTTCTATATGGGCATGTGAATGTTCCCAACACAAAGAATATGGCTTGACTGATGATTAGTGAAGCAGATTTTATAAGTATAGCAGAAAAGAGATTTCTTTACAACTTAGGGACAGGAAAGTCATATTAGTAGGTGAATTTTTTTAAAAAGCAAATGTTCTGTATCTATGTACCAGGGAAGGAAAGGCAGAAGGAACTAAATACAGATTAACTATCTTTTAGACAAAAAAATTCTAAAATGATGGACACAGTTCTAAAGTAATCCTTCTATCCAGACCCAACTGCCTCATTATGATCAGTAGATCATGAAGTGTTAAAGAGCCGGTGCCATTGGATTTGGACCTCCCACAAATACATCCTGGCACTATTGATTCATGAGTCAATTCAGTATCCAATTCTTTCCCAAAGCCCTGCAGAACAGCCAAAGGAAGAAAGAGGTAAAATTTTCATAAAGGGTATTATAATAGGAAGCCCACCCTTGGGATTACCGGGATGTGGGGGAGGTACACAATGCATGGCAAATAATCCCTTCTTGATATTAATAGATGAGCAAATTTCCCTCCTTCTCTGCACACAGCTTTCCTTTGAGAATCTAAACTAATCCTACTCTCGGCTCTTATCAGCAAAATTAGTACAAATTTTGTTTTTTGTTTTTTTTAGTTAGCAAAACAGTGTGGTAGAAAACAGATATGTCACATAATGTACAATTGGAAACACTTAAAAGTTTCTAAACAGGGTGGATTTGATTTAAATCAAGGCAATTTAAATCATGATTTAAATCACTAGTAAAATGGCTTGATTTCAAACAACTCGCTTTAAATTATAATTTTTAAAGAGCAACTGTCATCTCTGTCCCACAGGGCTCCTCCTCTGACCTGCTGTTGACTCACCGACAGTCCCAATATTGCAGAATATACAGGCTCATGCTACATAACTGAGTTCCATTTCATGCTGAATGAAGTAAATTATTAATGTATCTTAAATAGAAAATTATCTTTAGATAGATTTTTATTCCAAAAGAATTTTATTAAAATAAAAAAATCTGATTTAAATTTTTAAAAAAATCCGATTTTTTGATTCTTTTTAAAAAATCAATTTTTATCCACCTTATTTCTAAATATATTGATGTGTTAATCAACTATTAAAACGAATAATACAAAAAGTAACTTTGCCCACTTTGTTCAACTGTACATAGAATGCCAGATAAATTCCACAGCATAGTATTCCTGCTGATTACTAGATCCTCAGTAATTTTCTGACTATTTAGGGATCAAGGAAAGGCTGCCTTGATATCAGTTAAATCCAGTGAGCAAGCATTGTCTTCCTGACGGAAGATGGCCCAAACTACACCTATTGCAAGTTGAAACAACCCACAGTAAATTGTTTGCAATGCTTAGAATCTTATAGAACTGACACTAATCTCTATGAATAATTTAAAAAATTCTGTCCTCTTCTATAACAATTGTTCACATACCCAATGCCATCAGGAATTGTGATCCCTGCATAAGTTTCTGCAATTCTAACATGCAAGGAAAAGCAAAATATATTTAATAAGGGCTGTGAAACAGTCATTGGTAAGGCTTTCTTGTGAATTTCAGATGGCTGGTAAAAATGTTCCTCTATAGGAAATAAAAAACTATTACTGCTGACATGAGATTCATTATAAACCTTTATTCTGATTTTAATAAATTAATAAATTCAGGTACATACCTATGTCTCAAAAACCTGTTTTATAAATTACATATGAGCATCTTCTACAAAAATGCATGTCAAACTCAAATGAAAGAACTGATTATTAATCAGTTGTACAATATAATAAACATTTGAATTTCAAAGATAATTGCTATTCTTCTCCAAAAGTATATAGTTTAACATTCAAAACAGGTTCAGTGCCAAAGAAATTGAAGGTAGCTGGTATATTACCAGGTTTCAAAGAGACCTAGCAAGATCTGGAAAGGAAATTATAGTCCTGCCACTTTAAAATCTGCTTTATGCCACTTGACAGAAGTGGTAATCAAAGAAAAAATAAATAGGTTCATAGAATAAGCTTAGTTGAAGAAAAATCAGCATAAACAAATCCTAATTCACCAACCTTTCAGAGTTTTCTAAGAAAACAATAGGACCTGGATGGAGGGGACCCTGCTGTTACGGTATACTTGGATTTTCAAATGTGTTTAACAAAGTTCTTCATCAATGTTTCTGAAACTTAGTGGTCATAAGATAAGAAGAAATGCTTTTTATGGATTGCTAATTGGATAAAAATACAAAACAGCGACTAAATGGGTAACTTTTTAATAGAAGGACATAAGAATATTCTTGGAGCCAGTGATTTTTAAGATTTTGGCTTATGAATAAATGACAAATGGGGTATTTATCATGGGTTAAATGCTACTGACTTCTGGATAATATTAAGCAGTCTGGCATCATAAGAACCAAATGACTATGAAGAAAGTCCTAAAGATTCTTTTCTTGATTTGGTAAATGTTTACCAAATGACAAGTACAGTTTAAGTAAACAAAGTGATGCAAACTAAGGCAAAAACCCTAAATTCATACATGAGGACTGAACTGTTTGTAAGTAATCAGAAAAAAAGCTTTTGGGGATATAGTGGATGGCTAAATTAATATTGTTGACAACTATTACAAAAAAAATTTCCATGCTAAAACCACAGAAAATTAAAATTCTAACACTGAAATGATTTTATATAAATCTATTTTGCATTGGGATGCTGTATATTATTAACATATAACACATTACATGTTTTAGTCCTCATTTCTATAAAAGTATTGCACTTACTTCCTCTTAGAGAAAAAAATAAATAAAGCTCACCAGCTTACCTCAAGGTCACAACTGTATTCTGTGCCATCCAAAAGCACTACTTTAGCCTGTACTATCCTGATCTTCTTAGGAGTTTTTTGAAGCATTCTTTCTATTTTGATTTCACTTGTTTGTACCTCTTTTGTCTCTCTTTTCCGATCTTCTGTGTTTTCAGTAGCTTCAGAAACAATTTCTTTGTCTTCTTTATCAGACTGTGCAAGGAAATGTATATTACCATACAATAATATTATAGTTACAGAATTTAAATTTAATCAAACACACACACACACACACACACACTTCAAATTACAATAGCAGATAATCATTAAGATATGCATATATCTGTTTTCTCTATCATTTTGCTCAGAGAAAATACAAATTGTCTACAGAAAAAACTTGCAGGAGGCATCAAGCATGTGTCACTAACGATAAAACAATTTTTTTTCATATTTCAGGCAAGAAAAAAAAATAGACAGAATCAGGACAGATATTCTGAGATGCTATTGCATGAAAGGAGAGGAGAATGGCCACAAAGAACCTAAAGATATGATAAAATGGTGCCTCGACTTCTTTTTAAAGTTCAGTTAGGTCTCAATATTCTGAAATACAAATGTGTCTCACTAGTGCATATACATTCCAGATTGAGAGTTCTGAAACAGCTTCCATTGAAAATGGGGCTGCTGTGGCTTGAGACAAGCATGTGACTTTCCATGTTCATATACTGGCTAAAATCAATTTTTTATCCGTCAGCCTCGCTCTTTCTTTAACAATGATTTACAATCAATTTAGAAAAAAACCTCATAACAAAGAAACCATATGACAGTATGTTTTAATCTATGCTGTATGAGATCTATGGAGTCCTTAAATAACTCAGACATGGAACTGCAATTCAACCTAGCAACTGTCCCTTTAGACTACCAATCTTAGAGAACAAATCTCTAGGACACTTAGTTAACCTGTTACGTTGAGACCTTGGCTTACCCGACTATAAGAAAAAGAATTATTTCTTTTGTTGGAGGGCAAACAGAAGCAAAGGTATTACAAGTGGAAACACACACTTAAGTTTGTTCATCTGAAAATAATATCTAGTTACAAGTCTAGTTTCATTTTGTCTTTCCTCATCATTTCTACATCTTTGCCAGAATCCGAATCATTGAATACTCTATGCAAACAAGTAAATACATTTCCTTCTTTAAGAATAAAAAAAACTTATCTATACAGCTAGCCTATTCTGCTTCAAGCAGCAATTACCTGTAGGCTTCCCAGCAGTCACAAATGTGTTATGAATGCAAAAGACTTTACAATAAAGGGAGCCACAAATGTTGCTACCTATCATACATATTGCATCATTTAAGCAAGTTACTTAACATCTGTTTTCATATGTTTGAAAAATAAATTATATAAATTAGGAAGACCTGAACCGGGCAAAATTGGCTGTGGAGGGAGGGGGAGGACCTGAGCAAAAAGAATTACAAGGAGAAAAAGCAAGGATGATGCAACCTGAATATGTTTTTCATTGTTGTAACTGGCTTGCAGATTAAAGGTTGTGGAAATCATATTGATAAATCATATTAATACATTGATTATATATTGATTATATATAGATGAATCATATTAATACATTACTATGAGAAAGAATCCCTAGTGCCGTGTAATAGGGTGAGCTCCCATTACTTGTCCCAGCTTCTGCCAACCTAGCAGTTCGAAAGCACATACAAAATGCAAGTAGAAAAATAGGGACCACCTTTGGTGGGAAGGTAATAGTGTTCCGTGCGCCTTTGGCGTTTAGTCATGCCAGCCACATGACCATGGAGATGTCTTCGGACAGCACTGGCTCTTTGGCTTTGAAATGGAGATGAGCACTGCCCCCTAGAGTTGGGAACGACTAACACATATGTGCAAGGGGAACCTTTACCTTTTTATGAGAAAGAAACTGATTGAAAAATGAAACGATCTTCCATCTGGTTTGAAATTTAAAAATGTACCCAAAGTTACAGTGTTTGAAAACAAAACAAAACTGAAAAGCATTTTACTTACCTACCCAAATCCTGGAGAAAATTTACCTACATTGTCTCTAAGAATGACACCAACTTGATGGCAACACAGGTAGTTTTCACTTAACTACCACAATTGGAATCTTGGTCATTGAAAGAAGCAGTCATTAAGCAATATGTCACATGACCACTTCACTAAGTGGCCAAAAATCTCATCATATTCAGTTGAAGTTATTAAGCAATTTTGTGGGTTTTTAAGCAGAAAAAGTCTCAGTTAAAAAGCATGGATTGCCTCTCATTTCTGGGGAATGGTTGAAAAAGGCCCATCCTGAAATCCAAGGAGGATTTTGGCACAGAACATCTGCAGTATGCGACATTTACAGCCAGCTGCTAGAAACAAGAGGGAGTCCTTTTGTCTTGGGGCTGGCTGAGAAAGATCTGTCCTGAAATCCAAGCAGGATTTTGGCACGCCTCGTGCTGCAAACACTCTGTGCCAAAATCCTTGGATTTCAGGTCAGACCTTTTTCAGACAGCTTTCAGAAACCAATGGAGACCTGTTATCAACCTACCCAACAACCCACAACATTGCACAGTATTACTTGTTTTACTGTTTCTTATTTAAAAGTAAAGCTTTCCCCTGTACCGTCATGCCTCATGCTAGGGGGCATCTCTATTTCCTAGTCAAGGCAGCCAGCATTGTCTGAAGACATTTCCAGGGTCATGTGGCCAGCATGACTATATGCCGAAGGTGCATGCAACACAGCGCTCGGGTATTGAACCGGGGCTGTCAGCTTTCCAGCTAACAAGCTCAGTATCTTTAACTGCTGAGTCCTTACAATCCCTTAGTTTCTTATTTAATCATCAGCAAACAAGAAAAACCTGTATTCTAGTTTATAAAGATTAGGTAAATTTCAAGGCCTTTTAAAATAGTACAATAGCTAGATTTTGCTGAATCTGAAGTAACAAAATTATAATATTTGGTTAGGTAGAAGTGAACAGTATGATTCACTGCCAAATCAAAATACACCTCAGAATGAATGGTATTAACTCATATTAACAAAAGAAAACGTAACATAACAGTAGCCACAACAATGCTGAGGCCACTAAAGTGTGATTCCTAAAGTTTGTTTTGATTTTCTTTCTAGGATGTACCTGTGACTCAACATGTTTTTCTTCTTTATCACTACCCACTTCAGCTTCTTGAAGATTCTCAGAAATGTCCTCTAATTTTCCTTTAGATTGAGCTTCTTCTACTGAAAGATGACCTTCTCCTTCCTCCACTGCTGTCTCTTCTTCTGATGCTAGATGCTCTCTTTTCTTAGTTTCATCTTTGGGTTCTGATATGCTGTATGATTTTTGTTTCTTAAGCCAGGGAGGGATAAAACGAGAAATGCCCTTTCCTCCTGAGCTTTTGGGGCTCTTTTGGGTAGCTGCAGTTGGAAGGACAGGAGAACCTTCTTCTATTTGTTTCTGATCTTCTTGACTTTCTGGTGCATCCCCAGCATTTTCACTTCCTGTGTTAGTCCTCAGATTCTCTGATTCTTTTACTTCACTATCTGAACCACCTTCAGTCGTCATTATCACTGGTTGCCCTACAAAGATACAATATAATTTTTTTTGTTTAGAACATTTTTTAAACATATGAATTTTTGGTAATTCCAATCAATGATATAGGCCTCTAGATAAAGTACAGTATCAAAAGCTCAATTTTGGGTTACTGAATCGTTTTGGTAAAAATGCAAAAAATATGCTGCAAAGTACTAGCATGATGTATAGGTAATGAAAGTTGATAATAATGCAGAAAGTAGCTAACATGTACACATGTACTATATATTTCACATTTTAAAAGATTAATATCAAATATGTGTCATCAGATGCACCAGTTTTTTAATCCCTACAAATATAATTAGAAGCTGTTTATATGCATTTCCTCAAATACTGTTTAAGTAACATTATTTCATTCTTCCACCTAGAACATCATCCTTACTAGGAAAAATGTTAACTGAACTCAGTGGGACTCATTTCCAAGTAGACATGTATAGAATTATACTAGCAGTGAAGTCTAAAAGGCATTTACTGTGGGTCGTTTTCACTTTCAATTTTATTGCAGTTAATACTGGAAATTACAAAATGACACAAAATATTAAAATATTGGAAATATTAAAGGGGATCCTTAAAGAATGGAACCATAAATTAGTAATCACAATATCAACTTTGCCAGTAATGGGGTCTACTTCTATGGACAGACCACATCTAAAGGATGTTAATGAAGGAATGACAGTCGTGGAATAAAATAAGATGTAACGATGCATTTACCATTTCTTAGAAATTCACTACATTTTAGTAAAAATGTTGATGTATCACTATACCATTTTTTGCAACTCTGAACTACAGAGTATATATCATTTCAAAGCTGCTTTAGGACCGTTGCAAGGTCCTCTCTCCTCGCGCTGTCAAATTAAACGTTCAAAGCGGCTGGCGCCCCAGCTGGGAAACCGCCAAAGCCGCGTAGCGCTAAATAGTATCAAAAACAATCCAAGGCAGCTGGCGCCCCAGCCGGGAAACGCCGAAGCTGCTCAGCGCCGATATTTTGTAACACTTTGAATCCACAACTCTCCGAACAAAAAAACCAACTAAAAACCCTGCTATTGAAACAAATAAACCTAAGAACGAAAGGCACACCAGTCTAATCACCTGTGACTGAGTGAAAAGACTGGACATGCGCAGAAGAAAGGGGCGTGACCAGGCTGTAGAGGAAGTTTGAATGGCACTCAGTCAGTCCAATGACAGTGGATGTTTCCCAATCAGTGGAATATCTGAGCAGCGAGGGAGGAAAATAATAGAATAGAATAGAATAGAATAGAATAGAATAGAATAGAATAGAATAAACAGAGTTGGAGGTCTTCTAGTCCAACCCTCTGCTTAGGCAGGAAACCCTATACCATTTCTGACAAATGGTTAACCAATCTCTTCTTAAAAACTTCCAGTGTTGGAGCATTTACAACTTCTGGAGACAAGTTGTTCCACTGATTAATTGTTCTAACTGTCAGGAAATTTCTCCTTAGTTCTAGGCTGCTTCTCTTCTTGATTAGTTTCCACCATTGCTTCTTGTCCTGCCCTCAGGTGCTTTGGAGAATAGCTTGATTCCCTCTTCTTTGTGGCAGCCCCTGAGATATTGGAACACTGGTATCATGTCAACCCTAGTCGTTCTTTTCATCAAACTAGACATACCCAATTCCAGCATCCGTTCTTTATATGTTTTGCCTATAATTACAAAATGACACAAAAAACACAAAAAGGTATGGTTTTGAACTACACTATTTGATTTATTCCAGGATAAACAATTTGACCACTCATTACTCATATTAAAACTGTGTATATAAACTTGGACTATTAGTCAAAAACACACTTTTATTTTGCAACAGACTGGAATTAATTCATGCTTTCCTATTACTGAAAATTCTATTTCAAAGGTTTTTGACATATTGATTTATTTAATTTCTACAGCAGAAGTTATATACAGTTTTGGGGAAATCAAACCAGTATATTCAATCAGTGGTTTGCAAGTCTTAGATACTACAAATGATGCAATTGTAAGATGAAATTCCAGTCTCTATTATGAGTAAGAGTAGTCCTATCCAAGCCCCAACTTTGCTGGAGAATTCAACCTTAACAGAAAATAGAAAATGTTTTCTATTCCTTTCATTCTATCATAAATATATATGAAATAACCTTGCTTCCATTTATCTAATCTCAAAAGAAAACATGAAACAAAACAAACAAAAACAATTAATCATGGCATGTCTAGTTACCAGACAAATCTGCTGCTGTTTGGATCTATTACTGATCTATTACTATTATTGGATCAGTTACTGAAATGTACACAAATTTGTTCTCAGAATTCAAAGCAAATAATTATGTAAATATTCTTAACCTATAGCATGTGCAAACTCAAAAGAACTAGTTTCTAATCTTTCTAGAAGCAACAGTTCTGCCTGTTAAGGAATGCTGGCTGGCAGAGACTAGGAGACATATCTTCTCTGACATAGCCCTTGGCCTCTGGAACATTCTCTCTTGAGAACTGACAATGACCCCAAACTGCTGGACTTTTGGAAGCCGGCTGTAAGTTGTTGCAGTCATAAAATCAAAGTATTCAAGTGATCATTGTGGTCATTAAGTGAATCATGTGGTTGTTAAGCAAACAGCACAGCTGTTAAGCAAAACCATTCTTTAAATGGTTTTTTTGCTGGAAACTGACAAAAAAATCCTCATAAATTGTGGTTATAAAGGTGAGCCATTTGCTAAGTCCTCAAAATGGGCCTTGGGGGGGGGGTTCCCCTCATTGAAATGTGCCCTCCAGGTTTCCTTGCCTTCCATCAGCCGAGGTCACAGGGGAGGGGCGGGGGGGTAGCGGTTATCATTAAGGAAGGTCTGAAACCGAGGGAGGCCACTGTCCCTCAGACGACCGGCTGTGAATCCCTGTGAAATGGGGCCACGGGGTTCAGATGGGTTTGCTGATCACGTACCTGGCTCCCTGCCACGTGGCAGCAGCCCTGCCCGAGCTACTCAACGTCATCGCCGCGGTGGCGGTTGATATCCCCAGGCTTATGGTCATGGGGGATTTCAACCTACCGTCCGTGGGCGAGGCATCTGAGGTGGCTCGGGAGTTCATGGCTTCCATGACAGCTATGGACCTGACCCAGTTAATTCATGGCCCTACTCACACGAGGGGAAACACGCTGGATCTGGTTTTTGTCTCTGGACAGTGGTTGAGTGATCTCGAGATACGGGATATAGTCATCGAGCCCTTGTCATGGTCTGATCACTCTCTCCTTCGTCTCGACCTTCGAACCGCTACACCCTGCCGCAGGGAGGCGGAGCCAGTAAGATGATTCTGCTCCCGGCGCCTTATTGGAACCTGACAGGTTCCAGATGGAGCTTGGGCCATTCCCTGAGGCTCTGGCACACGCCCCGACTGGAGACCTAGTGGCCGCCTGGGATAGGGTGGCCGCTGGAGCTCTGGACCGGGTCATGCCTTTGCGGCCTCTGACCCGGCGCCGATCTCATTTAGCTCCTTGGTTTACCGAGGAGCTGAGGGAGTTGAAGCGCTGGAAAAGACGCCTAGAGAGTAGTTGGAGGGCCAGCCGTTCTGAATCTGACCGGACACTGGTAAGATCTCATATTAGGAATTACCTAGTGGCGATAAAAGCAGCGAAATGTAGCTATTTTGCTGCTCTTATTGTGTCATCAGATAATCGCCTGGCCACCCTGTTTAGGGTGACCTGCTCCCTGCTCCACCAGGAAGCGCGGGAGGACCCCTTGGAGGGTAGAGCCGAGGATTTTGTTCAATATCTGTATGACAAAATGGCTCAGATTCGGGAAGATCTGGACTCCGACTGGGTAGTCTCAGGGGGAGGGACTGGGGCAGGTCTTGAGAATGTTATCTGGGATGAGTTTGATCCTGTGACCCCTGAGGACATGGACAGGATTCTGGGTAGACTGAACGCGACCACTTGTTTATTGGACCCGTGTCCCTCCTGGTTAGTGCTGGCTTCTCGGGAGGTGACATGAGGCTGGTTCCAGGGGGTTATAAATGCTTCGTTGGGTGAGGGTGTCTTTCCTGCCGCCTTGAAAGAGGCGGTGGTGAGGCCTCTCCTCAAGAAGCCTTCCCTGGACCCGGCAATGTTGGTAAATTATCGTCCGGTCTCCAACCTTCGTTTTGTGGCGAAGGTTGTTGAGAGTGTGGTCGCGAAACAGCTCCCCCAGCACCTCGATGAAACGACGTATCTGGATCCGTTCAAGTCGGGCTTCAGGCCCGGGTACAGCACGGAAACGGCATTGGTCGCGTTCGTTGATGATCTCTGGAGGGCTCGGGACAGGGGGTGCTCCTCTGTCCTGGTCCTGTTAGATCTCTCAGCGGCTTTTGATACCATCGACCATGGTATCATGCTGCACCAGTTGGAAGAGTTAGGGGTGGGAGGCACTGTGTTGCAGTGGTTCTCCTTTCTGTCTGACCGGTCGCAGTCTGTTTTGACAGGGGGACAGAGGTCGACCCCGAGGCCCCTCATATGTGGGGTGCCGCAAGGGTCGGTCCTCTCGCCTCTCCTGTTCAACATTTATGTGATGCCGCTGGGCGAGATCATCCGTGGTTTCGGGGTGGAGTACCATCAGTACACTGACGACACCCAGCTGTACATCTCCACCCCAGATCACCCCAACAATGCCCTTGAAGTGATGTCCCGGTGCCTGGAGGCCGTACGGATCTGGATGGGGAGGAACAGGCTCAGGCTCAACCCATCCAAGACCGAGTGGCTGTGGTTTCCGACGTCCTGATATAGTCAGTTGACGCCATCTCTGACTATTGGGGGCGAATCACTGGCCCCCACGGAGAGGGCTCGCAACTTGGGCGTCCTCCTGGATTCACGGCTGTCTTTAGAAGAGCACTTGACGGCCGTGACCGGGAGGATTTTTTATAAGGTTCGCCTGATTCGCCAGTTGCGTCCCTTTCTGGACCGGGACTCGTTACGCACGGCCAATCATGCCCTCGTCACCTCCCGCCTGGACTATTGTAATGCTCTCTACATGGGGCTCCCCTTGAGGAGCACCCGGAGGCTCCAACTGGCGCAGAGTGCGGCCGCGCGGGTGGTAATGGGAGCGTCATGGCGCTCCCATGTGACACCTCTCCTGCGCGAGCTGCACTGGCTCCCGGTGGTCTTCTGGGTGCGCTTCAAGGTTTTGGTTACCACCTTTAAAGCGCTCCATGGCTTAGGACCTGGTTATCTACGGGACCGCCTACTACCACCAATAGCCTCCCACCGGCCAGTACGCTCTCATAGAGAGGGACTCCTCCGGGTGCCGTCAGCCAAACAATGTCGGCTGGCGACCCCTAGGGGGAGAGCCTTCTCTGTGGGGGCACCTACCGTCTGGAATGAGCTCCCCCCCAGAGATACGGAGGATCCCGGATCTGCGCACCTTCCGCCGCGCTGTGAAGACTTTTTTATTCCATCAAGCAGGCTTGGCCTAATCTCCTCCCTCTTTTAATATGTAAATTTTAATCTGTTTTTAAATTATTGGGGTGTTTTAATTTGTCTGGGCCAAAATGATTTAATTTGATTGTAACTGGTCTTTTAAATTTTTTGTATTTATGTATTTTATTGTTTGGCTGTTCACCGCCCTGAGTCCTTCGGGAGTAGGGCGGTATACAAATCAAATAAACCTAAACCATAAACCTAAAATGTAGTTATATGATTGTGGGGATAAACGTTTTACAATGGCCGGAACTGCAGAGAGATTATACATTATGCCAGGCCTTCAAGGTAATCCAGTAACTGCATATAGATAATCCTTGATCTACGACTATTCATTCAGCGGCTGTTTAAATTGCAACAGTGCTGAATGAAGGGATTTACAACTGATCTCTGAAGTTGCAACCACTGCAATACATGATCAAAATTTGGGCCCTTGGCAACCTGTCCACATTAATGACTACAGTGGGGCTTTAATTCTTTTAGCCATCTTGCACAGCAGCACTCCTTGGTAGGGTTGGGCTGAAGTAGAGTCAGCTAGCTGCCACTGACTGTACTTCATCCCCATACTGCTACTGAGAAATACCGTTTCAAGCCCCATATCACAGCCAGCCAGCACAGGAGCACAGCACAAAACCCCATTTTCCCCTGTCATCCAGTGCTCTACAGCCCTGCCACACCCTGTACCTAGAGATCAGGGTAGCACAAAAATGGTATAGGACAGAGTAAATCTATACAATTGTCCATGATTGTTGTTCTGCCCCTTGGTCTGATGAATTTCTTTCTGTTTTGAATGCCCAAGGGTTCAGGTTTCATTCTTGTCTTCTTCAAGCACTACTGGGAAAGAATCCAGTTTGAAACTATGGGAAGCAACTCTATCTATATACACCAATACTGATATAAAGTGAGTGGGTATGATCTAACTGGGTATAAAACAGCACTCTAAAACAGCAGCCCCCAACTTTTTGGGCACCAGGAACTGGTTCAGTGGAGAGAGGTTTTTCTGTGGACCGGAGGGCACGTGGTTTTGAGTGCTACCTGCTTCCCACAGATGGGGTTTCACTTGTTTGTGTGGCCCGGTTTTTGGCATGCTGCAACGTGGTGCCAAGGCGACTGAGGGTTGGGGACCCCTGCTCTAAAACATGTCATGACCCTAATTAAACATGTGATCCTTTTCCTAATAAATGATGTAAAGTTATTCAACAAATGAAAAAGATACAGCTGCAAAAATCTCTCTAGCATTTTGAGACTGTTTTATTGTATTTCTCTATGCAACATAGTCAAACGAAGAAAGCAGACTTAAAAGAATGGATTATCACATCCTACACAGAAATCCTCTAACTCTGGAAAAATTCTTGTGGACAATAATAATGAAGGAATTATTGTATCATCAAATGATTCAAGTAAAAAACGTATTTCCAGGATAAAATATCTGAAAGAGGCAATAATGTGGAATGGAACATTACAAAAAAAAGTTAATGTACTTTATTTTTCTGAAGAAAAAACAGTACTTTACAGTACTTTACTTAACAGTAATGAATTATGTTAATTTTAAAGACTGAGGCAAGTTGTCACTTTTACATTTTAGTGCTTTCCGTGTGATTCATACATAGAAATCTAGTATCTACTGTATACTACTAATCAAACAGTAAATCTTCTAATGCAGATTATTAATGTCTAGTTGGCATAGGGAAAAAAATCTTACTCCATACTAATTCCTAAAAAAATATACAAAATCATTATTTTCAGAGTAAAGGGAAATTCTATGTCCAAAGCAAGTACAGATCAAGAAAAATATGTATATTAGCCGAAGTTGTATATGCTATGCATACAAATAAACATATGCGATGTAACTCTATTACAATTGAGCAAATCCCAACATGTCCCTGATTACCTCTGAATGTAAGTCAACAAACAGAAATAGCAACTGAGAGAAAAACTAAAAACATCAGTGAACTGAATGAACTTAAGGTCAAAAAGAAGTGGGAAATGACTCATCAAACCCATTTGCTCTGGTATTTTCCTCATGCCAGATTCCACAGCTATTTTCATGAGGCAACATTAAGTTTCTTTGTACTTTAGATTTGTCATGACAGACAAATGAAGTTTCTCAGTAAATAAGGAGAATGAGTACACAATTCTTTTGCCTTTAGCAAACCTTTGCTGATGGCCTAGAAAATTTTTATTTGCTACAGTTGGATAATTTGAGGTGTTAATTACAAATCTAACAGAATGCTTTATGAATTTGAGTGTTTCCTGGAGAAAGGGATAAATTGGGAAGCAAATAGAATTTCAGTATGGCAAAGGCAGAGGGCCAAAATATGATTTAGATGAAACCTATCAAAATTCTTGAGTATTTAAGAATTGCTAATATATTTTTGTAATGACAGATAACCTGGACACAGATTTTCAATCATTTAAAATAAGTCATAAACCAGAATTGTAACAAAATAAGAGCATATAAAGATTAAAATGAGATTCTTGTTTAATTTCCCAAGCACTGCCATTTAATCTACATTACAGGAAGTCCTTGATTTACAACAGTTCATTTAGTGACCATTTGAAGTTACAACATCATTGAAAAAGTGACTTATGACCTTTTATCGCACTTACCACTGTTGCTGAATCCCTATAGTCATGTGATCAAAATTCAGATGCTCGGCAACTGGCTCATATTTTTGACAGTTGCAGGGTCCAGGGGGTCACTGTGATCCCCTTTGATAAGCAAAGGCAGATTCAGTTAACAACCATGTTACTAACTTAACAACTGCAGTGATTCATTTTACAACTGCAGCAAAAAAAGTTGTAAAATGAGGCAAATGTCTCTTAACAAATGTCTCACTTAGCAATATAAATTTTGGGCTTAATTGTGGTTGTAAGTCAAGGACTACCTGTACTCATTTAGATTGAGATCCTTGGTCTTGCTTCTTTTCATATAACTAAATTGACTTAAACTAATTCATAACTTAGTACAGTATTGCAATCCTATGTAAATTTTGTATCTCCTGAATTGTACTATACACAAGCCGCCCTGAGTCTTCGGAGAGGGGCGGCATACAAATTGAATTAATAAATAAATAATAAGAGATGTTTTGCATATTGTTTTTAAATTAGAAATGCAGCTTTATGAAACCCCATACTGTTGCTTAAATATTACTAGAACAAAATATATAGACTTTTACATATATATTCTCTTGTCACCAACCAATATAAGATAGAGCCATGAGCAGACAGGTCTTTCTGGTACCCTGTTTCCCTGAAAATAAGACCCAACCGGAAAATAAATCCTAGCATGATTTTTCAGGATGCTCGTAATATAAGCCCTACCCCCCAAATAAGCCCCAATTAAGATTGTTAGTCAGATGGGTACATTTAGTACCGCATTTCCCCCAAAATAAGACCTAAACAGAAAATAAGCCCTAAAGCATCTTTTGGAGCAAAAATCAATATAAGATCCGGTCTTATTTTTGGGGAAACAGGGTATTAGTGATTAGTCCATAAACATTAAGCAACTCTCATTCAGTGAATGATTATTATAGAGATCAAATCTAATCAGACAGTGATATTAAAAATTCTTTTGTGCTTTGTTTTTTATTCTATGCTAGTTTAGTGAATTGTGCTAAGTGGGAAGAATACTGCCCCCTCTACAGTATTCTCCTATAGAAACAGAAGCATACCATACATATTTTTAATCCTATTTGAAAGACAATTGCATTATGTCTGGCCAATTCATTGGAATGGTTTCAGGAATTTTACAAAAGTAAGGTATCAGTTCACCGACTGTCACATAGAACAAAACACATGTTTTGTATTTATAAGATAAATGCATTTAAAGCAATTTCTCAAACACAACAGAAGAAAATAATAGAAAAACATTTTTAAAAATATATCTTATAACAAGTATTAAAACAAAACAAAGATGCATCTGATCATTACGTCCATTTTATCCTAGCTAGACAATGATGTGTTAAACCTGTTGTCATAAGCTTCTTTACCAGCTAGTCATTCTGAATAAAAACATCACTGTAAAGAATTAGTGGAATCGGCATGTTGGACAGAATACAAAGGAGAGGGGACAAATGAAAAAGTGTTTAAATGTACTTTCATATCATGTAGGATATTTCATTAAAAGGAAAAGATATTAAATATAAGATGTAGTTTAAACTTGCTAACTATAAACTGTCAAGTAAGATACCTTACTTGAATCAGAGAATAAAATCTAGATGGTCAACATAAAGGCTAATATTGAGGGCTAGGAAAACTAACAATTTCATCAGTCATCTAAAAGGCAGTAAACAGGCTGATTAAAATCTCAAACATATTATCAAAATATGGATCTATGGATATTATCTATGGATAATATAAATAATATCCATAGATCCAAAATATTATCTATGGATCCTAATGGATTTGAGATTTTGTTACACAAAACATTTGGTAAGCATAATTTCTACTAAATTAGATCCTTTCCATGCCCAAAAGAAAAAGTTAATGACCATGTATAGTATATTATTCATAAATCTACACACCATCCCACAGGAATGAGAAAATTTTAGTTCTATAAATGGTATGATCCTGTAAACGATATTTAGCCAAATCCTAATTGTCTGAGGCACAATCAGCATTTAAAGCAGTGTTTCACAACCTCAGCAATTTGAAGATGTGTGGATTTCAATCCACAGAATTTTCAAGTCCACCCATCTTCAAGTTGCCGATGTTGAGGAGCGTTGGTCCTACCTGATACGCTCCTTCTCGTTGGGTGGAGACAGCAGCCAGTGTGGGTAATCCTCATCCAATCAGCCTGAAGGACTGGGTCTATCCAAAGTTTAAATCCCGCCCTTGTTGCCGGGTAGACCAGCTTTTGGCGAAAAACTAAGGAAAGACTCGACGTGTGGTCAAGATAAGAGAAATTTAGAGAGAGAGAAACGAGACCAGTCTGGCACAAAAAACCCGGGAGGGTCTGGCTGCTGTCTCCACCCAACGAGAAGGAGCGTATCAGGTAGGACCAACGCCCCTTCTCCATTGTGGGTGGAGACAGCAGCCAGTGTGGGACATACCCAAGTTCACTGTCCCGAGACCTGGGAGGGCCCAGGCTGGTCCGAAATAGCCTCCCCAGCAACAACCCTCTGCAACACCTGCCGACCAAACGCTGCCTCATCAGAGGCAAATGAGACAACTTTATAGTGTTTAATAAAGGGAGCCGGAGAGGTCCATGTGGCCGCACGGCAAATCTCCAGCAACGGGGCCTGTGTAGCCCAGGCCGCCGACGTAGCTGCACTGCGTGTAGAGTGGGCAGTCACATGAGGCGGTCGCAGCAGGGAGCGGAAGTCGTAGGCGGAGGCGATGGTTTGCCGGACCCAGCGACCAATAGTTGAAGAAAATACCTTGAGACCCAAAGAAACGGGTAAGAAGGAGACGAACAAGGCTTCTAAACGTTGAAAGGATGCAGTGCGTTTAATATAGATGCGAAGGGCACAGCGAACACCCAGAGTATGCCAACAACGTTCGCGAGGGTGAGAAGGACGAGGGCAGAAATTCGGGAGGATGAGCTCTTGGGACCGATGGAAGACAGAGTTGATTTTCGGCACGAAGGTTGGATCCAGACGGAGGATGACACGATCAGCGTGGAACACGCAAAGGTTCGGCTTGGTGGACAGAGCAGCCACTTCCGATATGCGACAAGCCGAAGTGATAGCCACCAAGAAGGCGACTTTACACGACAACAAGCACAGAGACGCTGTTCGTAGGGTTTCGTAGGGAGGCCCCATGAGAGATTCCAAGACCAAAGGTAGATCCCAAGTGGGATAGCGGTGTAAAACGGGAGGGGACAAGTTAGTGGCCCCGCAGAGAAAACGTCGAATTAGAGGGTGCTGCGCCAAAGACGAGAAGGACCCGCAGGTAAGTACCGAAGAGATGGCTGCAATTTGGCATCTTAGCGTGTTTGGAGAGAGGCCATCAGCAAAACCTCATTGTAGGAACACCAGAATGTCCACTATCGAAGGCTGTAGTACAGGTACGCCATTCCTGTCACACCAAGAACAGAAAGACCGCCAGGTGGCAGAATAGATTCTGTTAGTAGAAGGGCGACGGGAGGCCTGAATTATATGTATAACATCGTTCGGAATATTAGCCGTGCTCAGAGAGAACCGCTCAACCGCCAAGCGGTCAGATTGAGCCATGGGAGGTCTGGGTGGTTCATTGCCCCTTGACTCAGAGTGTCTGTTGTGATCGGGATGCGCCAGGAGGGAGCGACAGAGAGGGAAACCAAGTCCGCAAACCATGCTCTGCGAGGCCAGTGTGGAGCCAGAAGAATTACCTCTGCCCGTTCGTCCAAGAGCTTGCGGATCACTCTGGGGAGTAGAGACATTGGAGGAAAGGCGTATAGAAGACCCTGGGGCCAGGGGACTCGGAGGGTGTCGACAGCTTCCGCCTGAGGGGCTGGGAACCGGGTGAAAAAGTGAGGCAACTGTGCATTTGCAGGAGTAGCGAATAGGTCCACGACTGGGGGCCAGAATCGACGGGCCAGAACCTGGAAGATTTAGGGATGGAGGCGCCATTCTGCATTGTCCAGCTGTTGTCGGCTCAGCCAATCCGCCTGAATATTGTCAATGCCCGAGATGTGCTCCGCCCGAAGGGATCCGAGATGACATTCCGCCCAGAGACCGACTTTCAAAGCCACTGACAATAGGGATTTCGACCTGGTACCCCCCAATTTGTTCAAATGAGCCTTGGCCGTTACATTGTCCGTCAAGACAAGTACATGGGCTCCGGCTAGAAGTTGTCGAAACGCCCTGAGGGCCAGGAAGATGGCTTGCAACTCTAGCCAGTTGATTGGACGGCGAGCATCCGTCTCGTTCCACACACCCTGGGTGAACTGACCCTGACAATGTGCCCCCCAGCCGCGGAAACTGGCATCTGTTGTCACCACTACTCTCTGGGGCTCGAGAAAGAGAGAAAGAGAGAACCTGCCGAAAGGGCCGGGGACCGCCACCATCGAAGGGATCTGCGAACTGCCGGAGGGATCTGACTGGAAGAAGTGCCTCTGCCCGCCTTCTGAAAAGGTAAAAGAAACCATTGGAGCTCCCGGGCATGGAGCTGCGCCCAAGGAACAATGGCTATGGCAGAAATCATCTTCCCCAAAAGTTGGGAAAGAATATAAGGGGAGACCTTCCGAGATCCCTCGACTTTAACCACCAACTCCCGCAGGCTAACCTGACGCTCTGGGGAGAGAAAAACTTTACCCTGTAAGGAGTCAATTAGAGCCCCTAAATGAACCAGGGAAGTAGAAGGGATCAGATGGCTCTTTTCCAGGTTAATGGAAAAACCATGGGCAGCTAATGTCCTAGGAGTAAACTGAATATCCCGGGTAGCCTGGAGAGCGGAAGACAACAAAATTAAAATGTCATCTAAATAACAAAGGAGCCTGATCAACGAGAGCCTGAGGTAAGCGGCTAAAGCCGCCAACACCTTAGTAAAGGTGCGGGGGGCAGACGAAAGTCCGAAGGGCAAAGCCCGATACTGATAATGAACCCCCCCGTAACAGAACCACAAATAACGTCTGTGGGAAGGGAGAATGGGGATGTGTAAATAGGCCTCAGTCAGATCGATAGAAGAAAGGAGATCGCCCCTCCTAACACCGTCAAGAATAGATTTAAGAGTCTGCATCTTCAATTTCCGATACACCACGTACCGATTTAACCATTTTAGGTCCAGAATGGGTCTCCACCCCTCCCCCAAGGACTTAGGCACAAGAAAAACCCGAGAATAGAATCCCGTCCCAATTTCGTCAGCAGGGACCAGTTGGATAGCCCTGATGGAAAGGAGATGCTGAACAGCAGAGGCCATAAGAGCCCTCCTTTCGGTGTCACGAGAAATCAGGCAGCAGACAAAGGTGCTCGGGGGAGGGGAAAGGAATTCAATGGCCAACCCTGATCTTAAGGTGGCCAGGACCCATTCATCCGAAATAGACTTCTCCCAAATGGCAGCGAAGAGGGCCAATCTGCCGCCAATGGGAGGGTCAGAGATGCAACTAGTGACGGCGCCGGTAGGAACGACCTCCTCCCCCTCGAAAGGGCCGTTTGGACATGAAGGGTTTTCCCCGGGACAGTCTATCCTGGGAACCCCGGGACCTCCCAAAATTGTGGAATGGCCGCGGAGGGAAAAAGGCGGAAGAAGTAGAAGGACCCCCACCGTCAGAAGCCCGAGATTGAGGCCGTGCAGGATAAGGTACATAACGGGAATCCCCCCTACGAAAAACCGGAGCCAAAACTTTCTTCTTGTCACGAGTCTCGGTCAAGAAGGGGTCCAAGGCATCCCCAAATAATCGGGCCCGTCCAAACGGAACAACAGCCAACCGCCACTTTTGCCTGGCATCCGCCTGCCAGTGGCGGAGCCAGACCAAACGGCGAGCAGCCACTGAAGAAGCCAACGACTTTGCTGCAAAACGGGTGGCGCTCAAAGTCGAATCTGCAGAGAACTGGACAGTTGCAATAATCTTATTGAGGTCTTGCTTAATCCATGCGTCATCCGGAGAAAGCTTCTCCTGCAGCTGGCAGAGCCACAGCAAGGTGGTACGATTGAAGAATGAAGCCGTAGAAGATGCCTTGATAGCCCATGCCGCCCCCTGATGGGCCCTCTGGAGGACCAGGTCAGAACGACGCTCCTCAGGCCGCAATCCTTCATCAGGGCCCCCAGGGACATTAGCATTAGGTAAGAGAGAAGCCACGGGCGCATCTACAGAAGGCAGTTGCAATAGCGAGTCCAGGTCAGAAGTGACGTTAAAGTTTTTTCTGTCATTAGACGAGGTCAGGGGAGCCGAGCCAGGAGAAGCCCACTGCCGCTTGATTGTGTCCAAAATTAAAGGCGGAGCAGGAATTGTGGTGACCTGTTTAGCCGGCTCTGCAAACATAGGATCTAGAGTCCCTGGAGGAACTGAAACAGGGGGCTGGACCACTGGAGATGCCTTATCACAAAGTTTAGTAAGCACTCTATCTCGGCGCTTTTCCACTTTAGAGGAAGTACCTGTTGTGGCCCCGCCCTCTGAGCCTGTCCCATCGGAGGAAGAAAGCTCCGAGCATGAGGAAGAGGAGTCAGCCAGGCCTCCCTCTCCAGGCCCCTCCCCTCTGGCATTGTCTCAAGTGCCGGCCGAGGGAGAGGAGAAAGCTGATTCGGATCAGAGTGATAATGAAACATCATTCCTGGACGCACGCCTCCGAAGGCGTGATAAACGTTTGCAGCAGCTTAGGAGGCGTGCTAGGGATTAGAACTGAGTCACCGGACCACACCCCAGAGACTATATAATAGAGGGTGGTGGTCAAGGATTTTTGTGACGAACAAAGTAAACCTTGGATAGTCACTAAAGCCTCGTCCGGAACTGCTGGGAGGAATATTATTTCTGCTTGGACTTTTGTGAACGTTCGTATCTTAGCTTTCTGTTTGTGGAAATAAAGTCCCTTGGCAGACGGTGTGTCTATCGCTGCCAAGTGGGAGATAAGAACTGGGTGCGTTCCAAAGTGTTTCCTTAACCCTCGGCTGGCTGGGTTTGTGTGTGTGTGGGGACGGGGACAGATCAGTACCGCCATGTTTTTTATGCCCTGTATAATGCCTCTGGGGCGGAGCTGGAGCCACAATAGGGGCCTGGGCAGGCACAGGAGGGGTAACAGATGGGTCATCTGATTGGCCAGCAAAGGAAGCTGCGGCCTTGCTGCCATGCTTTGATTTGGAAGCTGTTTTGGGCATGGTGAATTAGACCAGAATAGAGAATGAGGGTGATCAAATGCCAATGGGGGAGCGCAGAAACTCCACAGGGACCCTCAGCCCCCAACAGTTCTGTCTAGCAATTGAAAGGGGAGCGCGGAAACTCCACAAAATGGCCGCTGTGTCAGTATATGAAAAACAAAATGGCGGCCATCAGTAAATGAATTAGGCTAGACAGGGTCCAATTGGATTAGCTTGCCCAAATATACAGCGTTAAATTAAAGGCTTCTCCCAGCGATTTAAAAGCAGGCCTCAGAGGTTTCTCCCAGTGATTTAAGGCAGGGAAGAGTTAAGTCCTTAAAAGTGAAAAATATTGCTCCCAGCTGACAGGCGGTGATAGAGAGGCCCGCCACGCGGCCGCGCAATTGTGCAGGCTATAGGGGAACACAGGCAGGTCACTGTGGCAGGATCCGGTCTTTAGAGGCAAGGAAGTGGGCGATCTAGGCAGCAATTAACAAAATGGAGCCAGGCAGTCAGAAAACGAAGCCACGCTGCACCCCCGACGAAAACAAAATGGCCGCCGCAATTGAAGGAACAGGGTGCTGGTGCTAATTGAGCCAGGCAGAGTTCCAAAGGGCCCCCAACGATCCCCCTTTAAGCAGGAAAGGTCAAATCAATAGTCCAGAGAGGCTTCCCACCCCCTTTGCAGAGGAAATACCTTGAGGCAAAGGGGAAACCCCCAGCCACAAGAAACACTCACTGCACAGTCCAAATTCACCAAAATCCAAAGGAATGTCCAAATTCGTAGTCACAGAATAGTCCAGAGAAGTCACACCAACAAAACAGATCCAACAGCAATCAGAATCAGCTAAAATTCAGCTAAAAGAGAGACAGCTAAAGACCACACGCCAGTCCTGACTGAAGGACTGAGTCAAAAGCTGGTCTACCCGGCAACAAGGGCAGGATTTAAACTTTGGATAGACCCAGTCCTTCAGGCTGATTGGATGAGGATTACCCACAACTGCATTACCTGGCTGCTGTCTCCACCCACAATGGAGAAACATTGGGTTAGAGATTCTAAGAGTTGAAACTGCAACATTTGGTGGGCCACAGATTTCCCACCACTGCAGTAAATATTAATTCCTAGAATACCAAAAACTAAAAATGTGGTGCCGCTCTATGGTGTTGCTCTATCTTTCTGCATGTTTTAAATGTACAACGTCTCCCTTTTAAATGTACGTCTCCCTTCTCCAGAAGCCTCCTGCATCTTCTGAAGCACAACTTTTGAAGGATTTTAATGTCCCTCAAATATAGTTCAAATTTGCAGTATTTCCTAATCTGTTTCCTTCTCTTGCTCTACTACAACTCCCATGACAGCTAGCCAGCATGGCTGTTGGCCAGCACAGCTGCAAGGCAAAAAGGCTGAAAGAATGTAAGGTCAAACTCAAGCTCAGAGGAGACTGTGGTGGTGAATTAAGTTTCTGACCAAAAGGGTCAAGAACAATCTGTTATGTTTAACGTGAGATAGGACTAGAAAGGTACTTCATAGTTTGATTTATGGTGACTCTTACATATTGTGTACAATCTACACATGTACTTTATATTCAGGTACAAAATAAGAAGAGTAAAGAAAGGACACCATGTTTTTTCAAAGTGAGAAATGCAAATTTCGTAACACTACTGTGTTAAAACTGAACTCGTATGGGGGATATGTAAAAATACCACCTCTCAGAAAAAGAACCCTTATTAAGATGACTATTTTTATGGACTACCTTTCCTTAACAGTTGTTAAATAGACCCCAATGACTGGGTTATGCATAGAACAAAGAAACATACAATGGTTTACAATTCGCAATAACTGGAGTCATACTATACATTAAGCCAAAACCAAGCAAAACCCATTATTGCTTAATTTGAAGCATGAACCACAACCGCAGGTCTTTTCTAAAGATAAGCAGCAACAATCCAAACCTCCAAAAATACATCCCTCTTAAACCACTTAAATGCCTACAAATACTCATGTTATTCTCTTCATTTCAACAAAGCTACAGGTATATGAATCTTGCTTCCTTACATTTGCCTCTAGCTCATATTTGTTATCGCTGCTGTTTTATTTATTTTTTTACTACAGGTAGTCCTCAACTTACGACAATTGAGCCATAAAGTTAGTTTGCCAAGTGAGAAATTTGTTAAGTGAGTTTTATCCCATTTTATGACTTTTCTTGCCACATTTGTTAAGTGAATCACTTCAGTGCTTAAATTAGTAACACCGTTGTTAAGTGAATCTGGTTTCCCCATTGACTTTGCTTGTCAGAAGGTTGCAAAAGATGATCACATAACCCTGGGATATTGCAACATTCATAAATGTGAGTCAATTGTCAAGTATCCAAATGTAAATCATATGAATATGGGATGCTGCATCAGTCATAAGTTTGAAAAATGACGTCACTTTTTTCAGTGCCGTTGTAACTTCAAACGGTCACTAAGCAAACTGTTGTAAATCAAGGACTATGTATGGTTCATCAGTTAATTACTAGTCCCATGCCAAAAGTCATACCACTTTAGTAATATTACCACGCCAAAATTTCAGACAATTTTGGTCCCAGTATATTAACCCTACCTCTGAAAAGAGAATGGTTTTCATTTGGAGTCAACTCTCTGTGGAGTAGCCTTCTCTTAGAATAAGGTTGGAGGTTTATATTAATTTTTTATAATTTATTCTTTTAATAAAGATATTTTTAAAATATTTTTATGATTGTTTTATGTATCTGTGATTTTATTCAGTTGTTGAATACCCTTATATAGTCACTATTATGTACACTAATAGAGTTGCTACTAGTGAGATGGGTGGCTATATAAATATGATAAATGAATAAATAAAGGTTTGCCCCATTTCTTTTAACATTCTACATTAGAAGCTACTCAAGATGGAGTTTTTCTGAAGAGGATATGGTAGGTAGTTTGTTGTATCCATTTTTATTTTGGAGAATTGTGATTATGTATATTTTAAAACATTCCCCATGTATAGTATAAACTTTAATACTTCCACAGTAACAACTACTCTGAATTAGTTGTTTCTATTTTTATTTTATATTTTTACTATGAAAGTATTAAACTTTATGGGGGATGTTTTACTGTGTATCATAAACGGCTATGACAAATGCTATTTTATTGAAAAATAATTTCTATGCTAGAGACAAAAAATCGAATTAAAGAACAAACTATGAAATAACTTGGTTAAACTATGTTTTGTCCAAAAACAGCAAAGATCAACACATGGTTTTTAATTCTAATGCAACGCATTTGGAGAGTCATAATTAAAATTGCAATTCCCCTTTTCAGGCAAAATTACTGTTGAAAGTCAAACAGAATGTTTCTAATCACATTCCGAAGGCTTACTAGAAAATAGAAACAATGCAATCTATGATGCAAACCAAACAATAGTATATGAAAAATGTCTTAAGAAGCCTTACAAGGTTATTACATTTATACCCTGCCCTAAATAGGCATATATTAAATAGGCATAAATCTATTTTCTTTTGCAGCTATTAAAACAAATTATTTTATCATTAATTTTTTAATCCTTCCCGACTGTCAAGTGTTTTTTTTCCATTTAATTTGATATCCCAGCCATACCCAGCCATTTTCAAAGTGCAAAAACTCAATCTCATCTCATGAATATGAAAAATTCATTACAATCCTTGACTTGCAGTCATAATGGAGCCTGCCCATTAAGTCATAAAGCAGGTTACTCACATGACCAATCCTATTTTATTATCTTTTTTGTGGTGGTTATTAAGCAAATCTGTGGTCATGAAACAAACCCACTGTTTGCTATGGGGCATTTTTGCCAAAACCAAAAGCCAGTTTACAACAAATGTGGTCATGTGACCACACGACATTGCAAAAGGCTGTAAATCGGGGCCAATTGCCCATTGTCCAAAATGTGATTACATGACTATGGGGAGGGGCTCCGGCCAGAATTGGACTGCTGCCGATTCGGACCAGTTTGGGCGAACCGGTAATTGAAACCCACGGGTGAGCCTGTCCAGGCGCTATTCCATCCTATATCGCCGTGTTTTTAAGTTATGACCATGCGCGGAAGGCCGCACGCATGTGCGCACACGCACGCTCACATTTTCTGTGCTGGGTGAACTGGTTGTTACAATTGGCAGCAGCCCACCATTGGCAGTTGGAAGACTGGAACCAGGTCATAGGTACTTTTTGGAAGGGATGTCATAACTTTGAACAGTGACTAAGTGACAGATTGTAAGTCAATGAATATCTGCATAAATTTGCTAGGCCTTTGCTACTCCTGAAGAAATAACTTTCTTTCCAAGGTTGCTGCAGTTATGATCTCTATATTTTATATCCCTCATTACAAAGGGGGAAATTTCAAAATTTACATTTAGATGCACTTCTATATTTGGCTATATTGCTGCCCAATGTCTCCTCCCACCCCTCAAATCATTATGCACATTAAGAGGGGCTTTTTTTCCAAATATTATTGTCATTTCTCTAATAAGCAGATATGGCCCATATAAAGAAATAAACATTCCAAATGCTGCAGACAATTTGAATACTGAATATTTAATTAAATGCTATACAGAAGAACACATACAGTACAATACAGATTAATGGAAAAATACAGGTTTTCAAAAAATGGAATGCAGGCTGATACATTTAATATATATTTTGATCTATTTGTTTGATATCTAAAATAGTGGTGGTGGATATGCTTAAAGATTAAAAACTGCTGCTATTTAGTATTTACAGAAATAGATAAAATCATTAGTTAGAAAATCAAAATTACCAGAATTACTTTGTTGAAAATCTGGAAGACAATAAGAAAAAAATCTAAAGACTTGTGGTTTATATGCTGATTACAACAAGAACATTTATATAACACAGAAAAGGATGCAGGGAATTTTATCCTTAGATTAATGGTGTAAGCTGCTTTACTATACTGCAATGGCAGAAAAATCAATCCATCTGTTACATTTTCAAATAATCTAAAGGATGTTTTTGAGATATGGGAAGATATTTTTTATCAGACAAAAAACTATGACAAAAATTGCCTGTTTGTTATACTTATATGGAAACATATCTACCATGTTTCCCCAAAAATAAGACTGTGTCTTATATTTTTTTAAACCCTAAAATCAGCATTTGGGTTTATTGCCATGCACTCCAAAACCCAGTTGGGCTTATTATCAGGGGATGTCTGTTTTGGGGGAAAACAGGGTATTATTTCTAAAAGTTTCTGAAGTTGATATTTATAATTACATAATATTGCTACCGTACCAACCTCTCTGCTGTGTGGCTATCTCTTCATTTGAGTTCCTCAACTGCAGGGGAACTCTGCAGGGTTGGCAAGTCCCCAGGCTTATAGTCCTGGAAGATTTCAACTTGTCTTCCCCAACAGTAGAGCCTGAAGTGGCGTAGGAGTTCATGCCCACCATGACAGCTATAGGCCTATCCCAGGTCATCCAGTGTCTCACATGGATCAATGGTCAAATACCTGATCTGGTCCTCTTCTTGCAGCAGTGGCAATATGATCTGGAATTGGGGGAGCTCCCTCTAGATCCTTTATCATGGTCACATCATGTCCTGATAACCATAAAATTCAGCCCCTGGCAAATGATAGTCTTTAAAGAGTTCCCAAGAAAGCTAGGGTTGTTCTTGATGGTCTACTGCATAGTCTGACTGAAGCCTTAGTCATCACTTGTAATGAGAAGGCAGTTGTGGTTTTTGATCAGATTGTGCTCATGCAACCTCTTCCTTCCTAGGAATCTGTCACTCTCTGTGGTTTGTGGAAGAGCTGAGAGAGATGAAATGGGAGAATAGATACCTAGACTATCGCTGGAGGTCAATGAAGGATGAATTTGAACAAACACCAGTACAGCCATTCTTAAGGTGTTGCTAGGGGCTGTAAGTGTGGCAAAGCATCATTACTTTTCCATCTACTTTTCCATTACTGTATTTGAGGATTGCTGCCTGGCAGTCTTGTTCCAGGTGACTTGAGCCCTTCTAGGTAAGGGGTACCTAGAGATTCATCTGCAAGCCCATACAGAGGAATTTTCAGTGCATCTGTTGGACAAAATTGCTCAAATTCATTCCCAGTTAGATGACAGCCTTTGTGCAGGACTGAAGGAGGTGCCTGGGGATAGTCTCGTTCTCTTTTCTGAGAACATTTTGAATCTGCTCGACATGAAGAAGAGAAGAGGGCCCTTATGACAGCAAGCTCAGCCATCTGCTCATTAGATCCCTGCTCAAGGAGGGTTCGCTCCCTCCACAAGAAGTTATCACTGGCTTCCACTATACCAAGTGATATCCAACCTTCTTTTTAAGGCTTCCACTATACCAAGTGGTGTCCACCTTTTTGTGGAGATGGCGGTTGTGCAGCAGCTTCAACAGATCTTTGATGAAGTGGATTATATGGACCTCTTCCAGTCAGGTTTCAGGCCCAGACATGGGACAGAAATGGCAATGATTACATTTTTGGATGATTTTTGGCAGGAGAAGAATGAGGGTAGTGCATCCATCCTGGCTCTATTTGATCTCTTGGCGGATTTCAACATCATTGACCAGGGCAACCTTCTGGATTGGTACCAGGGATTGGGAATGGATACAACTGTATTGTTCTGATTCTCTTCCTTCCTATAGGGCTAACATCAATTGGTCTTTCCTTAGTCCTTCATTTGTGGAATGCCACAGAGATCAGTGCTGTTTCCATTCCTGTTAAATATCTACATGAAAACACAGGAGGACAACATCAGCCTTGAGTCCTACGGGAGGAAAGGCGGTATAGAAATATAATAAATAAATAAATAAATAAATAAATAAATAAATAAATAAATAAATAATCCTTTCCAGTGGGTAAGCTATCTGATATTTTCTTCTGATGTTTTCAATGGATTGATGGTATTTTTTAAAAAAGTATATAAAATCAAGTTTTAAACTAAGTATAGTACTTGCTGTTCCAATACTAAACCAATTGAGGAATGCTGGTCAGATTTTCTTATTAATCTTCCAAAGCAACATTTCTTGAGAATGTGCTTGAAAATTACTTTAACTAAAAGTGCAGTATTGTGCAAAGTAAATGTTGTGAGTACAGAAACTCACTTTTTTTTTTTTTACCAAAAGACCTCCCAAGATCACATTGCACCAAGCAGTTTACATGAAGGCTATTTTAAATCTTGACTATAGCACAGGAATGAAATTTCTCAGAGGATGTCTCAGGGTTGCTGAAAAATGGGAACTCTTCTGAACTTAGCTTCAGCAATAATATTTAGAGCCTTTCTAAAACCTTGCAAGACAGGCAGGAACTTCCATCTCTGATCAGCTGCTATTCAGAGATAAGAATTTTAGGAAAAGGAAATAATTATCTATCTGTTGCCCATATTTCCTATAGATTATGAGAAATTTATGAAGATTCTCTGGATTCAATCATTCATCCAATAATGAATCTGTCTAATAGTTTTATCATTGAACCCATATTTTATTATTTTATTAATGGATTATCTCTAGGCTTCACTGGATGGTTTACTGAATTCAAATACAATATGTAACTTATTAGGTAATTATGATCATGTCTGAAACCTCTTTTTAGGAAAGGTTGTTATAAAGGTAGCGAACAACAGATTCAGTTGTAGAGGAAATGTATCTACTCAATTTTTAGTCAGGATTCAGGCCTAGATGTGGTGCTCAAATCACACTGATCACTCTTGTCGATGATGTGTAGTAGGTATGGGATAATGACACTAATATTCTCCTAAACCTATTGAATGCCTGTGGCTATTGGTTTCACCGTTTATGGCATCCTCCTAAACAGATTTTTGGAAATGAAGTATTGATTTCCAATGTTTCCATTTCTTCATAACAGGGAAGTCTCAGTCAATGGTAATTTGGGTGAAGAGATCATGCCCTGGCCTAAAGGATACTCGGATTGAGATGTCACAGTTCTTTAAACCCTCACTCTTCCTATTCAACTTGGAAGTAGCTTTGAAGATAACTTTTCTCTTTGAAGCAACTCCCTGGGATTGGGGGAGGGGGGGGATGGAAGATAGCCAGGTACCAACACTACATTCATGATATTTACTTATACATCTCAATTCCAGGCTGAATAGGAGATCCAATAAAAGCTCTAATTGGATGCCTGAGGGTTATGATCTGGGTGAGGAAGAACAGGATCAGGTTTAATTCTAGAAAACAGAGTGACTGTGGGCGTAGAAAACATTCCAGTTCGAGAGATAATAAATCCTTGCTTCTGGATCACATTTCTCATGAGGTGATGGTTTGTAATCTGAGAGTTTTCTAACTCACAGTTCAGGCTCAAAAAACAAGTAGCAGGTGTGGCTAAGGCTTTTGCACAGCTACATCTGGTGCATCAATAACGACCATTCTTGGATTTCAGGCCCTGGTTTTCAGTTATGCCTTAATTAACTCACATTTAGCAAGTTGTTGTACATATGGTTGCCTTTTAAGAGTATCCAGAAACTTCAAATGGTCAAGAATTCAGCTACTGGTGTTATGGTAGGAGCTTCTATATCTTTACATCACAAACTATTTCTGGATACAATTGAAGGTGACGGTTGTCACCCTCTACAAGCCCAATAAAATTTAAAAAGATAGGTTCCCTCCAAGTCCCTCCAAGTAGTCCCGCCTGGACTACTGCAATGCTCTCTAAATGGGGCTCCCCCTGGGGTGCACCCGGAGGCTCCAGCTGGTCCAGAACGCGGCCGCGCGGGGGATTATGGGGGCAACGAGGCGCTCCCATGTGACACCTCTCCTGCGCGAGCTGCACTGGCTCCCGGTGGTCTTCCGGGTGCGCTTCAAGGTGTTGGTGACCACCTTTAAAGCACTCCATGGCTTAGGGCCGGGGTACCTACGAGACCGCCTTCTGCCACCAATAGCCTCCCACCGGCCAGTACGCTCGCACAGAGTGGGCCTCCTCAGGGTGCCGTCCGCCAGACAATGTCGGCTGGCGACCCCCAGGGGGAGAGCCTTCTCTGTGGCAGCGCCCACCCTCTGGAACAACCTCCCCCCAGAGATACATACAATAACAGACCTCCGGATTTTCCATCGGGCCCTGAAAACCTATTTATTTCAACTAGCTGGGCTGGCTTGAGTTAAATTTTAAATTGATTTTAAATTGGGTGGTTTTAATTCACGGCCAAAATATTTAATTATTTTAAACTGTTTTAAATTTTGTGTGTCCTGTTTTTACTTTGGCTGTTCACCGCCCTGAGTCCTATTTGGAGAAGGGCAGTATAGAAATTGAAACAAATAAATAAAATAAATAAATAAAATAAATAAGTCACTTCTCTTAAAGACTAGTAAGGGGCCATGTATTCTCCCTGCAGCTCTCATTCATTGGAGCAATGTATCTCTCAAGATCAAATCCCATGCTATTGGGTTTTAGGGCAGTTATCAAGAGAGTTCTGGAAGTGGAACTTTGAGTAATGTGCCTCCATTATGGATTTTGGCATGATGCTGGATTGTTCCTCTGTGTCTATGTTACTATAAATGCAATTATCATAGCAAATCATTTTGATTTTAACATTCTTATTATAAGAGGATTAACCAAACAGATTTCTTCAGAATTGAAGCAGCATATAAACCTAGGAAATAAATATGTCTACATCAGTCCCCCAAATCAATTAAATCATCAATTCTGTCAAATGGGACATAGCCTGCAATAGTCCAGCATTATTTATTTGTGACCAGCCCATATTTATTTATTTATTGGTTCGATTTATATGCCGCCCTTCTCTGGAGACTCAGGGTGGCTTACAATGCGTTAAGCAATAGCCTTCATACTTTTGTATATACCTGCTACTGGGCTTTCACACACCCCCCCAAGCAGTGTTCTTTTTTAATACAAAGTCAGCTTATTGCCCCCACAATCCGGGTCCTCATTTTACCTACTTCGAAAGGATGGAAGGCTGAGTCAACCTTGATATTGGCTATTGTTCATTTCTGCATTACTATCTAAGTGTTTATTAACATGCTCCTTAATCTGCTCAAAAACCTTGCACAGCACAGAAATCAAACTGACAGGTCTGCAATTTTCTGTCCCTTCTGCTTTTTGCACATGTGAAGATTTGTTCTCCTCCAGTCTTTTGGAATTTTGTTAGTTCTCCATGAGTTCTTAACCAGTACAAATAGCAATAGCATTTAGACTTATATACTGCTTCACAATGCTTTATAGCCCTCTCTAAGTGGTTTACAGAATCAGCATCACAGAGATTTGTGCTAATCTCTGCTAATTGTTTTAAAATCTTAGGATACATTTCATCTGGCTTGGGAGACTTGAATTCATTTGAATTAGCTAAGTATTTTTTAATCTTTCTTTGACCATCTTAAGTTGCAATCCCCCCCCTTCACTACAGACATAATAATGGCCACCTAGGAGTTTGTTTTCCCCTAAGGAAAGATAACTATAACATATAAGACAAGACATTCTGCCTTGTCACCTGTTACCAATTCATGCTTTCTTCTATCAATAGAACAAACAGCCTATTTACCTTTCTTTTGGGTTTCTTTCATAATTAAAAACTTGAGAAAACTTTCTTGTTGTTTGGGTTATCTCATAAAAGCTTCAGTTCAGTTCTGCATTTTAGTTGTTCTGATTCTTACCATTTCTAGAAACTGCCTTGTATCTTCCTTTTGTAATACATCTCTCCTTCCATTTCCTATAGATGCCTCTTTTCCTTTTCAGCATTTCAGAAACTCTGGTGAATATCAACATGGTGTCCTTAGATGGCTTATATTTTCCTTCTAGAAAGAATTGTTTGCAATTGTGCAATATCTCAATGCAAAATATCTAAATTTTCAGGTTTTCCCAAACTTGTCAAACATTTTTCACATTAAGGAATTCAAGCAATGGTATGTATTCTTATCTTCTTTTAAGTTCATCTAAACTACTACTATACTGAAATCCATCATATCAATTTGCTATTATTCCTGACCTTGAAATTGTGAAAGATAACATGATTACTTTTTTCCAAAGTTCCAGCCAACTTTACTCTAACCAATTCTTCCCTCTTGGTAAGCAGACTCCTTCTTTAGCTACAAATAATTAAAAATTGCAAATATGAAACATGTATTCAGTGGTCACAGCTATATTGGTTTTAGGTGAATACAGGTTATACAGGTAGTCCTCGACTTAACAACCATTTGTTTAGTGATTATTTGAAGTTACAATGGCACTGGAAAAAGTGGCCGATGACCATTTTTCATACTTATCACTGTTGCAGCATCCCCATGGCAACATTATCAAAATGTGTACCCTTGGCAACGGTGTTTATGATGGTTGCGGTGTCCCTAGGTCATGTGATCACCTTGTGCGACCTTCTGAAAAGCAAAGTCAATGGAGAAGCCAGATTCACTTAACAACGTTATTAACTTAAGAACTGCAGTGATTCATTTAACAACTCTGGGAAGAAAGATCATACAATCGGCAAAATTCACTTAATGTCTTGCTTAGTAATAGAATCTTTGGGCTCAATTGTGGTCATAAGCTGAAGACTACCTGTAATGTACATTCTGTGGCAGTATGTTAAGGATTTTAGTTGAGTTGTAACTGTCAAGAGTATTTCAGGAGTTAAATCAAAAGTTTTCTCAAAAACTGAAAGTATTAGCTTGAAAAACTAACTAAATCCTGGAGCAAAATCTATAAAGTAGACAACAATAGTCAGAAACTTTGAAAAAATTTAACAGGCCTATATTTTATTTTATACAGAGTAAAGCAACGTTTCTGCTTGAAAGTGGTGACACCTAAAATGTAAACTAAAATGCTTTCAAATTCCTCATTTATAACTTACTCATGAGTATATATATTGGTATATGCTGGTTACATTTAACATTATTTAAGTAAATAGCCATTAATACAACTTGACACTCTTGATTCTTCCTTATCCTCATACTACAAACTTTTTCTGAGGGTTATTCTGTCTAGTTGATCAGAATATTTAAAGATACAAAATAACAGAATAACAGAGCTGGAAGAGTACTTGGAGGTCTTCTAGTCTTCTAGTCCAACCACCTGCTCAAGCAGGAAATCTTATAACATTTTAGACAAATGGTTGTCCAATCTCTTCTTAAAAACCTCCAATGTTGGACAACCCTCAACTTCTGGAGGCAAGTTATTCCATTGATTAATTGTTCCAACTGTCAGGAAATCTCTTCTTAGAAATTTCTATGTTGGTTCCGTTTTTGATTAATTTCCATCCATTACTTCTTGTTCTGCCTTCAGGTGCTTTGGAGAATAGATTGATCCCTCTTCTTTGTAGCAGCCCCTTAGATACTGGTATTGGAACACTCTTATCATGTCATTCCTAATCCCTTCTTTTCATTAAACTAGAGATACCTAATTCCTGCAACGATTATATGTTTTAACCTCCAGTCCCCTAATCATCCCCTAATCATTTTTATTGTTCTCTGCACTTCTTCTAGAGTTTCAAAATCCTTTTTTATATCATGGCAACCAAAACTGGATGCAATATTCAACTTCTCAGGGTATTATAAAGTGGTATTAACACTTCACATGATCTTGATTCTATTCCTCTGTTAATGCAGGCTAGAACTCTGATGGCTTTTTGGCAGCTGCAGCACACTGCTGGCTCAAATTTAAGTGAAATGTCTACTAGGACTTCAAGATTAAAATCAAAATGAAACTATCAGATGAAATACTAGATCAAAAATTAATTTAAGATGCTATTAACTTTAACTATTAGTCTGTTCACATTTTCATATAAAGTTATTCCAGAAATGAATATTTCATTTTAAAGTTTAAGCCTTAATATGTTTCAGGTTATGCTTCCTTTTCTTAATATCAATAACTGTTGGACTGCATCTTCAATTTTATTCTCAATTGTGTTAAAACTGGTAAGTACATATGTTAAATATTACACTTCCACTTCTTCAAGAACAATTTACTTGATATAAACAAAAAAAGAAAAAATGTTATCAATGTTAGAATGTTGATTTCCTTAAATTTGAGGCAATATTACTGTGAATTTAGTATCTGGCCATTTTCAAAAGTGTTCATTTAATTTATAACACTATCACACTACAAATGTAAAGATACAGTATAAATCAAATCAAATTTCTCCAAGAAAGTTTTGCAATCTAATGAATATTATGTTTTCTTAAGCACTGGTAAAAAAATCTAAGCATACTTTCTCAACATGGTCATCTACATCCATGTTTCTGCTGGATCTAAACAAAATAAATTCCTAAAATTTTGGTAAGATGTAAATGCCCTGATAAATTACTTTCAGTAAAGCCTGTTCAATCATGTGCTTAGTTATTTTTTCTTTGATTGAAATACAACTTCATGGATCTTTTTAAAGATTGGTCACTCATTATCAATAGCAATAAAGCTATTCAGAGAGACATAATAGCAATAACACTTATATACCATTCCATAAATTCTTTACATCACTGTCTGATCTAACATTGTTTACATTCCTTACTCAGTATTATCATTGTCATTCAGATTGCTTACTAAACATACATATTTTCATTAAAAATGAATGTATTGCAAACTACTACTGATAAATATGTAAAGGAAAACTTGTAAATCTGTACTTGAATTTTTCTTTTTGTATTGCAAATTTTTCCACTTAGGGATTATTTTCCATTAAAATTTGAATAAAATTGCAAAATAAATGGGACAAACAGATTCCGTTATTCATATTGCTATAGAACTGGTAACCATGCAACTCTTAGCATTTGTACACACTAACTGCCAACATTTATTACTTCTAATCATCCAACACAATTCTTTGATAAACAACAATAGTTGTCACCCCAAAAGGAACCATTAGTTTTTTTCATGTCTACAGAACTAACCCAACATCACCTCAGGAGGAACCTGCCCTGGGTTCCTTTTGAATTACATGCAATTATGAGTTATTTACTGAAAAAAATGTGCATGCAACAGTGATGAATATACAAAGATTTTGGATTTAAATATATAAAAAGAATGACTGGTTATTAGATACTTAACCTACACATACAATATAAAACTACAATAGTTCTTGACTTTCATTTAGTGACCATTCAAAGTTACAGTGGCACTGAAAAAATGACAATTTTTCACACTTAACAACCACTGTATCATCTCCATGATCATATGATCAAAATTTGGATGCTTGACAACTGGTTCATATTTTTGATGGTTGCAATATCCCAGGGTCATGATCTTTTGTGATCTTCTGACAAGCAAAGTCAATGGAGATGCCAGATTCACTTAACAACCATGTTACTCATTAACAACTGCAGTGATGCACTTAACAATTGTGACAAGAAAGGTCCCAAACATCACTAGCAAATATTTCTCTTAGCAACATAAATGTTGGGCTCAATTGTGGTCATAAATTTAGGACTACCTATATTTCAAATTCAATGAAAGATAGTAAACTTTTGTGAAGTTAGTTACCATGTTGTTTTTGAATGGGCCAACTTGACATACAAGAAATTTCTGCTACACCACAACATAGTTTTCTTTGAGAAAGCATGTTGTGATAGTCCAGCCACTGTGATCTGTATACCATGTAAACATGATGACTTGCTCAACTAATTGTGATTAAAACTTTGCTCATCATTATGCATTTTAATACACAAGAATGCAGTTCTTTTATGCTATACAGCTTTGACAAAACACTAGATTTCAAAATTCATTTTATTTCATACCAGCAATAAAACACTTTGATTTTATGACAAAACAAATACAAATATTTTGTACCAGTTGAGAAAAACAGAACAGCTGCTTTCAATAGGATCCAACAGCTAGTCATGGGTTCTGATTCTCTGAATATGTTAAAGCAACTAGACATCCATCTGTCAGAGATATTTTAATTTAGACTCCTGCATTGAGTAGGGAAGTAGTATACTTGATGGTTCAGCAACGAGTTTCCAAATTGCAAAAAACTCTATTTTAGTGAAATTGAGGATATCACCTAGCTAAAATTATCATTCCATGAATGAAGACTCCTACACCAAGAAGAAGAACAAAGTGCTTTTAGCTAGCTTCGCCGTGCTCTCAAAACTTTTCTATTTCAGCAAGCTGGCCTGGCCTAACTCCCATCTTTTAAATTTTTAAACTTTTTTAATTCGTGATTTTATAAATTGGGTGTTTTAATCTGTGTTTCGGCCGAAATATTTAATAATTTTAAGGGATTTTTTAATATTTGTATTATCTGTATTTTATCTTGGCTGTTCACTGCCCTGAGTCCTTCGGGAGTAGGGCGGTATAGAAATTTGATTAATAAATAAATAAATAATAAATAAATAATAATAAATAGCTCCCCCTTCCTTCCTGATTTTTTTAATGCAAACACAAGCTGTAATCCATAACCAGTTTATTTAAATACACAGCAGCTTACATCTATGTGTTCCACGAATGTGCACTGTCATCAGTTTCAACATTTGCTGAATAAAGAAAAAGAATCACAATATGTTAGTAGCATATCTCAAGTGTTTTTTAAAAAACTACTTACGCAAGACAAAGGAAACAAACCATCAACAGGAAACAAAAGAACAGCTTTCTGATCATACAGCACTATGCTGACAAGTATGATGCTGCCATTTGGAATACATATGAAAAGGCAAAGGTTAGATTGCAGGCCTACTACTAGGTTTCCTGAAAATCAGATTCAATCTACTTCAAATTATATTTTTAAAAAATCCCTAACATTGCTTTGCGTATATATAAAGATAACTGGTGACAGATTTCTCCATTATCTTTCCTTAGAAGATACTTCAAGCAATGCAACATGTGGATTTCCAGTTACATAGCAAGACATCTCTTCCACTTTCACCCATCCATAGCCTAAATCTTCTCTAGAACTCTAGAACTCTCTAGATATCAAGAACAATTATACCCAATGTGGAATGTTATTCTAGCAGAAGACTACCATGGAAACAGAAGAGTACCCTGAAATAGGATAACTCAGCAGTAGACTTCAAATTAGAATACCAAGGTTTACATTTCCTTATCAATTCCAAAATAACACATGATGATGTTAAACCACTTACTTTTGTAGCACACAACCTATTAGGAGTTAGGCACCTAAGTCCCGAATTTGAAGCAAAGGAGATGTACTTAAAACTATTTGAAGAGACTATGATAAGTGGCCAATGAATGAGTTGATGCAATATCCATGAGCAAGAATATTAATATTTAAAGCCACATTTTTGTTTTAACACTATTTTAAAATAACTTGATTCATGGGAAGAGATGGATTGGATGAATTTTTGTTATATTTAATATCAATAATTTATTTTTAAAAAGTGAAAAGTAATTCAGGATAACCCATATAAATAGGTAGTTGTCCACTTGCTGAAGAAAGTACTATGTGGCAAAAACATTTGGTCCATGCATTATCATTTATTCCCAAGGTAGCAAAAATAGCAAATAGCTAATAAAAAATAGCAGGTAATCAGATGTCATAGTTCAGAAGCATGCAATTTATAGTATTTAGATCAAATGTCTTGTCCTGAGTTCAATTTTAGAACAAGTTATCATTAGAGCAACTTGGTCCAATCTTACCAGAAGCAGTTCAATATTTCAACTTCACAATGTTTTATACCTATATCTCTAATGTGAAATCTGCTTCTCTGTGGCCTCACATATGGAAAGGGCTGTAGACTATAAACAAATTGAAACATGTCTAAATTTTGAGAAATTTTAGAATCATTGTATATAAATAATCCAAATGAATAATAAATTGATTTTGTAATTGGTATTATATTTAATATATTCTAAGATATACTGTTATATAAAACTATTCTGTAAATTATATTTATACAGCACATCACATAATTAATAGCAACAGGTTCAACAGGATTATTTCCTAAATTATAAACCAGTACAAATTATAGAAGATATACAATACTGCCTCACTATTAACAATATCCTCTTATAACAAAGGCCACAAGCTAAACTTAGTTGAACCTATTTCAACCAAGCAATGAGCTTGAATACTGTATATACTACCTTTTCTTAGAAAAACAGTTTTTACATTAACTTTGAAGAAGTTTAATCAGTAGGCAGAACTAGATCGCACTATATTCTAGTAGAATAAATTTCCCAGTTTCTAAATTTAAAACATTCTGTGGGACCTAGAACTATAAGCACAGCTTTGTTGAAGCCTTTTTGATATATAGGTAGTCCTTGACTTACAACAACTGAGTCCAAAATTTCTGTTGTTAATGAGACAGCTGTTAAGTGAATTTTGCCCCATTTTAAGACCTTTCTTACCACAGTTGTTAAGTGAATCACTGCAGTTGTTAAGCAAAGATAGTAGATTTCTAGAATTTTTTTCTTTTTTCTTTCAAATGTCAGGAAAATATAGTAGGAAAATTAAAGTATAACAATACAATATGACCAGATAGGTTGCAGTAACTAGGTAATTCTGGATGACATTGAAAGACCACCAAATTAGGTTAGGAAGACTAATCAGCATCCTGGGAAAAGCCAATAACAAAACACTTTCGTATAACTGCCAAGAAAATGACATAGATTTGTCCATGCAGTTACCCAGGATCAAGCTCAACTTGAATATTTACTTTTTAATATAGTAAGCTAAAGCAGAATAAAAATTTAAATGAATTAAGTTCATTTTTAAAAGATGGGAGGGGAAACAAGAAAAACATGGAAACTATTCATACAACATTCATATAGAGAAGTACTTATGAAAAGGTAGATCTTCATTAACGATCTTAAAGACACCACTATAAATGCCTCACTAATATCAGAATAGACTGCATTCCATGTGCTAAAAGTAAAAAGGCCCATCCAAAGTTTTGCCAGATGGAACTCTGTGGTTCTCAGCACATGAATGTTAGCCGTTTTCTTCTCAAACTAGAAGAATCAAAGACATTTCTCCTAAAGCATAAAAAAACCAAACTTCTCTTGGGTTTTAAAAGAAACATGCCATTTCAGTAAAGTTGAATAAAAAGAAAAAAAATGCTTATTTCAGAATTACGCCTACACGAAATTCTACACGTACGCTTATAAGGGAAGCATCCTTTTTTGCTCATTACACTTTTCATTGTCTTTGTATATAAACAGGGAAAGCAGGACAATTAAAGCAAACAGTCTCAAAAGGAGTGGCATGTTATTCCTCCTCTTCAAACAATGGAAGGTAATGTGTTTACTTTTCCTAACCTGGCAAGCAATCATACATCTCAAATCAGGTAATTACTCCAAATACTTCTGATAGTCCAATCGTAACCAACCCCTCCCCATCTGTAGACCTGGAAGAATGTTTTAGTGGTTCTGTTGAAGATACTGGTAGAGGAACGGAAGAACAAAGTCAAGGACCAATCATCAAGGAGAAAATATATGTCGTCAGGAAGAGTTGACACTGACTTGATAGCACATACGGTAATCAATATGTTGCAGATATTGAAGGAAATTCAGTACTATAAAATTTAGAAATAATTCCTAGAAATACTCTTTTATGAGAGATTTTAAAAACTTCTATAAATTAGTGGTATTTTTGCTGTTTACATGTGCAACAGCTCATGTTACATCTGGACATTATTAACTTTTCAGAAATTTGAAAATATTATTATAAAACCTGCATTAACTGAAATATACTTCTCAATTTTTCTCTGTTCTATTATCTAGTAACGTCTTTGTACTGTATGTTTGCTAAATTTCAACCAATTCCCAGGAGAGGGGACAAAATTGCTCATAATTATTGCTGCACAGGTTGCTTATGTTCAAAAGTTATTACCATGATTGTTTAATAATCAAATCATTTCACCCCAAAACAATTTTGAAATCATTTTACTTAAGACTGTAGTTTTATTTCCAATATGTTCTAAGCTTATTCCAAAAACTACTGATCAACAACTTGAACTAAATTTCAAACCACTAACTATACTGAGATAATATGTTCATTAAAATAATTGAAAGTTTACAAAGCAATTCTATGATCAAAGTTTCAAAAACTTTTAATTAGACAAGATGAACAAAAATTCAGATAAAAGGGTGTGGCAAAGAAATCTAGATCGTATTCAAGCCACATCTGTACCATTCTTACATAACATATCCGTAGATATGTACATTGGGCCTTTTCCAGGACAGAAAATTGGTTAAATTACAGAAAAATGTTCTCAAAGCATGCTGAAAAAAGCAAAGAAGGAAAACATAAAGACAAAATCCTTTATATCATACTTTTGTACCTGTTAGAGTATGTCACAATAGAAAGATATTAGTTCAGTTTATCCTTTGAGATTCAAAACTGAAGCCAATCTAGACAGAGCTCTGTTGAAATAAAAGAAAGTTATTATCTATATTTCCACCATCCTTAATAGTTCCCTGGCCACTTTCTCTCATTTTCATCAACAAGTTATCCAGAAACAATGCTTCCCCATAACATTACAAAATAAACAAGTCACAGCTTTCCTATTCCATCCATTCCATTTTCTCATACCATACAATATCCTAGCCTGGAATATCCTGCAGGAATGAAAAACAATTAGCTAGGTAAGATTAAAAGATGGGACATAATATTCATAGGACTTCACTCATCAAAGTATGAAGCTAACATCTTCATCAGGTTAAGCCCGACTCTTGGTGACTTCAGTCTTCTCCATCTCACCTACCCTAAACCAGAATTATCACTTTAACCTTTAATGCAGAGATTGTGCATACAATTCTGAGTGATCATTTCTCTTATGTACATGTCCTCCTACTGATTCAGATTTATGTTAGCATAATCTAATACCAAATGTGTCCTCCTAATATTCATTTTTAAATTTAATAAATTAAATTTAGGATTTTACAAGTGCCACTACTTTGGAGAGAAGGACAAGGGTTTTTTTTTCTTTTGTCCTATCAAATGTTCAATAAATCCTGAATAAAGATTGTTGTATAATGCCACCCTCTCAATATTTAGATTAACAGGACAAAAAGAAAAATCTTACAATCTTCATTTAAAAATATCATTATAAGAGTGCTATTGTGGGGTTTTAGATTTTTAAAGAGATGCATAATTATGAGGATGGTAGATATAGAATTGGAGAGGCCCAATTTAAAGCACACCTTCACCCAAAGCGTTCTGGATATATTTTCTCAGTCCAATTTACCTCATAGGGTTTCTGTTGTGAAAAAAACCAGGAGGAGAGAGCACTACCTACTGTACACTGTCTTCGGCTGCTGCAGACTAGATAGGATATAATCCTCACAAATATTGTAATATTTTCCAAAACTGTTAAAATCATCATTTTTCAATAACTTAAATATGATTCATACCCTAGCTGCATTCATAAAATACTCCTGCCTTCCCTCTTAAACAATTTTTTTAATGGTGATCTTGCCCTGTGGTTTTTTTCCCCCCAAAACGAACCACAGCAGCTGTCTCCAATGTGTAAAAACAGAATTGACAGATCTCCCCCTTTCCCACTTTTAGCGGCTTCCCTAATAAATTACGATCCCGAAATTTTGTGGGCGAACTTCCCAAAAAGTGTAGCCGCTGTTCATTCTCACACTCGCCCCAGGGCGCACTTTGGGTGTTGAGCACACACGCACGCACGCACACACACAGACACACGGCAAGGTGTAAAAAAGGAGGGAGATTTCAACCAGCGCCAGCTCCAGGATGCAGTTTAACTAAAGGAAGTTTCCGATGGCGCAGGAGATTGATTCTTTCTTACTTTTTCTTTCTTCTTTCTTTCTTTCTTTCTTTCTTTCTTTCTCTTCCTCCATCTTTTCTTTCTCTTTCTCTCTCTCTCTCTTTTCTTCCCCCTCTTTCTCTCTCCCTCCCTTTCTTTCTTTCTCTCGCCCTCTCTTTATTTCTTTCTCTCTTCGTCCCTCTTTTTCTTTCTTTCTATCTCTCCCTCCCTCCCTTTCTTTCTCTCTCTCTCTTTCTCCCTTTTTCTTTCTCTCTCCTTCCCTTTCTTTCTTTCTCTCGCCCTCTTTCTTTTTCTCTCTCTCTTCGTCCCTCTTTTTCTCTCTCTCTCCCTCCCTCCCTCCCTTTCTTTCTCTCTCTCTCTCTCTCTTTCTCCCTCCCTTTCTCTCTCTCTTTCTTTCTTTCTTTTTTTGCAACTAGCACTGAAGGCGTCGCTCCCAACCTCTGCGCGAAAAAAACGTCTTCGGGCCGTCGGCGCATCTCTACATCTCACTCCACCGACCGCTACGCAACTCGTCAAGAGCTCGGCTCGAAAGTTTCGGGCTCGTCGTCCGTCCGTCCGGCCCCTCTCGCTAGACCGCGTCCCCTTCTTCCATCCCACGAAAAAGAGAGAAACGGATTTCCCCGAGGCCGAGCGGACAAGCGCCTTCCTGGCGGAACTGCTGCAGCCCCCACTCTTCTTCCTCTCCGGACTTTCGCGGAGGCGGAGGCGCCACCGATTCGAACTACATCACCGATCTGGCCCAGAGGACGAGGAGGCGACCGGCGGGTGGGGGAAAAAAGCGGGTGGGGGGAGGCGGAGAGCAGAGCAAGAAGCAGCGCTGGCCACATGCCCCACCGAGCCGATCTAAGTCTGGGGCTGAAAATGAACAGGAGCCGCACCTCCCGGCAGAGGCAGTAACCGCTGCCCAGGGAGCAGAACCGACAGACCTCCACTCACCTCCGGCGCCCGAAGAAGGAAGGGGAAGCCCAGCGCCTTCTGCGCTCCGCCTCTCCCGCTCGCTCGGTGCCCCGCTGCCTGCCTCACACGCCTCCCCCGCTCCAAGCCCCCAAGGAGGAGGAAAAGGCGCCTGACGCCGAGCCCCGCGCTCAGCCCGCCAACAGGCACAACTCGCTCCCGGCTACGCGCGCTGAGCGCTCCCTACCTGCCTTCCTCCGGCTCGTCCCCGCGCACCGTCTCCCTCAGTCTGACTCAAAATTGAAATTCCCTGGCCGGAGCCGTCAGCCCCACCCCAGTCCTAAACTGCCTCCGCCTGAAACCACGCCCCCTTGGCGCCTCTAAGCCAATCAAAAGCCTGGGACAGCTCTCGACTCCACCTATGTCCTCTTGGGGGTTTTTTTTCCCTGGCCCGTCAATCACAAGCATGGCCAGTTGCCTGCCTCCCTCCTGCTTTTTCTAGCCACGCCCAGCAATCGCCAGACTTGAAGTTTGAAGAACTGCGCCTTCGGGCCCGCGGGGCGCGCGTTTCTCTTCGCGTTAATGTTTTCTGCTCTGGGGACGAGAAATGCAAAGGGAGGAGGGGGGGAGATAAGCTGCCCTAAGTGAATTGGCAATTTAAAATGTTTCAGTGGTTCCTTTTTTCCCTGCCAAATCGTTTGTTGCAATTTTAGGCGGGAGACAAATCCGGGATGCAGCGCGATGACTGAGTTTTCTTTGGTCAGGAGCTTTTTAATGTCGCTTATGTCATCCATCGCGTCCCATATGCATTGCCGTCGGGATGACTAGAAACGCAGCCGTGTGAGATACTTGCACCAAATGGGGACCAAACAGAAATATTTGATAGCTCGCTTAATATTTTTTAGTTTTATTAGTTCCAGAGCGCCATCCCAATTGCTAGGATTCGAAATGATTCCCAAAATTCAATTAATTTTAATATAATAATGACCCACATTTTATAAGCTGCCCTTTCTGGGCTCTGGTATCTTGAAATCCAGGCAATAAATAAGGTATCCTTTACTGACACTTTTTTTCACTGTGAACACACTGGTACACATCAAAAAATAATCAAAAGTGTTTTTCTGAATAAAAGGAAAGTTTGGACTTGCTATATTTCTAAGATAAAGGAGATGAGGCAGAGAGTTTTATTAAAAGGGCTTGTCAGTTTGAACTACACCAATCTCTGATGGGTGCAGGAAGACACAGGATTCTCCATGGGACTTTTTTGATGGACAAGGCAATTCTGGATATAACCTGGTGCCATGGTTTAGAAATAACCACAACCAGCACATTTGAATTGTATGTAGAGTATTGGTAATCTGTAGATCTAAGAATAAATATAATTCTACAATAGTAAATTTCCCTAGCTCCAAATTTTGGATCAGATGTAGTTTCCATTTTGAATTCAATGATAGCCCTATGTAGAATAGGGTGAAATAATCCAGTTCTGTGGGGATCAGAGCATGTCCCTTGAACATCTTGGTCCAAAACAGGCCATAAGTGACACACCAATTGGAGCTGAGCAAAGGTACCATGGCTTGCACCAATCAGTCGCCGATGCTCAAGTCACAGACAAGCATTGGGGGGTAAGGGGGGGAATGCAACCCTATCATACTGCTGGAGTCATAATTCTTTCTTGGTAGGAATTATTTGAACTCATTTCTCCTCACACAGGTTCCTTTCACTTCTGGACACCAATTTGGACTTCCATAGCATCCACAGATTGTCTAGGATGGCAATAAACAAGTTGACTAATTAACAGTTAACAGATAAACAGATCTGTTAACTGATATACCTCACCTCTGATTGACAAGTTAGTATCAAATAGATGTTAAGTAACAAAGGACCTAGAGCCAGGGTCTGAATCACCCCACTCTGGAATGGCTGAAGCTCAACTTCCCAACTTCTACTACAATTTCATCCCGTGCCCTGCTCCCATCGTATTCCAAAAATCTACCAAATGTGGACAGAGGTGCCTGCCAAATTGTTGGGAAAATCCCCAAGTCCATCTGGATTGATCTTATTTATTTATTTATTTATTTATTTATTTATTTATTCATTCATTCATTCATTCATTCATTCCATTTAACTTTAAAATTATTTATATCATATATATTAAAAAAAATAATTCACTGTTCACTGTTCCCCCATAGCATTTACATCTATGCTCTTTTGCAAAATCTTTGAATACTGGCCCAATAGTCAACAATTATTTTCTGCTTAGTATAAATGTGTAAGTATATAGATACACATGGATAGCTATTTGCTTTTCACATAACTAAAGGATTAAAATAATAAATCATGTATCAATCACCCAAAATGATGAAATAAATTGATGTGAAGTTGGGAGAATAAAACAAATTCAATTACATAGTTTAACTTTACCACCTAAAATTATGAACTCCCCTTTTGATATTACAAAACTCTTAAGTCCTAGCACCATGGTCATGGATGTGGGATAATGATTCATGCAGTCCAACATCTGGCAGGTTAAGCTTGCCTGTGGCCTTAAAGAAATCAACACAATCCATTTATATTGTTTGTTTGTTTGTTTGTTTGTTTGTTTTATTAAATTTGTATACCGCCCTTCTCCCGAAGGACTCAGGGCGGTGAACAGCCAAAATTAAAATACATACAGTAGAAAAATTAAAATAAATTAAAAGAGAATTAAATCAGTTTGGCTTCCCTAAATTTTTTAAAACCCTTTACCCATAAAATAGCCCATTAAAATTTTAAGCCAGCCCGTATTGCTGGAATAAGAAGGTCTTCAATGCTCGATGGAAAGTACGGAGATCCAGGATCAGTCGTATTCCTGGGGGTAGCTCATTCCAGAGGGTGGGTGCCCCACAGAGAAGGCTCTCCCCCTGGGAGTCGTCAGTCGACATTGCTTGACCGACGGCACCCTGAGGAGACCCTCTCTGTGTGAGCGGAATGGCCGGTGGGATGTTATTGGTGGCAGAAGGTAGTCTCGTAAGTATCCGGGCCCTAAGCCATGGAGTGCTTTAAAGATGAAAACCAATACCTTGAAGCGCACCCGGAAGACCACCGGGAGCCAGTGCAGCTTGCGCAGGAGAGGTGTTACATGGGAGCACCATGTCGCCCCTATAATTACCCACGCGGCTGCATTCTGGACCAGCTGGAGCCTCCAGGTGCTCCTCAAGGGGAGCCCCATGTAGAGAGCATTGCAGTAGTCCAGGCGAGAGGTGACAAGGGCATGAGTGACCATGCATAAGGAGTCCCGATCCAGAAAGGGACGCAACTGGCGTATCAGGCGAACCTGATAAAAAGTCCCCCTGGCCACGGCTGTCATATGCTCTTCTAAAGACAGCCGTGCATCCAGGAGGACGCCCAAGTTACGAGCCCTCTCCGTGGGGGCCAATGACTCGCCCCCAATAGCCAGCGATGGCACCAGCTGGCTATATCAGGATGCCGGCAGCCACAGCCACTCAGTCTTGGAGGGGTTGAGTCGGAGCCTGTTCCTCCCCATCCAGACCCGCACGGCCTCCAGGCACCGGGACATCACTTCAAGGGCATCGCACCCCAAATCCACGGATGATCTCACCCAGCGGCTTCACATAAATGTTGAACAGGAGAGGTGAGAGGACCGACCCTTGTGGCACCCCACAAACAAGGTGCTTCAAGGTCGACCTCTGCCCCCAAGCCGACACGACTGCGACCGGTCGGAGAGATAGGAGGAGAACCACCGTAAAACGGTGCCTCCCACTCCCAACCCCTCCAGCCGGTGCAGCATGATACCATGGTCGATGGTATCAAAAGCCGCTGAGAGATCTAATAAGACCAGAACAGAGGAACATCCCCTGTCCCGAGCCCTCCAGAGATCATCAACCAATGCGACCAATGCCGTTTCCGTGCTGTACCCAGGCCTGAAGCTGGACTGAAACGGATCCAGATAGACAGTTTCATCCAGGTACTGTGGGAGCTGTTGCACAACCACTCTCTCAACAACCTTCGCCACAAAGCGAAAGTTGGAGACAGGACGGTAATTTGCCAAAACAGCCAGATCCAGAGAAGGCTTCTTGAGGAGAGGCCTCACCACCGCCTCTTTCAAGGTGGGAGGTAAGAAACCCTCACTCAGAGAAGCGTTTATAATCCTCTGGAGCCAGCCTCATGTAACCTCCCAGGTAGCCAGCACCAGCCAGGAGGGGCGCGGGTCCAATAAACATGTGGTTACGTTCAACCTCCCCAGCATCTGTCCACGTCCTCGGGAGTCACAGGATCAAACTCCTCCCAGATAATATTCTCAAGACCCACCTCGGACACCTCGCCTGAACCCACCCAGTCAGAGTCCAGGCCGTCCTAAGCGATTTTATCATGCAGATAATGTGCAAAATCCTCAGCACGCCCTTGCAAGGGGTCTTCCCGCGCTCCCAGATGGAGAAGGGAGCGGGTCACCCTAAACAGGGCAGCTGGGCGATTATCTGCTGATACGATAAGAGCGGAAAAGTAATTACACTTTGCCGCTTTTATCGCCACTAAGTAGGTCTTGATATAAGACCTCACTAGTGCTCGGTCAGATCCTGAATGACTAGCCCTCCAACTACTCTCTAGGCATCTTTTCCGGCGCTTCATCTCCCTCAGCTCCTCGGAAAACCAAGGAGTTGGGCCAATTCGGCACCAGGTCAGAGACCGCAAAGGCACGACCCGATCTAAAGCACCAGCGGCCGCCCTATCCCAGGCGGCCACCAGGCCTTCCATCGAGTCATGAGCCAGAGTCTCAGGGAATGGCCCAAGCTCCATTTGGAACCTATCAGGATCCATCAGGCGCCTGGGGCGGAACCACCTAGTCGGTTCCGCCTCCCTGTGGTGGGGTGTAGCGGTCAGGAAGTCAAGTCTAAGGAGAGAATGGTCTGACCATGACAAGGGTTCGATGACTATGTCCCCTGTATCTAGACCATTCAGCCACTGACTAGAGACAAAAATCAAGTCCAGAGTGTGTCCTCCTGTGTGAGTAGGGCCATGAATTAACTGGGTCAGGTCCGTGGCTGTCATGGAAGCCATGAACTCCCAAGCCACCTCCGATGTTTCACCGATGGACGGCAGGTTGAAATCCCCCATGACCAAAAGCCTGGGGGTATCAACCACCACCCCGGCTATGACGTTGAGGAGCTCGGGCAGGGCCGCTGCCATGCAGCAGGGAGCCAGGTATGCAATCAGCAATCCCACCTGCATCCCATGGCCCCACTTCACAAGGAGAGACTCACATCCGGCTATCTGAGGTACAGTGGCCTCCCTAGGATCGAGGCCTTCCTTTACAATAACTGCCACTCCCCCACCCCTACCCTGGGCCCTCGGCTGATGAAATGCGCAGAAACCCGGTGGGCACATCTCAACGAGGGGGACCCCCCTCCTGGCCCAACCAGGTCTCTGTAATACCTGCCAGGTCCGCTCCCGCCTCCTGAATCAGCTCACAGATGAGGGGGTCTTTGTTAACCATGGACCTGGCATTGTACAGCATCAGCCTAAGACCGGGGCTCTGAGACTCTGGACAACCCAGGGAACGAGGTGAGCATTGGGGGCCGGAGCACGTCACTGCTCGAAGACAGCGGGCACGTGCCCCCACAACACGATGTGGCCTCCTGCTCCCACCATATCTGTCCCTCCCACCGACAGTCCTGATGGAATAGCCCTCCTCCATACCAACACTAACCCCCTCCACTCCCCGCTCCGCACCTCCCCTAACACGACCCTGTGCTGGGCCTGGCCCCCACTAACAAATCACCCTCCCTCTCCTTCGCCAAACAACCCTCCCCCCCAAAAAAACCCTTAAAAGATTAACTAGTAACAGTTTTAAAAAAAACCCTCAGCCCCCTCTTCGCCGCATGCCATTAAAATGGGGATGTGTCACACATCAATTAAGAATTAAGTCAGTTTCATTTTACTTGATGGGCCTTCCAAAATGTCATTTCTCATACCAATTTTCAAACTGAATAGTACAATACCTCCTATGGTGCTAAGCATAGTAATTCTTAGTTAACCAAACCATTGCTATGTTTGAACCATAGAAGAGCAAAGCAATTACTTCTCAACAGCGTAGTTCTTGGCAAGATTTGCACTTGCAGTTGAGTCAACACAGCTTATGTGTTTTCTCCACATTTCTGTTTTCTCTAGGGTTTAGAAAATCTCAGAAAGAATGGGAAGAATGTTCTCCAACATTGACCCAGAAGCAGCAGCAACTTTTGCCTTTAAACATTGTGAAGCTCTGAAGATGCATAGGAGACATGCAAGCCAGTTCCTCTTTCACTCTGATGCTATAATGGCTTTTAATGATTTTAATGACACTAGCCTCAGCAGGTTTAATTAACACCGTGTTATAAACAACTGGAGCTATGAGCCCCTTCTCTCAATTAAGCCTCCCAAGCATATTGTCACTAGCAAGATGTTTTCCTGGACAAAACAAAACCAAATAGAGAAGGAAGCATTTGCAGGTCTCTTCTTCCCCATTTTTCCTTAACCAATTGTCTTAATAGTTGGAGAAACTTGGTATCTAATATTCCTTCCATTACATGCACAGATTTTGACTCCGTTCTGATACTTCTCATGTTTTTAAAGCCATTTGTCTTGGCTGAAAATGTGACCCACTGACACAGGCTTGTATAAAGAGAAAAGAAAAACCTCGGCAGAAAGTAAACAGTCTAGCTGTCAGCAATGTTGGTTTAAACAACAATGCTGTCTCCTTGCTCCGTCATGCTTTTCACTTATGCTTTGACAAAGAGGAATTTATGAGCTTTAAGCAAGCTTTTGAGGGGCATTGCTTCCTTACAGCCCTCAGTGCCAAAAATTAAACTGTAGGTCCATAAAAAGTTTAAACAGTTAATTCATTCTGGGGGTGTCTATTTCCAAATGGGGTTAATGGTCAGAATCTTGAACTAGAAATTTTTAGCTATTGTTTGCTGCTGCTTTCTATTTTTTCTCCATTTTTTATTTTGGTAATGATGCAACAACAGTTTGGATTTTAATAACTGCATTTTTGTGTTTCCATAGAATAAAAAGGCCATGGGAGGAAATGAGGAAAAGTTAACTGTGGCACAAATTCATAAAGTTCTCAAAATAATCTATTTAGAGAAAAGAGGAACTTAAAACAACTACACCTCTGAGAATCTTTTTCTGGAAGCAAACATTGGTTTCCAACACACTCTGCTGCAGTTTGGTGGAATGGCAGCTAAAATATGACTTTAACAAGTATTTATGTTGTCTGTTATTTTGATTTCTGTCATGGGTTCCAGATTCAAGGGAATTATATACTGTATATTACATAAATTAACAGAGGTATTTAGAAGGAACAAGCAAGCATAATTTTATCAGGAATACATAAGAGAACATCAACATTTTCCCTCAAGTCTGCCAATCATCCCATTGTCTTTTCCCTGAATGATTAACTGGTTAGGACTTCGGTAAAATTTCTTCCCTGTTCCTGCAAAGTAGAGGATTCCAATTCCATATTAATGGGCACCTATCTAGCCTTACCGATACTGAATTAGTAATACCTCAGTGGAGACGTGAAAGTCATTAGCAGGAAGGTGCTAACAACATCCAAGGATGTACTAATTCGGTTCTTCTTCCAGCTAACAGGTTGGGCCTTCAACAGCATTATATTTCTGGATGGCATCAAATCTAACTAAGCAGAAGTGTACAGTATTTTTGAGGTTAGAACCCCCATAGGGTAATGCTTCCCACCTCCAGGTCATTTTAATTTTCTTTCTGCTTGCATTAATGCCATTACCTACTGTCTAATCAATGTCTGCGCATTAGCTTGGTTTGGAAGCTGCATATTTAAATAGCTTCATTAAATCATCTGTGAGCGTTTAACATTTATTACTCGAATGAAAGGTGGCTGATAATATCTACAGCAAGTCTCCTTAATTGAAAAAAGATAAAAATCTATTGTATCCTAAACCATGAAGAGAAACATGGGGCCCACACTCTTAAAATATTGTTTAAAATTGTTTTACTTTGAAGAACAAGCAAAAATGGCACTTGCAAGTATAAATTGAAGGAGGTGACAGGTCATAAACTCCCCCGGGTCCAGCCCCCCACCAAGCCAACCACTGACATCAGCTCCTGTAAGTAGGGAAGCAGGGACCAACAAAGGAAAACACCACCTGAGACTCAGATGCCTGTAACTCCTGCTCCTGCCCCCTCCCAAGCTAGATGTAATAGTATGTGGGAATAACCTTGGGAGACAGGAGGAGGAGTTGCAGACTGGACAACTGGCATATAAAAGCTCACAAGAGAGGAAGTGGGGAAAGCATTTCAGAAGGGACCCTCTCTCGTTTTCTGGAGAGATAGGAAAGGGGGGGGGGAATATTTTCAGTCTTGCAAGATTCTGTTAATGTAATGATATAATAAAGGCAGAGTTAGTACTCGTGGTTTATGCCCCTGGCCTGGACTACCTCGAAGGAGTCTGACAATTTGCCACGGCCAACTTACCACAGCCAACTCACCGCAGGACAAGAGTTTACACTAATATCAAAGAATTGGTGGAATAGAGTCATTAAAGAAAGGATGCAAAAGGAGAGACAGAATGAAATGTAAATGGCAAAAATTAAAATATTTTTTCTTTATTTTAGATAATTAAATAGAATTGTTAAAATTGTCCCGTGGTGAGTTTTCCCATGACGAGTTGCAGAGGTGATATTCAACAGGTTCTGATCAGTTCTGGAAAACCGGTAGTGAAAATTTTGAGTAGTTCGGAGAACCGGTAAATACCACCTCTGACTGGCCCCCATCTATTCTCTGCCTCCCGAGTCCCAGCTGATCGGGAGGAAAGGGGGATTTTGCAGTAACCTTCCCCTGGAGTGGGATGGGAATGGAGATTTTACAGTATCCTTCCCCTGCCATGCCTACCAAGCCATGCTATGCCCACAGAACTGGTAGTAAAAAAAATTTGAATCCAAGTCTGGCGAGTTGGCCATGACAAGTTGTCCCACAGTGAGTTGGCCGTGGTGAGTTGGCCATGGCAAGTTCTCCCATTCCCACCTCGAAAGGCTAATACTATACCATAGTCTGAATCAGCTACATGGTCAGAAAACTACAGAGAGAAAGAAGTGAGAAGGTTCAATTTGTGTCTCGCTTCTTGCCTCTCCATTGCTATGCTTGCTTTCTCTGTCCATCGTTGTAAGAATGATGGCCTGATCTAACTTAGTCTAGTCAATTTGCATTTGGGGAAAAAAAGTAACCTTTCTACCCATGGGCATCCACAAGGGGTGGGGGACAGAATCCGCAATCTGGCATTCTCAATTTCACAACTGAATCCCCACCCCTTTTACCTGTGAGCATGTACAAAAGAGGCAGGACTTTGATTGCAATACCAAGCCTGCAATTCTTGCAGATTATGAAACACTTACCCAAACTCCACTGTTCCATCCATATGGAAAGGTTTTCAATAGGAAACTGGAAAAATAGTCCTGAGACAAGAGTCAATTTCATGAGCTATGGCAAGTGATGTTACATTGAGGGTGAATAGCTCTGATACCTCCAGTATGAGGCACACTGTGAGTAGATAACTGAGAATGTGATAAAGGAGAGTCTTCACAGATGAGACATGAAAGTTTGCATGAAAGTTTAATTGAAGCTATGAACAGGCACAATACAGACGTATGAATAGTTCCACTACTTACAATAGTAGTTCCATCTAGAGATGAATAAGTATCCATCTTATCCCTTTTATGGCTAGTCTGGCAAGTTGTTGCTATCTATGACCAATGAAGAACAGTAATAACCAAAACATTCATCTAGGTAGGTCATTCAGTGTAACAGATGTTCAAGATTTCATACAGATGTTTTGTCCTCAGTTTTCTATATAGCAACTAAAAATGATGGAAGCATGTTTTTCGTTTTGTACTCTGTCTGCTATATGTAGACTTTTTGGGATATTTGTTAATTGCCTGCAGATTATCCTACATCTCCCTCCCTCACTTCCCCCAAGCCAACAAGTTTACATCCAGGATAGCACTTCCATTTGGCTTTCCTTCAGATAAAGTCTCATCTCAACTTTCAATTAAATATTCCATTGCCTTTGAAATACCGTAGCATATTGCAAGCAACATCTTGAAAGGCAAATAGTAGTCAGAAGTGGGGCAGCAGGCATCTGTCACATACCTGGCCTGGATTAAAAGCATATTTCAAAACAAGCCCTTAAAGCTGCTTTTGCTTCAAAATAAAAGCAGTTAATTTAATATCCACTTTTGACAGTGCAAATATCTAATGGAGGTGTGGCTAAAACCAAATGGGAAAACAGGTTTGTTGGCTACAAATATTGTTTTGTTCTCTTTTGATATTCATGAAACATTTGCTTTTCTAGTCAACTTTTATTTTGCAGTTCAGTTATTTTCAGCTTAATTCATTGCAATCCTCCTCTTTTAACACATAAATAAAACCTAATTTAAACAGAAAGGAAACATTGTTTGATCTTACTTATTCTTACCTAAAATAATACTGTTTTACATAATACAGTATATTAGATACTACATAGATCTTTCTATTTTTATAAATAAACAAGGAAATATTTTTCACACCCTGCACAAATTGCTTTGATTAGGAGATGAAAGACTATCTAAAATTCGGTTCAATTGTATTTTGTTTATTGTGTGTCTGGTATAGTTTACCTGTTTTCATTGGTAACTTTACAGCTATCATGAACTAACCAAATAATATTTCTGAATTCACCTGCACTGATTTAGCTCTGACTTGATAATCCTTGAAATATCATTTAAGTGGTTCCTTACATTATTAAGGATTAGCATGTAAAGTTCCACTACAGTATACAAATATCCAGTTTGAATAGTGAAATTATTTTTTTCTTGTTCTTAATCAGATGGCATATAAAATCGGATGGCATATAAATTTAATAACTAAATATTGTTATGAATGGAAAAACAAAATACTTTAACAGCTGTAACAAGTAAAAGTTACCCCCCCCCCCCATATGCTTAGCCCAGGCTAAAAAAACCTCCTAGATCCTGTACAGATGTTTGTATTAAATAGAGTATACATGTAGCAGTTAAAGTACAGGCTATTAAAGTACAGGTTCAAAACTGCCTGTACTTTAACTGCTACATGTATACAAAGCTTGTAATGTTCACATTTATTTCCAATATAATTTCATTTTTGCAAAAGATATACACAAAATTAAAAATATGTGCAAATATACAAAAAACCATTGTACTGGTCATGGTATAATCATTGTATGAAGTATTTTTGGTCATTGTACGAACTTCTTAAACTGTATTCAATGAATTCATACTGTATTTCATCAACCTTGTAGGCACCACTTATTTGAAATTATAGGGAAGAGAAAATATAGCAGATGAAAATATTGCCTGCAACTCAAATCTGACTCTTTTATTATTGTTTTTTATTTATGTTATTAAATAGAATTTTACCTTAGATGTTGGTCTTTTATTATTCCATTGAGGAAAGCCCAGCAGTCTCTGTCAAACATAATTATGCTCTCGGCAAAGCTTGTCCTATTTATCTGTGATGCTTCTAATGCAACCCCTTGAAATATTTAATACATATCTATCACTAGTCTTGTTATTTTACTGTGCCACTAATCACACACTTTGAAATGAACAGTATGTAAGTGCCATAATGTATTCCTAGTTATCTTTATAAAATAATCCACAAATCTTATGATTCTTTCATTAGTTGTTTAGCTATTCGTATTTTAATAGATATAGATGTATTTCAAACTCAGAATGAAAAAGAAACCATAAATCAGAGCGTTAAAATGAAATGACACAAAAGCAAGTGGTTTTTTTTAGTACAAAACAGTTTGAAATTCCATTCTTTATAAGTTGGGATCTCTCACATAACAGCTGCAATCTTATTTGAGAGTCAGTACAATTGAGTTCAGAGATCATAACACATTGGTTTGCACAAACTGGATTATGCTGAAAGTCAAATAAACAAGACTTTTTCTGGGAGCAAGATCCAATGTTGTAAAAGCAGATGTTCACATCAGTAACAGGATTTTGTGCTCATACTTCCTGTCTTGAAAAGAAATTGCTCCAGACGTCCTCAAATCCTCCAGAAATAGAATCTCAGATGATAATACAGAAAGCAACATACTGGGAATCTTTTATTCCATTGATGCAGTAGACCAAAAGTTCCACCAATGGAAACTGAGTACTAGATTATCCACATAATATGTTGGTATTAACATATAACACTTTGCATCTTTCTTAAAAATCAGAAACTTGGATTTATTACATGTTATAGATTTGTTTCTCCTTTATTCTAAAAGTGTCATCAGTATATTAACCTAAAGTGACAAATAAACCTCATCTAATGACTTCATAAATACATTAAATAACAAAGAAGACAGCATAGGTGCCTTTGATACTCCATACTGGAGCAGCCAAGGGTTACAGCTCTGGTCCCTCATGATTACATGCTATAACTGCCCATCCAGAAGATAAACTATCAAAGTAGGCTGCCCCCAACTCTTTGCAGATGGTTTATTAGGACATCATGATTGACAGTATCAAAAGCCAATGGGGCCCAGAGTGGTGATTTCCCTTCCTCAAGATCTTAGGGACAGTCATCAACTGGAGCCATTTCTGAATTATGTAAAAATGATTACGATTGGACCTTAAATGACAACGATTCAGATAAACTTTTTCTTATAAGATTATCTGAATTGCATTACCTTCACAATAGCCTTCCCTTAAAAAGGAACAGTGGGAGATTGAGCAATAATTAGCAAGATCAAGTCAGATCAAGTGAGCATCTTTGGGTGCTGGTACACTCCCACCAGTGGTGGGATTCAAAAAATTTTTACTACCAGTTCTGTGGGTATGGCTCAGTGGGTGTGGCAGGGGAAGGATTCTGTAAAATCTCTATTCTCTCCCCACTCCAGGGGAAGGTTACTGCAAATTCCCCATTTCCTCCCAATCAGCTAGGACTCGGGAGGCAGAGAATAGATGGGGCAGGGCCAGTCAGAGGTGGTATTTACCGGTTCTCCGAACTACTCAAAATTTCCGCTACCGTTTCTCCAGAACTGGTCAGAACCTGCTGAATACCACCTCTAACTCCCACCATCTTCAAGGCAGGCAGCATTCCTCTCTCCCTCAATAAAAAAGTAATAATTTACATGCTCACACCCCAAAAGAGCCAAGAGAGGACAGTTTACAAGCGAAAGGCTCTTACCCCTTTTCTCAGGTTCTACAAGCTTTATAAGACCTTGCCTCATTTCCCACAGTAGAGTCTGCCCAGCCAGCACCTATTTCAAAGTGGTAGGTAGTTCAGACAAGACGCACACCCAGAAGTAATAGCTCTAACTTTCTTGTAAGGTTACATTAAAACAGACCTGGGCATTTGATGGCTCCAGGGCCACATCTGGCAGTTTGTCTATCCCCTGTCAGAAATTAAAAATACAAATAAGTGTATGCCATGCGTGCAGTGCAACTACATTGCTTTTATTTTGAAGGCGACTGCTATTTTTTTCCAGTTTAAGTACGTGTGTGCCTGCATGCCTACGCACCTTCATAACCATATTGATTCGGCCCTCCACAACAGCCTCAGTTTCTCATGTGGCTCTTTTGGAAAATTAATTGCCCATCTCTGCATTAACAGAATATTGCAAGTCTGAAAGCACATCTTTTCATCTCCCTCAACTTTACAATCCATGCAACTAGAGAGGGTTCCTTCTGGAATGTTTGCCATGGCCCCACTCCTTTCGTGGGCTAAGATGCCTCTTATCTGATTCCTCCTGTCTCCCAAGGTCATTCTCATGTACCATTACAATGTGATTTTATCCGAGAAATATACAGAATTCTTTCATAAGCAATGACTTCATAAGCAGTTTAAATTGGGCAAAAGGCCATGTTCCATACATTGCTTTCACTATTATAATGCAGGTGCTGTTATTCTTAATAAAAGCATTATCACAGCTAGTGTTCTTAAAAAGAGAGGCTATAGAAATGTCTATAGCAATTAATTTCAGTTAATATTGTTCATGAATTTATGCACGAATAAAAGGTAGAAAAGAAGTGTGCGTCTATCCATTTTCTGAGTCATAACTAGTACCAGTTGGGAACAGTACCAACCACACAAATGTTCATCATCTTTCTGTTGGCCTAAAAGAAAGCTGCACTGATATTTGAATTGAAATAGTAAGGCCTACCATAAGAACCTATGTCAATATTAGTGTTGTATTGGTATTGTTGAGCAAATTATAACAAATAAAGACTCACCAATTGGCAATTCCAACATCTATCAGCAATTATTTCTATAACTACAGGACTGCAGAAAATAACTTCTCCCCCAATTTATTACCATTTATGAAGTGATAGGTAAGATGAAGTAGTTCAATTGTAATGTATAAGGATGACCAATCTTAATTATAGTTTATATTTGACATGATATATGAATAATTTACTGAGCTCCCTGTGATTAAGAATCATTGTCCCAATGCAACGTTTGACCAGGTGTTCATATACAAGCAGTCCCAACAGTTTAATTACAGATTATTGCTGAATCAAGGCCCATGCTCATTGCCTCAATAACCAGTTTTGTCTGCTTACCGTATCTGAATGTCAGTAGTGCTACATTTATCATTTCAGTTGCAGACAGGGCTGGCATGAAATAAAGCAATCTTTTATTTGACAGTACAGGTAGTCCTCATTACAACAGCAATTGGGACTGGCATTGCTGTCACTAAATGATACAATGGTAAAGGGAGAGATCCTGAGACTGCATCACTTAATGGCAATAATCTTGACAGTCCGAGTTGCTGTCGTAATCCCAAAATGGGCAAGACTTTTCACATAATAAGTTGTTATGCAAAAAGCGTTGGGCGTCCCAGGTAATGAGTGCAGGAATGGTGCGGGGGGAAGGGTGTTGCAGGAGGAATGGGGGAGACAGGCTGCATGTGAGTGCAGGAAGGTCAGGGGTTGATGGTGCAGCAGGGCGCAAGCACAGAAAGGATGGGGAGGGGATGGTGCAGGCAGGAACTGATAGCAATAGCACTTAGACTTATATACCACTTCACAGTGCTTTATAGCACTCTCTAAGTGGTTTACAGAGTCAGCATATTGCCCCCAACAATCTGGGTCCTCATTTTACCGACCTTGGAAGGATGGAAGACTGGGTCAACCTTCAGTCTGGTGAGATTCGAACTGCCAAACTGCAGTCAGCTGGCCATCAGCAGAAATAGTCTGCAGTACTATATTCTAACCACTGCGCCACTGTGGCCCTGATCACACTTCTGCAATGGTACCTATGTACAGGAAGAAAGTGCCCATTGGCTTTGAAGAATTTGGTGATTTCAGTCGGGGGGGAGGGGAATTACCTTATTTTACTTGTTTGTTTGTTTGTTTGTTTGCCATCCATCACACTATGAGGTGACTGGGCAGCTTACAATGTTATAAAGCATAAAACAATACTAAAACATTAGAGCAGTGTCTTATTCTGTTCACCATCTGGTTTACAATGTGGAAATAACATTAAAGAAATCAAATGAGCTGTAAGTATAGTTATCTCTGCTGGTGGACAGAGCACCCTGTTGTGAAATTACAAATAAAAGTTAATCTACAGTACGGCATATTTCAAAATATCACTATAAGCAAATGTTCTTTTTCTCCATTTCCAGTCCAATGGCTTACATTACCTATCCCCTATGCATCACTAATGCAACCCATGATTCAAATATATTCTCCAGGTAAAACATGTGAGGAGACTAAAGTGTTAATTTTTCTTTTAAAGAGGTTAGCTTCATGTTTTTATCTCAACAAAGTTCTTGTTTCTATGGAACCCAGAATATGGAACTATCTGTTCAGGGACCATCGCCAAAGTACAATATTATAGGTTTGAATTTCAGTCCAGCTGTTCTCTTGCAAATCAGTACTGTATACAGTATATCCTTGTGAATAAAATATCCCTTTATAAACAAGGACAAAAGATAGGCTTTTCTGCTCTAGTAACGTTACCCAGAATAAAGAGACTCAGAAAAGTGCCAAGACACAGAATATAACCAGCTTGTGTTGGCAAAGGAGAGTGAAAGTCTATCTGCTTTTCCCATGATGTTTAGCTGCTGGCTCTGTCAGAAAAGACAATCAAAAGTTACATTCAAATGTTTGTGCAATAAAGGAAAACTGGCTCTTAAGAATCTTGGGGTGATGGATCTCCTTAGTCAAAGTGACTTTGGCCAGTTGATGAGAAATGTTCAGGGAAGAAATGCATGAGGTGCAACATAGAAAAACACGCTCTGCTAAGTGTTATGTAGGAATCTGTAAATGTGATAATTTAAAAAATATGGCCACCACTACTTTTGATATTTGGCAGTGAGGACCTCTCCTCTTAGTGGTGCTGCTGGATACTGCCTGCTCACCAGGGCATTGCTGAGGTGAACACAGACCAAACTAACATAAAGCGAGGTGATAAGCCAGTTGACCAATTTTTTTGTCCCAACCCATCTACAGCCATCTCTGTCAAAATGCAGACATGACCTGGATGCTGTCATTTCAAGATGGCGTTCTTCGATCCAGAAAGCAGATCCTGCACTTGCAGGAATAATGCTAGGAAGATGAAGATGATGATGAAGATAATGAAGATAAGGATAATTGGAACTGCAGAAAAAACAACTACCGTCCATTGAGGATCTGTATACTGCACGAGTCAAAAAGAGGCCTGTGAAAATATTTACAGACCCCTCACATCCTGGACATAAACTGTTTCAACTCTTACCCTCAAAACGACGCTATAGAGCACGGCACACCAGAACAACTAGACACAAGAAGAATTTTTTCCCGAACGCCATCACTTTGCTAAATAAATAATTCCCTCAACACTGTCAAACTATTTACTAAGTCTGCACTACTATTAATCTTCTCATTGTTCCCATCACCCATCTCCTTCCACTTATGACTGTAACTTTGTTGCTTGTATTTTTACGATTTATATTGATATTGTTTCCTGATTGCTTATTTGTACCCTGTAACTATAATTAAGTGTTGTATCTTATGATTCTTGATGAACATATCTTTTGTTTTATGTACACCGAGAGCATATGCACCAAGACAAATTCCTTGTGTGTCCAATCACACTTGGCCAATAAAAAATTCTATTCTATTCTATTCTATTCTATTCTATTCTATTCTATTCTATTCTATTCTATTCTATTTATTTATTTGTTCGATTTATATGCCGCCCTTCTTCAGAGACTCAGGGCGGCTTACAATGTGTTAAGCAATAGCCTTCATACTCTTGTATATACCTACTTAGTAGGGCTTTCGGCCCCTCCTAAGCGGTGTTCTTTTTTATACAAAGTCAGCTTATTGCCCCCACAATCCGGGTCCTCATTTTACCTACCTCGGAAGGATGGAAGGCTGAGTCAACCTTGAGCCTGGTGAGATTTGAACTTGCAGTAATTGCATGCTGCTGGCAGCTAAGTGCTACTTAACAGCACTTAGTCCGCTGCGCCACCAAGGCTCCTACTCTATGACTACTTCTGATATTTATTGTTTTAGTTGCCTTTTAGTGTAGCAACACAAAATATTAAATTGGGCTCTACTGACTTGCTATAATCAAAAACAGGATAGAGATCTGCATTTTGGCTGTTACAATTGAGATTCAGTTTATGAAAACCCATACTAAATCAATTTAAATTAGCAACGTACATTCAATAATTTTGAGTTAATATTATTGACTAGCAAGATTGTGCCTGATCAGAGGTCCCCAAACTCTTCAGCTCACCATTCCTTTCATGAAATTTCAGATTGTTCATCAACCCCCAAACATCCATTATATGAAAATAATTTAATAAATATTAATTTAATAGTACCATGAATAACAATAATAATTATCATAGATCATAATGACTTCATAAAAATAGGTAATATTTAAAATATGAACAATATAAGATTTAGCTTTTTTTTTTTTTTTTTTTACTGAAACTGTTAATATCCATCTCATCTTCAGGATTAGAGACTGGTGTGGAACTCTACAGAGATTCCCAAAAGATTAATTGATCACAATCAACCTTCCATCATTATTGTTCACCTGCTAATCTCTGAACTTTTAGCGACTCCTTGATGGTCTCTTCAACCCAGGGGTCAATACCGGCTTCTTTGAGGAACCCTGGCCTAGATGAATCTCTACTACATATGAGTCTAAATATATTTCTTGGCTTACTATTTACACGTCAATAATTAATTCAATGTTCAAGTTGCCTCTGTCCAAACACCAATGCCCCTATGTGCAAGGCACAAGAGATTGCCATAAAAAACAAGATAGGTGTTGCAGCCTTTGGAAGTCAAGGTATGTGAAATAAACTGTTATACCTGCTGAGTAATACTTTCCAGGGGTAATGAAAAGATTAAAGTCAAGAACTGGGGGCAGAGGAAACAAAAGAGAGAAAGCAGGAGGCAAAGGCAAAGAGTGCAAAGATCAAGAAGAAATAGAGAAACCAGCTTCTGGAGCTGGATGGCGAGATCTATACTCAGAACAAACTTGATGGCAACTTGTTTTATTTTTATTTATTTATTTTCTCAAGCATATATAAGATAACAGATAAAAGTATAAACATGATTTTGAATACATGAAGAGGATACGAATAAAAGGGACATTAGGACAGGGATGGTAAAGGGCTTATGCATACCCCTTACAGACCTCTTAGGAATGGGGTGAAGTCAACAGTAGACAGTCTAAGGTTAAAGTTTTGGGCGTTAGGGGAAGAAACCACAGAGTCAGGTAGTGCATTCCAGGCATTAACAATTCTGTTGCTGAAGTCATATTTTCTGCAATCGAGTTTGGAGTGGTTTACCTTAAGTTTGTATCTGTTGTTTGCGCATGTATTGTTGTGGTTGAAGCTGAAGTAGTCATTGACAGGTAGGACATTGTATCTCCTTGCACAGATTTGCAAGATATTGCTATCTAAAAGAGGTATTTTGTGGCAAGATTTTCCCCTCCCTTAAAAAAGACTTGCATGATCTAATAAGATGATCTTTAATAGGAATGTATAATTCTACTTTCCCTTTCAAATGTGGAACAGTCTTGGAAAGAAAAACATAGAATGGACGCCCATATTTGTTTTATGTTCGGACCTTAGGATGAGAGTTAGTCTGCCAGTTCATATGCTATGAAGATGTGTAAAATGAACCAGTTTTTCCTCTGTAAAACAAAGGATTACCACTGTTGTTTTTTTCCCCTATATTCTCATATAAATGTGTTCCTAAATTACATGTATTAACCTAGTTTCCTCATTACTTATTAAATAACGTGTATTTTTGCATTACTTTTGTTAAATATTGTTGGAGTTTTGAATGAAAATTTGAACTTAATTTGTGATTCAAAATATGTGTGAAATAAAAATAACAGTTACCTTAATTGTCTGCCTTAGATAATTTAGGCAACTGACTCTACATGAAGGTATCTACATGTGTCTTTATGTGTTTTTGTGCACACACAGATATACATGAATGAATGAATGAATTTGTAACTATATGAGGAAAGAAGAGCTCTTGCAAAATGACACCAAAAATGAGCAAACTGAATTTAAAAGAGGCTGCATGCATATTCAACATGTTGCTGAATTTCTATAAACTTCTTTTCATTTTGGTCAACTAGCATTCTGTAGCTACTGGATATTATTAAGATGTCTTTTCATTATATCCCTCGTCTGTTTTCTTTATCCTTCTATAAAACTTGAGCTTCCCTGTTGTGCAAGCTGTATGGCATCCTACTTAATGCTACTGTCAATATCTTCTGCACCTAAAAAAATAGAGAGATAACAATATCTTTTATTTTACAACATAGCCCTTTAGGCAGAAAAAAGTCAAAATCTCAAAAGGATTTTTTAAAAAAGATGTAACTGTAATGAAGGATAAATTTTGAAAAAGTATACATAGAAAAATAGAAACCGTAATGTTTAACAAAAAATGTTGTGGAAGCAGGTTTTACATCTGGACTTTTATCCAACAATGAATTTAGTCTTAAAACAATGGTTTTACTAGGTTGCAAAAATGCATCTCTTCCAATTGGAACAAGAAAATTTTTGGATCCAGTTCTGCATTCCTCACTGAAAATCCCAGTGAAATCAATTAAGAGTGTTCTGTTTTGTTGGAAAGGACAGTTATGTATACACATGAGCAAAAATGCAAAACTGAGTCTTTTTCTCGGAAAGGAAATCACTACACAGCATATGCATCAAGCTGAAATTATGCCTTTTATTGTGGATGTTGCTTTTTAATGATCTGTTTGACACATTTTCTCTGCAGTCCATTTGAGACTGAAGATTAATTCAAAATAATTACAGCATTGGAAGATTTCCATCCCACCCCACCTCCCTTCTCTCTTCCGAGTGCAAAGATTTGCCAGTGTTGTTGTATGAGAGAGGCACATTTCCCCCCATCAACCTGTTTCAAAAATATGAGAATTTTGGATTTTAGTGAGCTGCTTCATGGCATCTTATTTTGGTGAATAACTTCTGATAATGGCCTCCCAAGCGCATATCCTTTTACTTAGAGATACGTTTTCTTTTCGAAAGGCAGGAAACAAAAAGGCAACAGACATCCCATTGAAGCAGTTTCCTGCTTTGTACTGACTTCATACAGTAATGCAATGTGGCATCCTGGAATGGTGTCAAAACTCTGTATTCAGAAACTGTAAGCTATATGGATTTTGCTTAGAAGAGTAATAAACCTTCACCATGCAATGCTGAGAAATACTACTTGGGGATCAATAAGGCCTGGAAGTGTCTTGGATCCTAAGCATACAGAAAGCTCCCTGATAGGATCAGATCAATTGCAAGTAAACAGAAGTGCTCCATCAAAAAGCCATGCGCCACAGCAGCCCAATTAAAGACATCATCATTTCTTGTTTCCATACAAAAGATAAGATTACATGTTTTCAAAATAAGAGAACTGAAACCATTGTCTTCATATCTTACAGGATTAAAAAAAACCAAGCTATAATAGTTGTAAACATCAGTTTTCCATAGCATTGTTGGAAGAAATTCTACCTGGGTTCAATTCCAAGTGGGAAAAAAGACACTGGAAACATGGAGATTGCTTGGAAAGTTGGTTTAATGGTGGACAGGACCACATGGTTTGAGGTCTTTATAACCTCACTTGGGCCCCGCCTTGGAGCTTCCTGTTCCTGTATTCTGAAATGTATTCTGATTGGTTGTCAGACACCCATGGGGCCATGCAGGGATAGTTTTGTAGGTTATCTTGAGTTCCAGGCTTGGTTGAATCTTGCTGGGTGATGTAATCTTCCCAGGTGTCATGTGTTGAGATGGGTAGAGGGCTAATCCTATTATGTCCTGAGGGTGAAGGTCTTTTGTGTTGTAGATAAGCTGGCCCAGCCTTTCTGGGGCTATTAACAAAGATGGGGACTGCTTTCCAAGAGCATGTTTCTCCTTTTCTCATCCAGGGAGGTATAATATTCTGCCTTTTAAATATTTCCTAGAATATTTCATTCTTTTAGGAGAGGGGTGGGTTCTAACTTCCTACAGCATGTTAGGGAATTTGGAAGAGCCACAAGAATATGGTTTTGAAAACCTAATTGCAATAGTTAAAAAAGTAAACATCCCAAATTCATAACATTGCAGCTCAAGCCTACAGGCTAAGAAGAACACACATTTCATTACATAATGCTCTCCAAATGAGCACAAAACGATTTACTAGAAAAATGAAATGCAAACTGAAAAATAGAAATAGCCTAAATTAGTTGGAAGCAAATTCATCAGAAAGAATCAAATGTCATAATAAAGAGGCACATCTTATTTCTTTTTTTTTAAAACAAAAAACTAAATCACCTTCAAATTTGTCTCATGGGCAGATCCATGACATTTTTTAGAAAATAGCATGAAAGGGGTTTTGCCATTGTCTTCTTCTTCCAATTATTTTTTAGAATTCCCAATCTAATATGGGACTAATAAGAAAAAAAATGCACCTAGCAGAGCAGAACATGGTACAAGTGTGCATGAAATTGCTGCTAACCCATATCTAACGATCAGCTGTGATCGTCAGAAGCTTTTTTTTTAACCTTTTAAAAGCATTTGTTTTATAACCTCTTTGGCCAAAGAGATTGTAGAAAAAATGCTTTTAAAAGTAAAAAAAAAGGCCTCTGATGATCGCACTCAGCTGGGCATGGGGGTGGCCAGAGATTTTTGCTACTGGTTCTCCGAACCACCCGCCGCTATTGCTACTGGATCGGGCGATCTGGTCCGAACCGGGAACATTTCACCCTTGGGTTTATTCCTATGATACAAGTGTCTACCTTATTAGGAAGTCAAAATAATTGAATATAATGTGTTTTACTTCCACACAGATTAATATAGAATAACATCATAAATGGTTAATGAATTTCATGAATGTTAATATTCGTAACATTACTCTTGAAATTCAGTAGTCATTTATGATGCAACTCAGTTTCGCTATATGCAGTGAACGATGCTTCTAGATATTAGTGCATGGCTACCAGAGTCTTGGGCTGAAATCCTATCAGTTGACATACTGAGATATACAGGATCCCATTCTTAATGTGTTAAGGTAGCAAACTTTCCATGTTTATTATTATTATTTGTACAGAGTAGGCTCCCAGTCACAGATAGTCAATATAAATTGAAGCTTGAAATCACAGCATATTCACTATTTTCTTTTGAACTACAAAGTGACACAAATACCAATTGTGTTTCCCTCTCCTTTCTATAATGTGTATCTTCACTAGTTCTGTCCATTTCACTAGGGTTCCATTATGTCTGTTTTAGCTATATTTCAGCATTTCTTCATAACATTTAACCAACATTAATGCCAACATATACCATGACCATTGATTCCTCCCTTGTCCATTTTTCAGCCAAGTTAGATGAAGTGACATCTGCTTGCTGTATAAAAGACACACAAATCACTATGAAGTCTAGACTCCAATCACAAATCCATCTCTCAGATGATCCTACATCCACAATCACAAATCCGTAAACAAATAAATCCTCAATGGCATTTCCTGTTTTAGGGTGTGCTATATAAAGGTTAACGGAGATTGATATTTTACTTTTTCAATGCCGCTTGGCGTTTAGATTTCCATTTTTCTGTTCCATGTACAGTACAATGCAAGTTTGCTGCCTTTATAAAATCTTTGTGATAATTAGTAAGAAGTGGAATACGCAAGTCTAGTTAGGACATAAGTCACTCATAATTAGGTTTGCCCTTTGAAAGAGCCATTAAATAAGGAACTCAGGCTACCAGGCCAGGTTCAACTGGTCTTTTAACATTATGTAGCAGAATACTAATTTTGATGAAAAAGATATCTCAAGCCTGCCCTTTAATTTGAAAGTTATAACATACCTTGAAAATCATTGAATAGTAAAGAATCAAGGTAATTAAAACTGCAGCACTATAAATATCCTTCCCTCCCAACCAATTCAAAATCTGGAAACTGGTAGAAAATGGGCTGCATTCAGAACTATTTTTCTAGAAGAATTTGCTAACTCCATCTTACTGGTCACTCTTTCCCTTTAATCTCTAACAAAGTTTAAAAATATTTCGGTTCATTGCCAGCTGTTCAAAATGTGTGTTTTTGCATTTCCAGAAAGATAACTCTTCCATTAGCTAGCTTTCTTCCTCTGGAGGGAACATCCTTTATAATATCACTGTAATTGGTTCCATATGAACACTTTCCCCTTTCCTTTCCAGTGCCTTATTAACTCCTTCCTTCCTCCTTAGACGTCTGCTGCAGCTTCAGTTCTATTCATGCTCTGCAGGTGAATTTGCAAGGAAGATAACCTAACTTCGTTTTATTTTGTTAAATCATTCAGATTAATTGAAGTCTTTCCCATCTTGGGAATTTTGGGTACTGTAGTCCCAACAGATATGAAAGGACCAGATCTCAGAATATATTGGCTTTGACCAGGCAGACAGACTAAATGCTATGTGAAAACTCAAAACTGTTAAATATTACAGCGTTTTGATGGAAACATGTTCCAGAATACCAGAACCAGAATATTTTGACAAAGTTAAGGATTATTTTATTAGATTTATATATTGCTTTTAATTAGCAGTTCAACAATGTATGCATAGCTCTTCCTTCATTACTTTCCCCCCAACACTCCAGTGACATAGATTGTGCTAAAAGAGAACGACTGACCCAGTGAGCTTCCATGGCTGAGGGAGAACTGGAACTTGATTTCCTCCATTCATAGCCCAACCCCTTATCCTTATGATAAACACTATGTTTACAAATGGAGTGGGAAGAGCATGGAGATTAAATATTTTGGGGCTCTTCTCAAGAAGTTACAGTATTTATTTAGTTTCCTTAAGGCAAAAACAGCTGTTTCAGATTTGTATATACTCAAATGTTTGCCCAAGACCATACACACACACACACACACACACACACACACACAGAAAGAGAGAGAGAGAAGAAGAATTTAATGCACTATGAATGATGACGGCTTGATCAAAAGGATGGAGTGGTCAAGTAGTAAGAATATTTCAAAGATTATCTGCTAGGAGGAAGATTCAAAAAGCAAGAAGGTGGAATTGGAAACAACATCAGCTATACAAACTTCACTCTTTTTTGTATATGCATTGATGTCACAGACATGTGTAAAAAAGGCAGGGTTTACATTGTGATTAGAATTCCACCATCTCTTTTGGTGAACACTTTTCCTAGGGTTCACAAAACTTACTAGCTCATGATTGACCACCTTAGTTTCTGGAGTTAACATGGATTTACATGATTTAATGGCGCATAAATTAACTTTATTAAAACTTCCACAGTACATTGAGCTACAAGTCAAAAAACACATCCAAGTTTAAAATGTTCTGCGATATTCTGTCTTTGCATTTCTTTGCCTACATTGAGTAAATTTGCAAAATATAATTAACTGGTAATTTTTAGGTGCAATGCATTGTGCAAATGCACAAACTGAATGTATACCCAAATGAGAACCATTTTAGCATCGCGGCATCCTAAGTAAATCATCAATTAAGACCTCTCCCAGTGAAGCCTTGTTCTAGAAACCTCTTCAATTCCTGCTTATATTTCAAAGCCAGGTATGTGGACAGGTGTAGAGCAGCTGAAAATACAAGGCGTTCATTAATTATGAAGTTGGCTGCTAAGGGCCATGCAACAACAGCATGCCATACCCCTTCCAAAATTGCTTGGCTGCCATACCCATCATTTCCTCTTTCAACCAGTCATATTGCTGTAATGAAGTTATCAGTGCTCTCCTGGAACAAAGGCTGATGGGAATACCAGAGAGGACAAAATATTGAGAAACACTATTTTCCCAAAACGGTTAAAACCTTGCTCTGGTCAACAGGGGTGTGTGTTGCCACCTCCAATAAAGAGCAGCTATGGCGGGAATTACAGATTATTGTGGCTCAAGAATATTATGCAGATGCAGTCCATATTCCACACCAAGAACTTTGGTTCTTCAAAGAATACAACAGAGAACCCCGAGAGAGAGAAATAACAATAGCTGGGTATTATTTACACACGAGTAACACGCGATGCAAAGTTGCAAATAGCTGGGAATTATTTTCACACGAGTAACACGCAGTGCAAAGTTGCAAACCGATCAGAAAGGCCTAACACCGTTCACTCCCAATAAACATTCGAAGCGGCGTCACAATGCCCCGCTCACTCTTTCCCCTCGTTTCGAGCCCCCTCTGCAAGCTTGCGTTGCATGCTGGGACTCGTAGTTTTCCCTAAAATTAGACGTGCGGGGGGTGGGGTGGGGAGCAGAATCGTGTCTGTTCCGCCGATTGAACGGCAGTGACCGGTGGAGCTTTCCTTTGACTCCTCCGTTTTTCCGTAGGTGCTCGGGAGAAGGCGAGAGAGAGCCCGGGCTATGATATCGAAACTGCCGCGACTTCTTTTCCGGACTCTCCGCTCCGTTCGCTTCGCCGCGGGGGCAGCTGGGTCCTCTATTCCCCAGATCCCCTGGGCGCCCCCAGAGGTGGGACGGGGATCTCTGTTCTCCGGCGCCGTTATGGCTGCACAGGGATCCTCCCCTCTCCGGGCGGATTCCCAAAGGCTGGAAGCGAAGGAGGAGGAGGAGGAAGCTGGGCGAGGAGGAATAGGAGGAAAAGTTCAGCCTCCAACTGCGAGCAAGCAGTTGTCACCACAGATCGGTGAGGAGGAGATAATGAATGCTAGCCACAGCCCCAAAGCCAAGAGAGGAGCGTCCGGCAGACCCACCCTCCTATTCAACTTTTCCTTCCTTAACGTGGGAGGTGGTGGGGGGGGGGGGGGAACTTCCATTTTGCCTCTCACAGTTTGGCAGTGGCAGATAATGAAACCTCCCTTCCTCGTCTAAAACTTGTGCAGTGTTTTGTTCCGGCGTTTAGTTAACCCAAAAAGGGAGCTCGGTCATCATAAGGGCATCAGGATCTCTCTAGAGCAGTGGTTCCCTATCTTTTTTTTTTTTTGGCCATGCCCCACCTAAGCATCTCTAAAATCCTTTTTATAAAAAAATCTTTATTTGCATTTATAGTTAAAAGGAAGACAAAAAAACAGAAAAAAGAACAAGACAGAACAAGACAAAAAGAAAAGCAAAAAAAGAAAGTATAAGAGAATATAAACAATACATTGGTAAACCAATATTTAACGTAAATCTATACAATAATAAATTCATAATACAGTCCAGAGGAGACAGGACGACCTATTTTATACTTATAAACTAATTAAATCTATCCAACCTCACTCTACATATGCAATACAGTATTTTCAATATATACAACGCTTGCTTATATTAATCACACTGCTGTCTTCTATTTAGCAACTCTAAAATCCTGACTCCCCCCCCCCACATATAATTCTTCAAAAAGTGACTCCTACTCATGCGGAGGAAGCCTAAAATGCCATTAACTTGGTTTAAACAAGGTTCCAATTGCCCCCCATTAAAAAATCAAAGTGCCCTCTTGTGGGGCTTGGGCTCCACGTTGGGAACCACTGCTCTAGAGAGACCACCCGATATGAGAAAGAATAATTATGAGCGTTCCCCAAGTATTATGAATAATTATTCCACAAAAGGGATGATAATCCTGCTAAAAGAAATCAACGAATTGGGCTGAGAAGATTTGAGTAGAAAACCTTGCAAGGATCTTATTTGAGTCCAATTCAAACTTCTGGATGTTATACAGACATGTCCCCTTTTGCTTTCTTGGCAAGAGTACAAAGTGACTTGCCACTGTCATCTCCTTTAAAAAAAAAATCAGTCTAGCTTGCTATCCGGATGTTTTCTGATGGCCTCTTTTCCAATTTAGTGACCAAGTCTAATCCTGCTGCTGGTTTATCATGTAACTGGCAGCTGGAGGTTACCACTAGGAGTGGGAGTTATGATGGGCTTATTGAAGTGTAGTAAGTCAGCATTTTAAATGCATAAACATGCCGCTATTTATTAACCCATGCTTTTTAAGCAAACAGTTGATAAAGGTAATAAAATCTCAATTTGAACAATTTTTCTGTGCCCCAGATTGGCACAGAAAGTAAGCAAAGCTTTAGAAGTCACTGCATTTTGTTCATTAAGTCACCTTTTGGTTTACATGTATTACTTCATGTGGGCATTTTGTTCTTTTTTTAGTGGGCATAACACATGAATTGATTTTCTTTCACCGTATGTTTATCTTGTTAGAGAAATTTGACTAAAACTTGGTGGTATGTGATAAACTTTATGGGTCAATATGAAGTTGAAATTTGTATCCATGTTATTCCATTATCTCAAACGGTTTTAGTTTGCATCAAAATTACAGATGCTTTTTGTGGCCCTGCCCTTCCATTTTCTCATAGAAACCAATTTACTGAGGGAAATTAAAAGTGTCTTATCTTTTAAATCCACTTAGAAAGCAAAGTGATATTAATATCTGGACTGCTTTAACAGCTGCCAGCAAGTCAGGCTTTGTAATAGATTTTTAATACGGTTTGGGGGAAAGGTGAGGTGCAGTCATATTTACTACCTAATACAGCAGTTATTCAGGTACAGGTAGTTCTCAACTTACAACCGGTTTAGCACTGGTTTGAAGTTACAACAGTATTGAAAAAACCTGACTCGCACTTACAACTTTCACAGCATCCTCATAGTCATATGATCAAAATTTGGGTGCCTAGCAACTGGCAAGTAATTACAATGGTTGTAGCATCCTGGGGTTATGGGATCACCATTTGTAATCTTCCCAGATGTCTTCTGACAACCAAAGTCAATGGAGAAAGCCAGATTCACTTAACAACCATATAATTCACTTAATAACCACAGTGATTCGCTTAACAACCACAGCAAAAAAGGTAAAACCAGATATGGTTCAATTAACAACCACTTTGATTAGGAACAGAAATTGTGGTCGTGAGTCAAGGGCCACCTGTATTAAAATGTTGCCTGTTTCTTAGTTACAGACAACCAAAACAGAGTACTTTTCTTTCACTGAGTGATACTGAAAACTGTTCCAGAAAAATATTGTACAATGCAGGATATGCTGAAATAAACTCTAGTTCCTAGTTAACAACCGGTACTCTCAAGGACAGGTATGGTAGCACAAATAATGAAGAAATACCTATCTTGGGAGATGCATGGGTTGAATCACGGTATATTTTATTATGCTCCTAATATTTGTGATTAGTATTTGATTCGACTCACAGATCCAGGTAGTATAGCTTCATCAAAGCCTATCTGAAGCGTTCCAGAGTTCAAAATTTCTAAAAATTAAGGATTACATGCTTCTGTATGCAGTAAGAACAACCTTATTATAAAACCACATGTTGTCTATTCCTGAGAGTGTGTTTGTATTTTAGAAATTGAACATTTATGATAGAATCTTGTTTAAATTGCTGTTTCTCAGTAATAAGGAACAGAACAGCCTGTGAATCTTTGCAGTAGATCTCCAGGTCAGGCTCAATTCCTGATGATATAATGAATAGATTCTTATGATTTTATTGGTAACAGTCCCAGATGTGGTTTGCCATAGACATTTTCTAATGTGTTGTTTTGATTTCTCAATCTAGTCTACATCTTTTGTATTCCCTAGATGCCTTCCATTCGAATAGTAGCCACACCCCTGCTTCTCCATAATTAAAAATGCATCTTCAGTTTGAAAACAAGGAAAGAACAGTATATTCTGTGAAATCCTAAGCATACAGTACTCAATTAGAGATTATCATTGTTTTATAACAAAACGGTCATAGAGTTGAATCATTGAAGCTATTCAATTCAACCTGCAACTTACAGCAGGAAACTTAAAGCTTTTCAGTCCCTGACACTATCAGAAAATGAGAGCAAAAGCTTTCAATATTAGAGGTATATAGATTGGGTTGCAAAGTATAATTGGTCTTTTTTGTGAATGAAACTTTTACAAAAAAAACTATCTTTAATGAAAGTTATAGGCCAATAAATGACAATAACCAACTGTTACGTGTTGGAGTAACGTATGATCTATCTATCTATTGTTGTTAACCAGCAGACTATCCACTCATGACTATGACTCACTTGTTTGTCTCATCCTTTTTTGATGATTTCCCTTGAGAGAAAGAATACCTGCCTCACTTGCTAATACGGCAAATCATTTTGTTCAGCAGTTTCTGCTTCCTTGTGTATTGATTGTTCATAGCATTTATATTTATATAATGGCCAAACCACACATTTCTGTGTGTTGCAAATGGGGCAATTAAGCTCTGACACAAAGCCATCAGGGAAATTCATCTTCCCTTTTTGTTTGTTTGTTTGTTTCATTAAATATTATCTTCATACAGGACCAAAAGTATCAGGTCAATAAAAGACAGTTGCCATAATAGCCCCTTTACTTGTAATAATTTTGGAAATTTAAGATGGCAAACTAGATTTGGTCAGTGATAGTGCACCTAAAAGGAACTGGTGATCTATGTCCCAATAAATTGCCCACATGGTGCCTACATTTGTAAGCTTTTAGCTGCCTGTCTAAAACAGAGCAACTGAAATTCATGCCTCTGATTTTGGAGCAGGCAATTTTTCTTCTCCCTTCCCCTCCCCTCCCCAGATACAAAGGCACATTGTGGTTTTAAAACCATTAACCTGTTGAAGACAGGATTGTTCAGCTAGGATGTTCATCTTAGCATTTCATACAAGAGAAATCTTTTTCCCCCCCAATTGGTCGCCATCTAACAGCTATTACAATTTCTGTACAGGTTCCAGGAGCAGTTATCCTTTCCTTGTTTTTTGAACACTGAAGCCAATTAGCTTGTAATCAGGTGGCTTATCTCCCCTAGCGCTAGGGATGAGGTATCCAGGAAACACTATCCAGGACACTAATAATCTGGATGAAATGTTTGGGTTTTTTCACACTCCATCTATCAAGCCATTGGTTTCTTTTTATGTCTTAAGAATAGAATGTGCTCCTCTACTGCCAAATTCTCTCTGGATAAGAAGTGGAATACCCAACCTTGACAATGAGATGTGTCTTTCTGCAGTAATGGGAGATTTTTTTTTACTTCACTCTGAAATTCTTGCATGAGGCCCCAGAGGCCATGTGAGAGCAGGTGAGCTCGAGTCTAGAGGGTCTAGAGGTCTGGGATCAGTGGTGGATTGCCCCCGGTTCGGACCGGTTCACAAGAACCAGTAGTAAAACCGATGGGAGGCCCCGCCCACTGCCCGCGCACGATCCCGTTGTGAACCAGTAGTAAAGGTAAGTAGAACCCACCCGTGCCTGGGGTGTTATCAGAAATGGCATGGCATATCACCTGTAGATTGCCATTACTGCTCTAGTGTAAAAAGCCTCAAGAAAAGAAAAAAAAGCCAAACACCAAAGAATTCTAAGCCCTCTTTTTTTTAAAGGTGCTAAACCAGAGGTGGTATTCACTTACCTTCACTACCAGTTCGCAAATGGGAGCGCATGCACCACCTCCGCGCATGCACAGGGCCTTCTGTGCATGCGCAGAGCATATAAAACGGGATGTGATGGCAGGTGGGCGGAGCCTCCCGCAGCCGCTACTGCCAGGTAGCCCGAACCAGATAGAACTGGCTGAATGCTAAACATAATATTTGTACAGCACATGGTATAATCAAAGTAGCATGGAATTCTGGAAAATACTTGAAGGATATATAAAAA